>OY998175.1:70895306-71514443 GCA_963921935.1 Galeruca laticollis
CTAGACAAGTTAGGAGGTGGCACCAGCAATCCATTTGAAACTGTATTTGCGTTAAAACCCAATAATAATACGTTACAATGTATGATTTACAGTAAATATCGAATTCCGTTTGGAGAGCAGGATACTCCCAACTGTATTGGTGACATATTAGGCTTTTCTAGACAGATACTCGAAGCCAAACAGTGGTACTCTTCAGATTTAACCGTTAAAATTATAAAAGTATCTAGCATACGCTTCGAATGTAACATTACCACTGGAGCCTTCGACGCAGACAGACCTGCTCATACTATTTACGAATTGGTTATAAAAGTAGATCCTGGGTACGCCATTGACGAAGCTCCACATAATTTACTTTATTTACCTGTTATACCACAACGTGAAATTACCAACGTTACTGTGTTGGCTTTAGACTAAGACGGACATCCTATCAACTTTCGTGGTAAAAAGAGCACCTTGGTGTTGGAGCTTAGAGCGAGAAGCAACAGATGGGATTGATAATTAATAATAAAAGGCGTTCCGCTACACATCCAATACCATTAGTTAGGCGACGTCCTTCAAAGCAACAGCATCTTACATTTGCAAACAAATTGTTCTTACAATTTTTAGGCTTTTTGTTGAAAGAGAAACGATGACCACCACCACCACGTATGGAAAACGTTCTCGTATGAACTATATGCCTCCAATGTTTGATATCTATCGCAAGCCGAGATTCGATGAATCGATTCGCAAAGCTGAATACAGAACATATGCTCCGTTCATCAAATCGTTCAGTTGCAGTGACATTACGAAATTTAGCATCAATCAAGTCGACTCGTTTTTTGCAATGAACGAAACATTGTTGTGCATTAAAGGCTCACTCAATATACATGGATCTGGTGATGTAAGGCTGGCAAATAATTTTGGTGCTTTCCTTTTCGATTCGTGCACATACAGTGAAAGTGCAAGAGAAATGGAAACGGTTCGAGATCCTGGAATCGTGAGCGCTGTACGTGCCATGACGTGCTACAATCAAGAAGATTCCAATCATATGGCTATAGCAGGCTGGAATTATCCCAAAGATCCCATCCTTAATGCCACCGATGAATCATTCAACCTACAAATTCCTCTCAAGCACATTTTCAACATTTTCAATGACTATCCTATGATTACATGTGAACGGCAAACAATACGTTCGGTTCGAGCTCGAAACAATAATGATTGTGTATATATCACAGAAAAAAACGTTGCTGGTGTGACTTCCACTACAACTGTAAGCGTAAATATTAGCAACATCGAATTGAAAATCAAGCATATCTATCCTAATGATGATGTTAAGTTGGAACTTATGAGGACCATCCAAAAGGATCAGCCTATAGTTATTCCATTTAGAAAGTGGGAGATACATGAACTGCCATCCATCACTAGAAATGCTAGACGTGAAGTTTGGGCTGTTAAAACTACACTTCAGTCGAACGACCCCGCTATGTTATTGTTTTCTTTCAAACCAACAAACGTGACAAAACCACAACTGACCCAACTTTATTCGACAATGCCGACATTCAAAGTATCAGACTATCGCTAAATGGGGAGTATTATCCCAATGACAGAATGCAGTTGGATTTTACTAAGAATGATTACAATGAGGCATATTTCAACTATACTGAATTTTATCCTAGCTATATGAATTCGACACAGAAGCATCCTCTGTTGGATTATTCCTCTTCCAAGAAGCGTGCATTGTTTGTTATCGATTGCTCGAAACAAGAAGAAAGCATGAAGGCATCTACAGTTAATGTAAAACTTGACATTGAAGCAAACATTGGTTTCCCCGAAAATACCAAAGTATATTGCATCATAATACATAACTGTGTAATGGAGTATTTTCCCCTCACGAAAATTGTAAGGAATTCAAATTAAAACGTACAGCTGCACTGCACGTTAGTATTCTAGCAATCATCATCATGAGAATAGCGTTCGTCGACATCCAAGGATTCATCGTGGATGGACACTTTGTTCCTAAAGAACTCGCCATCGAAATTAGTTGCAAGCAAAGTCACTACATGTTTTTGTCACCTCAATCGTTTGATACATTAAGTCAGCGTGATAAGAAAACTACTACGTCATATCTGGAAAAGAACGTGCATGGCATTCGATATTATGCAGGTGACATAGAATATACCAAAATAAATGATATATTGGAGGCTAAGCTATTGTATGCTGGAGACTTTATATACGTGCGTGGACAGCAAAACGCCGAATTTCTACTAAAGAAATGTCACATTTTCAGTGTGTTTCCCCACATTATTGATGTTTGCAAGTTTTATGGTACATCATGTGCTACAGGAAACTTTGAACGAGATCCAAATCCTTGCCACGCTAATGGGCTGTACTCTTGTGCCAAAAGAAATGTAGAGCGTCTCCGACAATGAATACTATATTACCTTTGTAATGTCTAAATAAAACTTAAATTGTGTTGAATTGATTTTTTATTAAAACTCCTACTCATCATTTGATATATTACATGACGATTTAAATTTGCGTTTAACAATTTTCAGTAGAATTTTAACTATTAAAACAAATATGGATGCTAATAATATACATGACAATGAAAAAATATTGTTAAGTTCATCTTTCATGTTGCTGTTGCTGCTGCGGGGGGTGGTGTCGTTGCTCATATTGAAGTCTTGTAGGTTGGATCTTGTTTAATGGATATATCGTTTGTGGTGTCTGACGTCTAAAAATGTGATCTAAGGCACTCGAAATCCCTTGTTGTTGTTTTTCGTTTTGTAATTCTTCGGGCACCTAATTAATTGTAAGATTTTCCCATTGATCCCATCAGCTATGCAAAGGTTTTTAATTTGCTTCATAACCATTCGCTTATCTTCATAAAAAGTAATGTCCTTAGTTAATTGATTTATTTTTAACATAAATTCCTCAATTCGATGACTGTACTCGACAAAAGACATACCGATAATGATTTATTTTCCCCAACAAATAGACTCCAAGTAAATATATATAGTTTGACGTAAGCGTCACGTGTTACGTCACAATAATAGCAGATATTCATTGTTGTACCCTTACGATATCTTTATGTCGACATCTTGTATATCAAACGATGTAGTAACGTACCTAACACCGTTTATTCGACTTCAATCCGACCAATAACAGCAGAATGCCTTTTTGACTTCCTGTATATAAAAAATAATCTATAACGTTGTTTGTTCCCAACAAAATCTGGCCAATAACAACGGAGATACATCGTAGCTCCTTATGGTATCTTTATGTCAACACCCTGTATATCGAATTTTAGATTACATCATTCAACGCCGTAAAAATTATTACAATGAGAGAGATCTATTTCAATAACATTTTTATTATTAGACACTTTTTATTTCACTCGTATATCGTTAATTTTGTTCCTATGGTCTCTTGAATGAGAAAAACGGAAAAACTCGTTGATAAGTTTGGGTGTGATCATGCTAACATAATTTAGAATATTATGTTAATATACACCTGGATTTCGCTCGTTGTTTGAGATAAGAAAATAATGGTTTCCTGTGTGATAATGTAGTGTTTATCGGCTAACATGATTAATTTTTATTTGGGGAATAATTAATATACGTTGTAACACACAATTCAAGATTATTTTATAATTCAATACCTACTCAAAATTATGTGGGGTCACTGGTGAACCTCAAATAAGAAATTAATAAATATAAGCCTTGATAGCGCAACGTTTAGGGATTGTGGTAGGAACGAGAAAGACGCTGTGTGTCGTGGGTTTGAATCCTGGTCGAGACGAGACATTTTTTATTTAATTGAAAAAATATATTCGGTGCTTACATCACAAATATTACATCACATTATCCGAGAGCACAAATAAAATCTACGGGATAAAAAATGGACGGCACACGGCCATCTATAGAAATCTACAAAAATGACATACGCCATCTAGCGATAGAAATCTACAATTACAGAATGAAAAATGGCCGACGGATAAAAAATGGCCGACAGACGTAGGAGACGTCACAGTAGCGCGCCACATTCGAATCACCCGCCAACGGGCATGACGTCACTTCCGGTGCGCGCGCAGCTGGCCAAGAAATCCAACATGGCCGACTTCCGCCCCAGAACCGTCATAGTATATCTACTTACGATGGCCTTTCACACAACATTCATACCAATGATATTATATTTAATACGTGTAAGTACGCAACTTGTTATGCGTTTAAGTTTTGTTGGTAATTATTCTACATTCAACAACAAATATATATGCAAAATGGACGATTGTGATATGTGCATCAAAATATCAGAAATAGCTCAATATCTAATGTTCCTTTTATACACACAAGCAAGTTTTCATTTGAAAAGAAGTTTATCAAATACCTTATATGTTCCACTAAGGTTCTAGAGAAGAATATTCACCTTATTTTTCTTTTAGGCAAGTTCTGGAAGATTTCTTGGGATGCTGGACTGAGTATTTATTTTTTTCAGAGATCGTGTAAAAGGATATTTACACTGTTTATATCAATTATTTTTTTCAGTAATCGTTTGGAAGGTTAGTTGCACTATTCACTCTTTTTTAATATTGGATATAAATTTTACAAATCTAATAATTTTGATGCAAAAATAATGTGCTTCTTGTAGCTTTTCTTTGCACCCATTCTCCACTATCCTTTTTTTTCAAAATCAACAACTATTTTTCAACAAACTTTCAAATTTTTTATTATTCAAAAATCAGCCTTCTATACTTATTAAATTTGCTAAATAATATTAACCAATCAAAACAGCGGATAGGAGCAGTGGAAGTTGAAGCTGCAATCGGCGTTCCTAGTTAAGGAGTTTCAGGAGGCCATAAAGGCAAATGCGCATAAGCATTATATAATAACTTTTTGGAGGGGTTAGAAAATGTTCTACCCGAAACGATTAAAATGGCGAGGCCTACGGTGTGGTTCCGAGGTGGCCATCGACGAGTACGGAGCTCTAGCACAGTTATAATTGTTAGAAGATTGTAACGATGTTCCGGTGAACACTGCTGATGATACGCCTATGGTTCGAACCAATCCAGTTTTTATCGACAACTGATGGATATATAAACCGACCAACAATTTCAATGAGACAGTCCGATCGAGGCATTGACTCGAAAGGACTTCCTCTCCAGTCTAGCGAGGTATTGACTCGTTAGACTCTATCCTTCCGTCGGCAACGTATTGACTTGCCGAGCATCCTTCCTTCCATTTGCTAGGGTATTGACCTACCAAACTACGGCCACCCGTGTGAGAGGTATTGACTCTCACAGATTCCTGTACTTCCCGCCTCTAATGTACTGACTTAGAGGTACTTCGTCTCGCCCGAGGTATTGACTCCGACGAGCATCCAGAACCCACATTACCGCTTATACCCGTGTATCGAAGTTTCAGCATTCGCATCGTTCAAACTACTATTCCGTAGGCGTATCTCCCCGTTCGACGAGCAATAATTAGATACACAACCTTATACGGATCGATATAATAAATATTTAATTTTAGGCCAGGTATTGATCTTGTTTGTACATATGTAAATAGCGTCTGTAAATATTTTTATAAGAATAAATTTATTTTATTTTGGGATACTGTCTCTGACTGTACAACCCTACCCGGCAATCCGTAACCACCCCTTACAGAGGGTTACAAGATGACGATGCGCCTGAGCTGTGATTGTCCAGCTCCTAGAGAGGAAAGGTGCAAGAGGTGCGGAGATTGTAGCCACGTGAAGGTGGACTGCAAAAAGGACAGAAAACTGGAGGAATATGAACAGATGATGTCCTTTATAAATCCTATGTAGACATGTTATAGGCATTGGGTGTACATTAATGGATGAAAAGAGTATTTGGACACAGGGAGTGAACATAATCCCACGACGGAGGCGATAGCTAGGCGTTTAAGGCTTAAGTCTAATCAAATGCTGAAGAAGTAGGGCAAGCCTTGAGTGGGTTTGGTAGCGACGATGTTTATAGCCCAGGCAAGGTTAGTTTCGAAATGAAACTAGGCGACTGTAGTCTCCACACCACGGTCTTGGTGACTGACTATATGGGTGTTTAGAGTTGTTACTCGGCCAACCGGCCATCAATAGCAGCGGTGCGATTATGGTGGTACGACAGAATAGGGTGTATCTTATGCCATATCAAGACATTAACTAGTTGATACCGCGAATGATGTGAAATTACCGTCCAACTGTGTACTAAGCTAAAAGTTGACGTACAATATGGCGGTCTTGGCGAGAAATTAAATAAAAAACGGAGGCAGTTTACATATGGTGAGCATTTATCCCGGCGGGCTTGATTGGCGGTAATCAAGAATGGTTGCAAGTTATCAACGAAAGGGCGAGGTGATACAGTGTTAGAAAGGAAGACTTATATTTCAGGTGGGGATATATCTATCGAGCTAAAACGTTCAAGGAGTTTCCGGAGTCCAGGTGAGAAGGTTATCCAATTATTTATTACGACTATTGATCTATCATGTGTAGTATTGGGTGATGTATCAAACAAATATAAGGAGGAGCTCTTTAGGCTGTTGAGGCGCAAGACAAATTGTTTTTCAAAAGGCGATAATGATGTAGGATCTGTCATCCTAGGTGACTGATATCCAATCAGGGAAAGGCGTACACGAGTAAGCAATGCGGGGCGTTTTTTACTAATAGAGGCGTAAAGGATATCATGAATGCGGTATCAATACCAAGATACGAACGGCCAGGTGGAACGGCGAAATCGAACAATTGTTTAAGCATTAACTTTAACGGCGAAAGTAGAAGGCTGCTGGGACGAGAAGCTGTCTGATTTTGTCTGGGGCTTTACTAATACGACCAATGCTGCCACGTATTTCTCTCGTCCATCCTGACGTTTGCACATAGTCATGGTCGAGTAGCCGATTGGCGAGCTAGCTAGCGAAATTAAAGGGACAGGTGTACGCTCATGTACCGGTGATGGTGCGAAGAAGACGTCAGATGTACCGAGTGTCGAAATGGCGGATCTTAATGTCAACGGTGCGATGTCGGCAGTAGATCAATAGGGTAACCATATGGGACAGCCCAAGGATGACAGCCGCTCAGACCAACAGGGTGACGACTCTGTAATCCGAGCTTTAAGGCGAGGGCAGGTGAGAAGATTCCGGTGAAATCAGACGAAGGCAGTCCTGCGCAGAGCACGGCAAAAACCTTGACTGACGTATCATACGAGACGTTGGCGGGCGATTTTCCAGAAGATGCAACTGTTGAGTTACCAATAGCGGCGACCGTTGAATCCAAACCGGTGGCGTGTAGTACAAATGGCGATATACCGATTGTGATTCAAAATATTGCAAGAAGCGCTAGGCGAATGAGGTGGCGTTATAATAAGCATCGAAAGGTGGCAGTATCGTACAAGGCTGGCGATTTGGTCTAGTCGCGTAATGCAGATATTAAGATAGCAGGAGTTGGTATTAGGGGTAAGCTGTCAAACAAGTTTGATGGACCCTATAGGATTCGAAAGAGGCTAGATAATGATCGAAACGCGATAGAGGCGTTGAAAGGTGTTCGAGGTAATAAGGGCGACGCAACTTGGGGTTTTCCCTTAACGAATGCATAGCTAGTGCACTAGTTGCATGATCCTCCTCAACGTACGCCTTTTTCAATTTATTTTTTCTCGAACAGATCCTGCCTCATCAAACTTATTTATTAATTTTTTTAATCCACACCGCGTAATGGGTACATCTGGATATTTTTCCTGAAATTTTGCAATTGCATACTAGTACGAAACTTCCTCAATACCATAACACTTAATAAGATATACTCTTTGTTGAATAGTTAACATATTTATTGAAGAATGACAATTTGAAAATTATTTATAAAAGTTGACAGTTAATTGGTACATCGTAAACGTCACTCACTAGATTGATACATTATTTTTCCTACGATCACTACCCAACGTAGAATTTTGCACACTCAAATCTAACGGCAAAGTTGATGTTTTCCGTGATCTGTCATAAGTTGACATTATTTCCGCTCTAGAACGTACTTTTCCGCTCGCCTGTTTTCATTTAGAATAAACTTAAGGAAGATAATTAACTGTCTCGACCCTTATTTCGTGGAATCTACTCATATTAGTGTTTTAAATAAAACTGACGGTTTCTAGCTAATTCCACAATATAATAAAAGTTGTTGAAAATTCTAAAAATTGACAATTATTTCGATAAATTATCGATGATATTAATTTATCGAAACAATTGTCAATTTTTTAGAATTTTCAACAATTTTTATTATATTGTGGAATTAGCTAGAAACAGTGAGTTTCATTTAAAACACTAATAAAGAAAGGTAATAAATAATAGATATATTAAAACAAAATGTATGGCAGTCCGAATATTGTAGTTGAAATATTATTATTTGAAGATATTTCGAACGAAAAAAATCTTATTTTATAAAATTTACCTAGTAAAAATATAACAGTCAGAAGGTAGGCAATACATTATACAACTAAATGCAACAGTGATTGCATATTTAAGTACCTACCTACTATTTGTGAAAATAGTAGACTATGAAATTAATGGAACGTCATTATTTCATTTTTAGTTTATAAAAAAGTTATCTGTTTATAAATAGCTATTTGAAAAATGGATAGTGACAGTTAATTTTCAAGCACACCTCCAGATGTAGCAGATTTTGCTAAAAATATTACTCTTAATCTTCTGCCAACTAAATCCAGGGGTAAATACGAGAAACAACACAATATTTTCATGGATTGGTGCCGCTCAAAGAAAATTGAAAAATATTCGGAGAATGTATTGCTGACTTATTTTGGCGAAAACTCCAAAACTTTAAATCTTTAACCTTGTGGTCACAATATTCGATGCTTCGAAGCACTTTACAAGTAAAATATGATATTAACATGAGTAAATACACTAAACTGATTGCATTTTTTAAGTTAGAAGTAGTGGATTACAAAGCAAAGAAGTCACAAACATTCTCAAAGGGACAAGTGGAGAGCTTTATTAGATTTGCACCTGACGATGAACATTTGCTGAGAAATGTACAAACGTTTTACTATTTATTGCATTCTGATACATAATTTCTCAGAATAGTGTTTTTAGGTGATCTTAATCATGGTTATCGCTGGTGCATGCCGTAGGGATGTATTAATCCAAATTGAATTAAAGGATATAGATGATAGAGAATCCTTTCTAGTGGTCCGAAGTCGTATATTCGCTATAATTAATAGTGCCGAAGAAAATGCGATCGACTATATATTCTATTATAGAAAATATTTTAATTTAAGACAGCAATATCAAATTAAAAGTAATAACATTATTCAGCGCTTATTTTTACGATACTCTAAAGGTAAATGCTTCAATCAGGTGATTGGTATGAATAATGTGGGCAAAGTACCAAAGTACAAAGCGATGTAGCCAGTTTCTTAAAATTGCCCGATAAAAATTTATTTACTGGTTATTGCTTTCGACGAACGTCGGCGACATTATTAGTAAATGATGGAGGCGACTTAATTCAGCTTAAAAACATGCATGGTGGATGCAAGAGCAGTAATGTGGCTAAAGGATGTATCGCCGAATCCATTAGCAATAAAATAAATATCTTCCAAAAAATTTCTGGGAACGCAGCAGTACCAACTAGTGAAGAACTTTCGATTCCTTTTAAAAAAAGATTCAGAAGATATTACACTACCTCCGACTTCTTCTGGTCCTGGGATAAATATTAAAAATTTCCAAAACTGTACATTCAACTTCAATATTGTAGGCAATGAATAAAAATAATAAGTAATTGTTACATGTTTTCAACATCATATTCTAATAAAGTGTATTTTTCATGTTTTTTTTGTAACTATTTGTCTAAAAATAATGTGATCGTAGAAAAAAACTTGTGTGCAATTAGAGCAGAAAGTGCGTTACCGCCCAAGCAGCAAACTATCACTATATATTTTCCGAATCATATACCTCATAAAAATTTGAAAACAAAGTTTTTCTTTTCCTAAAAACAACATAAAAAGACAATTGAAAATTACATCGAGTTGAAAAATATTAGTCTATGCCGGCCTATCTGTATCTGTCAGAATTTGAAGGGTGGGTAATCCCGCAGCACTTAGGCCACAATTGGCCCCTTGTGCATCCTTCTGTTACTAGACAGACCCAGTCTATGGAGGTGTTTTTGTAGGTGGCAGTGACTAGTAAGAATATCCGTGACTGTTCGTAGGTTCTGCCTGTTCATAGTCACGTATTTTTTGACTACTTTGTATTTTGTAACAGTTCCTTGGCCAGCTTGCAGCCTTCTGTGTCGTCCCATCTGCCCTTAAACTTATTGAGGATGTGTTCCTTTAATAGGTCAGCCGTCGCTAACGCCGATAGATCCATGAAAGTGCCGGGTCCCAAGAATTTTTGCTAGGCTCCTTTCCTGGCTAGCGAGGTAGCAATACGGTTTTCTTTCGATTTCTCGTGGTCCATGATCCAGCCCAAAGTGACCATGTTCTTGTTACAGGCTTCGATTAGGCCATGTGTCATTTCAATACTAAACTTGATGTAATGCGTGTGCCCTGTTCAGGGCTAGTAGTATTTGTCTACTATCCGTGACGATGTAAATATTATTACCTGTGGTGTTCCTTTTGGTAATCTTTTTTACAGCGATGGAGATAGCAGTGAGCTGTGTTTGAGCACTTGTATTGCAGCCCATTGCCCATTTTATGTTGAGTTTCAGGAGTCTGGCAAAAATTCCACATCTGGCCTATTCTATTTTTGCAATTTCCACCATTTTTCTACCAAAGCTGCTATAAGAACAGATAAATAAGTTTAATAATCATGTATAAACCATCCAGAATCAAAAACATACTTAAACATTTTTCATTGTACCACTATTATTGAAAAATATTTGCCTTAAAATTTTTGTCATTGAATCTTTCTTTGAGAACACTTTGAAATTGATTAATAAAAGTCGGATTTTTCCAATTTTAGTCGAGAAATTGGTGGGCCGGAAATAGTTCTACATATTTTTCGGTTTATATATCATACGAATTCGGAAAAAAAGTTTCTTGTTTTTTGCTAGAAATATGGAAAAAATTCATTGAAAATAATTGCGTTTTTTTGCAATTCCGGTTCAGTAAACCGCAATTAGATCGAGTTCAAAAATATTAGTCTAATAACGGGCTATTTTTTGCAATTTTCACCATTTTTTCTACAAAATTTCATTTTGAAAATGCGAAAAATATATTTAATAGATATTTGTTAATCAACCAAAATAAAAAAAACATATCAAACAGCCTTATTTATAGGAGTTATTGATCGTAATTCCTTAATAGATGAAGTCAATTTAGTTACCGAACAAATAGCAAATTTCGATAAAAGTACAGTTCTTCCTTTCACTTGACATTTGCTACTAGCAATTGCTGCGGTGCATCCTTTTTATGCATAATTTGATTCGCGAATAAAGATCCTATCGTTGACTGAGTTCCGTTCTCATAATCTTTTGCCATAAATGTAAATAAATCATGCGAAAAATTTATATAGCTATTTAGGCGTTACGTTCTTGCATGAGCCGGTAATCAGCAATTTAAGTTTATATAAAATTATTTTAAAAAAAGTCCAAACCTGATTCCCTGATTTCATACTTTGTGTGGCTTTTCACAAATATGTTCAATCGACCGATTGGAACATACATACATTCGTCAGTACTATGAGACAAAAAAAAACTATGAATAATGTCAACAGGAAAGTGATATGATTTATTGTGTCTACATGGGTAACAAGAGCATTTTTAATTTAGTCACATTTTTTTATTTCTCACAATATATTAATAAGGAATAAATTTCTTATTGTTCTTTTCATTACATTTGAAAATCAACTAATATGTATTAAACTGCTATATATATAGGGTGTTTCAAAAAAGGTGGCGCCCTAGCTATGAGTTGGGTTTGCTCAGTACAAAATTTTCGTAACGGTATCAGTTTTTAAGATATAAAATATTGAAAAAATTTAATTTATACACATTTTTCACAATTTTGTCGAAACTACTGGCAACATTATAATACAGTTTAAAACGGATATGTTTTGAAAGGTGAAAGATATCTGTCTCTCATAGAAGGCACTCGTGACACAGTTCGGTCTTCTAAAGTCTATAACTTATGAGTCCAAAACAGTCTGGAACTGCAAACAATCTCTTAAGCTACTGGCTAGACATAACAAACTATCTTTGTTATGGGTGCCCGGGCACAAGGGAGTTGCTGGGAATGAGACTGCCGATGGTCTTGCAAAGGAAGAAACTAGCACTCCTTTCATCGGACCCGAACCGTTTCGTGGCATTACTAAAAGCCACATTGTGGAAGAAGTCCGGAAAAGGGAAAAGGAACTTAGTGCAGCCTATTTAAAAAATGTTCCAGGCCAAAGACAAGCAAAAAGGTTGCTACAACCTTCTGCTCGCTATGCTAAATCGCTCTTAGAGCTTCAGAAGTCTGATCTCAGAGCAATCACAGGACTCCTTACGGGACACTGCCCACTCAGATATCACCTCTGCAAATTGGGAAAAGTGGACAGAGGAACATGTAGATTCTGCGATAGTGCGGATGAAACGGCTAAACATATATTATGCCATTGCGGAGTACTTGTTCGCCAACGCCATAGGTACCTGGAACGGTTGTTCTTGGGACCTGACCAGGTAACAAAAATAGCTCCCAATCGGATAATAGGCTTCCTTAGAAGCCTGAATCTCTGGGACAAAAAATAGATCTTTTTAGGTCGCAGTGTGGAAAGGCCAGCTATAGGCCAATCGACCCCTTTGTAATCTACAATCTACACAGTTCGGCCGAGTAATTCTGAACATATATTTTTTGAAGTCAAATTTTACTGCCCAAATTTGATATGAACACAATTTTCGGAGTAATTTGATTTGAAAACTATGCAGGTATAACTAATGCTGGTCTAAGCTATTTTTTTTAAAACGGTTACATGTTTTTAAAAAACAGAAAACAATAACATTATTCCAATGCTAAAGTTATTAATTGAATGAAGAATCTCAAAAATGAAATTGGGCTGAATTTGACTAAAAACATTAAATACTTCATCAGTCAGTTCTTCGCAAATTTCAAAACGGTTATGTCTGAGTTACCTATGCAAAACTGACATTCATTGGTGTTTTTTTACAAACAATATACAGCATTAGTTGTTACATTATCTTCTTCGAATCAAAACATTCCGAAAACGGTACGTAGTATCGAGTTTTACCAAGAGTAACTTATTTATGTAAAATTGAATGATCTTCGAGTTGACATAAAATTTGAACAAGAAAATTTAACCTTAACAAAGATACGCTCAGAACTGCTCGGAACGAATCGTGTTATTAGCGCCGTATGTGAGAAGCAGATATAAAAACAAATGTATGAGATTCGTTAGCTTTGAAAACATATTCGTGAAAAGTTTTATCACAATGTTTCCAGTAGTTTTGACATAAAAAATGTAATAAATTTGTTTTAAATACCCTGTTGCCGTTACCAAAGTTTTTTACTGAGCAAACCCAACATATTTTGCCGCAATCTACCTACCCTAGCAAGGGGATCACCATTTTTTGAAACACCCTGTATATTTATGTAAATATGTATGTATAAATATATATATATATATATATATTTAGAATTATATCTTCTTGGGTTCAAAGGTTGAACCCAAGAAGATATAATTCTAAATATTATCGGAAGGTTGAAGAACATAAGTGAATTTATATATATATATATACATATATATTTAAAGCCAATAAGTATAGCCTTTCTCTTTAAGAAGCTCTACCAAACCATAATTTCCCATATAAATATCAAAACCAATCGTTTAAAAAATTTATTAAAACAATCGAAGTACAAATAAGTGTTAGAGGTTGTTTTATCATGAATAGGTTAATGTTTCTCATTCTTTGAAACCAAACAATAGGTTTCTGCCTAAGACCTGGATTATCAATTGAAGCAGACCGTATTTCATTGAATTCCTCATTATCAGTCACAGATATTATAATTTCCGTTCTTTAATAATGTTCACTCTTTTCGAAGTATTTCTAGAACGTGGTCAACCAGGAGATTCTGAGAATTCATCTGTACAGCCACATCAAAGGCATAAAGTTTCTTTGTGAACAATTTTGCCAATGAGTAGGACTCGGCATATGAGCATAGACCAGACACAGCATCTAAGTAATATCACATTGCTTTGTAAAGTCTCTCTCTACTCATAAATAGATTTCTCATCCTATTACAGCATTCGGAAGGTGAAATATCTCTGTAATTATTTTCATTAAATATAAATTTTCATAACCATCTAGAAGACCTACATTCACAGTAGATGGCTCGTCCCTAATGAAACAATTTTCCATTTTCTACATTTAGTCCGGTCGAAAAATCTGTCAACTATCGAAACTTTCCCATAACTGATTTTTTATTTTTAAATAAAAATATATTGACCCAGCATCACTCTCCTAGATTGTCTAATAATTTCCACTGGAGCTTACGACGCAGTTTGCAAGCACAGCTCAGACCACCTAAAATTCAAGTGATTTATGCTCGTGTCATTCCTGGATGTGTTCTTACAAAAAAAGCGTAAAGATGAAAATTGAAGCAAATCTTATGCTCTTGAAGGTGACGTAAATAGTTTTTTCAAAAAAAAAAATTCTGATCTTAAATTTTCCAAAAATTGAAAAAAATTACGAAAATTATATTTTTGGTTGGTAATTATAAATAAAATATTAATATCGAGGTCAAAACATAGATACACATAGAGGGCAAACGTTTAAAAATTTACATTTTTTCAGATTTGGAAAATTCAAAATAGTGGCTGCGCAAATTGGAAACAATTTTTTCTTACAATCGCGTTTAAATTTATGAACATTAGCGATATTGAGAAACAGTTTGTTGCAATCGACAGAGTGAAAGTTATATTTTTATAAATAACATAAACAAAATTCACCAACATTTACCGAAAATAAAAATTTTTACATCTAGTTTTTTCTAATTTTGGCGTTGAAAAATTTCTTAAACATATCTTTTTTCGTTATAAATATGTTTGTTTTTGAAAGACGAGTATTTTGAAAGAACATTTTTTCAGATACGACTTTTACAAGCTGAGATGAACAAATTCAAAATCTGCTAGATACTGTCATAATATTAATTGAAATTTTCAAATTTTGATCACTTCGTTAGGTTGTTGAATCCCAACTCAACTTAAACACAATTTTTAATTTTTTTACCGTTAATTGGTCCATTCAAAAGAGAACAGTAATCCTAGCTCGCTCGGCCAAACGGTGCGGCGGCAGCTGCTTGGCGTTCTGGTGGGGGGTCAGCGCTCATTCTCTTCGAACGCCCAAAAGACCCTTACTAACATGATTGACGACGTACTTGTACCCGACGAATTATTGAACATTATTTCGTGTACTTGTACCACAGGGTGCTCTACTACCAGGTGTGGTTGTAAAAAAGTTGGCATACATTGCACGATATTATGTCAAAATTGCGAAGGCAAAAACTGTTGTAACATCGAAATTGTAAATACGGTATTTGACAATGACGAGGATGATAATGAATCTCTGAGTGATGAGCTGAATTTTGATATGACTCAATTAGTTGATTGTGAACTTGCAATTGATAGTAGCAATAATATCAATGAGGATTTGTTTGCTAATGATAATGACGAGGAAAATTGTACAGAGCCATTTCCTCAGAGACCAAAAAGGGCGAGAATTTGTAGAAAATAGATGTGAATTTGTAAATAAATATTATTCTTAGTATCTACGTTTCGAATCATGTATAATATATATATATATATATATATATATATATATATATATATATATATATATATATATACATATATATATATATATAATAAATGGATTTATAGATATAAATTATAAATATCATTGTACCTTATTTCTAGCAATATGTAATGGTTGATAATAACCATACTATTAGCAAACCACAAATGCAAAATTTTTACAAAGAAAACCAAAATAAAAGCTTGAGCTTCGTTCAACTGCGAACGAGCGCTAACCCCCCACCACAACGCCAAGCAACTGCCGCCGCACCGTTTGGCCGAGCGAGCTAGGATGACTATTCTCTTTTGAATGGACCAATTGACGGCAGAAAAATGAAAATTTGTGTTTAAGTTGAGTTGGGATTCGACAACCTAGCGAAGTCATCAAGATTTGAAAATTTCAATCAATATTATCACAGACTCTAACAGACTTTGAATTTGTTTATCTCAACTTGTAAAACTCGCATCTAAAAAAATTTTTTTTTGAATACTCGTCTTTCAAAGACACACATTTTTAAAACGTGAAAACATATTTTAAACAAAATTTTCAACACCAAAATGAGAAAAAACTAGATGGAAAAATTTTTATTTTCGGTAAATGTTCTAAAAAATTATGTAAAAAAATTTTAAAAAATTTTGTTTATGTTATTTATAAAAATATAACTTTCACTCTGTCGATTGCAACAAACCGTTTCTCAATATCGTTAATGTTCATAAATTTAGACGCGATTGAAAAAAAAATTTGTTTCCAATTTGCGCAGCCGCCATTTTGAATTTTCCAAATCTGAAAAAATGTAAATTTTTAGAAGTTTGCCCTCTATGTTTATCTATGTTTTGACCTCGATATTAATATTTTATTTATAATTACCAACCAAAAATATAATTTTCGTAAATTTTTTCAATTTTTGGAAAATTTAAGATCGGAAAAAATTTTTTTTAAAAAACTATTTACGTTACCTTCAAGAGCATGAGATTTGCTTCAATTTTCATTTCTACGATTTTTTTGTAAGAACACATCCAGAAATGACACGAGCACAAATCACTTGAGTTTTAGGTGGTCTGAGCTGTGCTTGCAAGCTGCGTCGCAAGCTCCAGCGAACTAATTATTTTTGTTAAATATGCAAGAATTTCTGAATTATTCTTATTGTATTACTTTTTGTGAATGTATCACGAAACTTAGATTATGACTGAAAAAACAAACGACTACAAATCTTTATGGTGGTGGTATATATTAATAGAAAAATCGAAATATGAAGCACTACTTATACAGTAATCATTCAAAACTTGTTAATGCGTTTCTAAATAATTGAATTCATGATTCTGAAATTTTTTTATTAGAGCTTCTATGAAGAATGATAATATATCGACATTTGTATTGGAAATAATAAACCTTAGGGTTGAGTACAACTTCTTAACTAAAACTATCTCCTAAATTATTATCAAATACATCTCACATCATCTATTAATTTATTTTACAGTTACACCATCGTTTTATGTTGCCACTCGAGAAGCATGTGCTGTTCTAATAATCTGATTTTCTGCCTCATGGACTAAATCAACGTTATCATAAAAAAAATTTGAAACGTTCTTAATAATAATGAGAGAGTCTTGTTTAGAACTAGTCTTGAATTTTACTTGACTGGATAGAAGAAAAGTTTTGAAGAATAATATATTTTGCCCATGAGACATCTGAGTATTGTGCATTCCTCTTACTACATATCTCACCGTTGACTAGTTGAATATGATCACTTCATACTTTTCGTATATTTTATAAACTAATAGTTTTTTGGGCCCCAGAGGTGTTGGTTTAGATTATAATTATAAGTTACGAAGGGCCATAACACTTTCTATATTCTGTTTACATATCTTTACACAACATGTTAACATTTTATTTATAGATATATACAATTATACTGAAGTATATGAAAAATCTATAGCAGCTATTTCTGATGATATATACAATAAATATGTTTATTCAGAACGTGGACGTTACTTTTCACTCAAATCAGTTCAATGCTTTTTGATAAAAACAAATGAAGTAATTTAACGTAATTTTCAACTCAGGAATATAATTTGGAAGGTGAAGTAACCAATAACAAGCATTCTATAATTCCCAATACTCATAAGTCTCAGATCACAACAAAAGTGTTTGCGTATATATTAATAGGTAGTAGACGCAATATCTACAATCCACGCTTGTACATTAACAAGTGTTTAAGCGTTTTTAACTGATTATTGACTTTTCATTGATTATTTGTTTTTGATACACCAATTAAATACTGCTTACTTCACTTAACCATGGAATTTGGACACGAGATAAGTATTAAATAGAAATTGGAGGTACAGGAAGGGCTAAAATCGTGTCAAATGCAGTGTTCATCACATGGTAACTGAAGATTTTGCTGTGTTTGCTTCAAGAGGATGATATATTTCTAGCACTATTAGAGTTATTTAATAGAAGCCACATATAAATAAACCAACACACTCCAGAATTACATATACAGCGAAGTTGACTCCAATAAGGAGAGACTATTCCTTTGATAGTTTGAATTTTGTCCAATTTTTGTCTAAACTATAATTATTTCTCGTATCATTTCTATATTTCTATTGATGCTATTCTCAATTAAAAATAGAAGCTGGTACTCCAGGTAAATCAAAATTTATATCGCCAACATCTAGTAGGCTACAAAATTCTGTTTAAAGTAGAAATTTATTAGTCATACATTTTGATCTTGAGGGAGATTAGTATGAATTTCTGTCGTGTGATAATCGTGCTTATCAGGAGAGGATTTAAAACATAATCAATACCTTTGTTGATAATTTAAATGCGTGCCATTTGGAGAAAGACGATGCCAGATCTAGGTATCCCATCGTACAGTTAATTCCTAATTCATGATTGTCGCTATTTCAACTTTTATGAATCGAGATAATTTCAATACATACAATTGAGGGGGAGTTGTCACAATAAATTGAATGGTGGGTGCAATTTAATAGTTATTTGGAGATTATAAACTCCAAATTAGAAGAAGTTTACATTATGTTTCGCAATCAAATCACTATATTTGAAAATGCCGCCATCGTTCTCTATAAACAATCATCAAATTATTTTTTATACAGAAATAGCTGCATAGTCTTACAAGGGGAAGAAATTATTAACACTAATATCAAATCAGTATCTAAGAATAAAATAATTTGATAAAATATATTTACACTATTGTATTACACCATAATGATTAAGTAAAAAATTAACAAATTACAAATTTTGGTTCGGGTGTGCCTAAAAATGACTGGAAGCTAGTAAGGAGATATCGATAAACGATATAATTTTCATAAAAACAATCTGTATTAATTTCTATAATTCGTTTAATGTAGAAATTTTTATTCTCACCTATACATGGCATAAAAATTAAAATTAAATAGAATAGCTTTGTAGGCCAGGCGGTAAGTAATGTAAACCGTAAAAAAAATGTTGGCAAAGCATTTACTGTTTTAAATGGTTTATTAAGGTGTGATTATCAAGATTCTAAGTTTTCCCCATACCCTTAAGGCCCGCGTCGATCTCAGTGAGGCTACAAAGGTACATATTTTTGGTTTTTCGATAATATCTCGTTTTCTCTTTATCGTACGGCCAAAATGGTCCTATACGAAATTAAAGGTGACAAAGTTCTGCACAAAATAGTTAGTTATCATTTTTTCATGGGACTTATAGTTTCGGAGTAGTAGCCGCGCGAAGTTGTGCGAGTTTTGACAAATGCAGTAACTATCGATTCTTGCTTACCGAATTTCACTCTTCTCTCGGACTGGTGACAATATAAATGAGCACACATTGCATATAGAACTATTGTTAAAAGTGCAAATAGTTTGATTTATTGTGGCTTTCATTAAATACATTTATGCAGCGGGTCAGTGAAGTCAATCTAATCATCTTCTTCTCGACAAAGTACGACGTTCTCGCGTAAAAGGTTCGTCCTGAGCTGGTATTGTACCCAAAGTCGATGATTCAGCAGTGATTTCCTTCACTTCAATCCTGCTCTCGTTATCGATCAAAGATGACTCACTCTCAGAATCAGTCATGTAAATGTCTTGTGCAGCTGAATGCTCGAACTGCACGTCGACCTCGTTATCAGCGTTGAAATTATCTTCTCTCATATCGATATTTGCGCAAGACTGGCCCCGGTAACTTCCACACATTATCGAGCAACGCAGCCCAGTCTTCCTGCAGCTACAAGCTGCTTGAAACCCTTGCTTGCACTTGCAGGATATCGTGCTAAGAAGATTCTGCGGGACAGTGTCTATTAATGTAGAAATAGGTGTCAGTCCATTCCTCGTGCTTTTCCAGCCCCAATCTTGCGGACTCTTCTTGTTTCCATCCCATTTTTGAACCTGACGGTAGGTTCTGAAGGAATGCTGTCGTGCTGCTGCTTCAGTTTGTGGTAAAGATGCAAGATTGCAAACACTTTTAGAAATTGATTCCGTGAAGCACTGGAACCTACAATCATTCAACGATGTGTCACCGCTCGCTCCATAGAGTGCTCTAATGACAGATTTTCCGGCTGCCTCAATCAGGTCTGGAGAAGCATTTGGGACTTTAAATATTTCATCGGTTCTTCGTACATTCATATTTTTTTTAAATAGCTTGACGAATTTCTGTTTTCCATACCTGAAGAATGCTGAGGTTTTGTGGTAAGCACTGAAGGCGTGAAGGAAGAGTACGTGTTCCGCAACTTATTCTGAATGTTTGAACGTCTTCGTCGAGTAAATTCTGTTCTCAATGTTTCCTTTCCCTGGTTTCATGAGATAGACATTCGACAACGATAATGCGAGGCCTATCAGTAGTACGAGGAGGTCGACATCTTCACGCACTACAACTACGGAATCCTAGTCTGGCGATACTTCAATCGCGGTGTTAGTTATAAAAGTATCAGCGTATTCAGCGGCTTGCTTTACGAGAAATCCTGCAGCTCGAAATTCGCTCTCCAGCATTGAAATGAGCCGAGTCTTGTTCTGGTCGTTGCCAAGGAATTTCTCCTGTGACATGGTTGCTGTCATCGTTTCATCAAACATCACATTAGTAGCGACATGCCTCAGCGATCTACGGAGTCGTCCAGCGGCTTCAGTACTTTTGTTGTTAGCGTCATTCGGATAGCCGTCAAAAACAACTACGCTGTTGGCCTTGTAGTACTTCTGTACGTACTGTACATACTTCACAAGAATATTGCAGAACGTCTCTTGTTGGCACCAGACTACACGATGGAGAAGGAATCCACCGTCTATAACACGTACCACGTTATCTGCATCGTTGATGGAATGAGCCACATGAGAAAACATATTATACAATGATGATTCATTTGTCTCTCGCCTTCACTTTAAGAGTTTCGCCTTCTTTCAAAATCTTCTCACATACAAAGCAATCATTTTGTTCTCACACAAGGCTACACTGAAATATTGAATACACGAAACTACAAAAGGGGATGCGACGCTGCTACGTAGGCAACAGTGTACTCTTCCCACCTAAGAGCAGGGTCTGTTCCGCATCTGCCTGCACTAGTAGGCATATTTTCGAGAATCCCAATGTCGACGCTCGTAACGCACGGTCCCCTTCCCGTATGCTTACAACCAAACAGCCGTTTGAATTACGAAATAATTTTTTAAACAGAAGCTTATAATATATTGCAGACGACACAACACATACTTATTATCAATGATGAATTTGAATTACTTATACATAGTCATAAAAGAAACAGAACAAATTGTCAACAGTCACCAGAACGAGAGAAGAGTGGAATTTGATAAGCAAGAACCGATATTTACTGTATTTGTCAAAAATCGCACAACTTCCCGCGGCTACAGCTCCCAAACTATAAGACCCATGAAAAAATGATAGAGAACTATTTTGTACAAAATTTTGTCACCTTTAATATCATAGAGGACCATTTTGGCCGTACGATGAAGAGAAAACGAGATATTACCGAAAAAACAAAAATATGTACCTTTGTAGTCTCACTGAGATAGACGCGGGCCTTAAGGGTGTGGGGAAAACCTAGATTCTCTATAATCACGCCCTAATAAACCATTTAAAACAATAAAAGCCTTGCCAGCATTTTTTTTACGGTTTTAAACAATTTTATCGCCCTGCCGCCTGGCCTATTGGTGAAATCTCTTGATTTTATTTGTATAATCGACTTGGATTGTTGTAGCAAAGCCAGTTACGTAATCTACTACGCTTATTATTTTTATTGATAACACTGGCCGACTCGATATTTGTAACATAGTTCAAACAATTATTTTAAAAATGCTAATACCACTGTTTTTACATCCTTTTTGTTCACAGGTAGTACATTTTCTGAGAGGTTATTAAATTGACCTGTATTAATATGCAGAAAGATTTCATGGAATCGGTTATTTATTCTCTTGTTTAGTTTACATTTGAGTTATGAAGTGAATGGTTCTGTGTAGTTAAGAAAATTCTTTTACCACAAAAATGGCAAGTCATACCCGCAGCAGTTGCAAAATTTTTACTATATTTGTGGAGAATTTATGGTGAAGTCACAACCCAGACCATTTTTTGAAAATGTGGAAAAGGCTTATTTCATGTATTTTGGTGTTTTAATCGGAGATCAAGACAAACAGTGTGCTCCCCATATGTGCTGTTTAAGCTGTAGCGTCTCATTGGTTCAGTGGATTAAAGAGAAGAAAAGAAGTATGCCTTTTGCACTTCTATTGGTGTGGCGAGAACGAACCCACCAACAATTTTTGTGTTTGCCATTTTTGTATGACAAATACTGAAGGTTATTCCAAGAAAAAAGCGTAACATCGAATATCCAAATTTGCAAACTCCCAGATGACCTGTTCCTCACAATGTAGAATTACCAGTAACCTCGGCGCCTTTGGATTGACAAGATGTATCAGGAAATAATGGGGATAACGACTCTTCAGGAAGCTCCGACGAACAGTGTACCTACCCCACATTCGTGCCTGGTTTCAGTTCCGGCGAGCCACATTTGATTGTTCAAGAAGAGTTAAATGATTTAGTACGAGATTTGTGTTTGTCAAAGCAACATGAATGAAATTTATTATCCTCTCGGCTTGCCCTTCAAAGAAAGCCAATCTTTGCGGATAAAAGCCCACCTACCTTGCGGCATATGGCTAAGTAAAACTAACCATTATCTGACGAAGCCACTGTCAAGAAGAACCCAATCCCAATCGCCGCACTCCAAAAATAAGCAGAAAAAGAAGACCCTGTCTTGTTATTGTTTGTTATAACAAGCTGAACATCCTGAATTAGATGACTAATTTAGTAGTATAGTATTGTCATTGTCATTGTCATTGTCAAGTGTTGTCAACTGACGACTTCTCTGTCGTTCAGATCGATATCCTCTGAGGGGTATGTTATTTGTCTTAGTTGTAATCTGTTAGTCAGTAGTTGTCTAGCATCGTGTCTGTTACGTAACGTGCAGTCGTTTATTATGTGCTTCTGATCTTCTGTAACGTTACAGTGTGTACAGTGTCCGTTTGTTTGTCTAAGCTGTAATCGTCTGTAGTAGTCGTTCATGTGTCCACGTCCTGTTATGAGTTGTGTAGTCTTCCATGTCATAGTCGGCTCTGTCCTTGTAACTGTCTTTATTAAGTCATATGTCTTTCTACCTTTTACGTCTTCGTCCCATTTCTCTTGCCATGCTCTGATTTTGTCTTTATCTCTTTGTCTTTTTATGCCAATCTTTGTGATAATAGTTATGATTTCGTCGGGATCGTCATGAGCTAGATTTGCAAGTATGTCGGCTTTCTTGATTCTTATACTGGCCGCCTTTCAATGTTGTATTTTATATTGTTTTTAATGAAAATTTCTAGATTTTCTTTTATTTTTATGACGTTTGTTTCCGTTTTGTAATTGTTTTATTGCGTCGTCTCAATCTAAGTTAAATGTTATGATTATGTTAGAATGTTGTTTAAGATTATTTCTGTTCCTGTTTTAAGTGCAAATGTTTCTAATTTATTTATATGTAATGCTGTATTCATTTTATATTTTTTCCTAATTGTCTCGTCATATGTTGTGATATAGACTCCTATTGTTTTATCTCCATCTCTGTCGCTTTCATAGGTGTATATTTGTGTGTTTGATAATATTTGCATATTTTGAAATTTTATTATTCTGTTTATTGGATGAGGTAGGAGTTTGGCCAAGATTTTTGTCATGTTTAGTTCTTGTCTTTTGTCAATTTTGTGTATCGAAGCAACATTCAGGTCTTCTTGGTTCCCGTCTTAAGAAGTAGAACTAACTTGCCAAAGAAACTAAAATTACAACTTTTAGAAAAAAAAACGCGTTTTCCACATTGTACAAAATGAAACATTCGTTATGTGCCTATACTGATATCGATGATTTACTGCAGGAACTCGATATCAAACATTCTTCTTGTGAATGGAGGTTGTTCATAAACTCATCGAAATATAGTTTAAAAGCTATATTATTACATAATGGAAATTTAGAACTATCTATACCAGTTGCCAATTTAGTGACAATGAAAGAAACATACGAAAATAAACTACAACCGTTACAAGGGGCAGATATCTGGTGATTCAAAAGTGATCTCAATGTTAGTGGGACTTTAGAGAGGGTTTACGAAATATTGCTAATTTCTTTGTTTGTGGGACAGTCGTGCAGTGAATGAACACTGTGTGAGGTAAATTTGGCCCAAAAAGGCCGTATCTCAACCAGGATCTCAAAATAATAAGTATGTGCCTCTTGTAGACCTACAAAAAATTTCATTTTGATTCCGCTTCACATTAAACTTGGACTAATCCAAAACTTTGTGAAGGCTATGAATAAACGGGGTGAAGGATTAAAATATCTAAGACAAAACTTTCTCCAGTTAAGTGACGCTATGTTAAAGGAGGGTATTTTTATTTGGCCACAAATTATAAAGTTGCTGGACGCTATGAAACTTCCATCGGGCGCGCAGTGTAGTTTCCTTTGAGTGAGCGCATGTCGTAAATTTTACGTCAAGTTTTCTCTATGTAAATTATGTTTTCTTTATATAAATGTTAAGGAATTGCTGAAGTGTGTTCTTTAAGCACCCATAATTTTGTTTTAGTATCATATTTTCAGGATGTACCTTCAGTTGTCTATACATTTTATTTTTTTCATTTTTTATATTTCTGGGGTAATCCATGACTTTTTAGTTTTCTTCGTATTTACTTTGATAGTATTTGTGTGTAACTGAATATATAGTTAGGTTTTCCATGAAGTTTTCCATAATCAAATCGACATTTTCCGAATCATAAATATCGATCCATTGTTCATCGTTCAGTCAAATTCTTAGATTTTGATAGTTAATATATTTTATTTTTATTTAATACTTTGAATATGTCAATATTTCAGAACAGAATATTTTATTGATCCATTAGCTAGAATTAATTTTCTCATCCTTACAATTATTGCAAACCAACTCAACTACAGAATAGTTCTTGCATGTCAAGGGCTGGCAACGGCAACACTTCATTAATGCTGAGGTTTTTTTCTTCTCCAGTGTACACGACCGAAAAACGCCGCGTTTTGGAGGGCTTCTTTTTTATTGTGTTATCGGTTCAACTTCCCGACCCTAATTCACTTTGAGAAAAGCAGTTATATCTTGCGGTAAATGTTTGACATTTGATCTGATGATTAGATGCTCTTTCATTACGGTCAATGCCAATTTTTTTACGAAAACTTTTTGATGCTTTGAAGCCTTTCCTGGACCGACAAATTTGTATAAAATTTGAGCATTCATATCGCCAATATTCATTAAAGTGTAGGAAACTACACATGGCAATCTCATTGTTATTCTAGAGACCGAATAAGCAGCACACATTTTGTAAACTGTATCAACTCCGCCTTTGGTTTCGTGGTAGTCCAGTATAACCTAAGGCTTTCTGGTGTGAGGATCCATCTCATTCTCAAATATCAATAAATAAAAAAAACTTATAATCTCACCCGGTACGTCTGTAGTTTAGAGATACAATGACCCTCTAAGAGCTAATAGCTCGGAGCTCGATGCTTACAACTAAGTGGGGGAAGCGATAAGGCGCATTTGTCGTAAATTTTGCGACAGTGCTCCCGCTGGAAGGTTGGTTTCTTCTAGAAAAGCTTACCACGCAAGAACTAAGAGCTTGGAACTTATTCGTTAGTCTCGTTAGGAGATTTTTGGGTAACAATATGGATGCAAACAGCTACTTAATGAACTTTTAGATACCTATAAATCGCTAGGCTACCGAATGTCATTAAAAATTCATTTCCACATATATTTTTCTTCCTGAGAATCTGGAAGCTGTCAGCAACGAGCAGGGTTAAAAGTTCCACGAAGATATCAGAACATTGGAAATTTGGTACCAAGGCGATGGGATCCAGGCATGATGGGTGATTACTGCTGGTTTCTGAAGAGGGAAGATATGTACCCCATAAAAGAAAAAATGTGGTACAAATAAATATTTGTGATTTGTTATATGTAAGTTTAATATGAACTATACAAACGTAACTGTTCTGTTTGTGGTTTTTTTAATGTAACAAAAAAACCTTACGTGTTACAGCTTTTTTTGGGCATTTTCGTATTTATATAGGTTCATTCTACTATAGAATGCCATTCAGCTTTTGTTATAGCAAAAAAAAATTGTCTGCCAATGTAATCAATAAACTAATATCATTTATCTGTTAATAATATGCGCATATGTTACCTGCAATCAAACATATATTGATCTAGAAATGTATTCTCTAATCCATATATATATATATATATATATATATATATATATATATATATATATATATATATATATATATATATACTATAAAGTGAATCTTTTTTATTATAATAAATTCATAATAAACTTAAATCCTCATCATGGGTAAAAGATAGAGCACTTATGAAAACAGTTTATTAAAGAGATGATATTTCACAGATGGTGTTATATGAATACTACTTTCATTCAGCTAATTTCATTTCCTTCGAGGCAGTAGTACATACTATATTATTATTAAACACAGTTCTTTGAATATTTATCGCTGTAAATTTATAATTTATGCCGACATGTACTACATCAATTAAGTATATATTCATGGACATAATTTTCATTCCAAATATTTTGTTAACTTAACTTACTTTATTTTTATCAAGCCCATCTCATACAAAGAACAAATGTTTCAATGAAAACTTTACAAATATTTTTAATTTCAAAAAAATTTTTCTTGAGTAAAACATACACCCTACGCACATGGTATAGAAATTACACAATAAACAATATATCATGAGTTATCTCCTTACTCTTTATTCACGTTTAATCCAAATTAGTATCATTCTATTATAACAACTAACAAATATTCGAATAAAATTGAGGAATATAAATAAATATTAATTTTGATGGAACTAATTTGAAAATGTGAAAGTTATAATTTTGTGCACTATTTGTTTAAAACATAAGAAAGGCATTTAAGTAATGTACAATATCTACGATCTAAGAATCTATTGTCGATACAATATGCTAAGTTTCTAATAATCCCAAAATAAATAACATAATTACAGTTTTCAAATAATGATATGAAAATGTGTCGTTAATTAACATATCAATAAGTATACTTAATATTTAGATGAGTTGTGCCTGATTTTTCTCATGTATGTAATCATTTTGAGGTTAGTTAATTTGATTAAAAAAAGATATTTATTTACAATATATTATCTTTCCTATTTACAAAAGTAGTGAGAACTATGTGATGACCGATGTTCTGACATTTTCCCCTACTTCAGTGTTACTCTGGAGCGGTACATGGTTCCCTGCTTCTCGCATTATCAATTTGTTATGGTTGATTCAAATAACTTTGTCCCTCATATACAATTATGACTACTTAGATTTTTCGACTGTTGTGTCCCTGAAAACCGGCTGAAAAACAGGGTTTCAAAATCGGATGAGTATTAATTTATGATGGACAGCAACATGGGGTGTTGGTTTTGTCTATTGACAGTGAATGATTTGAATAAGAGATTTTAATCCCTATTTCGATGGTTTTGGTTGTTAGGAGACGAACAACTTGTTATGTGTATAGTGTACCATGCAGAAGCCTACACCCACTATCAAGGGTGTCTTCTGCGCGACTGGCGACTCTGAGCGTGTCACGAAGATTTTTAGGGAGACACTATTTATAAAAGTTAGTAGATATTTTGGTGATAAAGTCCTTAATAGTCGGCAGTTCAGCTTGTTCATGTAACCATGTATTTTTGGGAAATCTAGGGTAGGTTGTTGTGTGTTTAATTGCCATGCGGAGACACTTGTTCTGTACAACTTGAAGTGAATTGAAGTTATGTTTTATGGCTGTGTAATATACTGGAGCTGCGTAAGTTAGAGTGGGACGAATGATGTGTTTGTATATTGATAGTTTGTTTGCTGTTGAGAGACTACTATTCTCACAGATTAACGGGTACAATTTGCTCATTGTAATTTTGGCTTTCAGTACTTGTTGTGCAATGTGTGCGTTGGCGTTGGTGTTACCATGCACAGTGTATCCCAGGTAATTTAGCGTATTACTGGGTGTGATGTATTGCCCATCAACACACAGGAGGTTGTGTCCTATAAGATCTATTTTACCCCGTAGCATATGTTCAAAACTTGCACCCTATTACTCGTTACGGATATCAGAGTATCTGTTTTTATATTTCATTCTCTGTCCCTCAGAATCTGCATTCCGCTTTTCCTTCGATTTCGAATTATTATTCAGACGTACCCCTAATCGACAATTAGTATTCCTATAGTTGATTCTTACTCATTTCGAAACTTTGTAGTTATTAGTTTCCATCAGAATGTTAAACCTGTCATGATCCTGAAAAATTGTTATAGTGGCAAATATTGCTAACTTCAATTAGATTTTTCAAGGATAATTTTATTCTTAATCTATCAGAAAGGTAATGGTGTATTTTATAATTAATATCATTTGAGCTCTGCGCTTTGAGGGCCGCTGAGTGTCAGGTATAATAGCTGTGTTTTGTCAACAATCATTTCTCCTAATAGTGAACGCCCATTCTTTGATATAATCTCAGAAAACATGTCCAAACTGTTGATTACGTTGATCTGAGATAGTGTGTCTGTATCAATCCACTTATACCATGTTGCAGTATATCAGAAATTCAGTTATGAGGCTATTGGAGGTATCGATCATTCTGTATATGTTATGCTCAACTTAAACGTTGAAATAAATAATATATATCATATTTACAACAAATAGTGGCTCATAAATTGATTTCATTCCTGAAAATATTTGATATTATATTGATAAGTTAAAAACGACTCAATTCAACCAATGATAACATATAATGAGACCCAATAATTTACGTTAATATTGTACTAATTCAGTCAGTTTGGAAAAAGTATCACAAATAAATTTGAAATTAGAAAAAAGGTGCACCATAATTATTTTTTGGAATTCGCCCATGTTTCTAATGTTGTTTCGGCACTATAATTTCATAGACACAATAATCCAGATAATACTTTTTCCAAAATTTCAAAAAAATTATTTAATTCCATGACAAAAATCTGACGAACTTGAAAAATATCTAACATATAAAATTGGGTTTCCTGTAATGTCATTAATCATATATTGAAAGTAATTATACATTTGATATAGTTTTCGAACAACTTAAAGATAAATCACACAGCATTTAACTCCTTCCATTCCATCACGTACATAGACATTAACAGTAACAAAACTGATAATCACAATAGATAATAAGTAACTCAATTTCAAGCTCAGCTTATTTTTTATGAAGTTTTAATGTAACAACAATAATCTCGCATGTACGAATTTGATATTTCTTAAATATTTCTCTGTATTGCTTGAAATTTATAGAGAAACTTGTTACGTTGAATTTTTTCAGAGGATTATATTTTCTGGTTTGAAAATCTACATATCAAAGACCATTATCTTTAGGTATTTTCCTTCTAAGCTTTCTCTAAAGTCGAAAATAAGTTATGAGAGGTCAAATCACTGAAAATTACACATTTTCTCAATTTATAAGAGCTTACATCTAGGATGTGCCAATAGTTTACATAAATTTGTTCCTACATTACCACATTATGTAATAAAATTTTCTCAATTGTAAAGAACTCATGAGATTACAAATGAAATTGGAAATTGTCTCAAATTTCTCATCCATGCTTGGACAGGATTTGCTAGCAATAACTAGCAATAAATACAATAAGTTACCAAAATACAAGTTTGAAAAAAGGATGAGCCCAACATTAATGGAACCGAATCTAAACTCTGGACGTTTTTATTAACTTGATAGCTACTGATAATATTATGGTGAGTAATGAAGGAAGGGGTGTAAGGGGTGATGGCTAATAAAAGCCAACCCAAATGACAACCTCACCTGCACGTGGTGCACCCTGCTAGACAACGGACGAGGCTCTGTCGACCGAAAGACAGCCGGAATAAGCTGTCCCCCTCTTATTGACCAACAGCTTCGGGTGGAGGAGTTGATAAGAGGTAGGGCAATCTCTTGTCCTTGGATCGAGAAATCGGTTCAAAAGGCGGATGAATCAAAGATGGTCAACGGCATGAGAATGCAGAAGGCAAAGGAGAACCACTGCATTAAAGGTCTACAAGACACTCCTAGTCAATCATTATAGCTATGAATACGATAGACAATACACAGAACTATACTGATCATGGAGATCGGATGCCAAGATCCGGCAGGAGAGGGACGATACAAAATTGCAGGGCCTCTTCGGTCGTCAGCATGCGAAACCCCTGTAAAAGAGACAAATTTTATAAAATAGCAACATGGAACGCTCAAAGCATGTTTCAGTCAGGTAAGTTTGATAACATTATACAGGAAATGACACGACTACAAATAGATATACTTGGAATAAGTGACACGCAATGGCCAAACAACGGAGAGTGCGCATTTGAGGATGGCCGGTTTTACTATAGCGGGAGCGACGATGGCCAGCCACATAGATACGGAGTAGGCATATGCGTCAAGAAAGGTATTGTGGGATCAATATTGAATGTAGTGAGATACTCCGACAGAATAATAATGATACAACTAAAATCTCAAAACGGCAAGACCAACCTAATCCAAATATATGCACCTACAGCCGATAAAGCAGATCAGGAAATCGAAGAATTCTACAATGGAATCGATATACTTCTTAGGACAACAAAAAAGGCAGATACAACAATAATCCTTGGCGACTTCAATGCTAAAGTTGGAAAAGGAAAGGTTGGAGAATATGTTGGGGAATATGGTTTGGGCGATAGAAACGAGCGCGGAGACAGATTAGTAGAGTTCTGTCAGCAAAATGATTTTGTAATTACAAATACATGGTATAAGCTGCCAAAAAGACGATTGTACACCTGGACTTCACCTAGACACACTGCGCAGCATATCATCAGAAATCAAATTGACTTTGTGTTAATCAACAAGAGATACCGAAATGCTATTAAATCTGTTAAAGCATATCCAGGCGCCGATATAAAATCCGATCACAATCCAGTTGTGGCGACGTTCAGAATGCGCTTTAAAAAACTGAAGAAAAAGACATTACCCCCAAAAATAAATACAGACTTGTTGAGAGACCAAACGATCAAAATGGAAATAAAAGAAAATATAAACGAAAAAATGAAAATTAGAATAAGCGACAACAACGTTAATGAACAATGGCAAACCATTAAAGAAGGAATACTAGAGGCCTCACAGAGTAAATTAACAGAAACAAACCGAACATTCAAACAAAAATGGATGACAAGGGAGATTCTCGAGATGATGGATGAAAGAAGAACCTACAAAGGAATAGATATACATTCCTATAAAAATATAGATCGAAGAATAAAACGCAAGATAATTGAAGCGAAAGAGCAATATATGCAAGAGAGATGTCATGAAATAGAAGAGCTGGAGAAAAAATATGACAGTTTTGGGATTCACAAAAAGATCAAAGAAATCACAGGCACAGGTAAAAAGAAGAGCTACAGTCTCATCAAAGATAAGCAAGGGAATTTAATTATGGATGTTGCCCAAAAACTGCGAAGATGGGAAGAATACATTAGGGAACTGTTTGAAGACCAACGAGAAGAATTGCAAGTCCAAGAAATCAGAAAAGGCCCACCTATTAGCAGGAGGGAGGTGGAATATGCTATTCAATGCACCAAAACAGGAAAAGCACCTGGCCCTGATGGTATTCCGACAGAACTGCTAAAACTTATAGAATATGACCAGCTGCAAATACTAGTAGATCTATATAACACTATCTATCATACAGGGATCATCCCTACAGATTGGTTGAGATCAACCTTCGTAATGTTGCCAAAGAAAGTAAATGCAAAGGAATGCTCTGACCACCGCACAATTAGCCTAATGTCCCACACTTTAAAGACCTTCCTCAAGATCATACATAGTCGAATATATAAAAAGCTAGAAATCGATATTAGTGAAAATCAGTTTGGATTTCGAAATGGAATGGGCACACGTGAAGCCTTATTCGCAGTGAATGTAATAATACAAAAATGTTTGGATATGAATAAGGAAATATATATGGGATTTATCGACTACGAGAAAGCGTTCGACAGGGTGAGACACGAGAGGCTAATTAATCTTTTACGAGAAAGCCAACTTGATGAGCAAGATGTTAGAATAATAAAGAATCTCTATTGGAATCAAGTTGCTGTGATCAGCTCCGAAGGAACGACATCAGAAGACATCAAAATACAACGAGGAGTGAGACAAGGATGTGTTTTATCGCCACTTCTGTTTAACTACTATTCAGAGGCCATTTTCAAAGAGGCTCTTGGGAACAGAAAAGAAGGCATAATTATAAATGGAAAGATCATTAACAACGTGCGCTACGCTGACGACACCCTAATCATAACTGACAGCACACATGACCTTCAAATAATACTTCAAGAAATCGATCGGGTCAGCAGGGAGTACGGTTTAAAAATGAACTATAAGAAAACGAAATACATGGTCATAAGTAAAAATCCATCATGCCATCCTAATACCAACATCAAAGTCAATTCATTGTTGATCGAAAGAGTTAAGCAGTATCAGTATCTTGGCATGTGGATCAACGACAAACATGATCAGACTATGGAGATTAAAGTTAGAATCGAAAAGGCGAGAAATGTTTTCTTCAAAATGAAACAACTATTCACTAATCCCCACTTAAATCTCCAACTCAGACTGAGAATGATTAAATGCTACGTAATCCCAGTGCTTCTGTATGGACTGGAATCATGGACAATCAACAAAATCGCAATGAAAAAGCTCCAGTCTTTTGAAATGTGGATCTTCCGGCGGGCACTAAGAATATCATGGACAAAAAAGATTGCCAATGAGGAAGTTCTACGCCGAGTAAAAAGAGAAAGAGAACTAGTGAACGTGATTAAAGCCCGAAAATTAGAATATCTCGGTCATATTATGCGTGGAGAGAGATACGGTATACTACGACTGATAATGGAGGGAAAGATCGCAGGAAAGAGATCGATAGGCAGAAGACGTATGTCCTGGCTAAGAAACCTCAGAGAATGGTTTGGATGCACATCCCTCCAACTCTTCAGAGCCGCGGTATCCAAAGTAAAAATAGCTGTAATGATAGCCAACCTCCATAAAGAGACGGCACCATAAGAAGAAGAATGAAGGAAGAAAAGCGTTCTAATAAAAGAAAATGACGAACGAACAAATGCAGCTAATCTCATTATAGCCAAAATATCAGTAAAGTCAGATCAACGGTGATAGAAACCGGATGAAATTAATAAAACTAATAGTCGGATCCTTAAATTTATGGTTTTCAAATGAGTCCCATGCTACGGTCTTCAAAGAAATACGGTTCTATGATTATGTTTTGTTGTCTATAAAATTTGATGTTACTTTCACATTAGTTGAGTAGTTCAATGCGATATGCCAGTCGCTATTCAATTAATGACTATTAGCAATCATCTTGGGCGTTTGTATAAAAGAATACAACTGGTGAAAGATAGAAACAGAATCATATCATAGGCAACATCTTTGTCGTTTCTATTGAATATGTTGGTATTTATACAGGTGTCATATTTTTTTTTCATTCAAATACCGTAGATTATTTCCGGTCATAAAATTTTGATAGATAAATGTAATAACAGATTATTGAAATTCAGAAATTCGTATTATGATAGGGCGAAAATACATTACCAACTGAAATAACACAAAATATTCTTTTATTTTACAAAGTTTACACGAAATTTTGTGAACCATTATTCAAAAAAATAACTTGTAGGGACATATCACAGTGACTTTAATAGATTATGAGGCGTGTTCTTAGATTAGTTCTTTGGTTGTATTGTTCTGAAATAGCTGTAACTTTTTACAATTTCAATGGAACTCATTATTTTCTTAGATGCCATCAAATATTACTATCATGAATAGTGATACGATGCTTCTTCAAATCACATATTTGAATTACAGAAATAATTTCTAAATTTAAATCTCAACTTCTAGATTTAGAGGTAATAACAATACGTATTTCCTAATCATATCAACAGCTATTTACAATAAATGAATAAACCATGAAAAATTAATCTTCACCATATATTCTTCATTTATTGGCATTTCCCATCTCTGCCCTCTCTTATTTTCCCTTATTCTTATTAGGCTATCTTTCTTTTATCATTTATCTTACCTACCCCACATTTCTGTCGAACATAATTATTTTTCTCTTGTACCAACTGAGTCAATCCATTTTTTGCCTCTAGAACCAGAAGTTAGAAATATTAAATTCATACATTTGAGGAAATAGAGAAGCTTCAAACTATGAATTGAATGATATTGAAATTGATGAGAATGTATAACACTGATGATGATTTTCTCACGATCCAAGGATAGACTTCAATACAACAACGAGTATACCTAAAAAAAAAGTATCGGTAAGTTTTAAATTGTTACGTTGCGAAAGCTGGGTAACATAGTATGAAAAATTGTAAAACGAGTGATTTGTATTTTCAGTAATTTAGTCAACCACTACTTTGGAATTTTTTTAATTGATCTGATGAAGGCCTAAGTGACACAGCAGCTGTATTGACATTTTAGCAAATTTTCAGAAAATGGAGTGTATCTTGTAACAGTTACCTTCATAAGTTCAAAAATCATCATTCTGTTTAGTTAAATGAGCGTATCTTCAAGTTATCGTAGTTCAAATGCGAAACATGCCAGAAAAGATAAAAAGGAGTATTTTTGAGGCTTTGTTAGTCGATACTAGTAACGATGGAGGAGAAGATGACATTCCTCTATTTATTTATCCTGCTCACCCTTTGATATGAAAAACTGTTACGTAATATGAAATAAAAATAGCGTGGCAAATCACAACAATGTAATAAGCACAAATATGGCAAGGGAATTTAGGAGAACCCTATATATATGAAATTTTCTGTAAATCAAATATAAGTTGAATTAAATATAAAAGCGACCTAGTTTCGTTATCAGAGGCAGAAAAAATTAATTGAACGATTATGAAAAATCAAAAAATTACCACAAGGTCGTCAGCCATATAAATCGACCACAAAAAACATCGTTGTTTCAAATATCATAAAAATACAGACGAATTATGCAACTTAGCATACAGAAATTTAATTAAAGTTAACCTTCAACTACGAAAATGACGCACAAAAACACATCTACGTTTGATGTTTTGAATAACTAACTCGTCCCAAAATATTGGAAATAAATAGAGGAAAATTGGACGATGAGGAGAGAGTCGGATAGCGACAGTGCCGTCTGGTACTCCTATTTACGACGGCCCGCGTTTTAACAGTGAATTTTAGTGATGGCCGCGAAGTGCTGGAAACGGAGATACCCTATCAGGGCTAATCTCTTTTTTTTTTGTGACGTTCGACCAAGATTTTCCAAACCGTAAGTTTTTGAACCTGACAATCTTTTTTTCTATTGTTTTTTTTTTGGGAAAATCATATCGGTATTGATCTTTTTTGTTTTGTGCGTCTGACTATTCATCCTGGCCATATAAGTGTACTACTGAAGCTTGAACCGTATACTACCGTAATCAAAGAGATTATGCTTCGTAACTTGTTCTTTCTCTTATAACTATGAAATTTTATTCAAGGAATTTTGCGAGGAGTATATCCCCCATAAACCGGAGACAGGTCGATTACTCCGATCACACTCTCAAAAGTTAGTATCAATTATTGCTTTCTAATGTTTTATTCCGAGATATTTATTTATGCTAATCGTTTGTTTACACTGTAATAAGAGAGAAATATTTTCAATAACAGTCCATGAAATATATTCAATTATAACATAAATTATATTCGCTTAAACAACAAGATTTTATTATTTATTCGAACTTTGTCAGGCAACGGAGGTTTTCACTCGATCAGCAGAAAGGCCGGTATACGAAATCAGCTAATTTTTCATTACGTAATTTCAAAGGTTATGGAAGCCATTGAAGTAACCGTTAGCTAGACTCAGATATGAAAATGCTTTGCAGCTCCCATTTTTCCATTGCTGAAGTTTGATAATTAATTTTAAGAGTAAAAAATCATTGTGATTATTCCAGAAGTTGCATAGAGGAATTACCTACTCTTTTGATCGTTTTAGTTTCGTGATAGAAGTTGTTGTCCCAGTTATTTTTCCATTAGGGCCTATGCACACGGCTTATTTTAATGCGCCGACGACGGGAAAATGTTGCGCGCTTATGCGCTTTGAATGAAATTCAGACGCAGACAGTAAACCTTTGCACGCGTTCAAAAATTTAGTGGCGCTGATTAGTTGGCGGCGTTATTTCCTTTATGTTGATTTACCTTGCAATAAGAATTTCGTGGACTGTATTGTTTATTAACTTTACTTATTTGAAATGAAAAGTAAAACAATCCTGATCAGTGGATTTAACCTTCCTCTAATTGCCTTAATATTGACGATTAACTGCAGAGTCTAGAGTTACATTGATCTTCTTCACTGCGACTTTTTTCTCTCCTCGAGTTTCGTCCTGTCGTACACCTGATGGTTACAACATTGCCACGTTTATTTTGCCATTTCACTGTTTCCTATAAATGTTAGGAGTTTTAACAGGCGCCCTAAACGCTCATTTTTCTCGATACAAAACGCGTTTATACGGCGATACTGACGCGCTACTGTCGTGCATATGTTGTAATACAGAAATCTCTGCGTTTTCACTAGACTCTTCAACAGTAATAAAATGGAATCGATCAAGAAAACGCTGTGTACGCTGGCTTTATTACTAATTTAGGAAAAAAGAAGAAATAGGCGACTCTATGTGATTACCCCATTCACGAGTAAAAGAAGCTTGAATGAATTTTAATATAACTTTCAAAACATTGGTCAAATACAGTACAAACTGCTATAGGATTTCATACCGAGTCCACATCAGTAGATGTATACGTTTTTCGTCGGAATAATTATTGAATTAAACTCTTGGAAAGGACCCGAGTACTGGTGGCTAGATTGGACGACTACATTCCAAAGCCGGGCATCATTACGGTATTCTTCCCAAGAAGCATTGACATGAAAATGGAGAAGATTCTCCGATTCGTCGATGTTCAGAACTCCAACCTCACTACTGGGCCTTGGAAGGTCCTTAATTTGAAAAAGGAGGGAAAGAGAACAATCCTCACGATTGCTATTGATCACCAATCTAGGAAGGCATTGAATGCAGGAGGTTACGCGCTGACCTTCTGTTTTGGGTACATCCCTGTCTCGGGACTAGGAAAGAAAGAGAATCCTGCGGAGGATCCGAAGGATATGGAGACGCCCTCCATATCCAGAAACTCCGAACAATGGGGGAAAATGAAATCGTGACCCTGGGTCAACCTGAGGTCTCCTCCGGTTCCGCTGGGGCACCTGAATATGTGGCGATTTCCTCTATATCCCGAGAAGAGAGGCGAAGCTGCCTTTTCGTCGAGGATCTTCCTCGCAATCAATGAACCTGCTCGAACTCTGGGGAAGATGATACCATGTAATTCGAGGAGGGACAGGGAGATATGAGGAAAGGGGATAAGTAGATGCTGAACAAATTCTGCTCTTTCACCAGGAAAAATCACCCTCATCTTCGCAACGGTAACGCAAGTGAACCTGCATTACGCGAAGGGAACTTCAACCGTGATTGCAAGGTTGTTCGCTAAACTGCAACTGGGAATTGTACTGATCCAAGAACAACGGATCAACAAAGTAGGCCAAACGCGTCCTGTGTACTCATAAAAAAGAATATAAAATATATGTGTGTGTTTCATAACACGTGTCATGGGACCTAGTTCCAATCATGGGTCACCTCAAGATTGGGGGTATCGACTAATACATCGTCATTGCATCTGCCTACTTCGCCGGAGGTGCAAGAATAAGTGAGACACTACAACCACAGACAGCTGCCAGTCATAATTGGTTGTGATGTCAACGCAAATAACACCGTGTGGGGAAGCACTAGTAACAACACCAGAGGTAATTGTTCATTAGAATATCTCTTGAGACCTCAAACGTGGAGACAACCTCCACTTTTGTCAAGAGAGCAAAAGAAGAGGTAAAAAAGATTCGAGGGTGATGAACGAGTCATCACTCTCTGATCATAGGATCATCGAATTTAGAATATATGGAGATACCACATCGATTCCTTCAATTCAAAATGCTCTAACAACAGATTGGTATATTTACAAGACTTATCTGAAGGACAATTTGGAACTGTTCGAAGTAAATGTGGTAAATTACCAGCTCTACGATCTGAAACAAAGAGTCGAACAGATCAGTGAGGCAATCATGAAAGCTTTTTATTCCAGCTGCCCACTGACAAAAGCTCGATCAGGCGAGGATATTCCTTAGCCCTTTCATTACCAGTGACGTATAAATACGGCGAAACATACTTTGTCTCTCAGCCCCACTGCCGTATATATATGTTCACCGTTGAAATGTCTCCGAAGTGACATTCGAACCACTGCCGCATATATACGACATCAACGAAAAATACCGAAAAATTCCGAAATATCGCGTGACCTCTAGACGGCAGGGGAAACCTGGCAGAGCGCCGTTCAGTCGCTTAGCAGAAAGAACGCCATTCAGTCGAACTTTGCAGTTATTTCCGTTACGAACAACTAGTACGACGTGAGATACGCAAGTAAAATGGCGTCAAGTGATCCGGGTCCGTCGCGAAAAAGAAAACGAGTTGAGAGTTATGGTGGTGTATGCGGCCTCACGGATGACGATCTAAATAACATTTTGAGATGTTTCGATTCCGATGAAGATCCTTACGTTGACAGTGGAAGTGTGTATCAGCCTGAGTCGACAGATAGTGGGGCAGGTAGTGAAGATAACGAGATTGACGGTTTTTTGTGTCCCGAAAACGAGTGTCTTAGCGAGACAGAAAATGATATAAATTAGGAGGTGAGCAAAAACGAAAGTGAAGCGGCGAAAAAGCCAAAAAATGCTTTGAATGAGAATTTTTCAAGAGAGTGTGGGAAGCGCCAATTTACCCCTGTAATACATAACTTTGATGACTCAAACTCTGGAGCACGTGTAGAGAACATAGAAAAGCCTTCAAAAGGAATGGATTATTTCCTTTTATTTATGAACGACGAAGTAGTGGAAATGATTATAAGCGAGACCAATAAATATGCCTCAGAACAGACACGTTTAAATAAAAATATTATTTGGAGCCCAATTACTAAAGAAGATTTTTTTAATTTTATTGCTGTACTCCTACTTGCTGCTCGCCATAGAAAAAATAAACTTGTGGAAAATTGATCAACAGATGAATTACTTAACACTCCTATATTCGGGAAAGTGATGTCAAGGAATCGCTTTCAAACGATATTGCGTATGTTACATTTCACAGATACTGCTGAACAAATTCGAGGTGACTCTTTTCATAAACTACGAGGAGTTTTTGAAAAAATTAAAACCGCATTTGCTCATAAATTTTCGCCGTTCCAGAACTTGGTGATTGACGAGAGCTTAGTACTTTTCAAAGGGAGGCTGCTCTTCAAACAATTCAATAAAAACAAAACGCCATCGTTTTGGCATCAAACCTCTTGTGCGATTGTGAGACAGGGTATATTCTAGATTTCATAGTATATACAGTAAAGCAAACAGAAATAGAGCTGTATCAGGACCTGGGAGTGTCGGGGTCAGTTGTAACAACACTAATGCAACCGTATTTGTATAAAGGGCACTCTCTTTTCACAGACAATTGGTATACCTCGCCAGCACTTTCTACCTACTTATTTCAGCATATAACAAACTCATGCGGTACAGTTAGGGCAAATAGAAAGAATATGCCAAATTTATCAGGTAATTTGAAAATAGGAGAGACAACGTCGATGGCCAGTGACAATATTCTGCCAGTCAGATGGAAAGATCGTCGGCAAGTCAACATGCTGACAACTTTTCAAAATGACCAAATGATACAGTTGGATAAGAAAAACCGGAAAACAGGGGAATTGTGAAAAAGCCCGAATGTGTAGTCCACTACAACCAAAATATGGGGGCAGTTGACAGGACCGATATGAGGCTCAGTTCTACAGAATGTGTTAGAAAAACCTTGAAGTGGTACAAGAAACTGTTCTTCCACATTCTTGATTTATGTGTTTTCAATAGTCATGCACTATTCCTAACTCAACATCAAGAGAAGTTGGCACTAGCGGATTTTCAATTGAGCCTTACGCGACAGTTGCTTGAGAGGTAGGTAATTGTAGCCATTTACACTAACAACATGATATAATCAATTTTTGACACTTCCCTTCTACCATCTTAATTATTAAAATGTTCTGCAATAAAAATCTGCATATTCCATATGAACGAAAAACCCTTTGTTACAGATACAATGTACCAAGACGTTCACAAACCAAGTTTACTGAATCAAATCTACATCGCCTTACTGCACGGCATTTTCCGACTACCGTACCAAATAACAAAGTACGAAGATGTATTATTTGCTCACAATCAAAAATTCGCGACAAAAAGGAGAGACGAGATTCCAGATATATGTGCAACGAATGCAACGTGGGACTGTGTGTTTCTCCCTATTTTGGCGAATATCACACAAAAGAAGTTTACTAAAATGTTATATTCTTGGGAAATGTATTTTTACATTAATAAAGTTAGTGAAAGTCAATGAAGTTTGTAGTAGGTTATTTACGCTTGCTTAAATAAAATATATATATATATATATATATATATATATATATATATATATATATATATATATATACGTCACTGGGTTTGATGGCACTTCAAAAAGTTCGGGAATAGAGACACTGCATATGCATTTGTGCCCGGTAAAGAAAGGGTTAGTGGAATGACCTAAGGAAAAAGGTCCGTCGGTTCTTCAATAGAACCAATCGAGACGCTAATTAGCAGGGTTACACTGAAAAGCATACTCAGTATAATAAAGAGATTAGGATGGCCAAGAGGCTTAATTTTCAAACTTTCAAGTCGTTTGTAAAAATGTCATTTCCACTCACACAGCAGCTAGACTATTAAAGGTCATGACAAACGGGGAAACTAACTCCACAATGTCACTGAAAATGCCAGACGAATCATACACGAAAGGTAAAGAAGATCGATCGACGAAAACAATTATAAATATATGTGACTTTTAGTCCATCTTTAAAAATAAATGTTTCTTGATAATATGTGGTTTTCAGATAGATATTATGAGAAATATCGTTCATTACACGTCCATAAATCCTTTTTCCGTGCTTGCACGACTTCCTGTATTCGGCTGCGCGTGCACGGAAAAAGCCTATTTTTTCTTTTCCCTGATTCGATCCTGCCTTAAGAGACTAGATTTTCAGTCTTGCGTTAGGTACCTGAATCATTGATCTTGCAATGTAATTTGCTTTGGAGTATGTAGTAAGCTAAGGTTTTGGTAATGAATTGGTTATCCTAATTTCAGTCCCAGCGTCCCCAAAAATGGTGATTACAAATTTTTGATAAGAAGTGTCCAGGATAGGAATGCCTGTCCAAGGGGTCTATTGCATATTGCAATTTCAAATTATCGTAACTTGGGAAAGAAAATCGTGATTAAGCTCCCTAATTCTCAAATTGAAGAGTGAGGAGGGTACTGAGTGACGTAACCTAAGAAAATAAAATTGCACTTTTGTACATAATCTCAATTTAGCTAAAACTCCAACAAATAACTCAGAGTCCCGATACGATGTGCCAATTCTTTTCCAGGATATGGACTCTATCCATAAAATTACTCCATAAATGAATGTTTATTATTTTCTATTTCTGATTATATTGATTCCGTGTTCACGATTTTTTTTCATAAGAAAGAAAGAACAATAAATAATGTTAAACCTAATTTTGAAGCTATAGAATTTTTACTGCAATTCGGGTTATAAAGACAAATACGGTGAATAAAGGTGTGAATTATAATGAAAATCAAGATTCATAACTATATAAAGTAAGAAAATTTTTCAACCTTTAACAACTAATGAATGTGAATACTCACTTTAATTTTTTATATTTATCAGCGTTGTTAGGCGACATGACCATCTTAGTCTTTCTTTTCATCTTCAGGGTCTTTCAGTGTATGCCATTGTGCAATCGGCCTACGTGGGGATGCCAGCATATCTGACCAATGGCGAAGCTCAGTTCCACTTGCATTATAACCTAGTACCACTTTTCCAATGGGTTCCGAAGTACCAATTCGGTCATAATCTACTACTGTTATCTGAAGATTAACTTTCTGAAATTGGTAAAATTCATGTAGTCAATGAACATGTTAAAATTTCTTCTAATAAAATGAGTATCGGGATTTGTATACCTGTATTTGTTCGAACGGTACTTCAAATGTAAATGATTCATTATAATATGGATTGAGAGTACATTTCTTAATACTAGTCTTCTTCTTCTTCAGTCGCTTTCCGTTTTGCATCAAAGCTATCTTTACATAAGGATCTGGAAAAATATATGATTTAGCAGAAGAATAGCAATAAATAACCATAAAATTGTGGCTCTTGTACATATTTATTATTCTTTATATTGAGATTTTTTTCAATGTTGCATTTTGGTGTATGGTGTATTAGACAAACATTATGAAAAATAGGAAATATCACAGAATTAAAGCATAATGGGTAAAGCAATAGGAACTACATCCAAATCCAAAGATTCTATCATAGTTAAATTGACCTTAACCTACTCGCTTCTAGTAGAACATCTATATAGAACATAGATGCGGTTATGTGACTGTATAATTTTTATACACGAAACAGTGTCAAGTATAGACCTACTAACTATTTGATTTGAAAGAACACAGCTAAACAGCCGGTGATCAATTCTACCGATTAAGAAAAGATAAGCTTTGCTGGTTGATATTTTCCGGTTATATTGACTTCGATCAAAGACTGGGTTCCATGGATGGACAGAATGAGCTTTGAAATGGGTATTATTACTATTACTTTGAAAGGTTCACATAAATGTCCATTTGTTACTCAGGGTGTCTATCCATTTTCGTCTTCCTTCCGTCTCCCTTCCTTGCGAAATTGTCTACTACGTTCGATTGGTATACAGATTTTCGGTGGAATTTTGAGTATTTGTAATGTCGACTATAAAATCACAGTGAGGGCTCTGCTCAACGCAATAAGCTTCACTATAAATACAGAACTTGTTAGGTGGAGGATAGAGAAGATTCTTCCTCACCTGCTGAAGATTACAAGAAGCAGTCTAGCAGTGGGTCTAATACCTAGAAAATGGAGAAGGGTAAGAGTACCCTTCATACCAAAAATAGGGAAAAAAGATGGGACTGATCCCATCTGTCCAACATCGTTTCTACTCAAAACAATGGAGAAAGTGTTAAACAACTACATAATAACAGAGAATCTGGAGAATATACCACTTCATAAATGTCAGCATGCCTACCTAGCGGGTCAATCAACTCTGTATCAGCTGACCGAACTCATCCAGAGAACTCTGAACAAGAAAGAAATCGCAATGTGCGCATTGCTAGATATATCTGGGGCCTTTGACAATACAACTCATGTGTCTGTTAAAGTAGCACTAAAAAGGCGAGGAGTTAATGAGACCATTGTAAAATGGATGTATGTGTTGTTGACGACGAGGATATCTGAGACACAAGTGGGGAATCAAACCACCTCAGTTAAAGCCACTCGGGGGACACCTCAAGGGAGAGTGATGTCTCCCCTTCTATGGAGCCTCTTAGTAGATGAGCTTATCTACAGGCTAGCGGAGCTTGGCTTCGAATGTATAGGCTATGCTGATGACATATTTCTAATAGTCATAGGCAAGTTCGAGAGCACCTTGTGTGATTTATAACAAAAGGGCCTCAGAATCATTGAGCAGTGGTGCTTGTCAGTGGGGCTAAGCATTAACCCAAACAAGACAATAGTAATTCCATTTACCTGGAAAAGAACACTTTCAGCCATGAAACCCATATCCTTAAACGGGGAAATCATAGAATGGAAATCAGAAGTTAAATATCTAGGGATAATCCTAGACAGTAAGCTTCTGTGGAATAAGCATGTTGAAATAACTGCTAGTGAAGCCATAAGAGCTTTGATGGAGTGCAGAAATCTAGCTGGTAAGAGATGGGGCTGTAACCCAAAAATACTGCGATGGATGTACGCCATGATTGTGAAACCAGCAATTACGTATGGGGCAATAGTTTGGCATACAAAAGCTAGTCAGTACAGCACAAGGAAGACCCTAGACAAAGTTCAAAGGTTTGCCTGTGTGTGCACCATTGGAGCTATGAAAACGTATCCAACTAGGGCACTAGAGAACATTACAGATCTCACACCTCTACATCTGGTGATAGAAAGATCTGCCCAAGCGGCAATCCTTAGAGTATCTAAAGAAGGTTCAGGCAATGAGAGTATTAAAAATCAGGAAGCCTGGTCCAAAATACGTCTCATCAGCGAATCTTCCCAGTGACGAAATGATCAAGAAAGTAAGTATCGAAAAGAATTTCACTACGATGCTAAATACGAGGAGAGACTGGGAAAGGGCATACACCACCCAAACTCTTGAAGAAAACACCACTAGATGGTATACGAATGGTTCAAAAACCACCACTGGAGCACGCGCTGGAGTATTCCTTCCCGAGCGTCTTTCAGGCAGAAATACTTGCGATTGGAAGATGCGTGGAAATGAACCTAGAAAGAAACTATCAGAAATGTTACATATCGATCCATTCTGATAGTCAAACAGCTATCAAAGCATTGAGCTCCAATGTCATTGACTCATAGTTGGCATGAGAGTGCCGAAGGAAACTTGATGAATTAGGCAAGAATAACAGGGTCTCTCTATTCTGGGTTCCTGGCCACTCGGGAATCACAGGAAATGAAGAGGCCAATACACTTGTCAGGAAAGGAGCACAAACGCCCTTTATTGGCCCGGAGCCTTTCTGTGGTGTAGGAAAATGCTAATATAAGAAAGAGTTTCGGAAGAAGGAGGAAACTGAAAGACAAGCACTCTGGAGGTGCCTTCCCGGGTTGGAACATTCCAAAAAGTTCCTGCGGAACTTTGACACTGCTAGATCCAAAAAAAATTTGGGCCTCAGTAAAAATAAGCTACATCTCCTCACGGGCTTTCTTACAGGACACTGCCGCCTTAGGAAACACCTAATGAGAATAGGTCTAGCAGAAACTGACGAGTGTAGATTTGGTGGGAAGGAGGATGAAACTCCAAATCACCTAGTTCTGGAATGGCTCGCCATTGCAATCCAACGCAAGAAATTCTTCGGACAAGAAACTTGTAAGAGTGAGGACCTAACCTCATTGAAGCCAAATACTAGAGTTCATTAGAACCTTGGAACTGGAAGGCGAGCTGTAGTAGTAGCGAAAACAGCTCTGATAGGAAGGGGGGCACAATAAACCTTAGGTTTCAGTGCATTGTAGCCCCGTTAAAATCTAATCTAATCTAGGTGGAGCTTAAGCTGTATTCGTTGTTATCATTCTGACTATGAACAGCATATTCTACGCCAACCAATACTCTGAAAGTATTTGCACAGTGGTCAGCGAAATATTTAGGGGATTCAGAGCCTATTGGGTTGAAGTTGGAATAGTATGCCGGAATATCCGTTTTCGGGGAATTAAATGAATTATTTCAAGAATAAATAATCGGATCTTGTTTACCGTAATAAATTGAGGATTTATAGCTGGCTCCGTAATTCAAATGAACTGGAGAAAAATAGGGAATAATATTACCAGTTTTTCTTTTTTTGATCGACGTGGATTGTGGAGTAGTTATGCAAGTATTATGAATTGAGCGTTAATGCTGAGAATGAAAATCTGTTCATTCATAGAGGTGATGATTTCTGAAGAGCCAGTATTCTTTAAAAAAACACTTTTCAAGCAAACACATAGTTGGTGAGTTGTGTGTTCAACAAAACATGTAGGTTAATAAATATGTTCTGAAAATAGTTGTTTCTGATTAAAATACCAGGAAATATCATACCTACTCACTTAATGGGAACGTCGACAAATATAATGGAATAAATACTGATTTAAGTTAATTCACAAGAAATAACTGTGTATTTTCTTACCTGATAATCCACCAACGTCCATTTTCTTCAAATTCTTAGCTTCCAGAATCACGACAGTCAGTTTTCCAGCAGTGGGAACATACCGTAAGGAGAAGCAAATATCTCCCAACTTATTTTCCTGTAAAATCGTATTATGCAGTGAACTAATGTAGGAAAAGAACAGTAACAGACTTGTCACGCAATATAAGGGCATGAAACTGAAATTGCTGCAGAAGGTATAGTACTTTTGCTTTTCTCGTCCGATAGAGATTCCCAGATAGATGGATTGGCAGGAGGACAGCAGTTAATTGTTCTCCAAAATCATTAACTCTCTTAGATTTCTTCGTTTGGAGACATTCTAAATAGATTGTTTTTAAAACAACGAAATCGATAAACTTGAAAGACGAATTACAGCAGATGCCCAGTGAAATTTTTCGAAAAGGGGGACTTTGAAAGTAAAATTTATTACTGTTTATTAAAAATCATTTCTTGTTATACGACGAAAATAACCAAAAAAATCAAACGTTACACATGTAGAATATATTTATTACTCTTATCCATGGAATGGTACGATGCCAGCTACTCTTCTAACCATTTCTATTAAGATGAAAGGCAATACAATAAATAATGCATTACTTCTATAAGTTTAGAATTCTGATTTCGATAACTGCTCATCAAGAAATCATGAGTCAGGGTACCATTGGAAAGGAACTTAAGCGCCCATTCAAATGATATTCAGCTTGACCTCCTTTCCCATTTCATTCTAAGTGTAACATCTACCTCTTCTAGAGGATCACACCGTGAGAGTTGCAAATATTAATTTATAGATTCCCCTTGAGAATAAAATATAACCTAATTTTGGATAGCAAAACATATTACAAACTACAGCTTCTATTCCACAGCTTTTGTTTGAATTATTTTTCTATATTACCTATTGTATTTTTCAGTGATGGAGGAAATAACCATCTGTTGGCAGAAAAAATATTGCAGCATACGCGGATACTATCGCATTAAAAATATAATTGCGTTTTACACAAAATATACCCTAATTAAAGTTGATGAATATTATCAATATTATGAGCCAATGTTTCTATTCAACAACGTGCTTAAGTGTTTTTTCTATATTACCTATTGTAGTAGTAGAAACACAATGTACGATTTTCAAAAGTTAAGGCTCAATTCAAAGAGTATTAAAAGAAAATTTCAGAAACAGATAGCGATACATTAATTATTTCAATGGGAAATTAGGAGGTGTTATGTGACCATTAGCTCTATTTGTGATATTTCTTAGGAAATTTCGAATATACTGCTGCAACTCTAACCAGCTTTTATAATAGACCAAGAGTTAATGACAGATTTTCGGACGTGACTTCTCAAAGTATGACTCTTGGAGTATATTGATGTGTGGAAATTCAAAGGATAATAAGCCAAAAAATTATGAATAATTGTGTGGTCATTATATATTATAAAAGTTAGATTATTTTATTATTTTAATATATCCCAACTGCGCATACCCTTGGCCTAGAAATTGTGTAGAAATAGAACATGTTCTATTTTACGACACAATTTTCGGTTCAATCTACGTTTTTGAAACAATTTGCTGTATGACACTAGCGCTCAAGAAACAATTTAGATAGATAGACATGGGCGTAGATAATTTTTATATATATTTTGAGTGCTTGAAAAGTAAAATAGTATATTATACACCAAGGTGGTGAAGACTATTATTATCAACCGAGCACCAAAATTATTTCGCGAGGGGCTTTGCCCCGAGCGGAATAAGGTGCGAGGTTTATAAATGTCTTCGCCACCGTGGTGTATATACATTTTTTTCCACTACTAGCCAAATTTAAGACTTACAGAAAAAATTAAAAAATGTCTTATAAAAATCATGTAGGTATAATCTAATCGCACAGCAATAGAATACCATTATTCCCATAGTTCATAATCACCAATATTAAGTGCAAGGAATTAACGAAACCAATTATACGATCACATCCAAAAATTTCACAAAACGTGGTTTATGTTTTACTTTGAACAATTACAGCGGTAGTGCGTTCACAACACTTGGGGTACAAAGTGAGCGTTCATTAAACATTTAACATATGCTTCACCATAGAGAAAGTAATATATTATTTGTCTATGTAGTTCAAGGTTAGCTACCAGTTTCTATCAACAGAAGATTTCCAAATTGCACTGGTGATAATGTTGAAAGTAAAAACATTCCTCGATCCTCGTTTTTATGAAATAAACGGAAAATAAACAACACATTTCAATGTCAAATTTTGATAGAGTCGATCTACAAATCGCTCAAACTGATTTCTCCCTAGGCGTTTACTTCGTTGTCTGACTGACACTGACACTGTTTTCGCTCCTCACCTCAACCATATATTATGAACGCACTCCTTATGTCATCAGAAATTTTTGGTTGTGCGCGAATTTTAAACTAATGACAGTTCTATTGTAATAATTTCATCTTGTTAGGTAATTTCAAGCAGTAAATATGTTAAACACAATCTCCTGGGTATACAAAATTATGTTGCACTAGTTTTTGTTAAGCTATTATCCCTAAATTCTCAAAACATTTGCATTTGTCCATTATTGACCTAGGTTAACAATGGAAAAAATTATTAACCACTAATAGAGAAACTCAACTTCTCAATTGGCTAGATGACACAATAATTGTCAACTTCACAGCTAGTAGTGAAAAAACAGCTTTATGTGTCAGGGGTGAAAGCCAGTGCGTCTGTGGGTTAGAGGTTGAATTAAAGTAAGCTTCTAGCGTTACCTGCGGGTGAACGCGGACACCAGTTGACAAGGAGGAAACTGTCGCACTTAGAATTAAATCGTAAGAAGGGAGATATGGATGAAATCAAGGAAATGTTTAAAGAGATAACAAACAAATTAAAAGGCATAGAAGACAAGTTGGAGTAAAATACAAAAGAGATATAATTGTTACATCAAGAAAACGATGAAATGAGAACAATAACATCAGCACAAAAAGTAAGAGTAGAAAACCTGGAAAGAGAAATAAAATAGAGATGTATTGTGATAGAAGGAATAACGGATGGAATAAATTAGAGGAAAACTGCGTAAAATATTGAAACAAATAGTGGTGGACATTAATCAGAAAGCGGATATAGAACGAATAGCCAGAGTAGGTAATGGCCAGAAATAAGGGCGATAGGATCGGTATGGTCAGAGGAAATACTAGTTTCGATTTCGATAATTAACATTTGGAATCGTTCATACTGTAATGTTTTTCTAATTTATTTAAACATTAAACGGGTGGGATCAACTCCAAACACACGGTATGGCGACTTACGAATTTATTTAAACACTAAACTACTCACTAACACTCAATTTATATACACTTAACTATTCACTTACATTTAATTTATATATTCACAACCTTGATTATTAATTTATTTCAACACTTTACTGTTCGCTATTTCGGTGTATTCTTGTTTATTTGTCGAGATCACTTTATCAACTGAACTTAACTTCTCCGCTGGTCGGTTCTTTATATATATTAGTGCGTTTTTTACTAGATAATTGTAGATTGCGGCTTACACAAAAACAATTGGCCCTCGTATTTTTTAGATAAGACTGGTCACAAAAACAATGTCTAGATAAGATAGTTACAATCGTAAACAATTCTAAGAAATCCCTGCGCATCCGCCATAATATTAACCTTCATACATGGCTTAGACAGAGTCGGATTCAAAGACTATACCAGTGTGCTGTTTCGTAACATTACCCCCTCCTTAAATGGCAGTTCCTCTTGGAACTTTTGTGTAGCCGAGACTGGATATTTGAATCAGCAGCTGGCCCGATTTCTACACTTTCCTATCTTATGGGAATAGCAGGGCACCGTCTTCATCGGATACTGATAACGGGGGTTGTAGCTGCAAATTAATATCTGGACACCGGTATCTCGAAAGATAATCTCTAACATGTTCCGGATAACTCGCCAATCCAACTGGTTACTCACTATCTTAGGTATAGCCAGTTTCTTCACGTTGGATTCTAACACATGGTCTCGAAGGTTTCGAAGTGCTTCCCATACATCACGGTAGGTAGGATCGATCTTAAAATTCATTTTTCGTTACCACTTAGAAGACGTACCGCGAATTATGTTCCAGTTTCGGTGTCTTGCCAGGGACTGGAATCTGGTCTTCACGTTTTTCTAATTGCCCGAACTTCTTTCGAAAAACGGTTGCTAACCCTCGCGCGTTCTTGATACGGGCGGGGATGTTGTATGCCAGTGAATAATCTTCCGGGACTTTGTTCCCTTCTTTAAAACCGCCTTCTGTGGTCGTGATTATTCCTCAACTCCCGGTAAACGTATGTCTCACTGGCACTATATACACAAGGTTAAACAGCATTTCTGGACGCGGTGGAGCAAAGAATACTTGATCGAGTTGACTGTTCGTACCAAATGGGAAAAAACCGGTCCTGAAATTCACAAAGGGGCTGTGGTCTTACTACAAGAAGACAACATTCCACCCTCACAATGAGCACTGGGAAGAATCCTGAAGTGTTATCCAGGTAGTGATGGTATAGTACGTACAGTGTTAGTGAAAACCGCGAAATCTTCAGTTGTCCGAAATGTGAAAAGGGTAGCGTTACTTCCGATTCTACCGTCCAACTCGAAGTTAAACTTTTATAGTCCTTAAAATTGATCGTTTCTCTCAACGGGAAGAGTATGTTCAAGAATGAGAATTCTTGATTTGTATATATTACTGTATTTTTAGAAATGTGTGAAGTATTGTTAGCCTGCCGGTGATCTATTTGCAGGTATGAAATTCTCTTTGTATCCGTTCGCTATTGTTGTACATTCAAATCATAGTTTATTTTATATCTGTAGCATTTGTTGAATAATTAGAAAATTATCACGTTTTATAATATCATTTTATTTTTGTTATTAAAATTGTAGCGCCCAAAAATAGGATTGTTTAGACCAAACGAAATATCTGTATATATTGTCACATTATATTTGAATTTCTATAGTTGAAAGAGACGGGGTCTTTGAATAATGGATCGATGTCAGAAGGCCTGTAATAAATCATTTCGAACATTTGAATGCACCTTGACAAAGTATCATTGGTTGTCTGATGTATGTTATGGTATGTACAAGACCAGATTTGAGTACAGTCGTGAATATTCACCTTAAAATACGCTACTGTTGAAATTTCCCAGGAATTTAAGTGTTACACAACGTCCTCTTGCTTCCAATTGACACAATAAATATGTTGTCGTTATCTGTTTCTGAATTCTACTTTCAATGCTCTTTGAATTGATACAAAGTTTATAGAAATCGGTTGACACATACGGAACTTACACTATTTTTTCTTTCGACAAAAGAATATCACTCCTACCACTTAATAATAAGTAATATACAGAAAGTACTTGAGCAGAAGCTGCTGAATAGAAATATTAGCCTTAAAGCAAGAGACGGACTACACGTTATGGTTACCGATACAAAATTTTCGCTAAATGAATATACCGAAAATGAATTCCCTGCACCTTAAGCTAATGAAAGGGTACCCATGTTGGAATTTGATAATATAAGCCGATTTGCTGGTATTTACCATTTTATTAAAGAACTTTGTACCGATTGGCGCATTCAACATTTTTATAAGGATATCCTACGTAATGAGTTAAAAGTAATTTATTGATATCATGTTCAAAATTCACGTATGTTGTAGAAGTGAATAACGCATAAAGCAATAGTTACGAGAAACATGTATGGATATGTATGTTGTAGACATCAACAAAAGAGGCGTCGAAGGTTCAGTACGAAGTGTACGCACTGTGGCAACTGAACAAGGCATATTAAATGTAGTTGATAATGAGGCATCAACGAGTGTACGCAAAATATCAAGAGAACATAACGTCTCAAAATCAGTTGTTCATCGCGTCCTAAAGGAACAACTGTTGTATCGTTTTGACGCACAAAAATACATAGTATTATCCTGCACGGCTTGATTATAGTCAGTGTGTTCTGCGACAAAAACAAGCAGGTAATACTATTATTTCTAACGTTCTTTTTACGGACGAATCCGGTTTCACTAGAGACGGAGTCATTATTTCTCATAATATGCATTATCCAAACAAGGATCCAGCATAAACGTATAGTAAATGTTTGGGCAGTAATAGCTGGCAACCATTTGACGGTGCTCTTATTTCGTAGAAATATTTGAATTTTTGACAAAACGAGTTTTGGAAACTGTTTGATGGTGTGCCACTACAAACTCGTAGAAGTTTATGGTTCATGTATGATGGGGCCTCTCCTCATTCCAGTTTAGATGTACGACAATATTTAAACACAAGGTTTCCTAATAGATCGATTGGTCGAGAAGCACATTTTTAGTGGGTGACGTCAATCCTATTGATTTATTTTTCTGGGGTCATATTGAAAATAAAGTGTATGCAACACCTGTGCTAATGTAATAAACACAAATATGGCAAGGCAATTTAGGGACACCTTATATATATATATATATATATATATATATAAAATTTTCATTAAATCAAATGTAAGTTGAATTAAATATAAAAGCGACCTAGTTTCATTATCAGAGGCAGAAAAACTTAATTAAACAATTATGAAAAAATCAACAAATAACCACAAGGTCGTCACAGTCGAAAACAAAAACATCGATGTTTTGAATATCATAAAAATACAGACGAGTTATGCAACTTAGCTTAAAGAAATTTAATTAAAATTAACCTTAAACTACGAAAACAAAAAACATAGAACCGAAAACGAGTAAATGACGCACAAAAACACAGCTTCGTTTGATGTTTTGAATAACTAACTCGTCCCAAAGTACTCAAAATAAATAGAGGGGAAGGGGACGACGAGAAAGAGTCGGACAGCGACAGTGCAGTCCGGTACTTCTGGCTTGTCGATTTACGACAGCCCGCGTTTTGACAGAAAGTTCTAGTGATTGCCGCGAAGTGCTGAAAGCGGAGATAGCCTATCAGAGCTCATCTCTTTTATTTTTTTATTTTGTGACGTTTGTAGGCATTTACACTAAGTTATTCCAACTGTTCTAATTATCAATTTCGGGACACCCTGTACATATGTATTGGAACCGGCGTAGATGTCGCTGGGTGTCTAACAGTAACGAATCTCTGCGCGCGTAATTTCATTTTAAAAGGTACTGAAGTAGCTTTTGCCCTAGGCACACCTACTGTAAGAGTGTCTACGCACTTTACACAGAAACTAGCCCTATGTAAGAGTTTCGAGCTTCACAGCTTGATTGTGAAGTTAGTGCGTTGTTAATCAAGTTGTGTGTTTTAGTTGTGTAACTAACCCAGTTATTCGTCGTGGTCTTTCCTAAAAAAGCCGGTAGTTGGTTCTCTCTCTAACACGTTTAGATTGCCGTGTACGTTGCCCAAGAAGCCGGTATATCTTTCTCACTCTCTCTCTACATAAAATCACAATTACATCCATTGCACGTTATTAATTCTCTCTTCTCTCTATTGAAACATTTATCAAGTTTCTGAATACATAGTTTTTATTTTTATTTTCATGTAGTAATTATTTTATGGTAATCGCTAAGATTACAATGTTGCCAAATATTGGCAAGAACAATTCATGGTGATAATATTATCACATGTTTTTTTATTTTGTTTTTATATGATCTTTCGAAGTTGTTTAATTAAAGATCAGTTGAAATTAAACTGGCTATTTATTGACATCTCAGTAGTTTCTTTAACCTTTCGTGGTCAGCGGAGACAGGATAGTTCACTTAGATGTCAACAACCACCTCCCCAAAAATTATACAGTCCACTGAAGTTACTGCTCGTCTTCGCTCCCCGACAACGTTCGACCAAGATTTCCCAAACAGTAAGTTTTTGAACATGACAACCTTTTTCTTCTCTCTATTGTTTTTTTTTGAAACCATATTGGTATTGATTTTGTTTTGTTACGTGTGTCTAACTATCCATCCTGCCATATAAGTGCTATACTGAAGCTTGAGCCGTATACTACCATGATTAGAGAGTTTTATATAGGGAGTTTTGCGAGGGGTACATCCCCCATAAACCGGAGACAGGTAGATTACTCCGATCACACTCTCAAAAGTTAGTATCAGTTATTGCATTATGAAGTTTTATTTCCGAGATATTTATTTATGTTAATCGATTGTTTACACTGTAATCAGGAAGACATATTTTCAATACCAGTCCATGAAAAACGCCACTGACCATATATTAATTGTAACATAAATTATATTCGCTCAAACAATAAGATTTTATTATTTATTTGAACTTTGTCGGGCAACGGAGGTTTCCACTCGATCAGCAGAAAGGCCGGTATACGAAATCAGCAGCTATTTTTGCATTACGTAATTTCAAAGTTTATGGAAGCCACTGAAGTAACCGTTAGCTAGGTCAAGGCGTCATATGTTAGTAAGGAGACGCTAGATCGTTTTTTTGCTTAAGAAAACCCTGTCCACTTTTCTCTGACGAATGATCTTCGTTGTCCTTACCGGACGATAACTGGAAGAGAGAGCGAATATATTTAGGAACCCTAGCTAGTTTTATTTAAGTGTCGGACAAATAACATTATTATTTTATTATATCATATACCGTAGGCATCTGACATTGTAACTCTAAAAGAATTGAAAAATGGAAAATCTCCAGGAATTGATAAATTATCAGCAGAAATGTTCAAGAATTTAGGGGAAACAGGAACAAAAATATTAATGAAAATATACAACACCGCGTGGAGTGAAGAACAGATTCCAGAAGATTGGAAAACAGCCTTAATAGTTCCAATATATAAGAAGTGGGATAGACAAGACTGCAATAATTATAGAGGAATAAATCTACTTAGTACAGCTATGAAAGTCTACGAGAAGATTATAGACAGTAAGATAAGACCAGGGATAGAAAATACTCTCGAAGAATCGCAAAGTGGATTTAGAAGAGGGCGAATCATCCAAGACCACATATTCACAGTGAAACAGATAATTGAGAAGTTCTCACAACAAGAAAAAGAGGTATATATGGGATTTATAGACATGGAAAAAGCTTTTGACAAAGTACCAAAGTAGAAGTTATGGAAAGTACTAGAAGGAAGGGGAGTAAATAGCAAAATAATAGATTAAATCAAAAACATTTACAAAAATAATGGAAATTGTGTAATATATAGGAATAAAACATCAGAACCATTTTCAACACAAGAAGGATTAAGGCAAAGAGGGGAAGTAAGTCCATTATTATTTACAATTTTTATTGATGAAATAATTAAAAAACCGTCAACCAAAATGGCAGAACTACACATTGGATACAGACATTTAGGAAGAGTGGATATATCAGAAGCAGCTTTTGCAGATGATTTATTAATTATGGCAAGGAAAGAGAAGGATCTACAAGAGAATATGGAAATATGGAGCACGGTAACGGAAGAATTTGGAATGACAGTGAATCAAAGTAAAACCAAAGTTATGGTTATAGGACCGAAACAAAAACATCTAAATATACGAAATTAACTGTCTCGACCCTTACTTGGTGGAATCTACTCATATTAGTGTTTTAAATGAAACTCACGGTTTATAGCTAGTTCCACAATATAATGAAAATTGTTGAAAATTCTAAAAAATTGACAATTGTTTCGATAAATCAATATCATCGTCAGAATGACAAAAGTTACATTACATTTGATGCATACCTGATGTTTAGTAGTTAGTTTTGGCTAGACCAAGAAGTGACCTAGCTTGTGATTGACTTAATATATGTTAATAGAAAAAAGAAGAAGATGTGATATTACATATATTGAAGCTTAGATTTCAATAGCCCTATGGTGATATCCTGGATATAATTTTTCCAATTAAGATCAGTATAACTGTGCAATGATATAGAAAATCAGGGAAACTATATCAACTGATCTTTACAATTATCACTTAAGAAGACAGTTTATTAGTGGAGAACTCCCTAGATTTTTATGTTCATTGACAACTTCATATTGTGGGTTTCTTAAATGTCTTATTATTTCCAATTCTTCAAGGAAATTCAGTTCTTGTTTCTTTTCACAAATATGCAGCACTCCTAGTTTTGTGTTAGGTGTCAAGAACTGGATTTCCTTGAAGAATTGGAAATAAGAAGCCATTTAAGAAACCCACAATATGAAGTTGTCAATGAACGGTTGAATCTAGGGAGTTCTCCACTAATAAACTGTCTTCTCAAGTGATAATTGTAAAGATCAGCAGATATAGTTTTCCTGGTTTTCTATATCATTGCACAGTTATTATGATCCTAATTGGAAAAATGACATCCAGGATATCACCATAGGGCTATTAATATCTAAGCTTCAATATTTGTAATATCACTTCTTATTTTTTCTATTAACATATATTAAGTCAATCACAAGGTCACTTCTTGGTCTAGTCAAAACTAACTACTAAACATCAGGTAGGCATCAAATGTAATGTAACTTCTGTCATTCTGACGATGATATTGATTTATCGAAACAATTGTCAATTTTTTAGAATTTTCAACAATTTTTATTATATTGTGGAATTAACTGGAAACCGTGAGCTTCATTTAAAACACTAATCCAAATATACATTTAGATGGAATAAAAATTGAGCAGGTTAGAAGATATAAATACTTGAGAGTAGAAACAGAAGAAAATGGAACACAGGAAGTCGAAATTAACAATAGAGTACAAAAAACGATGAAACTTTATCACACGATGAACTCGACATTCATAGATAAAAAAGAAATTTCCAAGAAAACGAAGTTTAATGTATTTAAAACAATTTACCGGCCAATATTAACATTCGGATGTGAATCTTGGGTATTAACAAAGAAACAAAAGAGCCGAATACAAGCAGTTGAGATGAAGTATCTTAGGCGAGTTAAGGGAGTCACAAAGAAAGACAAACTAAGAAATACGGAAATAAAAGAAGACCTTGAAATAGAATCAACACTTACATTTATTGAAAAGAGACAATTAAGCTGGTGAGAACATTTACAAAGAATGAACTAGACAAGACCAAGATCAGTTAAAAAAGTATGGCAATCAAAAATACAAAAAAGCACGAAAAAGGGAAGACCAAAACAAACACGGGATGGTGTTATGGTAGGCATGATACAAGAAAAAAGAAAAACATGGACAGAGGCAAAAACAATGGCAAGAGATAAACAACAATGGGCCAAATTTGTACATAAATAAAATTCTATCTGGACCAAAGCATTGATGAAAAAATGGATATATGTCTCAAGTATAATGCGATATTATTGAAATAAGTATAATTGTAAAAGTATACCCTACACCATATACTATGGTAATTGGGTTTCTGATAATATATATATATATATATATGTATATATATATATATATATATATATATATATATATATACATATATATATATATATATATATATTATTAGTAATTTTGATTCAAAGCCAGCAGCTAATTACGTTTTTTGCATACCTATTTAATTTCCATGAAATGAGTTGTCAATATTTTCATTATTGACTATTCATTTCTGCTACAGTACGTGAGTCCTGGACATGGTATTTATCTCGTTACGTAAGATATCCTCATCAAAATGAGGAATGCGCCAGTACCAAGTGCATTAAGAAAATTGTATGTGGATATGGTGTACACACTAGATGTAAATTGAGTGAATGCAAACGACGAATACTCAGTGTGTATTTGTTTATTAATCTCCAGCTAAGCGCTTTTGGCTATTAAGCCATTATCAAAGCTGTCCTATGAAAATTATAATTACAATTACTGACGTAAGTTCAACTTTTTAAATTGTTTTTTTTTCAAAATTTCAGAAACTTTGTAATTTTCATAGGACAGCTTTGATAATGGCTTAATAGCCGAAAGCGTATTCGTCGTTTGCATTCACTCAATCATTAATAAAATGGTTAATATCAGTCAAACTGATTATTTTACCAGATTCCAACGAGAGTACCTACTCATTAGCTCAATGTGTGGAGAAGTCATTCTCAATATTTTGATTTAGGGTGTGTCGTCCCTGCACCTTACCAAAATAAACTTATACATATATAAATTTGCTGGAATTTTATGAAAATTAAATTCATAGTACGGAAATTAAAAATAAAAAAAACTCAAAATTCAAACTTTGGGGGCCTTTTAGAAATGAGGGCCTGTATTACGTTTTTTTTTGGTAATACGAGATTACAATTATGGTATCTTAGGGATCATTTGCACTTTGAAGCAATTAATCAAGAAAATTCAAAAGATATTTCCTCAAATTATTATTCAATATCAGCAAATTCATCATAAATTCTTTGGAAATATTGATTCTTCCGAACTTTTCCAAATATATTTCAATCTGTTAATCTAAGTTATATCTCACTTTGTATTATATCTTTATTACCCTATGTAAACACTATTCAAAACAAGCGTATCCAATAAGTCTCTGGAATATTGTTATTATTAATAAATAGTTAAGCGATGAAACACTGTAGCGACTTTGTTTATTTAAAGTATTCTGCAAAATACATCAATTCAAAACTCCCTGTAGATATTCGCCTATTGTGAAGAGGAATGCGTTTTAGTAGAGATCGGTCATATAGTAGTAGTGTTTAGTACTGAGAAGGGGTTTGAATATCATTATTTTTAACTGTTTTATTGCATTGCTTTGTTATTTATTGTATGATAAGTCCAAACAGTCTGCTTTGAAAATTGTGTATATTGTATGTTGAAATGTGTATTTCAACCACCCAGCTCAAACCAGTACAGTATCTGAAGAAATGCTAACTAACACAGTACCAAATATTCAAAAAAATGTATAGAAACTAAGAACAACAATATATGGAATACCTCAAAAGATAGTAAAAATAGTAATAATCTTTGAGCAATTATCACAGACATCTAAAGAAAGTATTATAAGGATTTCCAGAGCTATGAGAAGTACAAAATTTGTGAGCTTGTTTATTTAATATTACTGGACCATTTTGAATGAGAAAGTCTATTGCTGGTACCCCTTACACAAATTATTCACTATTAAAATTGATAGTAAGCCCATCCAATATTTTGTATTCAATACATGAGCAAGTCTAAATCAGTCACAGTCACATCATTATTTTATGGGCCTCTAATTTATAATTAACTTCCAATATTATTATGAGACCCAATATTTCATTTGGGTGTGATTAACAAACCAATAATGATTTTTTTATAATTCGCGTATAAAAGAGACTTCACTATAACATTGTTTACAGTGTCACAATGAATCTCTTTGAACACTGTAATAGTAATTTTTAGAGTACAGTTGGTTATTGTATTTAGTTATATTTTTATTTGACATTTGACTTTATCCTTGACACAGATTATAAATAAAATGGTCTAGCGTTGTTCTAGCTAGCAAATTATTATACTAAAGGTAAATTAGAATGATTTATATATTGAAAATAATAAGGAATAAAGTACGCTAACGTTTATTTTTATATTGTATAGGATCAATAATATATAGGTATACAAAACGTTCGATTTTTGAGATAAATTACCAGATATATGTGAAGATGTATTACAGAAATAATTCTGTTCATGATATAATATAAATAGATCGCAAGAGCATATACGAAGGAGCTCTTTTTTAAACAAATAATCATCCTCTTTTTGCTTAAATGAAAGTTTGTTTACAATTTACACAATTATTCGGTTATAATATGTCAAAAATCAGAAGTGCTGAATAAAACCATCTGTAATCTGACCAATTAGGAATCTACAGAATTGCCAACTTAAATTCAAACCACACCTCCTAGTTTAAAAACAGGGATTATATGAAATTATATTTAATTTAAATAATTAAATAAACACGAATTATAAAAAATATTGTGTAAAACTTGTGCCACAACGACTTTCTGTAGTACTCGTGATTTGCACAACTAACCGCTTCGCGGTTCGTTGTGCAAGCTTCACTCGTATTACAAAACGAGTCATTGTGACACTTGTTTTACAAATAACTATCATGCACCTTTCACAGGAGCTGTAATTGTTTAAGTCTTTGGTATTTAATGCTATTATGCTAAATATAAGGATGATCAAGAAACGCAAACCCTGCTTTCCATCCAAATCCGAGTGATAACATCTTGTACCACTCAGTTGTTGAATAGGATTCAGATTTGGGTATTCCAGAAATATTTACGAATCCTCTCGTACTTTCATGTTTTTTCAAACCAGGTTTCCCAACTTTATCCATACAGTTTCAATCCATACTGATGAATTTTAGGAAAAAATATGTTTTAACCTTTGTGTTAATACCTGGGTACCCGACATGATAAATTTGATAGTAGAAAACTATAATAAGAATTAATTTAAGCTTCTAGATCGTCGTTATTTAGTTCAAAATCAAGTGAATCGTGATTGTTATTTTCAAATTTTCTTACAAAAAATGTGTGCCATCGCGGCATGCGCACCTCGGTACTTGGTACAGTATTTGTACCAAATATAACTGGTTATTAGCGCATGAATAAATTTTATCAGCAAAATAGACTAAAAGATCAGTTGTATCTTAATACTTACAACATTATTATTTATTTTATTCAAGACATTTTAGAATATTTGTTGAATGTTTAGTACTAACCGGCTGTTCACATTTACCGCAACTCTAGCGCGTCTTTCGGCTTATCTTTAATGTTTGATTTCATGAAAGTTGAAGCATTCTGAAATTGTAAGATTGACAATCACAGAAACCAAATTCTGTCTTGTTCATCTTCGTCACTTAGTAATGGCCACTGGCGTAGAATGATGATTTATGCCGATAGCCATTTTATAATTTGACATTTGAGGATTATGTTTCTGGTTTCAGAAAGCAATTGTTTATTTGTTGTATATTTTTGATTTTGAATATTTTAAGACGTTCAGCTAGTTTTTAAGTGAGTGTTGTGTGTTTTTTTTAATCTAAAACCATATTTTCTAGAAAACTTGTTGGTGTAAAAGCAAAAATTATCCATAGTCAAGGCATTGGGATTGGGACATCATTTACAATTTCTACATACTAGAGAAAAGGGCTCCTACTTTAAATGTACGTTTGATATAATTAAATAAAAAAGATACTAAAATTATTGAAAATAAACATTTGTCAGTTTACTTCTAGCATGAATTTTTAAGAATATAGGTACTGTATATATAACATAGATTAGTGAATAGTGTAGTGAATAAATAAATTAAATAAGTGAACCTTGACTGAATGAATTTATCCCACGCGTCAGGATAAACTGTTTTAAATAAATAAGAAAAACATTACTTTGGTGTCAGATGTGGGGTAATATAAATAAATAAGACGTAAACATGGCCAAGAGACTTAGTGACCTGAAAGTGACAGAGCTAAAGGCAGAATTGGAAGATCGTGAGTTGGAAATGTCCGGCAAGAAAAGTGAATTAGCAGAAAGACTCAAAGTGGCACTGGTAAGTGACGGCATGGATCCAGAAACATTTTTATTCAATGACGAGACTTCCACCTTAATCTCGTCAATTTCTGCTATCATGGACGAGAAGATTTCTGCCATGGCAGAAAAGATTTCAACTAATGTGAAAAACGATATATCTGCTTACATGGACAAACTTTCTGCCGATATCTTATCAATGAAAAATGACATTTCTGCTGACGTCGAAAATAAAATTTCGTCTCTAAAATCGAATATTGAGGATAAGATGACCACGATGAACGAGAAAATCGAGGAGTTAGAGGGAAATATTGTTGATTCAAGAACGCGAGGCACGCCAAGGGAATAAAAGAAAACCGAGCAAACAAAACCTTGCAAGCCAGAAACACTACCTAAGTTGGAAGACATTGGCAGTTTTATCCGAGTCAAGGCGCCAAAGTTCGATGGAAAAATATCGTGCACCAATTACATAAAACAGTTTGAAGCAACTGCTAGAGTGAATAATTGGTCTGATAGGGAAAAAGCGGTGAATTTAACTATCGCGCATCGGGGAGATGCCTTTTGACGTACTTCAGACGATACCTCTCGAAGATACGGATGACTTTGAGCAGCTGAAGAAGAGGTTGGACATGCGATACGGTCACGAACATTTGGAACATTTGTACCAATCCCAGCTGAAGAACAGAAGGCAGAAACGTGATGAATCCCTTCAAGAGTATGAAGTGGATATTGCGCGACTCGTTCGATGTGCTTATCCATCAGCACCAGAGAATATGATGGAATGTCTGGGCATCCAGGCCTTTATTGATGGCTTACTTGACCCCGATATGCAGAAAAAGCTTCGATTAGCTCATCCCAAAACATTGATCGATGCATTGACTGCTGCTCTTGAATATGAAGCAGCCATGAAGGCTTCGGAATATGTCCAGACGGCCGTGCCCAACAGACTGCTCCCACTGCAACAAGGTGAAATATAGGGAAGCTGTAGTGTCAAGAACTACTGTAGTTAACGAAGAATAGACACCAACCAGGATTAGAGAACATCAATAAAATGATCCTCACCTAAAGAAGATTCGACAATGGAAGGAAGAAACTCGGCGACCTACATGGCAAGAAGTGTCAAGATTTTCACCGACAGTCAAGGCATATTGGGCTCAGTGGGTCTCCCTTGTTCTGGAAGTAGGGCTGCTGAAAAAAGTCCTTGAAAACGATTATGGTTCCGAGATGAGGAGACAGCTAGTTATCCCGAGAACAAGAGTAGCTGAAGTACTAAAGAAGTTACACGACAGTCCATCGGGAGGTCATCTGGGAGTAAAGAAAGCCCTCCAGCGAATCCGTGAGAGGTTTTATTGGATGAACAGCTCCGATGATGTGAAGGACTGGTGTAAGAAGAGTACGACTTGTGCTACGAGTAATGGACCACATCGCAAGAGAAAGGCACCCATGACACAGTACAACGTTGGAAGCCCTTTCGAAAGGCTTGCTTTATATATCGCTGGACCATTTCCGACGACAGAAAATGGTGGCAAATAAATACTTGCTGTAATGGATTATTTCAGAAAGTGGGTGGAAATTTACGCTATATAGAACCAAGAGGCCACAACTTTTGCGCATGTATTGGTGAAAGAATTTATCAAACGATATGGAGTGCCCTTGGAAGTCCACAGCGACCAGGGAAGAAATTTCGAAAGCTATCAATTCCAAGAGATTTGCGACAAGCTGGTAATGAAGAAGACCAGGACAACAGCATTACATTCACAGTCAGATGGAATGGTCGAGAGAATGAACAGTACTATTGGAAAGTACCTGTCCAAAGTAGTTTCCAGCCATCAGAGAGATTGGGACCAATAACCTAACCAATAACCTGGATATCAGTAAATCCTTTTACTGCGTCTGGCACGAATGCCTGATATACAAGATGAGAGAAGCCGGAGCCCTCACTAAGCTGCTGTGCAACTATCTGAAGAACAGAAGATTCCGGATCAAGATCAACAAGACCAAATCCGAACTTGGAGTACCATAGGGAGAAGTCCTCTCTCCGGTGCTCTACAACATCTACACGGTGGACATCCCCAAGACAGACAACACCATGACGCCCCCCTACGCAGACGACACTGCCATCGCAACCAGAAGCACCCAGCTAGCGATGGTAACGAGAAGACTACAAGAAGCTATGGACTGAATCGACGACTGGTTAACGAAGTGGAAAGTCAGCCTCAACGCAGAGAAGACCCAAGCCGGGTTCTTCAGAAGGAACAGGAAGAGGCCCGAAGACAACGTGGACATAGCGGGAGAAAAAGTCAACTGGAGCACCAAAGCGAAGTACTTGGGAGTTATCCTAGGCAAAGTACTGATGTGCAAGGACCACCTCGACTACCTGGTTGACAAGACGAAACAGGCAAGAGGACGAATGGGAGATCGGAAGAACGTCCAAACTGGAACTGAAGACCAAGCTACGATCCATCAGAGCCATCCACTGCAGAGAGTCATTGAAGGAAACTCCACGCCCAGTAGAACATCTGCACGAGGCAAGCATTCCTTGATACATCAGGAACAGCAGATCTGTCAAGAGCTGGACCAAGAGACGATCGAAGACATGATGGAAGAGACAGTCAAGAGAAGATTCGAAGAGCTGAATACCCACCCCAACGTTCAGGAGAGTGAGCTGACGAACTACACCAAAGGAGACTACTCCACGCATCCACGGTTAAGAAAACCGCTTGACCGCGTCCAGTAATGAAGCACAGAATAGAGAAAGAAGAGGGACCACCTATTAGAGGGCCTGCCCATCCTTATAAAAATAAGCAGGATCTCGAGTAGCCGGCTAATAATGTGAAATACACACACCCAACGCGAACCATGAGAAAAAGATGCCAAAAAAGGAATAAAGTGCATCGCCTTACCCTGAAGAAAAGAAGAGGACAGCCAAACACTTTCACAAAAACCCAGGGATGTAGAATTGGGGAGTCATCAACAGCGACGACTGAGGTCCATATCGGATGAGATGGGGAGTGGTGGAATGCTCTTTCGGGAATGCATCGTGTGTGTTTGATCCATAGTGTCTACCTACTCCACTTTTATATTTATTATATTAGTCGATAATATCAGGGGGTTTTTCATCGTCACTTACAGTACGAAAGAATACATCACTTATATAGTTCTCTTGATTTATTTGCATCCATGATACTGGGGATGTATGGTTTGTTTTTGTTCTTCCAATAATGGCAAGATTGCAAGACTGCAAGTGTTTTGCAACGGGTAGAGTAATCAAAAATAGTCCATACAGACAGATTGTTTCTCCCTCATTATCTGCGCGGGTATCATTCGTTTTACCAGTGTAATGATACCCTGCAGATGATATACATTTTCCTAATCACAAATCCACCAGATTTTGATACCATACTTATCTGGTTCCAAAAAATTGTACTTTATACCTGAAGAGTCCCTTTCTAATTTGTGAACAACTTTTTTTCCTTTTCAAATTTATTTCAATACTCATTATTATTATTATTATTTTTGAAATAAGAATTAGTTCTTTCTTTTATAAAATATTATTTAAACAGTGCAGTATTACCCAGATGCTAAACAGTGTCGATAAAGTTGAGTATTATCACAATGGTTAAAGTGACCTTCAACGATTTTAAGTCTTATTCACTTAGAATTGAAAAGCATTGGTTGACAGTTATACTTTCCAAAGGAATATTTCACTTTTTCATATGAATATCCATTGAAAACCGTGACGAGCTCTTAAAAAGGAACGCCGTTTTCAATAAAAATATTGAAATTTTCTATTATTCAAAAAGTATATATAATTAACATTTTAGGTCATCATGAAACTATGTTCAGAAATCCTTGAACTGATACTGAACTATATTTAACTTACAAAGGCAGAATTCGAACAACGCGGGGCCTCTGTGAGTTGTTTGGTATAGGATTATGGACATTTTAAGATGTCTGCAAACATTAGTTCGAAATGTTGATAAAGTCAAAAAGTATTTTTACTTCTTCCTGGCATATCATTGTTTTAAAAATAAAAAACCTTTGACTTAGGTGAGCTAAATTTGGTGGAATACATATCCTCCTTCTTCTATTACACATCATCTAGACTGAACAATTTTAATGTTCTTTTCGCAAGAGGTGTATCCAAAAAAATCGTCTATCAAATATTTCTCATTACAATATTCTCCTACCATCCACTGCTTCCGTTTAGTATTAACGAATAACAAAGTAAATACCTAACTTTTTGTATGAAATATTCATATTATAAAAATCAACACTAATATGAACTTTATTTTTAGCGTTGAAGCCACCAGCTTAGCTACAAATACCTTCACGACTACCTGGTGGCATGAATAATTGCATGTTGACATTTACTATATTTGTCAATAATATAATTGATTTTCAAATAGTCTTTCTTATTCTCTGGAAACCCCGATTGAATTCAAATATGTACTGTGCTTTTGATACTAACTAATGGTGCTGGCATGCTAGATTTTTACACGAAGACCTAGATTTTATCAAATTTCTTGTAATTCAATAACAACATTAAAAATGATTGAAAAAACAAGTAGCAGCCAAATGCAATGCCAAAATGGAATCATGCATATATGCAAAAATTTAAGAATAAAGTAAGAGTGTTGTTGAGTTATATCAACTTGAGGTATAATCAATTCTAATATAGATAGATGGGTTTTTTAGCGTGAAAAATAATGAATATTTCTTTCCTCTATAAGTAAAAAACGTAATAAATAAAGTTAATCACCTTTCTGGTACCATAATTCATTTCACTAATATTCGGATTGTGTTATATTATTATTAGAGATATGTCACAAATGTATTGTTGATCATTATAGAAAACATCATGGGAGATTCATGAATTTCCAACATTTCATAGAAGTTTGCAGTCATATTCACTGTTTCTGAGAATAAAATAATTGTTTTGAAAATTATTTGAACAATCTAAAAACTGTCGAACATGTTTGATGCTTCAACAGAAATTTGAGAAGAAGATGAAGAAATGATAGTAAAAAAATGTGTCTTATAAATGGATGGAGATATTGGTATGGGATTGTATAAAACAAAGAGAATGTTTGTGTACAAACTAAATATTGAATTGGATAGAATGGTTGAAATGTACCTAATTTGCAAATATGTATGAATTGAGTTCGGAAATGTAACGAAAAGTATCCGTAGAAAATATTGAGTTTGCAGATATGACAACATGGAATATATATGTTTCCATATAAAATGTTCATGAAAAGCTGGAATAAGTTCAAATGTATATCAAGTTTGCCGTTAGAGTACCGATATTGAATATATAATCATAATAAAATACGTGTCAAGGTAATCAAAAGTTAAGTTTGATACGAATCCCCGACACTTCGTAGCATAAAATATCCAATATGTTCCAAAATTAACTGATGGGTTGAATGTGTCTGAAATTTGACTAAAAGAAATTAACTACGTTCAAATAATATGTAGACTACAACTTCAACAAACTGTGCATGTGCCTAAGAGCAGGAAAATTTTGTGAGGCATACCAAATGTGTCAAATAATAAATGAAACGTTTGCGAACAAATCGACCATATATCTGAAAGATACCCAGCTTACCACTATGAATCAAAAATTAACTAATAAGTTTGTAAACACATCAAATCGATCTGGAAACTTGATGAAAAGCTCTAATATCAATGAGAAATATTCATTTTGAATCTCTTTTGGAATCAGAGGGCTGAAGTGAAGTTGAACCAAGGAGTAATTCGCGATTTCGAAAGGGGTGGGTTGCAAAGAACTGCCGTGCTGAAGTAATATTTGACAGAAAACAGGCATAAACAACACGGAATACCTTTCCTCCACTGTTGTAAATAGAGGCTTATTAGATGATCGCCAACGCACTCTAGGTATGTGAACTATAAGAAGAATAAGATAGGGAGGTTATGAACATACCAGAAGTGTTTTACATGAAGCTAACTCTAGATAATTTCACAATAAATGGAGTAGATTCCGCAGAGTAAGGCTCTAAACAGTAAATTACATACCAAAAGCTTAATTCTTTATTATGAAAATGAAATGAAGTTCTTAACACGTTCGCGACGATGCTATGGGTAGTCTTCATACTCATATTTCTGTGAAGAAACTTTTAGTTTTACATTTTTTGTTGATATATTTTTTTATTGATAATAAACAAGTTTTTTTGAAGTAATTGTTTCGACTGTTTTTTGCAAGTACCATTGATGGTACATGACGACCCCAGAATATATTTCTTCACTGTGGGAGTCGTGTACCATGGGTGGCCACAACAGAAAATTTGTCAAACAGGTATTTTAATTTTATTGTAACAGATGTGAGCGAGTCTTCAAGGACGAAAAGAATTTTGGAATTGCTAAAAAATTCCTCACTAGAAACTGGGTCTTCGTGAAGGACCTGCAACAGACTGCTTCACACCATTTGAGTTCTATCGAGAGATGTTCCTCATTCAATTATCCTGGCTCAAATATTTTCATCAGCAAGTTACAGGAAACAGAACAGTCCGGATTTAGTTCGCAGTCCACTGACTCCGAAAACATAGAAAACTTGTTAAAAAGATGTTCTGCTAGCCTTGCACTGAATATATATATATATATATATATATATATATATATATATATAGAGAGAGAGAGAGAGAGAAGAGAAGTGAAGAGAAGAGCCCTGTAATGTGCTTACAAATAAAAGTCTATCTACATATCCGCAAATAGAGCCGCTACAAAATCAAATTTCTAAGTCTCCTTCACCCACAATCGACAATCGACAAGGAACTCGTTCCGCTTCGTTCCACTCGTGCCTAGTAAAACTCGTGACTACAGTAACATTTTTGACACTTGGTACTTAATATACTATTGTAGCTTTCTAGTTCATGGCGTTTCTGTGTATTTCTCATTATCATTACTGTGCCTCTATGTGCAGTCCCATCGGGATGGTTAGTAGAAAAGATTTTGTAGTTAGCAAGCCTTAAATAATTTTTGGAGGTGAAGTGCGTTTCCGTAACTAGCATGATATCTATTGCATTGTTGGCTATGAACATTTTCAGTACATAAGAATGCTGATTTAAGCGGTTTGCATTTCATAATGCTATTTTTAGTATCTAGGCCAATAAGACATTTTGGCAACAACAGTATGGATTAAATTCATTATTATTCCCATTTGCGTAATGAGGTCTCTCATAATTGTTTCGAGTTGAGAGATATCATTATATTGTGTTGAACTATTTTGTCGTTGTTGTTGTTGGACGGCGTTGTTACCTTTTTGTTGGTTGTTCTGATTGACTACCTGTGCACATGTCATTCTCTGCGATGTTTTCTCTTGGTGTTTGTACCTTTCGTTCTCTAATTTTGGGATATGTTTTCTCTTGCAACTGCTTATGTACAATGCATCCTCTATAGATTGCGGGGTATTTTTCACCACAATTCACACATTTTCATCCTTTGTATTCCTGAGACATTCTGTAATGTGATGTGATCCTATACATTTGACACATCTGGGGTTTCTATGGCAGAAGTTTTTTGTATGCCCATATCTTTGACATTTAGTGCACTGTGGAATAACTGTTCTAGAATGAGGTGCTTCAATTGTGACTATCGAGTAACCCAAATTTTTCACATTATATATTTGTTTATTATTTTCTTTGATTTTTAGGTTCACAAAGAATATGAGTACTGACTTTTTTGTTACATTCTGTTTGATATTCCACACATTTATAACTTCGTGTACAAGGTTTTCTATGTCCTGTTTGATTTTATCGGGATGTATTGAATAATCTATGTTTTTTATTATTATTTTCTAGGGCTTGTTTTGTTTCGGCTGGTGCGTATGAAACTCTGTGTTTTTATTGGCCAGTGCCTTTACGATTGTGGTATATGTTTCTCCAGTAGTAGGTTGTATTCTTACTTGGTTTTCACTTACTACTTTCAAAATATATCTTTAATAATTTCAGTTAAGAGCTTGTTCAGTAGGTTTATATTTTGGACGTCAGATACTAATATTGGTGGTGGTTTGTGTTAACCTTTTTCTGCTGCTGTTTCTGAATGATTAATTTTATTTTCTTCCTCACCTTCTTCTTGGAGATTATTAAATTGCTGGTACTCGGTTTCGATAGCGAGTAATCCTTTATTTTGGTTTGTCTTTGAACTTCTATTAACTTAGTCTCGAACTTAGTTTTAGCAATATGTTTACAACTAAGTAAAATATTTTTCTCATGAAATTAACTGTCTTGGTCCTTACTTCGACGAATCTACTCATATAACTCTTTTAAATGAGACTTACTGTTGATAATTGTCAAGTTCTTAGAATTTTTATCATTTTTTTCAATATGTTCTAGAATTATCTAGAAACAAGTTTCAATTAAAACAGGTTTTTTTGTTTATGTGGCACTATATTGTACGACAAATCTTTATTTTTTCAAGAAAAGTGTATGTTTTTATTTTAACATTTATGGTTTAAATTTTATATAACGGCAGATTTGTATCTGTTCATATGTCGATATTTTCTATGCTGCAACCATATCTGTGAACTAGTGTGCCATCAGGGGTACACTAATAATCCTCAACATTTTCTACAGCCGTTAGCCAAATATTAAAACCTTACATAATAGCTCTACAGTTCTATTAGTGCAGGACGCGACGGCTACAACAGAAATGTCTGGTGTACCACCGGTGGCAGACATCGTCGCGAACTGTTAAGCGTGCCTTAAATTAAAAGTTGTAAGATACATCAGAGAAGTCTGTGGACACATATCTCTATGAAAAATTATTAAAAAGGTCAACAATTCATTGAATGATACGTTAGGGGACTTCAACCTACGAGAATATAAAAGCTAAATCAAATGACAAGATGAAATTATGGAAACCAAATGCAGATTCCACTTGAATAATTCCCACTGAATAATAAAAGCTAGCTTATCACAAACACACAATAAAGTTCTGTACAGGTTCCGGCGCATAGATTTTTGATTTGAAGTAAGTAACAGCGGATATAGTCAGTTAAAAATCTGAAATTATTAATTGTAGGTTCTGAATGGCGCTTACATCAAATATAGTATTATTATAAGTTGAAACTTGCTTTAATACCGGTAGTAGGCTCCATCTTGCTTATTTTGAATAGGAACTGAAATTTTTGTTTTTTGTTTTCAAATTCTGCATATCATTTTAGGTGAAGTTTGTAAAATGTGTGCTATTAACAAAAATGAAACAATTTCGAGATATTTTGAAACTTAAAAATTAATTAAAAAATACAAGTTCTCAATTAATAACGATATTTTTATTGATAACCTTGCTGTGGCTTAAAATTGTAAGCAATAGGTAACAAGAACTCACCCGTCTACTTCATTATCCGACTCGTCGATAATAATCCATACAGTGTGTTTTAAACTTAGCCCAAGTAGCACAATAAAAACATTGTGGATTTAATTGAGTTTTATAACAGTTTTATTAAGGTAAATAAAAATGTGTGATACCTTGTAAATATACTACCGGCTCTTAAAAACTGTTTAGCATTCAATACTGTATCTATAATGTGTCTATTAAGAATACATAATAAGATTACTTAGTCTCAAAATCGTATTTGCCTTATTGTGGTTTGGCTCGGTTTGCAGCAACTTCAAAACTAGTTAGTTTTATTAATGACTTGCAGATTAATTGGTTTTATTACGCTCTACACCATGACGTTATAGTTTTAAAATGGCTTTTGAATATGCTCCTTAAGTAACTATTAAAACCTGTCTTTAAATCTGTGTTACTTTCAGATTGTTTTGTCAGTATATAGAATACATTAAAACAATCTAAATTTGTCAAATGCTCTGATAAAGCTATCTAGATTGAATCATTTTGGTTTTCGCTAAGACTAACTGTACTTCGTGTTGTCAACAATAAAACGAAAAGCATCCCCTCTCCTTGTGTGTCTCAAATAAGCCACGCCATTTTGTTTAATGTCCAAATAGTGGTGTACCAAGAGTCTATTACATTAAAACCCTCACAAACCATATTAATGTTAAACAGTTTTAATCAAATCGCACTTTGCCTTGGTACCTAATATGTGCTCTTGATACGGTATAAAACGAAAATAGATTAAAACCCTTTGATCTTATCGTTGCCTCATGAACGACTAAATAGTTTAATTTAATTTCCGGCCATTTTATTTTCTCCAAACGGTGGAAGCCATGACCGATAGAAATTCTTAGGCCTCTGTACAAAGACAAATCAATTAATTAAGTGGGTAATTTTCGATATATTTTGATAAAAAATATATAATATAATATAATATATAAAATCATTTTTCTTCATTATTTAAATTTTTTAAGCTTCTAAAAAAATTTGGTATTATTTTTTAAATTATAAATCTTCAGAACGAACTAGTCCAAGATTTTGGCACAACCGATTTTTGTAGCGAGTTTGATTTCAAGCCGTCAAAAATGCTTACAAATTCCGTTATAGCACATTTATATATAGATACAAATAATTTGCCAAATTAAATAATTAAAATTATTATTTACAAGTATGTGGCAAGAAATACCAAAGGTGTACTCTTTTCAATATATATTTTCCGAGCTTTCGAATATTTACGTAATCATCATCAAGGACGAAAAATTAATAGTTATTGTCAGAATGTAAAACTAAAATATTATATATAAAGTACTTACATAATTGAACGAAAATGATTGTATAGTTTTAAATTAAATAAAAATAATAAATCATTGTCGATATATTCTAAAAAATTAAACTTCAAAAAACAATATAAAGACATTAAACAACGTTAATAAGTTACCATGAATTTTGTTAATTTATCCTACTATGATGTTATGATCTATTTTATTACCTATATATGTTATTATGACTGGAATTTAAATTTTTTGAATTTTGTTTTCAAAATTCTGAAAGGTATGCATAGATTACGCTAAGGTTATTCAAATCTGTTTTTTTTTATTTATACATTCATCAACTTTGGAATAATGCATAGAATCTTTGTTGTTGAAAATTTGACACCCTAATGTTTTTCACAGAAGAAAACTAATTTACTTTGAATGTAACGAATGACATGAGAAAGTATAAAAAACAATAAAAACGGCTGAAAAATCGAAAAATATCATATAAAATATGTGTTTTCATTTGTTAAAACTGTTTAGAAAAGGCAGCAGTAGTTTTTCTTACACAAAAATTATTCATATAAATTGGTTTTTGAGGAGGTCGATGATAATAGAAACCTGGGTGCGAAGATGTCGCTTATATCTCGGCAGCAACAGATAAGGGTTATCAGGGGGCTAGCAGCACTGCTTTTTCATATAGCCCTACCCCTTCTCTGTCTCTAGAAACAATCCCAATACGAAAGACTTATCATTACAGAAGCCGAACTTTTCTTTTTATTGTGTTTATAGCGTTGCCACATGGCAGCAGGGCAGTTTTGTGTTCTCCTATGAATGAAATGATGAACTATATGTATAATTTTTGGAAGCACTATGATTACGGGTTTAGTGTCGTGGGCACTTACACTAGTAATAGTATACTCTTTCACTTTTACAATAGCTCATTTGATCCTCATATACAATTTACTATAGAAAAAGAAAATACCTTTATTTGATACCAAATCTATTAGAAACAATGAAAATAAAGCTCTAATTGACTGGTATAGAAAATGTTATGCAGAATTTAATAATAAAACAAAAAAAAACTATTTTCAACTTAGAACAAGCATGATAGAGCGTACTTTCGGTAAGACAAGCAGTACTCCATTTATAATAATTTTCTATTTGAACTCAGCGCCATCCAGAACCTACAACTTAATAATCCCAGATTCTTAACATATTACCTCTATCTGCTATTACTTTTAATCAAAATTCTTCGCGCCACACTATGTAGATACACCATATAATAGTATTAACGAAACGAAAGAAAGAAAGTGAAAGGCAATTCAATTCAGGAAAATAATAAAAAAAGCGACAAAAACGTGGGCAATGACAACATAAATCATCAGAATCATCGGAGTGTTGAACACACAGAAGGAAGTAGTTTAGTAACAAATCATATTTCTATGAACAGCCTTTACCGCATGTGGTATATAAGTGAATATCATAGATCCAAATATAGGCGTATTTAAATAGTTCTTATTATATTTTGAGGAATAGTGATACTTGATAACGTATAATTTATCCATAGTAATATTGTTTATTCGGCGGTACTCTTTTGACCAAATTTGTAGACCTGTTTCTAAACATAAAGATTAACAATTTAGCCAACAAACTTCCATTGTAACAACATGGACAAAATAAACCTCACGGAACGTCTTTGACTTTTCAGAGTTCCATAGAAATATTTCTATCCAGACTTTGTTATTTATTCAATTTGTTTTTGAAAATTTGATTCTGTTCACTTTCTTCAATTTTTTAACTAGATAGTTTTGAATTATGTTTAATATTTTCAAAGCTGCCAATTGCATGATATATTTAGTAATAATGATATTCAGTTTACAAACTAAATATTTCTCATAAAAATGAGTCAAGCTCTTGAATTTGGAAATAAATTTTCCGTTAACATCGTAGAGTTTATAAAATACCACTAACACTCAGTTTTGAGACCAAAACTGCTCAATTCATTTGACATCTCCATATGATTTCCATCCCTCTATTTTCTCCGGAAAAGTGATATTGTTTTTATGGTGTATTTATTTATGATGATAATGATGATAAAAATACTTACGTGAATATTGTAATCGTAATTGAAGCGTCATGCATATTTGAGGGCGGCAACACGAACCATAACAGAGCCATAACCAAAAGCAGAGCAGAGAAATTTTTAGGAAAAAGAGAAAAAAACAATTTTACGTCAATACAATTTTGTTCACTGCTTTGAGTTTGGTGAGAGAAGGTGAGTTTTAGTCTCGATCAACTTTGCTTCTGTCGGAATTTTTGTATCTTCCTATCACGTGTGTGGTTATGTTGAAATAGATTTTTTTTCAATTGACAGCAATCTAAGATAGATATAGATCTATACATTCTCTATTACCTAACTTCAAATGTAATTGGTAATGAAAATTGATATTTGAAATAGCTATTCGTCATCAGAAATTTCATTGAATCTTTTCTTTTGATAAAAACCTAGTGTAGTGTCCTTGATTCCCTGGTTAAATGATGACACTGCAATGTACAAATGCAAAATAATCAAAGTAATGATGATGATTGAGTCATATTATATAATTCGTTTCAGCTTGTAAAGGATGAAAATACCGAAGAAGGAACATTGTTAATCATAGTTAGAAAAGGAATTGGTTCATTGCTGTTGGCTATATAGGATGGAAGTAAGAACTGAAGTAGAAGAATACAAGCGGCAGTATATAAGAGGAGTATTAAACATACAAAGAGAAGTTAAAATGATAGATATAAAGAAGAGATTAGAAACCAATTTGATTTCAGGAGAACCAATCTGATATTAGAGAAGTGAAAATGAAGCATCATAGCTGGTACGTAATGAGGAAGAACGACAATGGACAAGTAGAAATATTATGGGAAGCACGAACAACAGAAAAAACAGATAGGTGTACATCGTACCAAGATATAACAATACCGACAATAAATAGAAGGAAAACGTGGTAGGTTGCTAGCCAAATGGCCAGACAGGCAAAAAGTGGAAGAAATTTAACACAAAACAAGGGCCATCAATATTTAACGTCTCATTCCTATTTAGGCAGCCTACGAGTAAACATCGATTATCGGTCGTCTAAATAATCCATTTACTAATTACGGGTTTTTATTCCTTTTTACGGTGTTATAAAAAAGTTAATGACTATATAATGTGAAATTCTACATTTTATGAATGAACTTAAAAACATACATTTATAAACAGATAACTTCATCAACTGAAGAACCAGGTTTTCACCAGTGGCGGACCATTAACACAGGTAACTGTTATATCCTATCATTCTCATTGTCATTTCACTCTGTAGAGGTTTTGGTATCCAGGACCTCTTACAAAAATGTATCAAACTGAAACACAACCTCAACTATCCTCATCTATAACACTAAATCCTCCCACTATTACAAAACTTATGTAGCCGCAGCTCAAACAAAACTTTTCCTAAAAGAGAACAGACAATTGTTATGCATACTATCTCCGATACAGCTCTTTTTGAATACATAAAAGCTATTGGTGAAATCGTCAATCCAAAAAATGTTACCTTTGCTTCTAAAATATCGAACAACCGTGTGTGTATTTATTTAAGTTCCACATCTATCGTCGATAAGTTACTCAAAACACACGATAGCATATCTGTGAAATCAACTATTATCCCTATACGAAGACTTATTACACCAGCCAAACGAATCCTTATATCCAGCGTATCTCCTAGTATACCACATTCTTTCATTGAAAAATCACTCGAAAACATAGGCCTCAAATTAGCCTCCCCTGTCTCATTTTTGAAATGTGGTGTACCAGATGACAACTATGCACACATTATGAGTTTCCGAAGAATGACTTTTGTTTTACCAGATTCAGATAATTTTTCCTTGCAAACGTCTCTCTTAATAACACATGATAATACTCCTTATAGAATTTTCATCTCCACTGACAAACTGGGATGTTTTCAGTAGTAATAACCCAAGGACATTGATAATTGTTCGAAAAAAATTTTATAACAGATTTCGAAAGCTTGTTGCCTATAAGCAACAAGATTCAGAAAGTTGTTATAAAATTTTTGAGCATTTATCAATATTCAAGGGTTATTCGGATAGAAAATTTTTTGCTAATTATAGAAAAGAAGTACAGATCTTCTATAATTTCATTATTATTCTAGTCAGTATTATGACCAAATCGTGACATTTTGAAATATTAAATATTTGAAACGTCAAAATCGAAATAAATAATCAAATTATATCCGTAGCAACGTGATAGAGTGAGAACAGCCCATGGGATCTGTTTTCAGTATAATGTTGTTCTGATGGTTGTGTTCAATCAAATGACCTCAAGTTAACTGATTTCATTGGATTTTTACTAGAGCAAAAAATTTTCTGTGCAAACAACCTGGCCATACTGCGAGGCTTGTACTAACCCTCCCAGTAATCCTATCCAAAATCCATCACTGCAAACAAACGATTCACTCCCTATGTCTTCCCCAGTAATCGCATCTGAAATTCCAACTCCTATTGATTATCAAACTAATACAAAATCAACGGACCAAGGACAACTCACCAATCTCGACTGTTTAACTCATGATCAAAAAAGAGTTCTACCCTCGGCCAGCAACACGGAAACTCCTCCTCAACTTTCCCCCTCTTCAACGCCCACAGAAAATCAAATGCCTCCCCCATCATTTACATTACCCCAAAATATACCTAAGCCTACTTTAAAAAAACCAAAAACATCTCCCAAAGAAGATTCCAAACTGACAACCAGTATCAATACTGCATTACACGATCTCTTTAAAAATAAACCGACTGATCTCATTCTCACTCAAAACCAACTGACTGCCTTCCTAGAAAATTCATTTGGCAACTAAGACCCATTCAACGAAGCTCTTTCCTTTACTACAAATATCCAAGGACTTCTAAACGATTTATCTCTCCTACGCTCCAAAACCAAAGAACGATAACTTAAAAATCGAATCTCGAGAATTCAAAACAAAATGAAACATCAACTTGAAGCTGAAGATACATCCGAGGATAAAAGCAACTGTACGTCTGAAAATCTAACTGAAGATGAGCTAAATAAACATCAGTACCAACACGACCAACAATCAATATAAGTACACACAATTACTCGCAAAGCATTTTTTTCTCTTTTAAATATCATTAACCTTCAAGATAATACAATGGAATTGTGACGGTTTCTTTCCACGTCTGGAGAGAATCCAACAACTTATATCCGAGCAAAACATCCCAATACTATGCCTCCAAGAAACAAACTCCCCCAACTAAAAAACTTTGAAGGCTATCACTACATACGTAAAAACTGCAATAGAGCTAGCGGTGATACATCTATATTCACCTCTAACGAACTATTCTCATCGCTATTGCCTCACCACCGATCTTGAAGCTATAGCAGTAACTATTTGGTGCCCAAATAAACTAACTGTCTGTAGCATATATATTCCTCCTAACTATTCGCTTACAGAAGTGGGATTAGTAAACCTCATCTCCCAACTCCCACATCCATACATACTAATAGGCGACCTTAATGCTCATAATAACCTATGGGGATCTAATTCAACATCTGGCAGAGGAAAAACCATCAAGAATGCCTACTAAACACAGTATCCAATACTCATCTCAATATTTCCTCTGGGTCTTCCTCTACTATCGACCTAAGCCTCTGCGACCCTAAGCTGGCCTCTTTACTAACTTGGCACATTGAAGACGATCTGTATGACAGCGATCATTTTCCTATAGTCATATATTCCGATGAACCTCCCAACCAACAAAATTCAACAAGAAGATATTGGCAGCTAAACAGCGCTTATTGGGACAGCTATATGTCTCAAACAGAAACTACATTATCCTCTCTTATTTTATCTGAAAATATGGATAATAACATACTGTTCTTCACAACATGCACTATATCTGCTGCTGAGACCCACATAGGTAAAACTAAACATTCCTACGGGCACAAAACTGTTCCCTGGTGGAATTCTTCCTGTAAAAGTGCTGTAGAACAGCAAAAACTGACATTAAAACTGTATCGACAGAACAGAACACCCGAGAATTTGATTAAGCTCAAGAGAGCCAAAGCAAAAACAAAATATATTTTAAAGCAAAGTAAAAAAGCTACATTTCATTCATAAATGAAAGTATTCCTCAAAATCAGGTTTGGAAAAAAATTAAGTGTGTTCAAGGGTAAAAAACCAATAGTGAAATACCAAATCTCATAAATAATGAAAATATAATAAATAACAACCAAGAAATAGCTGAAATTATGGCCAAACATTACGAAGCAAAATTCCGTAGTAAAATTTCCCCGACCCCTGCAAAAACATTGTCACCAGGCCCTTCTCTAATCAAACTTGACGTTGATTCCCTCAATGTACTCTTCTCTCCACAAGAACTTACTACTGCATTAAAATCCTGCAAAAAAAATACAGCTGGGCCTGATGACCTGCCCTACATTTTTTTCAAAAATCTCGATACCTTAGGACAACTAAAACTTCTGGAACTATTTAACCTAATCTGGTCCTCCAAAAAATGTCCATCCCAATGGCGATTATCCATTATAATACTTATTAAAAAATCTGATCAAGCACTTACCTCACCTAAGTCCTATAGACCTATCTCACTAACATGCACTATGTGTAAAATTATGGAAAAAATGATGAACAAGCAACTTATTTGGTACCTAGATAAATACAAGATTATATCGAAAAAACAATCTGGATTCTGACGAAATCGATCAACTCGAGATAATTTGGTTATGCTTCAAACACACATTGCTACAGCGTTAAACAAAAAACAAGAAATCATACTCGCCTCATTTGATATAGAAAGTGCATTCGACAACATAAATAGGCAGACAATACTCAATAAATTAATGCTTTACAATATCAGTGTTTTTAAGGTCTCTAATATGAGCATATTCCACGAAGTAAGGGTCGAGACAGTCAATTTCTTTACAATATCAATGGAAACATGTTTAAATTCACAGAAAACGTTTTATCTCTCAGGTTCTTTAGAGTAAGTCTAAACGGTATTTTTTCAACAACGTACACCCAAACAGATGGGGTACCTCAAGGCTCTGTGCTAAGCCCCACCTCATTTAACCTTGTAACAAATGACCTCTGCTCCTACTTCACTGCTCCCAATAAACATGCAATGTACGCCGACGACCTAGTGATTTATTGTCACGGCCAATCAATGATCACTACTTCTTCCCTCGTTCAAACTGCAGTAAATACTCTACAAAACAAAACGAGTCAACTGGGATTAAGAGTATCCCCGACAAAATCCAAAATCATCAAATTTAGTAAACATTCATTACCCCCAGTACCCAACATTACAATCAACAACATCCCTCTCCCAGTAGTCAACCATTGCAAAATCCTGGGTGTGGTATTCGATACCCGTCTCTCATGGAAACAACACGTCCTCGAAATAAAAGAGGAGGGATGTAGAAGACTAAACCTCATTAAAACGCTTTCTAATTATCACTGGGGTGCTGATGAAAACTATCTTTTGAAAGTGTACAGAGCACTAATTCGACCGAAGCTTGATTACGGCTGCCTCATGTACACATCTGCGTCTAAATCACAAATCAATCTACTGAATTCTGTGCAAAATACAGCCCTCCGCCTATGCCTTGGAGCGTTACACTTCAGTCCGTCTGAAAGCCTTTATTGCGAAGCAAATGAACCACCTTTGTGGATGAAGCGCCAACAACTACTACTAAATTACGCAGTTTCTGTATCTTCTGATCCATCTCACCCCATATACAACCTAATAATACCAACCAATCACAACATACCCAATATGTCACCATTTCTTACAATAAAAACCATACCGATAATTATAGAATCAATGCCTATTAAAGACGATATCTCACAAACAACTCCAATACCCTTCTCTCTAATCCCCCCTTGGACAAAAAACATTCCACAAATCAACACACTTACCAAATTAAAAAAAACGAAACCCCCAACGCTTTAATTAAAAAATCATTTCTAGAAATAATAAACAGAAGTCAACACGACTTGATATTGTACACTGATGCATCAAAAAATGAGACAGGAGTGGGATGTGCAGTTGCAACGTCAGAATCCCCTATATATTCATCCACGATATCCTCAATCTGTAGCGTACACACCGGAGAATTATTCAGTATCCTACAAGCATTCAAGCACATATCCTTACCTTACATAAGAACGTATGTATATGCACTGATTCTCTTGCATCAATTCACTCCATCAAACATATTTTCACCGAACATGCTCTTGTACAAAATATGCACGACACCTACCAATTAATCACTTCCCAAAACATAACAGTTACCATCATATGGATACCATCCCATATTGGTATTGGGGGCAATGAACTGGCCGATCAGCTAGCTAAAAACACCACAACACCGATAACACTATACAAATGACAAAAGATCTTAAGCAATTCATCAAACATAAATTCAAAAGCCTGTGGGAACAACACTGGAACTCCATCAATTCAAGCCTACACAATATCCAGCCTTCAATAAATCACCCATACCTCACCGAACCTTCTAAACTTTCGAGACAAAACTTAGCAGTGATGAGAAAACTACGAATTGGACACACCAAACTTACCCACGGTCACCTGATGTCCCGTAGCAACTCTCTATATTGTCAAAAATGTCAATGTAACATCACAATCAAACACATTCTCACTGAATGTCAACAATACCTAACAGAAAGACAGCAGCTCCACGTTAATTCCAACATAGAAAAATTATTGAGTAACCCTAACGAAGCAATTACAGTACTGCAGTTCCTAAAAAATGTACAACTTCACCACAAATTTTAACACAATGTACTATATATTTATGTATTAACATTAGTATGTACTCTTACTATTAATTAACTGTACCTGTGTGAGTGGCCATTGTAGCCGAGCACGTTAATTAAATGAAAAAAAAGATTTAACGATACAATAGAATGCCTGATGATGATTATGATGGAATTATTCCAACGAATAGTATCTAAAACGGTATAGGCATGGTAAGGAGCAGATAAGAATATCAATAATTAGTTTTGTAGGCGAAAACCTTGAAGGCGGCGCAGGTACCATTGCAAAGAACTAGCTTAAGAACTAATTCGTCTGAAGGATGGGATACAGCAGAAACAAAAGAGGAGACTAGCCAAAACAAGAATGAATTTCGGCCAATTATGACCAAAATTAAGCCTAGAAATAGTGAACAGAAGATGAAGATCATATTAAAACTGTCTAAAACAGGAAAATAAATCAAGTTATGGCTAACTTATCTGAAGAACAGATCGATATCAAACAAACAAAAATGTAGTAGAAGTTTCAAGTATAACGAGAGATACATAAAACAAGCATATTGTTAAAAATATGAATGTGTACTTTTTATTTCAATATTTTAGACTGAAAGGGGCATTCATAATGGAAAACTCGTGCAAATGGATCAATTCCAATTGAAAGTTGAGGCCTCTGTAACGGCTCGGCGATATCTTCAAGAAGTCTACAATCAACTACTTGGACAACTTTAGAAGGCAAATGCTGATCTACTGTCATTTAACACCAACAAAATTACAGATTTCATACCGCCGCTTGATTTGAAGAGCCTAATGAACGAGTTAATCGAACGTGAAATCCAATTTAATTCTGTCATAGAATTAGGTTGAAATCTAATCACAAGTTTAATGGAACTCGCATGGCTGCTATGAATGCCCAATGGCTGCTAAAAGAGACAGATAAGTTTATGAATACGGAACTTAATCACGAGAATCAGTCCTCGACATTAGAGAGAGACTTCTACAGGATATGCAAAATTTTAGACAAATTGAACTAATCCGGTAATCCAAGACAATCTTTAACTGCCAAAGCTCAAGAAATACTGTCTTTGAAACAACGTCGATAACCGGTCACTAGACCCATCACAGCTACTTGTCGTACAAAATATTGGGTACATACCTAAAAAGGCTGGGATTTGTCGCAGTTCATTGATGAAGCTTTTAGGTTATTTGTTTAATTCGAAAAACAAGGTAGAGCAAGGATTAAGCGGAAACCAGAATTCAAAAGTTTAACTAGTGGAATATACGTTTATACCAATCACATTAAAGACTTCCCAATACAAGAAAGGTTTGGTAGACGTTTTGGACTAATGGAAGTACGATGGAACAGATCCCCTGATTTGATTGGAGAGGGATAAGTTAGTTATTCAAGTCGAATAACTTAAATATGGGGGCAGTGCTGCGTCCTTGGTTAAAGAAAATTGTTTATATACATAAAAAAGAGGAATCTAATAATTATTAAAAGACCTTAGTAAGTTAAGCATACCTTGAACTTCTATTTTATAAATTACATGTATGTTTGAATACTAAATTGTTAATTGCTTCTTGTTCATAATATATTAAAAATTTTATTTCAACAATCGAGGACAAACAGTCTTCTTATAATTGAAACATTTCATATAATGATACTCATGTAGTGAGTAATATATTTTCAATGCAAATATTTCCAAAATTGAGCTGAAACGTCAAAAATATTTCTATGTAAAGACTCATAATTTGTTAAAATAGACCAAAAATTTATGAACAATTTAAGCAAAATAAATGAATGATTTCAAGAAAATTGTTTCTTCTCCATATATTGGAATTTAAATTTCTTAATTAAGAACAAAAAGTCTTTATATGAATGAATACAAATTGTATTTTGATATTCATGTAGTAAATGCCAAATAAACTTACCGACTTAAAATTCGATCCATCCAAAATAATGATTTATTTAAAAATGCTCTTACTTTCAAATGGAGATGCAGATTTATTTGAATTTTTTAGCAACTTTTGGATGAAATACTGTAGTTTTAAGATTATTATTCGGACATCTAAAAGTAATTCAGTATTCGCTGGATATACAGGGGGGAAAAGAAAACAATTTTTTCCTCTAATTTTGACACACCCTGTAGGTTAATTCTGCTAGTATATCTACACACAATTAACTTTAGCAAGAAGACTGATTTGTTTCCAACATTTTGTTGTCTTATTTATCCCGATATCTTAATTTGTTTGTGAAATGTGACGGTTTAAAGAAAATGCAACATTCTTAAATTTTTTATTCAGTTTTAGCAGAGTAATACATAATGTTATAAACAAATCAAACAACAAAGAAATTAATAATTATTACAAATTAATAACGGGTATTTCCCCCACCAGCGCGAATAACTGCCTCAATGCGTCGTGGCATACCCTCTATTCGATGTCGAATCTCCATCTGGTCAATCTGATCCCATTCTTGGACCAAAGCATCTCTCAAAAAATTTAAATTACTTGGAGAAGGAACTCGGTTACGAACTCCTCTGCCCATCATGTCCCAGACGTGCTCAATTGGATTGAGGTATGTGCTACGTGATGGCTAGTTCATCCTTTGAATTTCTGTTTCGTCCAAATATTGAGATACAATCCTCGCAATATGTGGTCGAGCATTGTCGTGCATAAACATGAATTCGTTTCCTATAAACGATGCAAATGGAATTACATGTGGATCTAGCACATCACGAATATATCGGTTTGCTGTCATTGCTCCGCCGCCAACAATGACTAAGTCAGTACGAGCTTCCATGCTTATGCCGCCCCAAACCATTACCGATCCTTCTCCATAACTGAGTATTGTGGAAAAATTTGCTTGGTCAAACCTTTCGCCTCTTCTTCGGTATATTCTTTCACGGCCATCTGGAGAATGTAAACAAAACCTTGACTCGTCAGAAAATAAAATCTTACTCCAGTCATCGACATTCCAATGTTGATGCTCCCTGGCAAATCGAAGACGGGCTGTTCTGTGATTCCTCAGTAACTCCGGACCAGTTGCAGGTCTTCTGGAGCGTAATCCATGTTCTCGTAATCGTCTTCGAATCGTTATTTCATTAACAGCTACTTGGCGTACTTCTTCCAAACGATTTCAAGCCATGACAACAGTAGTATTTCTTCCTCGCAAAACGTTTAATGTTACAAAACGATCATCTCGAGCATTTGTAGAACGTCGTCTGCCAGATCCTCTTCGTCTCGAAAAACTACCAGTTTCATTGAAACGTTGTACAGCTCTCTGGACGCTACACCTTGTAACACCCAATATTCTAGAAGCATAATACTGAGACCTTCCATCTTGTACCAGAGCAACTGCTCGTGCTGCATCAGTAGGTGTTAAAACCATGACGTTAAATTAAATACTGATAGTTAAACTGCAATTTCCAAGTCACGAATATTTGACAGTTGTCATATTGTGAGTTGCCACAGCACTCTACTTATTTTGTAGTTTATTCTCTACCGTCATTTAAATTATGACCATTTCTAAAATGTTGCATTTTCTTTAAACCGTCACATTTCATAAACAAATTAAGATATCGGGATAAATAAAAAAAACAAAATGTTGGAAACAAATCAGTCTTCTTGATAAAGTTAATTTTGTGTAGATCTATTAGCAGAATTAACCTACAGGGTGTGTCAAAAGTAGAGGAAAAAATTGTTTTCATTTCCCCCCTGTATATCCAGTGTATACTGAATTACTTTTAGATGTCCGAATAATAACCTTAAAACAACAGTATTTTAACTAATAGTTGCTAAAAAATTCAAATAAATACGCTTCCCCATTTGAAAGTAAGAGCATTTTTAAATAAATCATTATTTTGAATGGATCGAATTTTAAGTCGGTAAGTTTATATATATTTTCAATATTAATGTGAAATGATATTTTGATAGAGGCCGGATTTTCAATTTAACAAAATAATGCTATAGTTTGCAAACAATTTTACCTGTTAATTCAAAAAGAAAACATTCCAACAGAAACCACACACACTGTTCGTGTTGTATTTGAGTGTAAAATTTGTATTTAAAAAACGCAAAACTACTGAGACAATAAATATTTAGAAAAATAAGCAAATCTTCTCAAATGATCTACTTATGGTTGAATTCCTCGATAAAAATAACCATAATTTTACTTTAGTGGTGTGAATTGTTAGTTGTAAATCCATCATCAATTTTATGTAATCTAATTTGCTTATATCAGCGTGCAATTTGTTGCTAATTTCAACTACAAAATATGATGTTACATTTATTCAATAAGTATCTGCAAAATCAGACTAAAAGTGGCGAAAAGGCTTTTTTCCTTCTGTATTTATACCAGGACAGAAGTACATTAGCATACATATGTTGTGAAGACTCTACATGTATAAGCAATTCATTTGTTTTGGAAAATTATACAAAACTGATGACTTCCTTCTGAAAACTATCAACTACCTGTGAATGAATGTTCTTTCCAGAAATAAATTCTTTTTATATCAAAACAAGACTCTGTAGCTACAATTAAATAATAAACAGCTAAGTGATTTTTTTTAATAATAATTTCGAAGAATTGACTAATACTAATGTCTGTAATTACTTTGCACTTTGCTATTTTGTTAGCAAATTGCAGATGTAATTTCCTCTCTGACCTCATCTCATTCTTAGGAGAGCCGGTTAATGTATTATAATATTTTGGTCATATATAAACATGATTTTTTAGAAAGAACTACTGAACTATGTCAGTTATTGTAAATGTTTTCCAAGTACACCACTAAAGTACAAATCGATGGCATGCAACAATTCTGGTTAAATATTTCTTGTGCGGAGAATGAAAAATTAAGAAAAATAATAACAGTAATAGAAAATTTAATTGATGAGCAGAAACCAAAATTATTACTCACTAAAGTTTGTCAAGTAATAAGTGTTGTGCGATATTTCAATAATTTTTATTAGAATATCTGCCAACTACAATATATGTATAAATATTCAATAGAAGAATTCAACTTAATTGAGGCATAAAGTGCAGAAGAATCCTCTGTAACTTGTGCAAGCATCCAACGGTCCGAACTGGGTGTAGAAAATGTAAGAAGTCGTATAAACCAATCACTTTCTCTATTATTTTTAAAACGATAAAATTTGTAGATTTTCATGCATCTAAAGAAAGTATTCGAGCGCTTGAAAGAATCAACTGTTTTCTCAAGTTAGAAAAAATAAATTCATTTCTCAAACTCGAAGTCACTCTAAGAAAGGTAATTATTTTATAGACTTTTGATCTTCCAATAGAACAGCAGTCAATTGGGAGATATACGAAACTGTGGCGACATATAATTGTTTTGGTTTTAATTGAGGTTGTTTTCTTCTAGGTCAAATTGTATAAGGGATTTTTTCGGCGGGCACAAACTATGTGCAAATTGTGTTATTTGGAGATGAAATCAAACAAAAAATTACAAAATTCCATGAATATACCACAAAAAAGAATCAGCTAAACATAACAATACTGTACATATACCTTCTTTTTACTACATTTTTGCGAAGCTATAAAGAAAAGGAAACGTTTATGATACCCATAAGAAAACCGAATTACATAAGTCAACCAAAAAATATCATAAATTAATGTCAGAAAGAGGTATGATAGTGCGAATCATCCATTACTCTATCGTAAATTCAACATTTGTCAGTTTCTGAAATCTGGTAGATACCAAATGACTCCAAACATTGTTATAAAATATTATGTGTCATTTAGATTGATTTCAAGCACCAACGTATCAGAATTAGATTTTATTTAGAAATTCAGTTATCATTGGGAATCTCAGTTTTTGTCAGCTTTGAAAATAATTGGAAAATTTGCAGAGATCTAGCGATTCGGGTCAAAAATTTGTTTGATGACTATAAAATAAGTACCTTAACTGGCAACTTCATCACAAAGACATATAGTAGCAAGATTTATCTACTGAGGGAAATGTGTGTCCATTAACAACGAAATGACATGATAGAAAAAAATGTCTCCTAGTAATTTAGCTGAATTATTTGTTAACATTTTTAAAATACTTGGACTTGAAGATTTATTTATCTGGTTAGGTTCAGTTTATTAAGATAAAGAAGATTTTTTCTAGTAAGTTCCCACATTTCAAGTAAAATGTTATTGATAATAGTTGTTGCTCTATCTTATATACGTTGTTATTTTCCTCAGTGTCACCCTAAGAACAGATCTGTTAATAACAAGAGAAGTGGGAATTACCCAACGGGCTCTTTGAAAGTTAGATCTGAGTAAAAGTAAATTTGAGGGGAATAATTCATATTTATACAGAAATTTCCATTTAATACATCCATTTCAAAAATGAATTTCTCATATAAATAATTGGTCTATACAACTTCCTTAAGATCCGATTGAAGCAAGGACCGGACTAAATTCTAATATTGAAAATTGAAAATACGAAATTAAAATGATATCACCTGACCACCTTCGCCTTCGACGCTCTGCAATTCCCGCCATTCTTCAATAGTTTGGGCCAAGTCGACAGTGCAAAGTGGAACTTTGACTTCTCCGATCTGATCGTGTTTGGAAAATCGGTCAAAGTCAAATATGGCGAAGACTAACGTTTTGTTCATAGCTTCAGAATACGGCAAACTCTAAATAAATATGTATGTCATCAACAAATATTATACACACACATTTATGAATTTATATTATAAAAACAAGTAAACAAAGAAATCATGTGTTCAGATTATAAGAGTATGAAACTTATGTTGACCACCAGATTTCTATTCATTTGTTCAGAAAAATATTCTGCTAATAATTGCTTTGAACGTCCAGTGAAAATAGTCCAAATAAGTGGTAAGTTCAAAATCATTCACATAGAGTTGAAAATTAATACAAATACAACAATATTATGAAAATATAAAAAATTCTCACCTATAAGTACTACATGATGCATTTATATCTATTAGTTTTTCGTTTTTGTACTTCCAAATGGCAATTCTTATTTTGAAAATAGGGCAGATGAAAATTGTGCATCGTAAAAGTCTGTACGAAATATAATAATAGTAGTAATATTTATTAATCACCAAATTACAGGAATTTATAAGAGCATACAATAAAAAGGTGATGAAAAGAAAATGGGCGATTATTATAGTCAGGAAAAAATAAAAAATAAAGTTTGACCGAGTCTTATTTGTAAAACGTTGATGGTGGTTGATGAAGATGGTCAAGATATCATGTATTTAGAAATACTCGGGAAAACATTATAGTACTTATATTCCCAATCGTATTTACTGTGGTGGTTACTTAGTAAGTGCCCCTCGTATACTGCCGTCCTAAGCCCAAAGGGCGTATCTCAATTTTTTACGAATTTTAGATTTTACTTGCTAAGACTCCTTTATAACCCATCTATTAATTTTATTAAGAAATTTGGCCGGATCTCATCGTACTAAGCCTTCAAAAACATTAGTAAAAATAGACGTATATCCAAAATCACCGAAAATCCCAAGCTATTTAGACGTAACTCAGTCATGGTAAGCGAAATGGGCGCATCTCTGATATACGTCTTATTTTGCGTAGGATATTTTACTGGTTGCATGAACATCCGGAGTACATGGCCGTGAATGTTAGCAGTTAGTCATTCAGTTTACAAGTTTGCAGTAAAGTTTTGTTCCTGTAGACTAATAACATTAAGTGGGTTTTAGTGTGATATAATTAGGTAAGTGAGTTCGGACCTGGCAACTACGGTTTAAACACCTTTGTGTGATCGGTCCCGAATAAATAACAAATTTAGTGGAAAAAGTGAATAATAATTTCAAGACTGTGAATTACATCATTTACATTAATACAAAGTGCTTCACGCAAATAACTGTAAGTAAAAAGTTTACCAGTAAATAATAATCAACTCATAAAATATCGTCTGAAAACAAATCAAAACATATAAATCACAAACGAGGCGAGCGATAAGGGAACCAGTTCCTTACGAACCTTACCTCGAAAGACAGGACCGCATTCAGAACACTTACTAAATAGAAAAATGAACCAATCTCAAGCTACCACAATGTCTTATTCAACTGCCTTATCAAAACCATCTCAACCCACACTCCCTTCCAAAGATCAAGCTATTATTTTTACCTCATGAAATGGTCCTAAGCTTGAAGATTATTTATATCAAATCGGAGACATTGTAGGCCCTCGAAATATCCTTTACGCCTCTCGAATGTCAAACAACAGAATATGCATATATCTATCATCCAAACAAGCAGTAGACGTATTCTTCAGTGAACAGGGAGGAGAATTCTCTATCAATGGAAATTCTATTGAAACCCGTAGATTACAAACACCTTCTGAACGGCTGGTACTATCAAATGTCTGTCCCTCTATTCCTAATGATGTACTACTATCAGAATTGCGGAGTCTAGGCATAAACAACATATCCCCAATAATGCCCCTAAGAGTTGGAACGACAAAACCAGAACACAACCACATCCTCAGTTTCCGACGCCAAGTATATGTAACCCCCTCCAACAACTTAAATATTCCAGATAGTATTATCATCCAAGATGACAACACTTCCTATCGGATCTTCCTCACATTTGATAATCAGAATTGTCACAAATGTAAACAAACTGGTCACATTGCATCAAAATGCCCAAACGCTGAACAAAACACTTCGTTACAAAATCTTCCGGAAATCAATAATTCCCAAAATATATTTGATGGAGAGAAAAATCCACAAGTAAACCCATCCCAAGTAAACCCAACAGAATCCACAAGTAAAACTGCTAACATCTCCCTATCTTTGTTAAAAAACCCCATAAGATCAACTGAAGATGACTTAGAAAAACAAATGGATTATACAGAAAACTGTAATAAACGACCTTTATCCGAAACTACTAGTCCCATAGCAGAATCAGACTCGGCATTCAAAATACCTGATACACTGAAAAAATATAAAAGTGATGAATTTACATCCGAACAAATGCAACCTGTAAAACAGCTAATGGAAAAAGATCCTAAAAACTATGCTCTTACCTTCGAACAATTGACCGACTTACTGTCAAATATAAAAGGAAACCCAGATCCAATAAGCGTGATTAGAACCTACACGTCGGAATTTGAAGACTTAGTAGATACCCATCACTACAGAGCAAAGCAACGAAGACGCGCTTTACAAAAATTAGGAAGAGACTTGAAAGATATATTGCTGAAGGACCCATAGAACAAGAGCCAATCAGTGACTCATCAGACAGCAACGACATAAATTCTACTTCAATAAATTTAAAATAAAACAATGAGTATTCTACAGTGGAATCTAAATGGATATTACCTCCATCTGGAAATGTTAAAAACTATTATATCTAAATACAACCCGAACGTTATGTGCTTACAAGAAACACACTTTAATAATCAGAATACACACAAACTAAAAAATTGTAATGTATATTACAAGAACAGAATTGGTATAAAAAGTTGGGGGGGAGTTGCAACATATGTAAATAAAAACCTTCATTCAAGTCAAATTGATTTAGATAGCAATATTGAAGCAATAGCTGTATGCGTTTATTTTCCTACAAAAATAAATATATGTAACATATATATTCCATCCGACCGAAACCTAAGTAAAATGGAGCTAACTGATCTAATCTCCCAGGTTCCCAATCCTAAAATTATCATGGGCGACTTCAACGGACACAACTTCATGTGGGGGTGTGAGAAACAAGATACTCGAGGAAACATAATTGAAGAGGTTATGACAGACTTAAACTTAAACATTCTTAATGATGGAAGTAAAACTAGATTTAATACCTATAATGGAACTTCTTCGGCTATAGATTTAACTTTGTGTAATCCTTCATTACATCAACACCTAACATGGGAAGTCTTACTTACCTTTTTCATATGACAGTGATCATTTCCCAATCCTTGTAGTAGATAAACGTAGAAGTGCTGACGATTCAACGCCTATACAAAAGTGGAAGCTACATGAAGCAGACTGGGAACAATATACCATTTTAACTGACGCATCTTTATCAAAATTTTCAATAAGTGAGGACATAAATGAAACAATAAACAATTTCAATGAAATATTGATAACAGCTGCAGACATAACAATAGGGCTAACTAAAAACGTAACACACCGTACGGCTGTACCATGGTGGAATAAAGAATGTGAAGAGGCACTTAATGAAAGTAAACATGCATTTCATATCTATAAAAAGCATAACACGATTGATAATCAATTACGATTCAAAGCACTAAGGGCCAAAACTAGGTATATTTTTAGAGAAAGTAAAAAAGATTCATGGATGAAATATGTGCAAAATATAAGCAGCTCTACTAGCTTAACATCTGTATGGAAAAAAGTGAATACCATATCTGGCAATAAATCATACAATAAAATCACTGGTATAAAACAAGACGAAATCTTAATAACAAAATCAAAAGATATAGCTGAAGCATTGGCGGAAGCATTCCAAGAGAACTCGAGCGATGCCAAATTAAAGGAAGATTTTCTAAAAAATAGAGTATCAATCGAAGAAATCCCAATCAATAATGAAAACAATACATCGCACCTCAACCAACCACTCACACTATCAGAACTAGATGAAGCGATAAAAGACTTTAAAAACTCGAGTCCAGGTCCTGATAATATACCGATCTCATTCCTGCTATATCTATCGGAGAGCGGCAGAGAAGTACTCTTAAATATTTACAACACCATTTGGATAGAACAAACTTTTCCAATTCAGTGGACTGAAGCAACAATCATACCAATTCTAAAAACTGCTAAGAAAGCAACAAGTATAGAATCATACAGACCTATTGCACTGACTAGCACGATGTGTAAGCTCTTAGAAAAAATTATTAATAATCGTCTTAGGTGGGAACTTGAAAGTCGCAAACTAATTAAACCAGAACAAAGTGGATTTAGGAAGAAGAGAAGTACTATTGACAATATTATTGATCTAGAAAGTGACATACACGAAGCCTTCGCAAATAAACAGAAATGCTTAGCCATATTTATTGATATCAACAAAGCATTCGATACTGCATGTAGAATAAATATACTGAAATTGTTAAAGCAATGGAATATAGATGGACATATGTTGGCATTCATTAAAAATTTTCTAAGCTATAGGACTTTTAGAGTAAGAGTAAATGGTAATCTATCGACCAAACAATGTCAAGAAAATGGTACTCCCCAAGGCTCTGTTATTAGTCCCACATTGTTTCTAATCGCTATTAATAACATTACTGAAAATGTACTTAAACCAGTTAAAATAAGGCTATATGCCGATGACTTAGTGGTATACATGAAAAGTAAAAACATCGATACAATGCAACATATACTACAGAGACAACTTAATAAACTGCAGCAATGGTCAAAACAGTCGGGCTTCAACTTCTCTGCATCCAAAACCAAATGTTTATTATTTTCGAAAAAACATTGTGAAAAGACACCCCCGCTTACACTATATGAAGAAAAACTGCAATATGTAACTTCCACGACATTTTTAGGTATGATATTTGACCAGAAACTGAGCTGGAATGATCATATAAAAAAGTTGATATTTTCTTGTCAGAAAGGTATTAATCTTCTAAGAATACTTTCTAACCGTAACTGGGGATCAGATCAAAAAACACTACATATTATATATAAAAATCTTATACGTTCCAAACTCGATTATGGATCTATTGTCTATGCATCCACCAAAAGCTATATTTTAAAGAAACTTGATACAGTTCACAATAATGCCTTACGAATAATATCTGGTGCATATCGTACATCACCGGTGGAAAGCCTTTATTCAGAATTAGGGGAACCATCTTTATCTACGAGAAGAAAAATATTGACATTGTCATATGCTACCTCTATATTAGATAACACTGAGCATCCAATGTACCCAAAAATTCATACAGATGAAATTGACAATTTCGCACAACAACAACCGAGTCCAACTCTCTGTAATCGCTTTAGACAATACAAAGCAGATCTTCAAATCAAACATGTTCCTATATTCAAGTTTGAAGAAACATATCCTCCTTGGCAAAATTCCAAACCAATAATTGACACCACTCTTACCTCTTTTAAAAAATATGAACTACCCAGTTTGCTGATAAAAAACATCTTCCAAACAAAACTCATTGAATATAATGACCATTTCAAAATATATACGGATGCCTCGAAAACTACAGTTGGCGTCGGAGTCGCGGTTGTTACGGCAAATCAGAACTTATCTTTTAAATTACCTACCTGCAGTACAGTCTTCACTGGAGAAATATATGCATTGCTACAAGCCCTTAAACTGTCCAGAAATGCGAATTCTTCCAACATCCTCATAATCACAGATTCCCTCAGTTCATTAAAATCCATCCAGCAAGTTTATAGTAGTCATCCCATTGCTATGGAAATAAACAAGGAACTCTTCCAACTACAAGAATCCCAAATAAATGTAAAATTTATGTGGATCCCCTCCCACATAGGAATCCAGGGTAATGAAGAAGCAGACCAACTGGCAAAACAAGCAGCAGAAAGTGATAGTGCGGTAGTTGTAAACGCGACGACCATCAGTGATTTGAAGCATACCGTGAAAGAAAAAGCGATAAGTGCGTGGCAAAATCAGTGGCTTGATTCGAAAGCAAAATTACGCGAGGTGAAACCCAGTGTGAAACCCTGGAATACAATACCAAACAGGCGGCCCAACCAAGTACTACTGACAAGACTAAGGATAGGGCACACTAAACTGACGCATCAACATTTACTTGCCAGGACAGAAATGCCTCAGTGTACTACATGTTCCAAGCAAATAACAGTAAAACATATTCTGGTTGAGTGTCCCAGATATGAGGACGCCCGAGTGAAAAACAATATACCAAACACGTTGAAATCGGTATTAGGACAAAACTGTGACATAAATGTATTAGTTCGATATCTTACTGAAATTAATGTAATCAAAACCTTGTAAAATAATCTTTGTCGCTAATAACCGACATGGTTGATGCGACAATAAAAATGGAAATAAAAAAAAAAAAAAATTAGGTAAGTGTTTACAGATCTCACTATATTATAATAAGTGGTACTTTCTTGATGCAATTTTAATGATTTGTCAATTTTAGTAAATTTGTTATTTTGTACCACTAAGACATAACCTAAAAAATACTTAGGTAGCAAATACGCCTCTAAAATATTAAGTAGACTACTTACACTAGTATTATTAGTGTTGTACCATTTTCCACGTTTTATTTCAGATTTGAGCAATGGAGGAATCTCGAGGAAAGAAAATGGTGATGTTAGCTTTAAACCAGCAAACAAAGGAACGTTTTAAATCAATTATAGACAAAGTACCCAATACATCTTCGAATAATGATCCAGATTACATTCCAAGTGATGATAATGATAGCGAGCATGGTTCATGCCATAACCAAGAGGTATCGGACGAAGAAATTTTAACCTTGCCAGAATCCAGTGCGGGAGTATCCTCAGCTATGAAATAAAATAATAGTAATACAAGTCAGTGCGCTAATATTACTGCAGAGGTAGCTGTGAGTTCAGATAATTCTATAAATAATAATATATCTGTAACTAATGAAAATGAACTAACGAAAAAAGGGACAATTCGGAAAAGGAAACGGTACGCGTTATCTGTGAAAGAAAGGAAAAAACAAAAATCTGCCGCACTAGGCCAACTTCATGGTGTTTTGAAAGAATCGTGCAAAGAAAATTGTAAAAAGGGGTGTAAGAAAGTAATATCAGAACCGCAACGAATAATGATCAATTCTGAATATTGGGGAATGCCAAAAAAAGAACAAAAATCATTCATGCTTCATCATACATCAACCTAACCCATAAAGCAACGAACAACGGCATACATCGAAAATCACCGAAGACAAAAATCATTTAGATATTCGTCAAAAGATGACAATGGCACTTTACAAAAAGTGTGTAAAGTTTTTTTTACTACCTTAGGATTTAAAAAAAATAACGATAAGGTATTACGTAATGTAATGCAACGTTCTAAGAACCACATGGTAGCTTTTGAACATGAAAGAAATAGAGGTCAGCCACATAATAAAATGGACGACGAAGTGATACGTACCCATATATTATCGTTCAACCCGACTGTCTCTCACTTTCGTCGAGAACACGCGCCCAACCGTATGTATCTTCCACGTGACTTAAACTTTACAACCATGTTTGCAGATTTTGTTGCAAAAAATTCAAATTTTAAATGCTCTTATAAAAAATATAGGACAGTCGCCAAAGAACTCAATATTTCAATTGTTAAATTATGTCACGAGGAGTGTGAGTTATGCGAGGAGCTCACGCTACATGACCCAAATCACTGAATCCAGATTGCCATATTTGCAGTAAGTGGAAGGTACACATTGACAAAGCCACGAAAGCCCGGGGAAAATACAGAGAAGATGCGGAGAAAACCGAAGATGTTGGTAAAGTATTCTACTGCGCCGATCTTGAAAAGGTAATAATGTTACCAAGATTGGAGACGTTTAAAAGTGCTGTTTTCACCAACAGAATAACAGTGTATAATGAGAGCTTTGTACCAATTGGTAAAAAGCAACGTAACTCCAATGTATTTGCTGCCCATGCTGGCATGAAGCTTTATTTGGGCGAAACAAAGAGGAGCTAATAAGCACCTTTTATAGTTTTTTTTTTTTAAATAAGAGGGATGTGTCTCAGATAACGTTATGGTTAGACAACTGCACCGCCCAAAATAAAAATTGGACGTTGGTTTCCTTTTTAATTCATATCGTTAATTCCAATGAAATAAATGCCGATGTGATTGAACTAAAATATTTTGAGCCAGGCCATACATTTATGGCAGCTGATTCGTTTCACAATAAGGTTGAATTATCCATGAAACGAATGGGAATGTGACATGCGAATTCATGATTTTGTTTGAGTCGTTAGTGTCCGTGACTTTTGGATAATGTATTTTTTTTAATTTTTACTAATGAAAATTGTATGGTTTTATTGTTTTTTTATGTATTGTATAAATATTTTACTAATATAAATTGAAAAATAAATTTTGGTTCCACTCTTTATTATTACTACTTACTGTTCATTTGTCGGCGTATCTCATTGTAGTTGAATAAAAATCCTTAGAAAAATAGGCGTATCTCATTTTTTCAACTTAATATCGAAATATTTATTGAATCTACTAAACTTCAAATATCGTTACCCTATGAAGACTTAAACGCCAAAAAAAAATGGGTCAAAATGTGTGCTGATTTAATTATTACAAAATGCTGAATATCTCAAAACTACCCAATATTGACTTACGCCCTTTGGGCTTAGGACGGCAGTATAGACTTCTTTAACCATAAAACCATTTATCTTTGAGGAATACTTACCTCGTAACCATTCTTTAGGGTTGAATAAATAACATCGTTTAAAATATAATTATGAACTACTAACACAGATTATAGATACACAATACATACATTTGTACTATTCAAAATAATAATAATGAATCATCGCTGAAATTGTCGAACCTTTCTATTTATAGGAAGTATTCAAACTAATGAGTCAGTGGCCCGTACTCTTGACGTTCCTGATCATGTGAATATGATATTTTACAGCGGACGTACTTTTGTTATGTTTACCTGACCTTAATAGAGCGATGCCTGCTAACCACATTGAAATTATTATTTACACAAATTTAACAATGTCTTTTCTTTTGATAATGTGTTTTTGGATAATATCTTTTCGAGATCATCACATCATCGCATTATCGTTGATAAATTTTCGATACTACCTATAACGTTAACAGTTCTCACTAATTGTTTTGTTTATTGAACACTACTTGTTTGTTTATGATCACACTTCACTTTTATTTACAAATGTTTTCGCTATGGTATTTATACAATCGATTTTTATAAACGATCTAATTTTTATTGTTTTGAGATGTAATCTCGCAATTTACGCCTCTTACTTCCGTTATTTTAAACGGACCTAAATGATGTGGATCGAACTTATTTCTCTCATCATTTCTTAGAATAACTAATTCCCCTACTCTAAAGTTTACGGGAGAAGATTCCTTTTCACTATTATTTACTCTAATTATCTCATTTTTCATTAAAAACTGTTTGGCTCTTTCATTTGCGTATTGTAACTTATATTTTAACTCTTCATCGTATCGTTTAAGATTGTAACACGGTTCTATTTCTATATTTAAGAATTCTGGTAAGTTGGGTTTTCTCCCGTATAATAACTCAGAAGGAGTGTATCCGTGATACGTGTTTGGTGTTGTATTATAACAATATGCAAACATTTTTACAAATTCGCACCAGTTATCCCTAGAATATTTGATAAAGTTTCTTATATACTCATTAAACGTGCTGTGTAATCTTTCACAACCGCCTATTGCTTCATGGTGGTATGCCGTTGAAAAATTATGTTTTATTTTTAAAAGTTCCGCTAGGTTCTTCATTATCTCATTCTTATATTCCGTTCCTTGATTTGTCCTTATCTCCTTCATCAATCAATAGTTTGGTATGAAATTGTCAATTATAGCTTTTGCTATTGTAGTTGCCTCTTTGTTCCTACCGGTATCATAACCGCGTATTTGGTTAGTTCGCATAATATTGTTATACAATAACGATTCCCGTTGTTACTTTCTACAAAAGGACCTATTGTGTCTATGTAAATGATATCAAACGGTTTTATAGATGTGTCTGTGATGACAAATTTTTCCTTATGACTAAGTTTTGCTTTATTCATTTGGCATTAATGACAATTCTTTACATACTTCCTTACATCTTTTTCCATGTTTTTCCACCTGAAATTTGCTCTTAGTATCTTTAACAATCTATTGTTTCCTACATGTCTTCCAAACATTGGATCATTGTGATATCTTTCTAAAATCTTTTGGATTTCTTCTATCTGCTGTACCGTTTTTGGTACTTCGCATATACATACTTGTATATTTTTTAACCTTTTATTCCCTTCTTCTATAAATTCTTCTGTTTTGCACTTTTTGAATATATCATCATTTGCGTATGTTTTCATTCTTTTTACTTCAAATTTTACCGATAGCTCCTGAAGCTTTTCCAACGTTCGTCCTAGGTCGAAGTTGTGTATTCCGGTAAATAAGGCTTCACTAAATTTCAATTTATTTTTGATCCGAATGCTCATACTTACCGAGATACGGTTATTTTCAAAGTGTTAAATTGGTAATTTATGTGCCTCACGATTATTTGAAACTTTTATTACTGAAGGTTTTTCTATTCGTTCTCCCTCCGTTTCTTCGTTATTCTTTACATCATTTCCTGTCTGAGCGTTCTCCTTGTGCGTTTGTGCGCTTGTGATTGCCAAGACATGCGAATTATATATGTATAAATCCTTGAGTTCTTCTATGAATATTATTGATAAAGTATCTGCGTAGTTCGCTTCATCTTTGACATACTGTATTCCAAAATCGTATTCTTCCAAATCGAGTCTTATTCTCGTGAGCTTCGACGTCGGGTCTTTCATTGCAAATAAATAAGTTAGTGGCTTATCTGTTTTTACTATAAAATGTGGTGAACCATATAAGTAACACTTAAAATGATTGATTCCCCAATGAATCGCTAATAACTCTTTTATGATGGTGAATTTTGTTATGCTCACTTTCCTTAAAGCTCCGTGATGCAAATGCGATGGGTAGGGCAATCCCTTCGTAGTTCTGACATAATATTGCTGAACATGCGCTATTTTAAGCGTCCGTAGTTAAGATGAATTGTTTATTGAAGTCTGGGTATTTTAAATATGGTGGGTTGATTAATGCATTTTTTAAGACCTGAAATGAGTTTTCGCATTCTTTTGACCAATCAAATATCACATTTTTCCTAGCTAATCTATTTAGAGGGATACATATTGCGGCAAAATTCTGAATGAACCGTCTATAATAATTGCAGAATGCAACAAATCTTTTGACTTCACTAGCGTTCTTGGCTACAGGATACTGCTGAATGACTGAATATTTCGCTTTGTCTGGTGAAAGACCATCCCTTGAGACCTAAATATGTGACTTCTCGCCTGAAGAATTGACACTTTTGTGGATTTAACTTTAAATTGAATTTACGACATGTGTCAAACACCTTTCTAAGATTGGTTAAGTGAGGTTTTTCCGAAATTCGTATCACAACTATATCATCCATATAGAGAAATGCTTTTTCTGGTGTGAGGCCTGAGAATGCTATTGACATCATTCGTGAAAAACTATTAGGAGTTATGTTTAGCCCGAAGGGTAATCTTGTGAATTGAAATGAGACTTTTTCTGTGCTAAACGAAGTGTATGTTCTAGAAGACTGTTCTAAAGGTATTTGGTGAAAACCTGACATAAGAGTAGTGGCGATGTACATTTTACCATCCATTTTACAATTACCATTTTGTTTGCAGGATCGCCATGTGGTGGTTACTTAGTAAGTGCCCCTCGTATAGACTTCTTTAACCATAAAACTATTTATCTTTAAAAAACACTTACCTCGTAACCATTCTTTAGGGTTGAATAAATAACATCGTTTAATAACTAATGAGTCAGTGGCCCGTACTCTTGACCATCCTGGTCATGTGAATATGATATTTTACAGCGGACGTGCTTCTATTATGTTTGCCTGACCTCAATAGTTCGGTACCCGCTAACCACGTTGAAATTATTATTTACACAAATTTAACAATGTCTTTTTGGATAACGTCTTTTTGAGATCATCACATTACAATATTGATACATTTTCCGGTTTCCAATATTGCTCTTAGAAAATAACGTCCGCGTTTTTCTAGGTAAGTTCAAACTTGAAACGTTTTGTTGCTAAAAGTATACGAGTGTGTATAGCATGTGATATTTTCACAAACACTAAATCAACGTTACTTTGTTTTTTAAATTTTAACTGTGCTGGGGTTAAGTTGACGAAATACATAGTAGCTTTGATGACGAACTCGTCATCTTACCCACTCATTCGTCATCTTACCCACTTCCATGTAATATGATGTTTGTTGGTTAATAAATTACTTACAGATAATTTTAGATCATAAAAAATGGGAAGAGTGTACAAGCGCCAAACTAAATGTCAATGTGGAGTAAAGAAAACATGCAAATTGCCATAAATGAGGTTAGACAAAGACCCGTGCTCATTAAGTTTCCAAGGACACCTTGTCCAAGATTTCGACTATCTCAGCATCACCCTTCGATATCGGCATCGGAGGTTAATGGATAGAGCTACCTATCTGGAGCGTCCCCGGGCTGCAGATAGAGGAGGGCCGGAAACGTCCTGTACGCACGTACAGGAAAGAACTGGTCCTTTGGGAAATAAGGGGAATGAGTGCTAAAATGCCCAACAGTGCCTATTCCGAATACCCAATCGCTGACAAGCTCTCGACACAAACCGGAAACCGCATGGTACAGCAACGACCCCCTTACTCGGATAAGGCCTAAAAGGGGTATGCCGAGCTATGTGGATTGGGAGGCTTGATTTAATCACCTAGCCTGCGTGGATAGGACCATCATAAAAACCTCCCAAATCCTAAGGACAAGTAGTCACCGAAAGGCACTAGCCTCGGGGCAACTGGCGCACCTCGTTGTATGTATCCTTGTACCTGCATAAGGAGCTCTGCAGGTATCGACCTCTTTTCTCCTAGGCTCGTGGGAACAGTAATAAACCAAGAGAAAAACAAAGTTTTAATGATCCTATAGAGACTCTTAAAAAAAGGGATGTGGAGGATACGGAGGCAATGGAGACTACAAAGTCTCCAGCACGGTCAAATACCTCCTAAACCCTAAAAACAACATCGCAGGGAGACGCTACAGCGAATCCTGTGGATCAGAAACCTCCAAGTGAGAAACTTTCAGGTGCCCAGAGAAGGAAGCTTAAAAAAATGAGGGAACAAGGCATTGATACCAAGACAGTGGTGTTTCCCATTCCTCAACATCAAAACAGGGTGAAAACCAGCAGACAAAGGTTGTTAAGTGAACTGTGTCAGCCAGGAGCCCCCTGACAGAAAAAACTAAAGAGGGCCAAATGTACCGATGGTACTAGTACTACTAGTGATATGAAGTACAGTGTGGCCCTCAAAGGGATCAAGGCAGCCGTAGTCCCTAAAAACTTTCCAGAGACAACCGTCTCGGAAGATCAGGTGATGATCGACGAGATGCAAAAGGCGCCTAGTTTTGAAGCCAGTCGATACATGGACAGCTACTATGAGCTGATATGTACCAATGAGGAGTCCTTAAACATTACGAGGAACTATCTAGCAAGAAAAACAAACTGGAAGCTCATCAAGAGTGACGAACTTCCAAAACAGCAATGAGTCTTCGCCCTACTTCCAGTGACTAACAAGAAGGATCTGAAAGCGAGGCCCGAAAAACAAAACCCAGGGTTGAAGGTTGATCGATGGATGATCCTTGGCTCCCAATAATCCGATATGGAGCTGCATGTAAGTCTCCGTATTGATGAGGATTCAATGAAAGAACTGGTCCGGGCTCAATGGAGACCGTACCGTTTATTCCAGCGAGCCAGCTGTAAGACCCTGGAAAACACGACCGAATAGGAAACAGGCACTGATCAAGTACCTGAACCAATAGCATCATAGGGCATTCAAGATGCGACAAGCAAACCTGCAGCACAAAAAGACAGCCAGTGCATTGCTAGATCGAAGGGTTGTGGCCGATTACATCGATATCGTTCTGATCCAAGAACCTTGGATAAACAAAGGAAATATACTGGGGCTAAATATTGGGAAAATGGGGCTGGTAATGGTAACTTACTGTTAGTGTTTCAAATGAAACTCACTGTTTCAAGCTAATTCCACAATATAATGAAAATTGTTGAAAATTCTAAAAAATTGACAATTGTTTCGATAAATCAATATCATCGTCAGAATGACAGAAGTTACAGTTCATTTGATGCCTACCTGATGTTTAGTAGGTATTTTTGGCTAGACCAAGAAGTGACCTTATGATTGACTTAATATATGTTAATAGAAAAAAGAAGATGTGATATTACATATATTGAAGCTTAGATATGATTAGCACTATGGTGATATCCTGGATATCATTTTTCCAAATATTTTTATTATAACTGTGCAATGATATAGAAAACCAGGAAAACTATATCTGCTGATATTTACAATTATCACTCAAGAGGACAGTTTATTAGTGTAACTTCTGTCATTCTGACGATGTTATTGATTTATCGAAACTATTGTCAATTTTTTAGAATTTTCAACAACTTTCATTATATTGTGAAATTAGCTAGAAACAGGGAGTTTCATTTAAAACACTAATATGAGATTCCACGAAGTGAGGGTCGAGACAGTTAATTTCAGTAACTAATTGTACTAAAAGGAGAACTTGTATCTGTTACGGGTCTAAATATAACTTAATGCCAATCATGGAACTTTGTACGGGTGAAATGGTAGCAGCAAAGATTAAACTTTAAAAAGATGGAGAGGTGATATAGACGATAATAGTGTATCTTTATCTTTCCATCTATTCACAAGTACCATTACCGGAGGCTGATATGGAGAACCTGATGGAATATGCCAGTCGATACAAAGTGGATGTTGTTGTAGGAACTGATACCAACGTACACCATTTCAGCTGGGGCAGCAAGGTCAACAGTACTAGAGGTAAGAAACTATTGGACCATTTATCTACTACTGAAATTGAATGATCTAGAAACAGTAAGTTTCATTTAAAACAGTAATATGAGTAGATTCCACGAAATAAGGGTCGAGACAGTTAATTCCATTTTACTGAATTTGATATTGCGATACACCAACATTTAGAACATTAAGAGGGGACTCATCAATTCTCTGCACTCTACGAGTCGGGTAGATGATAAGGTATTGATATGTATCGGATGAGCCGCCTCTGTCTGACCATGCACATATATACTTCGAAATAGAACATATAGCCCCTGCTTGGGAATCTTACCTTAAACTGCCGAGAAGTTATAAAGAACAGCTGCATAGTTGCAACAGACCATAGTAACTTCCTATCACAATAACGATAAGGGAGAGTCACTTTTCCAGACAAGTCGTCTGGTGGAATAAAGAGCTGACAACACTGCGGAAATAAGCAAGAAGTATTTTTAACAAAGCGAAAATAACGAGCAATTGGGAGCATATAAGTCTAAACTAGGTACGTATAATGAAAAAATAAAATAATCAAAGAGGAGATCCAGGAGGGAATTCTGTGAGTGCATACAAGGTATCCATGGCAGTGTCAGAATCAACACGATTCTCTAAACGGACACTTTTAATAAACTATGCTCTATCCAGTTGCCGAAAGGAGAGTTCACAAATACCGAAGAGTAGGCTTTAAAGCACCTCCTTAGTGTGCACTTTCCAGGCTCGGCTAAGATAAATTCAAATTACGATAACGGACCAGTAGCCAAAACAAGGGCTACCAAAGAGGACTGGAATCTAACAAATGAGATCTTCAGGCCTCATCTAATAAATTCATTTAATCCTTACAAAATTCAGGACCAGATAACTTATTTCTCAAGCTTTTGCAAGAAGGAATCGACATCATTATGGGTCATTTAGGTCTGATATTAGACAGTAGCCATGCTTTAGGGTATATAACAATTACATGGAGAGAGTCAAAGATGGTGTTTTTGGAGTGGAAGTAGATAATACTGGAAATGGTACAATGACTTAGATCAATTGCCGGGGCTGTTAAGCACAACTCAAAGGAATGGATGAATTAATTAAAGAAAACAATAAGAAAAAAGTGGGAAAGACATATATATATAACATTTCAAGATTGAAGACTGATATTGGATAAGACAAATTAATCAGTACCAATTCCTCTTCATGTAATGAAACATTGTTCAATAAACTTGAACAGAGTAGAGGGAGTAGAAGGATTGCTGGGTGTACCTGTGGAATTGCACTACCTCAATATGATTAAAATTCAAATAGTAAAGGACTGTTTAGAAAAATGATCAACGACTTGAGCTTGAAATTCATAAACCAATATTATTTTATCAAACCTTGCCTGATTCATTCAATAGGTGAGATAGATATAAACTCATTCGGAACTTGTAACAATGTTTAGACTATTTACACAGGACTATGTAGCGCAGGTATGAATTGTAAGGTTAGTGTATATCCATCAATTGATGTGCAGTGTGCCCAAAAAGTTATATACAAATGGAAAACTTTTTTATTATCAATTTTTGGTCAAATTTATTTGAGAAACTGGTTACTAAGGACATGATAGACCAACATACCGATTATGAATCAGACTTTCGGAAATTTTGAGATTATAAAAATTTTTCAGTACGTAAATGACAATTTTGATTTCATTAGTCCATTTTATTGGAGAATGGATTAAATAATAAGAATTTCTCAGGTTAGTAGTGTAAAAAATAATATTTGACTGCTGCAATTTGGGCTTTAGGCCATGCAGAGACTTTTATGAAATATGACTTTTTTTCCTAAAATTGATACTTAATGAGTTATCCATTCGTATGCAACTTTTTGAGACACACTGTATATGTATATTCAAAGAAAATGAATTAATCATCAATAATAATTATAGATTATACTATTCATATTCAGCGCGTCAATTCAAATCTCACCTTAAACACAAACGTTTCGTTAAAGACGGGATTTAACGTTTTTCTATGGACCTTCGTTTCGAATTTCTTCTTTTTATCGGGAAGAAGATAAACTTTTACATAAGGATCAGATGTACCGCCCATATCTAGAGCAGGAAGTTCTTCGGCTTGAATAACTGTTACGGAGAAACTATTTTGATTGAAATCATACTCCAACTGAAAATCATAAATACATTATTTTTACAATCAAAATGAAACCAGTTCATTTTTACAACTATTGTTTCTAAATGAAATATCCTATTGCACTTAAATAAACGTCAAATTAGGAGAATATAATATAACATAAATTCTAACTTTGGACGTTGAAATTTACATTGCAAAATTATCAGATACACCAAACAGTACTTACAATTATCAACTTATCTTTAACAAGCTATATAATTGTCACTGCTATCAACTTTCTTGTCACTATGAAAAACATTGAAATATTATGAATGTATTGCCGCTCAAATATAATATATATTATAAAAAGAAAGAGATGGTGAATAAACGATTTTAGGTGCAACTAAACTAAGAATATTCCAACAAATTGTCAATTGGGTTTAAGGAAGAACATACAACGTCTAACAATAAGATTTTTAATAGAACGTAGTCTGGAACAAGCCCATTCATGGCAGTCTGTCTGACCTAGATATATTATAGCTCTTTGGTCGAACACAGAGGTCTTCTTTACCAATCAAGCGGCTTATCACAGATAAACATAATTCATATCAAAGTCGTCACCATGAGTTCTTTCCTGTCCATGACCTGATGGTGATTTTGTAATTATTCCTTCCAATTTTCAACTACTCTCTCGATTGAATATTCACTTCTACTAGTATACAACATTCTCTTGGCCTTCCTTACATATTCCTTAACTGTTATTATTTTATTAGTCTCGTATCTAGTATCCTTCCGATATGTCATATCAATCTGATCTAGTGAAAAATTAGGAAAAAAAGTATTCCCGCTACATTCAGGATATCAAAAAATAAATTCATTTATAAATGTGAACTATATATAATTATGATTTCACCGACCGAAGTTATGAATTTCTTTTATTGTCATCAGTGTTCAAAACATATCCTAAATTTCAAAGTTATTTTATTTCTTGAAGTTGGTGAAGATTCCGTTCAAGCTAATGAATAAAGAATAATTTGGTTTACCTTGTATTGTAGCTTTCCTAATTTTTGAACTTCAGGTTTCTCACTCTCATCAGGCTCTTCAGCATTTTCCGTTAGTTCATCCATATCCGGTTGTACCTAAAAATTTGACAGAACTGCATAATTCTTTTCTTCATCTGAATTGAAGTTCCCGGCAACTATACATATTGCACAGTAATAGTCACGGTACTTAAAATATCTTTCAGAGAGATTTTTAAATTGCTCTGGGAATTAGTACTCATTACATTAGTTAGTATATACTCACTTTTTCCTTGTAAGACGACCCTAGAAGCTGGACGGATTTCAAGTCCACCCCTTTCATGCCTTTTTTCCCGTCCTTTGCCCTTCGTTTCCGGAAACATCTTCTTATACAGCAAAAGCATATTCCCAGGATTATTATAGATACAGCTAGAACATACGGTACTCTCAAACTCTTCGATAATGTGCGCATTGTGGTCAAAAGAAGTACTGAATATTAAAAAAGCTTCCTCATTTGAATTTATAGCACACGTGAAATACTCTTTCTAACGTGAAGACATAATTTATATCCTAAATTCTAATCCAGCTCTGGAGTATAGTGTATATTGAAGATAATTTAATCACTTACCAATTAAGATAGTCACTAGTACCCATGTATCAATTCCTTCCTTGTTGGCCAAATGAACAATATTTTGAATGATAGTATCATTGCTTGGTTTGACTGGAAAATAATTAAAAACATGTTTATAATCAGCACAGGAAAAAAGTGCCCCTAGTACGAAGTATTGAAATAAGGGGTACCACTTTAAAGTATGTCTACATTGATTTTCTTCTACTTCTATTTCACACATATTGTGCTCGGTTTGTCTAGTGTTTATATAATTAGAACAGGTCAGCGTGACAATGAGTTGTTCAATTTGTTATATTTATCTTGTTAAATATGTTTAACATGAATAGAAATGTTTGTCATTAGGTTTCGAGTACATGGACATGTTTGTTAATAAATTTTACGAGGTATAATGAAAATGAAACTTTTCTGTATAGTATACAGAATGTCAAATATTACAGTACTGGTAAGACCCTAAATACATGTTCTTGGAAATATCCAAAATGTGATATCATAAAGGCATACGATAAATCCGTTGGGACAGTCGAACGCTTCGAAGTACCTAACAAGCCGTTAGCTATAAAACTAGTTATTGGAAAATTGGATGGACGCAACAAAATCATTCTGGAATAGGTGCTTAAGCATCGATTCAAAATAACAATAAGGGGATTAACTCGATGGAATTCATTACACGCGGACTTTGCAAGAAAGACAATAGAATAGAGAGATACGATACTCAGAAGTGAGGACACTAGTGAATAGGACTAAACAGAAAATTCTGAAAGAAAATCGTGATCAAAAAATTGAGAGCAATATCCAAAGAAGTTTAACCTGGTATTTTTTATGGGTACTAACCAGGATTTGTAAACAAAATATAACATATATCGAGCAACCCATGGCCTTTTAATGTTGTGTTTAAGCTTAAGTTTAACATTGTTGAAGACTCATGCAGGTAAAATAATGGATGTCCCAAAGTTGACGCAAAGTTTGAATAAAATAGAAAACACAATATATTTTAAATGGTCCTTTTTGATCAATTAAGTCTTGAAGTATGGAATAATAAATCGCTTTCATAGCTTTGCTGGCACATACACACTATTTAAAGAACAATTTTTGGTACTATTTCGCTTGAATAATGATTAATTCCGTTGATAAAGCGTTAAATTACCTAGTTCAATACACGTGTGCCTGTTAAATCACACAATCTAGGGTGCCAATTCTTATCGTCGAAACATGAGAGTATGACATATAGCACAATTTTGTTGTAACCACATGCTTCGTCAGGTTTATTTCCGAATAAGTATATCTGAACGATGCTCCCTGCACAGAATCTGTACCAAACAGTGATGGATGTATTTGAGCCTCGGTAAATAGTAGTTTCTTTGAATCGCAAAAGCAACAATTTTGACGATTAACAAATGTGCTTTATTGCTGATAACTTGTTTAATAATTCGTTCAACAAACTTTGAGCTTTGTACGCATAGAGATACATGATCTTCAGTGATTATGGGGTGTAATGCTAATTCGCCTCCCCGTGGTGCACCCTGGATAGCGTTATTAACAACGTGAACTAAATGAGCTAGCACTAATAGGCGGCCAGATAATCATTTTGATCTCCTGGCTATCTGAAACACATAATCTCTGATATATCACAAATAAATTTCAACGGTCGTACTCACGACCAATCGACAAGAAATATTGGACCTTGTGTCCGGATTTGCCAAATCAATATAGAGGTCATAAGCAGGGCGAAGTGCGATGTCCTGTAGAAGATTTTGAAAGATAATGACATTGACGTCGTTGCCATTCAGGAAACTCATACGGAAAATGAGGAACAACTCATCAGAAGAGGTAGGATACCTGATTACGATTTAATTGGAGCCAGATATCACCGCGCTTATGGTGTTGCAACCTATGTGCGGTCTAACATCGAAAACGCTAACTTCTGCTCTGCTTCCTCTGACAACAACATACATAATGTGACTATCCAAATGGGAGGGCTGACCTTGGCCAATATATATAAACCTCCGGCAGCTTCGTGGTCCCACAAGTCTTATCCCTGCTCCAACATCCATATATCTATATTGGCGATTTTAACAGCCATCACACACAATGGAAATATAAAGAAAATGGTGAGGCCCTCACAAGTTGAGCAGACGTAAATAATATCTACCTCGTATTCGACGCAAAAGATCGAGACTCCTTTTCCTCAGTAGTTGTGAAACGGGGTTATAACCCAGGCCTATGCTTCGTAACTACAAATAATGATAACCTACCACTGAAATCATCTCGCAATATCTTGACATACTTTCCACACAGCCAACATCGACCAGCTTTGATAGAGGTCGGCATAACTATCCCCAAGGTAACCTCTCTTCCTCGCCCAAGGGGGAACTTCCAAAAGGCAAAATGGGAAAAAATTTCTATTTACCTAGATAAGTGTCTGGGATGGATTCCCCCTAAATCAGAAAACTATAAGAGGTTGTAGGAGCAGTCGTTCAGCAAAAAATACTATACCTAGAGGATACCGAAAACAATATATCCCGGGATGGAACGAAGACCTCGAAAACCAATATAAGGCATTTCTCGACAGTAACAACCATGAAATCGCGGATGAGCTGCTGCGCAACCTTTATATAGCTCGACGAGAGAGATGGGTGGAAACTGTTCAAGCACTGGATTTTAAAACGTCTAGAAACGATACCCCCCAGCAAAATCGCTGCACATATTGTACAAACTTCCAAAGCTCGGTAAGACAAAGCTCACACAACGTAAATCAAACGCGAGCTTAAAGCACTTAAATTAACAAGTGAAGAACATACGCAGTTTTCCTATCCATTCTCACCAGAAGAAATAACGGCGTTAAAGGATGTAAGTCAGGGTAAGTGCCTGGATTTGACGGAATGCACCCGGAATTCCTCTTAAACTGTGAAGGATACGCAAGAGGATGGTTGGCCGACTTCTTCACAGATATGATTATACATATACCACAGCAAATGAAGCACTCCAAAATCATTGCGCTTTCAACGAACCATAGAGCTATCGGCTCAGTCTATAAACTCCTGGAGAGACTTCTTTACAACCGCATTGCTACCAAAATAATGGCAGCGGTTCCCACAGAACAGGCTGGATTCCGCTCCGGGCGCAACTGTATAGATCAGGTTATGTCACTAATAACCTACATAGAGGCTGGCTTTGAAAATAAATTAAAGACATCAGCTGTATTCATAGATCTATCTGCTGCATACGATACTGTCTGGAGACATGGCCTGCTTTACAAGTTCATCCAAGTGATTCCTTGCCAGAGGATTACCAGACTCGTTGACAGCATGCTGGCCGATAGAACATTCCAGGTGATAGCAGCAGAACAGTCAAGTACCCAGAGTCTTAAATAATGGCTTACCACAAGGCTCTGTGTTGGCTTCGCTATTGTTCAGCTTATATATCGCCGACATGCCAAATACAACTTCCAAAAGGTTTGGATATGCGGATGACTGGGCCCTGACAACACAATAAGACATAAGACGTTTGAAGCAACGGAAACAACTTTGTCATCTGATTTACCGTCCCTGAGCACATATTTTCGGAAATGGAGGTTACAACCGAACCACACAAAAACAGAAACCACCTGCTTCCATCTCTGCAACAAATCCGCAAACCGAAGAGTAAATGTCTATTTTGAGGGAATCCATCTTCGAAACAATCCGCGTCCGAAATATTTGGGAGTTACTTTAGACAGAACGCTCACCTACAAACAGCATTTGGAAAACACTGCAGCTAAATTAAACACGAGGAATAATAGTTGTGCGGTACCACTTGGGGTTCTTCGGCTGACACGTTACGCACTACAGCACTTGGACTGGTCTACTCAACAGCGGAATACTGCGCCCCAGTATGGTTGAATAGTGTTCACACAAAGAAAATCGATGTGCCGCTCAACAACACTATGCGAATTATAAGCGTAATTATTCGCTCAACTACAACACAGTGGCTGCCTGTTTTGAGCCACATACCACCCGCGGATCTCCGGCAAAGGAATGCTTTTCTTCGGGAATACAAGAAACTGATTGACAACCCACAGTAACCCATACATCGCGACATACCTAACCTGGAGAACGGTAGACTTCGGTCCAGACACCCAGCAATAGTAACAGCCAAGGAAATGCAATGAACAAGGTTTAACATCATGAAATCTTGGAGACAACAATGGCAGGTAGTGGGCCCCGGGCATTGTCAAATCCTCCCCTGCATCACGGAGAAACCACCTGGGTATGAACTGCCTCGTCATATATGGTGATCCCTAAATCGTATTCGCACCAACCATGGAATTTGTGCAGATTCCCTCCATAAATGGGGTAAAATACCGGATCCCGGCTGTGACCGCGGAGCAGAACGTCAAACCGTTCACCACATAGTGTCCGAATGCGAAACAAGGCCTTTTGCTAAAAACTTCTCAGATTTTCTGATGGCAACCGACGCCACAAAAGACTATATATGTAATGTTAATATACGTTTATGATTTTATTTGATTTGTTCGTTCTTTGTCATTTACACTCCTGTTTGTGTTTCTGTATATACCTTAATTTTAATTTTATTTTTTTTATTGGCCCTGTTGCATACGCTAAATAAATGAATACATTCAGTAACTATGCGTTGTAGAGAGATTCTTGGAACTTGCAATTCTTGTTGAATGGATATTTCTGGACTTTCACCAATACTCTCCCAGACTGATTCGATATTGACATTTGAACGCCTACCTGAATTTTCCTATTACTAAGTTTTCGAATTGTTACCACAAAACTTTCAATATTTTTGAAATGTCGTTCAACAAAGACAACGCGTTATTTCATTATGGAACATTTCATGTTAACTAAATTGAAACTGTCAGCAGCTGTCGACTGGTTCTTTCTATAGGATTGCCAAAACTGTACCGTACGAACGGTGGCAAATTCAAATCTTGCGTTAATTTTGGGATACCTTTTGTAATGAAATGGATGATTATTGCAATAAATGAGATATTGAACTCTATTCTCAATATAAATCGATAATTTATATGAGATATTGCATTGATTAAACAGGAATGACCTTGTTTTCGTTGAATATTACAACAAAATCTATACCTAGATATGATATCTATCGGAAGATCTTGTTGACAAAAACTACAATGTATGTTATGGAAAGAAGAGCATGTGAAGAAATGGTGAGAAATTATAGAAGAACTGGAGAAGGACAAGATAAAATATAAATTAGTTCATATTTTAATTAATCTCATAATTTCTGAAGATTTTTGTTCCAATTTGGATGCGTTTTTATATCCATACATTATTGGAAAGGACTCAGATAAAATTAATGGCACAAAAGAAAATCAAAGAAAATATTAGACTCCGATGGTTAATAACAGGAAGAGTCGATAGTCAAATCTTGAATATTCAATTTGAGATTTATATTGTGAATAGGGTCAACATTTTATTTTAAATTTGACTGATTTCACCAGTAAGGATTGGAATAACGGCTAAAATGGTGATTGGTGCTAAGAAATTAAAATTTTTGAGCCATTTGTTTTTAAAAGGAGCCTTGTGTGTTGTGTGTGCCGTTGTGTCTTCGTGCTAGAACATCAAACAACACCGACAACAAACAAATACCTGCTTCTGGATGTGGGGTCGTACGACCATGAGATGGATGAAATTTTTTGTTACCAAAAATGTGTTTTTCCAAAAGATCCCCACCTGTTGTCTCTATTTGACTAGTGGTTTCTGAGGGTACTTCTGTTGTGGGTTTTAGCGTAGGAGCATTACTGATGGGATTGCTAGTCTCCACGACAGTATCTGGTCCTATTGATGATTCGGGAGAAGGAGCATCCCGTTTGATGATTCTTCTTGAAAATAAGGAAACCATGATTCTGAAACGTAAATAATACATATTAGAGAGTTTCTCCCAGTAAGATTGCATGACACTATTTGCAATAATTAAATTCCAGATAATAATAATATCAAATATATTGTGGCATATATTCTGATTTCACGACGTAAGTTTTACTCTGGTTACTAGTTTTATATCAATGATTTCAAGTAACAATATTGACAATAATTTCAAAATATATATTTTTTGTGCAGAATACAGTCTTCAAAAGCAATTTTATTTATCTCAACGCGAATTGCAATTTTATTTGTATGTCAAAAAGTACTGGATATCTGTGAAATCAACTCATAATATAAGTAATTCATCCAAATTCATTGTACTGCAACCAAACTAAGCATTTTCTGAGATATTCGACTTACGCCGATAGGATTGAAACAATCACTACTAATATTTCATCACATTACAATATTATACTATACGTAAATAACAGTCCCATTGGATGAGAAAAGAAGAGAATTTAGCAATGATATAACCAATAAAATTCAGACTGTTGGTTGTTATTTCTGCCTGTTAAGTTGTTTTATTGGTGGAGAACGTTCGTAATTTTGTAATAATTATTGTTATTATACAACAATAAAGCATCGACCAGTGCTGAAAACACTAATGACGGGAAGCCTGCTGCTAATAGACGTAAAGGAATTAGAAAATCCGATGAATATCAGCATAATGTTATCAGAAATTCTAGACTTAAATGGCAAAAATATACTAGCTACAAAAATGAAGCCCAGAAAACAAAGCATAGTGAGAAAATAAAAATGTTATTTTTTGTAGGTTTCTGTAAATTATGACAATGTATTATAATTTTTTAGATGTCCACTCAAATGTTGTTTTGTAAAAGTAAATGAAGAACAAAGGGTAATTTTTAATTTTTACGGTATGATTACAAAGAATGAACAGGATATATATATATATATATATATATATATATAAATATATATAAATATATATATATATATATATTATAATATTCCCCGTTTTATAATTTATAATTATGGTTTTATTTATAATCAATCAATGTTGTTCGGCTAGCTCAGGGTAAATATATCAAGTAGAGCATGAGTACTCCTTAATCTCTTGAGTTCAGGTCTAAAGATTTTTATGTAATTTGTTATTTTGTTTTATATATTTTCATAAAGAATTATTTGTTTTTTGTCTTTTATTTAAAATAAATTATCCCTTGTCTACATTTATGTTGAGACACCTATGCTATCAATTATATTCCTGGTTTTAGTCACTTGAAATTAATGGAATGCATATTTCCTGTTTTTAATAGAGGGTATAGAAACGAAAATGACTAACACTGTGATTATATATATTGTCAAAACTACGTTGGAAATTGGAAAAGAAATACATGTATTAATATAAACAAATTTAAAATCAAAATAGTGTAATAAACAACTAAAATCTAATAACTCAACAAATAGGTACCTTTGCGCAAATTTATATTGTTTGAAATGGCCAAATTATGAAATTTCAAATTGGGTAACACTAACCTTTCACTAACGATGGTTTCTTGTGGCACCGACAATCACCAATATCCAATAACACCAACTCTCATATTAATGTGTCAACTGCATTGACTGAATGTGGACTCCAGCTTGACAAAACTTCTCCAGGCAAGTCTTGAAATTCTTCACCGTGTCCCGTTCAACTTTCCATTTATTTGCAACACTCTTGTTACACTTTATAATGTTTTATTTATCTTGTTCTATTTAGAAAACTTGTTCATTAGTTTCGAGATCCTCTCAAATGATGCTCTCTGCTTTATTTTATTATTCCAATGCCTTTTCAATACATCTGTTTCAATTATTTACCTTATGTTCCTATATTTAACTTTTAAGTCTTCTCAAATCACCTCTTCAACTTTATTTTACTTTTTCTGATACTTTTCTTTGCATTATATGAGGACTTGTCTTATATTTTATTAAATTTTTCAATTTTCACTTACATCTCTCCGCTCTCCATAATATCACACCACTTCCTTCTGCTTCCCCATCAACAACTCTCTTTTTTTCTCCCGTTGTTATGGACAAAAACGAATCATCTAACTAGATTTTTTTACAACTATTTACATATCTGAGGTTTTTTTATTTAATTTAATATCTTTTTTAACTATATTAGAATATTTAATGTTCTATTCATTTCCAAAATAATTTAATCTATTTATTTAAACCGCTACTTCTCTGAAACTATCCTTATTTATTAAAAAAAAACCTCTTATTGTATAAAACTTTTCCATTCTGAATAAAACAAATCTACGGTTTGATTACTCTGAAATACATATGCAATCCTTTTCCAATTATATTAGATTTCTTCCACAATTAGAGTTCATTATAAACGCGGCCTGAAATTTCTATTTACAAAAAAATTGTTTGTGTTCTTTTTCATCATCGCTTTATACGCTTGCCAGAATTACATAGTTCTATGATAACGAATTCCTGTCGCTGACATCGAACTCTGTGGCGGCGTCAAGTTTCGGTCGCGGACATTTCATGCTATGAAAGTAAATTTGACATTCCAATCAGTTGACAGTTATCTGTCATAATAATAACAAACGTCTAAAATAATGATTTTGCTACTAATTCTTATTATACATGATGTATTATAATAATCTAAATACATCTATTAATTCTTTTAAGGTTTAAGATACTTTTTATGACGTATATGCCAAATTTACAAATTATTATATTGTTTAAAGATGATTCTTATGGTCTGATATACAAGTATGAGTTGAATTATTTTAGGAAGCACCGACACAATGGTAAATATTATTTTAGCATCTCAATATTTACATTTAACAAACGATATCATAGGTACACATTCAATATATAACTCATTTTAATTCCAATCATATGATGAAAAACAAATAATTCCCTATGTTTTGGCAGCTTACAACCAAATTCACGCTTGAAAACCTCACACACCAACACCTTCAAACTCCTATAGATGTTGTGATGAGTTCAATATATTTATATTTATATATATATATATATATATATATATATATGTATATATATATATATATATATATATATATATATATATATATATATATATATTTAACTTGAAGAAAGATATTTGCCAAATTATTTGTAATGGATATTTTGGTGGGGATGTGGCAATAAGACACCAGAGTAAATTCTTTTAGATATTTATTCCCGAGCTTTCGAATAACTTTTATTCATTATCAACAATTAAATGAAATAATCAATACTTACATAAAATCTATACCGAATTTTGGAAAAGTAAAATTTTATAATAAGATCTTTTGAACATAAATCAACGAAAAACAATATGACAATAAACAAACTATTTTATCCTGAACTACTATAATTTTGATTTATTTATCATAAAATTAAAGATTGTTATGAATGTTGTGTTCTTTTTTCATAATCTAATAGATATGTATAGATAACACTAAGGTTATTTAAGTCTGTTTTTTTATTTATGACATAATTTTGTTCTGCAATATACGTTGTTTCCAAAAAAAGACGTTTTATATAATTACTTTCTATTGCTAAAACTTTGGCAGATTGATAATCCATAGAATGGCCTTCATGAAACACGTGTTATGCTAAAGCACATCTATCAGGATATAATCTACTGTCACTTTTATGAGAGGCGATTCGATTGGTTAGCCATTTTTTGCTGTGACCAATGTTTTTCTTATTACAGATATTGTAGTGATTTGTTAGTAGGAGTCTTGTCTTTGATCTTACTGAAAATTGAATTTATTGCAACACATTGTTTATTCGCAATTTTTATATTATGTGGTTAAAATACTCCAGAAATTCTAGGTGTGATAGATTTTATATATGGAAAAGAAATATAAGTTGAAGATGTTTTATTAGTAGTTAAAATGTCACTGTTTTTTCGTTTCGTATTGACATAATAGATTTCAGGTTTGCGGGGTTGGAAATATAAACTATTTTTCATATCTGCTCAATATTTCGCCATTACTTAATGGCTTCATCACGAGCGGAAGAAAATTGGTGTCAGTTAATTAAAATAAAATAAAGGACAAAACGTTCAACACATTTTTAGACACTTTTTAGAACCTTTGATGAATTGCGTACAATAATGGCGCAGTTATCAAATTTCTCTCAAAATTAACTCCTACGCCATTAGACACATGGGATTTGTCCTGTAAATCAGTTTTGACAATAGTAGTCGACGGCCATGCTGCGTTTACACCTTCTTCCAATAATGTACCAGCTAACAATCGTGTTGTTTTCTTTTTCAACTGGATACTATGTGCTAAATCACCCTCAGCTACAGTAGAACTACGCAATCCATCATGTCTCTTCAAAATTGTCATACTTGCTCACCTGCATCTGCTAACACCGAGACAGGACGTAAACAGTATCCAGTATAGAATTCGGGGTTTAGCAAAATAAAAAAAAACTTGCAACTTTACACGGGATAATTTCAAATGTGCTCTTTCCTACTGGTTGACGTAGCTTACGAAAAATCTTTCTGGGGAGCGCAGTTGTGCATATTTCCTTACTAAAGATAACGTAGAGAACTATTTTTCTTAAAAAATAGAAAATTGTCTACGAATACTCTGAGGAACGGTAAAAACCAAAACAGAACCCCTGGCTTCCATATCAGTAGTCTTCATATTAATAAATTCTTGAGTTTGACATCCTTCAATGTATCCCATATTCAAAATAATTCACAGTTAGTAGTAAAATACGTTAATACGTTCTATTAATTGAAGCATTGTATGCAATAAATTACTCTTGAATAGGTCGTCCCGACTAAATGTTGCAGACTTTCTTGGCTCCTAACCTTTGCTTTTACTTTATAAAAACGCTTCCAATTCAATAAAGTGTCTAATGTCGTTTTTGTATGGAGTAATATCATAGATTCCAGCATAGACCATTTGGTCCACAGGGTATTCGGGAAATTCTTTTCAGACTACAATTTTAAATGCATATAAGTAATGACTAGGTGTCAGCTATTATGAAGATTTGAAGGTTACATACCACTTGAAAGTTAGCTAATAATACTCTGCCGACAGTGGTTCCAATTTCAATGTAACTGTTGCTTAACCACTCTTGAAATCTTGTGTATTATTTCTCATACACTTCTTTAGACTTCTCCGGCACCAGAACAAAGCGAGCTTTATAAGCACTTTGTATTACCTTTGAGAAAATAATCTCATTTTTGCAGAGAAAATTTGACGAAAACAATAACAAAAACAAGCGTCATAAATAAACAACTTATTGGTAACCGTAAAAATTGTTATTTACGGTTGCAACTCGACTATTTGGCCATGAAATTTAAGTAAAAAAGCCTGTTTCAAAACCCTTTGAAATTGCAGTTCGTTTTGTTAAATCGTAATAGATTCGTAAGAAACAAAATATTGTATTGTGTTACTAGAAGTTAATTCCCTCGGGAAATCTCCGGGAGTTAACATCATAGTAACTCCCTTAATGTATAAATATTTATTATTTCCATTTCATAACATTTATATCATGAATCTCAAGACTGAAACATCAAGTTTTGGATGTCTCTTGGGATCAACCCATTTCATTGTGACAAAAGTAGTGACTACAGCGTCGAAAGGACTATAACACAATATATTCTAAGCGAATTACTAGATTGAATTCATAATGTTGAAATCCTAATTTCACTTCTATTGGATTTATAAGTAAGTAAATTTCTGATAACAGAATCAGACGACGAACAAAATGAAAATTTGTAATTAGCAAAGTTTGAATCTCTAGGTTCTACCAATTAATAGAAATGTTTTAAATTAAACTCAACGTTTCTAGCTAATTCCACAATATAATGAAAAATGTTGAAAGTTCTAAGAAATTGTTTCGATAACTGAATATCATCGTCAGAATGACAGTAGTTACATTTCATTTGATGCCTACCTGATGATTAGTAGTTATTTTTGGCTAGGCCAAGAAGTGACCTACCTTGTGATTAACTTAATATATGTTGATATAACAAAGAAGAAGATGTGATATTACAAATATTGAAGCTTAGATATTTAGTTAATTCAATTAATAGAAAGTTAAAATTCTAGGAAATATACTTAAATGATTCGGATTTACAGATTTATGTAGAAATAACAACAGCAATCAAAAGTTACTTATGCCTTTAATGGAAGATCTTCAACGTTTCACAGAAGATCAAGAAACTTGATGTAGAGAAGTATAAATAATAAACACAGAAACTGAATATTGAACTAGAAATTTGTAATTGTGCTGGACAATATCACGATATCATTAGTGTTTTTAAATGAAACTCGCGGTCTCTAGTTAATTCCACAATATAATAAAAGTTATTCAAAAATTCTAAAAAATTGACAATTGTTTCGATAAATCAATATCATCGTCAGAATAACTTTTGTCATTCTGACGATGATATTGATTTATCGAAACAATTGTCAATTTTTTAGAATTTTCAATACCTTTTATTATATTGTGGAATTAACTAGAGACCGTGAGTTTCATTTAAAAACACTAATATGAGCATATTCCACGAAGTAAGGGTCGAGACAGTTAATTTCATTACGATATCATTGGTTTTCCAGGCACAAAACAGATAAAAATGTACATTATGATTGACAATACGATAAACATTATTCAATTTTTTACACAACTGTTTGGATGATACTCATCGGTAAATGAAATATGATATCATACAGGCATTCTGTAGCACACGGGAAAAAACCAGAACATAGTCGGAAAAAAAATCAATACCACCCATCTTGCCGTATTATACAGGACTAATATGATATTTTCATACGAATTGACACCTGAAGTTTGCTAGAAACATGCTAGAACTAATTAATTTCGATACCACATTAACTATAATATGAATGCATCGTAACTGGTGTTAATTGTTACATAAATGTACGGATTTCACTCACAATCAACTATTTTTGGAACGAGTTGTTAAAACTGAGCCGAATTATAGAGAAGAAGGTCAAAGTTGATAAAAAGGGGAGGTGGTGTTGACGGTCTTTTTTTTATTATCAGGATGTTCTTTCCGAAATCTGAGATTATTATCTAAGCATTATGCGGAGCTCGAGAAAGAAATTTCTCCAATAAACACCAGATTGTGAATAAACCTCCTGAACATTGTCTTAGACGTTATTTTCCCTCTCCAAAACTTACCACCTTGATGTATCCGTTTTCAGTGGATAAAAGATATAAACGAAAATTGGCGGCAGATACTGAAGTGTCGATTCCTAAAAATCCTTTTCAAGAATATTTGGTTATTGGATTAGTGGTATGCCTAAGTATTTTATTTGGAAAGGGGCCTTCTTTAAAAGTGATATAACAAATTTTATGACGAATTTATATTATTCCATTAAACCTTTTTTATACTATAGTATTCCAAGGACAATAACCCCCAGGGTGAACTAAGCCAAGAATCAAAGTGTTTTGAAATTGCCACTGTTTCAATATTTTTTACATGCTTCCCGAAAAAAAAAGTTTCGGCATGTATGTATTTGTTTTTTCCTCTCGGTTTTTATCTTAAACATTTTTTTCAGTTTTATACATTCTTGAGTGAGGTATATGTTTCAATATCTGCCAACATCAAAATTAGGAAGGCTCAATCAAGCGAATACTCCTCTCCACAAAATACATATACCTACATTGGTAGTTTGTGCACGTTTTTGAACGATGTGTATATCTCTTGATTGTGGATTTTTTAGTCAGTTGGTCGGTTAGCATTTGAGAACACAAATCAAAATAACTTATACTTTCGCGGTGACAAAGACGATGAAGGGCCTCACATTGAAGAAAAACGAATAGAAAAATAAAGAAATTCAGCAGTTGCGAGAGATAAAGATGGATGTTATTGATAATATTAAACATTTGTTATTAAACATAACTTGATATCATTCCTCATATACAGTGTTCAAAAGTCCCCTCCCCACCTCGTATCTTTTGAACGGCTACACTTACAATAATAAAATTTGGAGGGTGAAAATAAAGTGTTGTAAACTTCTCTACGAATGGTAACAGGTGACGTAATAGTAATAGATGACGTCACAGTGCCACTCTGGCCAATCATTTTAAATAGGACCTCATGGCAAGTGATATCTCTTTTGAAAGGCATTGCCATTGGCTACATAGCCATATTAATTTTGTTCGGGTTTAAATTAATTTTGACGCATAAATTAAATAAATACCAAAATTATTGAAATTATTTTTTTAAATTTAATTAATCAAATATCAACAATGGATTCTTATAGCAAGTGTTCGAAATGTGCTCCGTCTACTTCCTGACAGTAATACATCCTATTAGTAAGCTCATGTCGTACTCGTTCGAATGTGTCAGCTGAAATCGCATTGCATTCTTCAGTAATTCTTTCTTTCAAAACGTCAATGCTATCTGGTGCCGTAGTATAAACCTTGGATTCCAAGTACCCCCATAGAAAAAAATCTAATGGTGTCAGATCTGGTGACCGAGGTGGCCATTCTATAGGACCTCGCCGGCCGATGTATTACTGTCAGGAAGTAGACGGAGCACATTTCGAACACTTGCTATAAGAATCCATTGTTGATATTTGATTAATTAAATTTAAAAAAATAATTTCAATAATTTTGGTATTTATTTAATTTATCCGTCAAAATTAATTTGAACCCAAACAAAATTAATATGGCTACCTATATAGCCAATGTCAATGCCTTTCAAACGAGATATCCTATTTGAAATTATTGACCAGAGTGGCACTGTGACGTCATCTATTACTATTACGTCACCTGTTACCATTCGTAGAGAAGTTTAGAACACTTTATTTTCACCCTCCAAATTTTATTATTGTAAGTGTAGCCGTTCAATAGATACGAGGGGGGGAGGGGACTTTTGAATAGCACTGTATAATACTTATCAACATATTGTGTGCCATAACTAAATCCAAAAATATAATAGATACTCACATTACAAAAATGCATTTTTATCTTTGAGAAACAACATAACGTAGTAACTTATACATGAACGTTTCTAATAATTAAAACTGAACACTCACTGAACATACAATATAAAAATGTTATGTGGAATAATAAACATCACGTAAACCACCGTAATACTGATATAAACGATAGAACGCTCTTTGGAAAAAATAATCACTAAGATATACTGTTCATTTTCGAGGAAGTAAAAAACTTTGTTGTCACGGATATTAATAATCGCTAGATACACTGAGAAAAGTGTCTTGATTTCAGTATTCTGTTTCACGATTTATCTCGATACATATCGTTTTCTCAGTATCGAAATAAAGATTTGCACAAATGCCTACAATGATTATAAAGCAATATGGATTCAATTAAACCTGAAATAATGACGGAATTTCTTGAATAGGTGTGTTTCATGGAAGTTAAAAGTTTCAAAGACTAGTATTTTCCATAGAATATCTTTGGGTAACACGTTGGTCGATTATTTTGATAGATCCTTTAAAATTTGGATTTCTCACTACAGATACATTCTAAGATACATTTTTGGAAAGCATCACTTATCTTTGGTTTTTCTCACATAAAAGTCCAATACCATGTGAAACACGGTCAACATTGAGGGACACCCTATATATATATATATATATATATATATATATAAAGATTTCTAATAAAGGAATATGTTATTACCCCCCAAATTAGCTCAAGAAAAATGATATGTGTTCTCGGTAGAGTAAGGGTGGGTAAATGTAAAGATGCAAGAACGCTTTACAGTGTAAAAGTAATACTTTAATATCACCAATTGACTCTTATGATGTGATTAACAAAAATAAATCAGTTACCCCAAATGGTACCAGTTGGTTCCCAACGAGTAGTTATAAGCAAACTAATGTGATATATTATTATTATTAAATGTAAAAGTCAAGTTTGTGGAGTCCTCAAGGCCAATAATTATTTGGAAAGATCTTACTTGGTTGTCTAGTGCTTCTCCAATTAAGGGTAGAATGGTTGCCAAACAATATCAGCGTATTGCCTGTGTGATTCAGTGCTGTAAAGATGGCTGACTGGTGGATAGGGTTGCAGTTACGAAGTACAGATAATGTAATGATGAAAGTAAGAAGAAGGTGAGAACTTAAAGGCCTAAAACACCAAAATCCTATTTCACCTACCGTGAATCAGTTAGTCAGTTACAGTGTTTACTAACCGATGATGTTGTGTGGATTTTATTAGTTGTTTAAATTTTCAAATCCTCTAACGAGAGTGTTTTCATCAGCGAAGTACAATTTAAAACAACTAAAAGTGTTTCTTTTCTTTTTAAGTACTAATCCTAGAAATCCTAGAATGTTAAACTCTTGCTTAAAATTAGAAATCCAAAAGAAAGGATGTAAGAAAAAAACTCCAAAAAATAAGTTGAAATGTTGGAATTCCACACTAAGGAATTTCAAATATATCACCTGACTAACCTTGAAACGTACCTAATCATAGACATATGTGACATAGAACCAGATTAGATTTTCAGAATTAATGAACACAATTATAAGTTCCATGAAAATTTTATGTCAATTACTACCTATAACCTGTACTCATAAACAATATAAACATGAAGAACATTAAGAGAATATACTTTGAATAATCCATATCTTTCTTAATCTGATTCAATTCTATTTATTTTTTTATTCCGGCATGATCTGGTAAGTAATTTAACCAATAAATTTAAGGACTGTTACTTTTAATTCGTGACAATGCACAACTATAATAAACTGAAACGTGTGGTTCATAGCATTTAATCACAACAGAGGAATGTTGAAATACTTTTTTTATTAACGATGTATCTCTTTTTATAATCACTTGAAGGATAATTTGACCTATTAACAATTTCTCTTACATTATTAGAATAGAAAACTAGATTCTATAAAGTTATATATTTTTGAATTATAATCTTCCGTTTTTAATATGACAGTGGCGTTTCCCTTGTCAGATTTTGTGGTTGTTAGATTATTATTTTCTACTTTCTTTTTGATTGAATTTAAAACTGTAATGCCATTTTTTGTCTAGCGTTTAACCTATTTTTTATTAAATTCTTATCTTTTAATTTCTCATGAAGAAAATTATTTGAATTTGATTTTAAAGCTATTTCTGATTCGGTAGCTAATATTTGTTTCAAATTATTCGTGAATTTTAGGGGTATGCTGTACTTTAAACCTTTGTTTAGAAATTCCATTTCACTATTGGTAGAATCATTGTATGAAAGCTTTTCAAATCGTGGTGCAAAGTGTGTTGGTATGTAAGTACTTACAGTTTCATGATGTTTAGAGTATTGAATTCTATGTTGGTTGTGTTCAAGTTTTTGTTCTTGTTTCTTAAATTTCTTGTGCTCTATCGTGCTGACACTTTCCGTGATTTTGTCATCTAAACAGTCAAATTCTACTGGATGTAATTGGAACGTGAGTTCAGAATGTACAACTTTTGAAGAGTTGTCTAAGTAGTCTCCTATTTTAAACCATTTTTTACATTCTTCTTTAAGCCATACTCGTTGAGCATATTTTATAGCTTCTTGTGCTTGTGGTGTTTTAGTATCGCATTTTATATCTACATAATTTGGTACTACTTCTTTTCAAAGGGATTCTTGGTTAAACCAAATGTTTTGTGATACTTTGTAACGTTTTTATAGTAATTTCTGGTACAGTCGGGTCAAGTCTTCTCTCGAAAATGTTTTAATGAAATTTAGTGTCTCGACCCTTACTTTGTGGAATCTACACTTATTACTGTTTTAATTTAAATTTCTTAGAAGTTTTAACATTTCATCAATATATTGGGGAATTATCTAGAAACAGTTAGTTTCATTTAAAACAGTAGTATGAGTAGATTCCACAAAGTAAGGGCCGAGACAGTAAATTTCATTAATTCAAATTCGTCTGATACTAGGAAGATTCAAGCACTGCGAACCATCTTCATATTTCTTAATAAGTTAGAAAACTGTCTCAGGAATATTTTGCATTTGATAATAGTAGTATTTTGGCAATTTTTGCTTGTATAATAATAATTCTCCATGTAAACAAATATATTTTCAAACTGTATGAGAAGCTGAGAAGATTATCCAAACGGTAATTTTATAACTATTCGAAACTCGACAAAATGTAAGAATAAAGTTATTTCATAAGAGTGTTATTATATAGACAACTCGAACAGCTAACGCTTGCTGTAAAGTCGCCAATGTCAATGAGGCTCAATCAAGTGAAGGAAATAAAAAGCCGTTGATATTACTAGGAACGCAAAAAATTATAAATATTAGACTGTGTCTTATTCAACCAGGAAGGTTTCCATTCGATATAAAAAAGAGAATTTTAAACAAGTATCCAAAATAGTTTGCCTACTCGTTCTGTACCATTGGTGTCCCTTATCCATACTTTAGATTCACCGTCACGCGAACGTTTGGCCAATTTTTTTCGGAGCAACAAACACAGCCCCTTCGCGTGTAGGGTTCGTTCAAATAACGACAACTGAGTTGAATTAGAACCCCAACGGTAACAGTTCTCAATTAATTTCAAATTAGACTTATATTTTTGTCATTTAATGTTCTATTCAAACAATTTTTTCAATGTTATTTAATTTGAAACTTATCTGAAGGTGGTCGACCGGTACGTTAATAATGATAAAGTGTATAAAGACCGGAAGCGGTTAGATGAATGTTATTAATAATAAAAATCTATGAAAGATTCTGTATCAAAAATAAGAAATAATCTATATAAGAGAAGAAAACTTTTGATTAACGATTTAATTGTTGTGCGTTTTCTATGATTAAAATAAAACCTGACTGTATCAAGGAATATTTGCAAATTTCTCATCCATATACAGGAGTGTCCACGGATGGGGAATACTAATAGGTGAAAAATGTTTAAATATTATTTTTAGTGAAAAATGCCATTATTGATCAGAAGTTTTGGTTGTTCTGAAACCCCATAATATGAAATAAAATTCAAGACCAGTCTCATTTTATGGCCAGTTTTATGAAAACCGTATGAATTTCGAAAATAATGTATTAATGTTGTGAGTGACGTTTACTATGTACCAAGCAACTGTCAACTTTGATAAATAATTTTCAAATTGTCATTCTTCAAGAAATATATGACAACAATGTTAACTAACCAAGAATTATAATCATTATCAAAAATAACAGTGTTTTAAATGAAACTCGCGGTTTCTAGTTAATTCCACAATATAATAAAAGTTATTTGAAAATTCTAAGAAATTGACAATTGTTTCGATAAATCAATATCATCATCAGAATGATAGAAGTTACATTCCATTTGATGCCTACCTGATGTTTAGTGGTTATTTTTGGCTAGACCAAGAAGTGACCTAACTTGTGATTGACTTAATATATGTTAATAGAAAAAAGAAGAAGATGTGATATTACAAATATGGAAGCTTAGATATTATTAGCCCTATGGTGATATCTTGGATATCATTTTTCCAATTAAGATCAGTATAACTGTGCAATGATATAGATAACCAGGAAAACTATATCTGCTGATCTTTACAATTATCACTTAAGAAGACAGTTTATTAGTGGAGAACTCCCTAGATTTAACTGTTCATTGACAACTTCATATTGTGGGTTTCTTAAATGTCTTCTAATCTCCAATGCTTCAAGTAAATCCAGTTCTTGTTTCTTTTCACAAATATGCAGTACTTCTAGTTTTCTGTTAGGTGTCAATGAATGATTGGTGTCAAGTAGATGTTTTGCGTAGTGGAATTTATCTGGTTGTTTTAATATGTATGCTCGTAAGTGTTCACTGTATCGGATTTCAAAATTCCTAAGGGTCTGACCCAAATAGACAGCATTACATTCAGAGAGAGAGAAAAGTTCGTAAATGGGTTTGGGTGGATTGGAGTTTTCTTGGTTGAGAATGTACTTTTCTTGTTGATGCCCTGGTATAGGATAGGTTTCCTCTTCAGGGCTGGGTTGGGGGTGTGTTGGGTGGTTTAATGTGCGCTGACCGAGAAATAAAGTTGAGGTTTAAAAGTGTCTAGTAAAAATTATTAAAAAGGTGACTAGAAAAAAATTGCTTAGAAGTGTATAGAACTGAGAGTGATTGAGTGGGCTTTTCGCTAGAAAGTAACTGGAGGGTTGTGCTGTATTGGGGTGTATCGGGGGTTGATGTCTGGTAGCAGCGAAGCTCAGAAGTGTGCGGAGATGGTGTGACAAAAAATGTCTAGGATGGGATTGTAAGTGTAGAAGACGAACCATGTATCGTTGCCGATACATAGATATATGCGTTGGGCTGGCTAGGTGTCAGAAATTATGAAAATTGGGTGTTATTCACTGGTTTTGAAATGTCTTCGATATTTTAAGAGCGATATATTAGGAATACTGAAGATTTATAATTTTTGGTTTTTAGTTATGTGAAAAAGTGTATAGGAGACATTTGTCAAAGGTGTATGGAATTTGGTATTTTGTTGGAATTTGATGGAAAGTTGCGGTGACGTGCCTTCGCTGGTTTGGGACTGTTTACGTTGGTCGGCGGTATAATAATACCGCCGACCACCGTAAAGAGTCCCAAACCACCGAAGTTCTTAACATTTGAGTTTATATATACCTGACTTCTTTGATAGTGGTATTTTTGTTTTTACATTTAACAATTTTCTACTAACGTTACTTTCTGTTTTAAAAGAAATTGTTGTATTCGTTGCTGAAGATATTATCTTTGAAATATTATTAGAAATATTTCCTGCATATGTGATGGTTTTATAAGTTTTAATTTCATCAGCTTGTTTAGAAAGTATTAGTTTTACATCGCTAGATTCTATAAAGTTTTATATTTTGGAATTGTAATTTTCAGTTGTCAAAATATATAACTTTATAGAATCTAGCGATGTAAAAGTTCTTAAAGCAGACCCAACAAAAAAGTTTTCTAATAATGTAAGGGATATTGTTAATAATTCGAATTATCTTTTAACTGATTACGAAAAGAGGTCTATCATACATAAGAATCCTCATTGTCCACATTTATATGGAACCGTTAAATTACATAAATAACGAAGCCAATTAGATCTGTAGTTTCTTATGTTAATGCTCCTAATAATATATTGGCAAAGAAGCTCAACAATATACTCAATAGTTACGGATATGAATCTCAGTACTCAATTAGAAATTCAATAGAACTAATCAAAAAGTTGAAAGCAATCCACTTGCAAGATAACTATAAACTCATTTCGTTCGATGTAACTAATATGTTCACTAAAATTCCTCCTAAAGAATGTCTAATACTTGTAAGAAAATTACTAGAAGATAAAAATATTAATCCAGGAATAATATCAGATATACTTAATTTATTTGATGTATGCATAAATCAGAATTATTTCACTTTTGAGAATAAGATATATATTCAAAATGAAGGTTTACCAATGGGGAGCCCTATATCACCTATTTTAGCAAACATTTTTATGGACAATTTAGGAAGAAAGATCTCTGAAAGTAATATTTCGAAAAATGTTTTATGTTGGTATAGATATGTAGATGACATATTAGCTTGTTTTATGGGTAGTGAACGACAATTGATTTATTTTTCAACCACATCAATAATTTACACCCACAAATTAAATTTACATTAGAAATTGAACAAAATAACTCAATTAATTTTCTTGATTTAAAAATTCAAAGAGTTAATAATATACTTGATTATTCAATTTACCGAAAATCAACACAGACTGATGTGACAATTCCATTCAATTCCAATCACCCTATGACACACAGACTAGCGGCATATAATTTAGTAATACATAGAGCTTTTTCAGTTCCTATGAACAAATGTAATTTTGATACAGAGATTAATACAATTAGACAAATAGCAACATCCAACGGTTATCCATTAGATATGGTAAATAAGCTAATTAGTAAAAAAGAGGAAAAAGTGGCATTACAACTAATATTTCCTAAACAAGATGATGACATTAAAACTTTATTAGAAAACTTTTGTGTTGGGTCTGCCTTAAGAACTTTTACATCGCTAGATTCTATAAAGTTATATATTTTGACAGCTGAAAATTACAATTCCAAAATATATAACTTTATAGAATTTAGCGATGTAAAACTAATACTTCCTAAACAAGCTGATGAAATTAAAACTTATAAAACCATCACATATGCAGGAAATATTTCTAATAATATTTCAAAGATAATATCTTCAGCAACGAATACAACAATTTCTTTTAAAACAGAAAGTAACGTTAGTACAAAATTATTAAGTGTAAAAACAAAAATACCACTATTCAAGAAGTCAGGTATATATAAACTCAAATGTTCAGAATGTAATGCTGTCTATTTGGGTCAGACCATGAGGAATTTTGGAATCCGATACAGTGGACACTTACGAGCATACAGATTAAAACAACCAGATAAATCCCATTACGCAAAACATCTACTTGACACCAATCATTCATTGACACCTAACACAAAACTAGAAGTGCTGCATATTTGTGAAAAGAAACAAGAAATGGATTTCCTTGAAGAATTGGAAATTAGAAGACATTTGAGAAAGCCATAATATGAAGTAGTCAATGAACAGTTAAATCTAGGGAGTTCTCCACTAATAAACTGTCTTCTTAAGTGATAATTGTAAAGATCAGCGAATATAGTTTTCCTGGTTTTCTATATCATTGCACAGTTATACTGATCTTAATTGGAAAAATGATATCCAGGATATCACCATAGGGCTAATAATATCTAAGCTTCAATATTTGTAATATCACATGTTCTTCTTTTTTCTATTAACATATATTAAGTCAATCACAAGTTAGGTCACTTCTTGGTCTAGCCAAAAATAACTACTAAACATCAGGTAGGCATCAAATGAAATGTAACTTCTGTCATTCTGACGATAATATTGATTTATCGAAACAATTGTCAATTTTTTAGAATTTTCAATAACTTTTATTATATTGTGGAATTAACTAGAAACACTAATATGAGCAGATTCCACGCAGTAAGGGTCGAGACAGTTAATTTCATCAAAAATAACAATACAGAATTATTATTATTATTATTATTATTACAATAGAAATAAGGGCTGAGGTAAGAACCTATGAAAACATAAATAAGTGCTTAAACGCCTATAAACATAATCAATGACAAATTAACAATAATTAACAAAATCGTAGTTAGTAACAATAAACACAACAACTATACAGCAAAAAAGGATATAAATAAAACAAATTCAGATAAATAATAAATGCAACAATGCGCACTATTAACTATTAAATAGAAGTCTATCAATTATGTTCTTAAATGCGTTAACTGATGGTGCGTCAACAACATCATCAGGAAGATTGTTCCAGACATCAAACACTCTGTTTGGTAAAAAGTGCTGTCTTACTCGGGATCTAAAGGACTCCTTCTTAAGTTTAAATGGGTGACATCTCAGTCTAAGATCAGTGTTGAATAGAAACATAGATTGAAGATCACCAAAGTTGTGCTTAATGATTTTATAATATAATATGAAGTCTCCCCGAAGTCGACGGTCTTGAAACGAGATGAGATTCGCCCCAGTCAGTTTCTCCTCATGTGAAGGCCTTACGCGACCGAATGCAAGTCCAACTGAATAGTCCGATATTTCTTCTCATTCATATAGAACCCAAACTCTTACGTATGCGATTTTTATCGAACGTGCTTATTTATAAATACACGGGCCTCGGCGATGTACTTGAATCCTCGTTAGAATCATATTTCATATATTTTCTGTAACATCTCTTTCAACGTTGTTTTTCCGTTTTCACTCTCTCAGATATTTCAAAGGAAACATTTTTTTTTTGAATTCTCCATTTTTTGTTCCTAAGAATATTATAAAGTTATGAATAAATACTTCCACATTAATAACAATGATATTCAATTTTTTTCTGTTTAAAAAGGTTGTAAAGTGAATACCATTTTAACAGAAAACCCACTTAGAAAACCCGTCCCATTAAGCATCCACTCCCGGACTGTTATTCCGACAGGACCTCATCGTATCTCGCGTTTCGCGCGTATTCTCCTTCCTCAAATTCTGTGAAAGATTCCAGGAGATCTGCGTGTTTTTTCGAAGGGGTAGCGCTGGTGGCTATACTCCCTTGTCTTTCGCGGTTGTCTACATCGTCGTTGAAATGTTTGTGTGTGATCGCTCTCAGCCGTAACTTTTCTTGCCTACTTCGGCGAAAAATGCGCTAAACAGAGTGGCCATCGCCGTCCGTATAGCTTTTCCCCGATGCATAACTCGGAGCCTACCTGATCAGTAGCGCGAAGTTAAATTCTGGCGGGTTCCTCATTCTTCTTACTTGGTCTCACCGGGATTGTTTGTGTTTTTTTTTGTTTTTGATTTTTTTTGTTTTCTTGGTGTACAAGGCGATTGCTCGCCTGCACGTTTTTTACTTTTCCGCCCAACCTATCTATATGCGAGAAAAGTATTGGTTTACCCCAAAAAAAGTTGGAATTTTCAAATTTTTTTTGAGTAATTTTTACGTTTTCCATCAACAACAACACGAAAAAACGGTTTTTAGAAAAAAAATCCTGTGTGTATCCCACTTTTCCTTACATGTCTTGTTAGCACGATACAGCCTCTGGAGTGCAATAAGTCACTAATTTTATTATTGAATATTGTTAAGGACATGTCACAGATGAACCCTATTGATTTTCAGCTCACCAGAGCCAGTGCAACGGGTGTTATGGTACTTGAAGTAGGACATTTTGTCATTTTTTAAGATATTTCAGTTTGTTAGCACGATACAGCCTCCGGAGCTCAACAACTCACCAATTTTATGATTGAATATTATTCAGGACATCTCACTGATGAACCCTATTGATTTTCAGCTCACCAGAGCCAATAACAGGTGCTACAGTACTTTAAGTACGATATTTTTGTCGTTTTTGGAGAAGGTTCAGTTTGTTAGCACGATACAGCGTGAGAAGTATATACAAGTGACCAATTTTATGATATGATATTATTCAGAACGTCTCAAAGATGAACCCTATTGATATTCAGCTCACTAAAGCCAGTACAACGGGTGCTATGGTACTTAAAGTACCAAATTTTTGTCATTTTTGGAGAATTTTCAGTTTGTTGGCACAATACAGCCTTCAGAGAGTATACGATTGATCAATTTTACGATTGAATATTGTTCAAGGTGTCTCACAGATATACCCCATTAATTTTCAGTTGACTAGGGAGAGTAGAGTGGGTCTTATAAATCCAGATATGCTAAATTTTTGGAAAAATTTCGGTTTGTTAGCACGATACATCCCCCGAAGTATATACAAGTAACAATTTAATGATGGAATATTTTTGTATTTTTTGGTGTACAAACGATTGCTTCCCTTCAGGGTTTACTGAATTTTTTTGGCGTACAAGCGATTGCTCGCTTGCACGTTTTTTTTGGGTTTTTTGTGTTTATTATTTTTCTATTTGATTCCTTGGTCTTCTGTACTTCTTATAGTCTTCTTTCTTGTAAAAAATTGACTGTCTCGACCCTTACTTCGTGGAATATGCTCATATTAGTGTTTTTAAATGAAACTCAAGGTCTCTAGTTAATTCCACAATATAATACAAGTTATTGAAAATTCTAAAAAATTGACAATTGTTTCGATAAATCAATATCATGATATTGATTTATCGAAACAATTGTCAATTTTTTAGAATTTTCAATAACTTGTATTATATTGTGGAATTAACTAGAGACCTTGAGTTTCATTTAAAAACACTTCTTTCTTGTAGTTTGTTAGGTCCCTACGTTCTGTGTTAAGGTGTGTTTTTAGCTCCTCGAAGAGTTTTCTCGCTCTTACGTCCATTATTTCCAGTATTTTTTCTACTTGTGATTCCTCACCTCATTTCTATCAAGGGGCGTTTGTCGCTTGTCTTATCGATATATTTTGTTGGGCCTGTAATTCCTTCCTGTTTGTCTTGCATGTGTGGCCCCAGGCTACCGAAGTGTACGAGATTATTGGTATGATGAAACTTCATATAAACCTCAACTTGGTTCCAAGTTTCAGTCCGTTCAGTCCACTATGAATTTCACATGCCTAGAAAATGTTAGTCCTTAGTTCATAGTCACTCCTAGGTATTTTTGTTGGAGTCGATGGCGCGTTCTTTTTTTGAATACGACACCTTGCCTTTTCTCGCTGTTTATTTGGATTTTCCATGTTTTACACCATTCTTCCACTTCATTTGCGAGTCTTTTTGTGATGTTTTTAACTCTTAAGCATCTTTTTGCTATTGCTGTATCACCGGCGTAGAGTTCAATCATGGTATTCTCCGTTTTCAGGATGTTTGCGGTGTATATGTTGTACATCAGGGGTGATAGTAATGCCACTTGCGGTACTCCCGCTTATTGTTCGCCCTCTTCCAATTTTTCGTTTCCTACCTTCACTTGAAATTTTCACTTTATGAGATACTTGTTCAGGAGTTTTATGAGGGGTTTCTTGTATCCTGCCCCTTCCATTTTATATAGTAGTCCCTCGTGCCACACTTCGTCAAAGGCTTTACTTATATCAAGGAAGATCACTCCTCTTTGATTGAAACCTTTAGTTCTGTATTCTACTAGTCTCATGATTTGTTGTTGGATGTAATGTTCTCTTCTGAAATCGAACTATTCGTCAGGTAGTACGTTTAGAACTCTTGTTTGTGTTCATTGAGAATCCTCAAAATTGTTCTTTCAGCTATTTTACTCATTATGGGTAGAAAACTGATTGGCCTGTAGTTTTGTGGAAATGCTGAATCTTTTCTCAGCATGATTATTTCCGCTTGTTTCCATCTCGTTGGGAAGTGTTTCGTCCGTAGCATGCCATTTATGGTGTTTGTTAGGTACACTACACATTTTTTGGCAAGGTTTTTAGCACTCTGTCATTCCGTCGATTCCGGGTAAATACTAATAGTTCTTGATCGTCCTCCTCTAAGTAGCGGGCGATGTTGTCTTCTACCATGGCTGAGAAATCCGTGTCCTCGTTGGGATGTTCGTTCAGTGTAAACTGAGTTTACATCGCATTTGCTTTTTCGTTGTCCGCTGAAAATACTCTGAAATTGTATTATTTTGTATATATATTCTAAATAGGACTTGTAATATAAAAAGCAATACAATCAGTGTTTTGTTCAAATCCCGCAGCATCGTCGTCTAGGGGTTATAGTTTTGTAGAAGTGTTAAATTCAACGAAATCCCTGGAATTTTCCGTAACCTCTATCTGAGGCTACCTGGAACTCTTGACGCTAAGGGTCAAGGGGCCGTGGAGTAAACCACGTAAAAGAAATCTGGCGCCCGAGCATTTCTTTCAAAAAACTTTGCATCGAGGGTGTCCAAAGTGACGCGCCAGTTAGTAAGAACCTGTGTGAGATGAAGGTCGCGTCACATACTATGTATGTTTTTATTACTATGCAGATTTGAAATAATTAGAAAGTGTATTTCAAATAATATTTAACAATTAAACTCTCGAATACAATTTTACTATATAATCGGCGTTGGTGTCAGACTCTTAGAATATTCTCACCGACCTCGCTGTTTCTCTCAGAAAACTATTTAATCGCGTAATGTAGCTATTTAAAATTATTACCTCATTTAAAAGTTTACATCATAGGAGTACAACCAATTTGTTAATCAATTCGTTATAAAAATTTTGTTGTGAATAAATGAATTCTAGAAAGAACTTAAGCATTGTAACTGCCTTAGAGAAATTTACACTGAAAAATCAAAATTCTAGCATAAAAAATGATCTTGATGGACAGACTATCTATTTGTTTCGTGATATGAACCAACTGACTTGCGATAGTTCTTGTAGAAATATAAAAATTAGGAAAATCAGCAGTAGAATTCAAATGGACATTACTATATAATAACAAAAAGAGGCTAAACTAAATATTGTTAGAATTATGCTCATATAATGTGCGTGGCTGAAAATAAGTAGGTTAGAGAAAAGTTAGAGTGCTTCTGGAATTAAAAACTAAAAGATATTGAATATAAATTTTTTTATCAAGAACTGGAAATACATACGAGGTGTGATCAAAAAATAACCGTTATTTTCAATTTTTTCAAAAAGTATTTATTTATTCATCAATAACTATCTTGTCATTTTCAAAGTAATCCCCCTCAGATATAATACTCTTATGCCAGCGTTTTTTCCAATCCTCGAAACACTTCTGAAACGCGCTTTTTGATATTGCCAACAGCTCCTGTTTCGATTTTTCTTTTATCTCCTCAATCGTAGCAAAACGCTTTCCTTTCATCGGTGCCTTCAGTTTTGGGAAGAGGAAAAAGTCATCGGGATGTCCGATGAATACGGTGGTTGAGGCATGATAACGGTTTTATTTTTGGCCAAAATCTCATGCACAAGCATCGATGTGTGAGCTGGTGCGTTATCATGGTGCAAAATCCATGATTGCTTTTTCCACAATTCTGTGCGTTTTTGAAGAACTGCTTAAATTTTTGACATAGAACTTAATACAGTTTCTTTGATCCATTTTTTCGAATAGTAAAAAATCGAAGAGCACATCAAAACACGACTAACCTTTTTATCTGTCAAAAACAAACTGACAATTCAAAATGGCTGATATTGCCAACATATACAGTGTAAGGAAAATTATGAGGGCACATATGTTTTATCATCATTGTATTAGAAAGAGACAAAATACATATAAATTCAGTGTATCATTCTTTTTCGCTAACAGGATATCATAAAGTAGAAAACGGTAGAAATATACCCCCACCACGTGTAAAGGTATGTCTGGTAGGCACCGCTTTCGAGAGACGTGCAAATACAGACGTGTAATGTGGACAGTTTAGTTCATTAATTGAGAAATAATCAGATTGTACTAAACTGATAGCTCAATGCAATGAACAATAAAAAAATATTACTTTCGTTGATCCCTTCATGATTAATTTACAAAGAAATAATTCAGTAGTAATAATCTAATTCACTATATTAGTTCCGTTAGTATTGGCATAAATAACATGACATGCGAAATAAAATTTGTATTAATAATAATATGTGTTTCGAAATATCTCCATTCTCATTTTTCGCTAACAGGATCTCATAAGTGGAAAACCCACAACGCCGGCCTCTTACTCTTTGTAGCTTCTAACAGTATTGCCAGTTTTCATTATATATTCATATTAATTGTAAAATGCATTGTTCTAACACGAGAACAAGTTATAAGAAGATTTTAATTATGATAATTCAAGAGGTTGTAACAGATCAAGATATAATTAATTCCATCTGTTCGTTGAATATTTCATTGTAATGCTGAAAATTGTTATAGTTTTCAGTTTGAAAGCGGTTAAAACCTTTACTTTTTTCCAGATTTGGCAACGTGAAATTGGTCTCGAAACATCTGCTGTGTTTCGAATGTGTTTGTAAAAAAAATTTGGTATCTTTATCGTTCGTATACAAATGAGAACGAATTCCCTGTGGAAACACACACAGAGTACAAATTAAAAAAAAACGAAAATAAAAATAAAATCGACGAAAGTGCCTAGAATTTTTGAATAATAGTAATATTATGATATGTAATAAATTAAAAAATAAAACTTCTTAATTCTTCAATGAGCTTAAATCAAATGTTCGAATAAATCCAGTTCTGAGCTCCTAGATTGTACATTTAAACATCTTTAAGAGGCGCACGCGCGATTCGTATTCGTCTGGTATAATAATCTACTATGGCTTTTAATTCTCTGTCTCATGATTGTCCTTCTCTAACACACTGGTAACGCCATGTGCCCATTATAAGTTCCCTTTCGCCGTGAGAGGTTATCGTTTTACGTTGAAATTAAATGTGACTGATTTCTCTCACAAATAAGAAGGAAATTTTTAAGGGCACGCATGGATTGAAAATGAAGAGAGGGGACAGATAAAAGTAGAAGAATTAGAGCTCTAAGCGAAATCGTTTTATCAGGAGCGTAGGAAACAGAGGCGGTTTACATTGAGATATTTTTAAAACGAGAAGCAGTTGAACAAATATTGGCATACGACTTATTTCTCATTTTATGATATCCTGTTAAAGAAAATGGTGATACACTAAATACGCTTGTTTTATTACAACATATTGTCGCTTTTGGACTCTGTATTGTTGCCATAGATTATTCCCTATAATGTTAATGAAAATTATTATGCTTATATTCATTAATTGTACCTTCAATATCAATGAATGTAATTTTTTTAGGTATCTTCCAGTGATTTTTTAGTGGTACTTATTTCAAATACCTATTAGGTAGGTTTTAATTTATTGTTCAAATCATATTAGCGTGTACTACCCGAACTGATATAGTGAATTAGTTTATTACTACTGAATCATTTCTTTGTAAATTAATCATGAAGGGATAAACGAAAGTAATGTTGATTTTTTCATTGTTCATTGTATTAAGCTATCAGTATAGTACAATCCTTTTATTTCTCAATCAATAAACTAAACTGTTCACATTACACATCTGTATTTCTAACATTAACTTCTTTCATTGCGATCTTTAACATAATGAGTTGTTTATACAACATTTTGCTGTGGTATAGTGACTAGTAATAGCCTGAATGCATTTCTTGTTTATTGATTGATATATTGCACGTTTTGCACTTTATGATATCCTGTTAGCGAAAAAGAATAATACACTGAATTTATATGTATTTTGTCTCTTTCTAACACATTGACGGTAAACGTATGTTCCCTCGTACTGTTCCTAACACTGTATAACAGACATGTGTACCAACATAACAGAAAAAAAATGCGAAAATCGAACATACGTAACTCACGAAATTTGAAAATAACGGTTATTTTTTTATCAGACCTCGTATACTTCAAAGAACATAGAGATCGGCGGAAAGGAAGACTAAAAAAATTATTGAATAAAAACAGGTACTGATTGAGCTCAAATTATAATCGTGTAATGAGATTTTTATGATAAACATGTGCGTGAAAATTTTTTGAAATAAAATAATATTTATTGGCTGTTTTTATGTCACTGAGTATATATTTCATATTCCCTAACATTTCATAAAAATGCCATTTGAAATATTTTTTCTATTTCCGTACATCACAACTATATTTTCGATAATCAGTGTCAGTACTATTTTGATATCCAATAATAGTATTTTATGCAACGATCATGTAATGATTATTCAATACACGAGCATGTTGTAGGATACAAAACCAGCCACATGCGAGTGTATTAATTGGCCATTACATGAAAGTTGCATACATTATTTTTAAAACTCCCATTAATAAGTAATATAGACCACACATAGAGACCACATTATATGTACCTCATTAACGAGAGGTTTTTAGGATGTTTCTGACTTGAAATCCAATCACGAATAGCCCACAACAATATTCCAGATAACTTGTATACAATTAAATTTGGAAATAGAATTCCTGTGATTATGTCTTAATATCATCAAATTCTCGATGTACATTTTATTTTACCCTATTATCGTTTTTCCAGGATTAGGTTAACATAACTAACAACGAAATCTATTTTTCACCAGAATGTCTCAGAACTGATGCAGCCAAGAAATTTGGAAACGTTCCAAATACCCGGCAGAATAAATATTTCACACGAGATATTTGAGCTAGTAGCAAGACAAACGAAGTGAGACATTTCACATAATCTGGTATAGGTAATACTCTCAATCAAGACAATGAATGGAAGAGCAAAAGTAAGAATAGGACTTAATTATTGACAAATGATGATTACTACAGAGACAGGCATTTTGAACAGGTAAATCAATTATTGAAGTGGTTAGTCGTAAATTTCAACTGCTCCACTCTCATAAAGAATGGAGTATACAGAACAAATTAAATTGCAACATGATGACAAGAACCCGCAAAAAAGAACCTGTAATATTTGACAACATGGTAGACTTAGATCCATTAAGTCGAGTAAATTAAATTAAGGATTTAGGGTTGTTCTAAACCAGTAATTTTTATTTTATGTCGCATGTTATTAAATGTGTATTAAAAGCCTGTCAAATGTTAAGATACATTTGAAGACATACTTTCTTTTCCTTTCAAATACTAAAACAATTACTTTAATATACAGTGAAACCAACTTTAGAGTTTACTCCAATAATTTGGGGAGAATGAGCACAAGTATATATAGAATTGGTCGAAAAAGTGTAAAATAGATTTTTAAGGCATTTTGTATTATAAAATATACCAACTTTGGACCGATTAATACAACAGTACGGACATCCAGACTGCGAGAAGAATGTAACATTTTATCTTTGAGTAACAGGCGTAAACTAATAATGATGATTTTATTGTATAATATTGTCAATTACATTTGCACTTCTGGTAAACTATTGTCGATAATACCATTTAAAGTTCCCCAAACACTGACAAGGCATACCCTGCTATTTGAAAAACTGATTGCATCTTCTTCTTTAGATGCTGTATTTAGACTAGCAAATGATATCGATAGAATGATACAAATAAAGAAATAAACGGTTTTAAATATTGAAACTAACTTTTCTGCATATGCGAGATGCCCTGGACAATATCTTATCTTAAAATTGGTCACTTGTATACACTTCGGAAGCTGTATCGTGCTAATAGACCTAAATTTTCCAAAAAGGACCAAAAATGTAGTATATCTGTATTTATAGGACTCGTTGTACTGGCTCTGGTGAGCTTAAAATCAATAGAGTTCATCTGTGAGATGTTCTGAACAATATTCAATCATAAAATTAGTAACTTGTTGCACTTCGGAGACTACATCGTGCTAACAAGACATGCAACGAGAAGTGGCCGACGATAATGACGACGACAATGACAACGACGACAACGACGACGACAATGACAACGACGACGACATACACACAGGAAAGGGGGAGAACATGGAGTGGGTAAAAGAGGTACGCACTACGGAAAGGGTAAGGGTGAACGCGGAGGAGTTGATCTGTCGGATGGAGGGAGATTGTAGGGATGAGAGAAAGGTGTTCTAATTGATGAGTCGAGTGTTTGGGGAAGTGGGGAGCACGGGCAGCGTAGGTCTCCACAGACTCGACTATGTGTGAATAGAGGTGCTGAGGAAGATGGCGGAGTGGGTGAGAGGAGATGGGACGAAGAAGGTAATAATTTATACAGATTTATACAGATAGGGAAGGGGAGATCAACCAGGAGGGGATTGAGCGGATCAAGGAGGGGCTGAGGGAGATCAAAGGGGAATAGGTAGATAGACTCAGGGTTTAAGAAACAGTGATGTGGTGATAGAGGCAAAGAGGGGGATTGATGTGAGGGGAATTTTGGGGGAGGTGGAAATGGTAACAGGAGCTAAGGCGGTGGAAGCGGGGAGATGAGCAAAAACCATTATGATAGAGATAGACCCGTGGATGGAAGATGAAAAGGTGAGGAAGGAAATAGAGAAGTTGATTGAGAAAGGGATAAAGATGGCAAGAGATAGGAACGGGATGAAAATGCTGGTGGTAATGGCGGAATGGTAAAAAGTGGAAGCCTTGCTGAGGAAAAGAGAGATTAGATTGGGGTGGAATAGGGTAACTATTATAGAGGGTAGAGAGGAGGCAGACGTTTTAGATGTGGAGTAAAGGGACACAAGGTGGCAGGATGTAAGGTGAAGGGGGTTAAGGAGAAGAGTAAGTGCAGGCTATGTAAGAACGAAGGTCACATGGCCGGAGACTGTCGGCAAGCTTTCCTTTGAAAGGTATGTGGGCAGGGGAGGTAGAGTGTAGTAGGGGAAGGAAGAGAGTAGAGGAAGATGATGGAACAGAGGAAGGAAAAAATGGGACGAATTCGTCCACTGCGAACCCCTTCAAGAGGACGAGTTTGGCCAAACAGGAGGAAGGGGTGATCGGTATGCGGGAAAAAGGAATGTAGGGGAAGGATGGAGGGTGATACAAATAAATTAAGGGAAATGCGGGATAGCGCATGATATTTTAGATTAGGTGATTTTTAGAAGGAAAGTGGATGCGGTGTCTGGATCTGAGGTAAATGCTAGATATGTAGAAACGCATGGATGGATTATGGACGATACAGGGGAGGCAGGGATATGAGTGGTGGGAGAGAGACTAAGGGCGGATGAAGTTAAATGGATGGGTGGTAGTGCGAATGGCAGATATGGTGGTGTACAATGTATATACAATGCCCGTCTAAAGTCTCCCTTCCCCTGGCGGACGGCCGCGATTTTGTAAGATGATTTTAAATGGGATGAAATGGTAAGTAATACCTCATTTGAATGCTCGTTCCAAGTTATGTTCAACGACACCATCACGATTAACCTATTTCTACTTATTTGTGAATTTCAACCCAGATGCTCATTTAGAGAAGATGAACGTGTTTATTGGTCGCTTGGATATTTCTTACTAAAACTCTCAATTTTAACAGCAGTGCGATGCCGATTAATATATCAATAAAAAACGAAATATCCAAGCGAACAATGAACACGTTGATCTTTTCTAAATTAGCAAATGGGTTGAAATTCCCAAATAAGTAGAAACAGTTTGATCGTGATGGTGTCGTTGAACAGGACTTGGAACGAGCATGCAAATGAGGTATTACTGGCCATATGATTCCATTTAAAATTATCTTACAAAATAACGGCAATCCGCCATTTTCAATGGTGACGTCACGAAATACTATCAAAAACGTTGCATTTGTACCCTATTTCAAGCACCCAAACAATTATTGATTTAAGTTCTATAGTTCATGAAATAGATAGGGCGGGAGATTTTAGACGGGCATTATATAAGCCCTAATATCAGCCTACAGGAATATGAGAGAAGCATGACGACTGGAGGACGACCTGAGGGTGTCAAAAGGAAAAAAAACGGATCATAAGGAGAATGGTGACAGGGGATTTCAATGCTAAAAACACTTCATGGGAAAAGGGAAGAAAACGGACAGGAGAGGAGAGATACTGGAGGAAGTGTTGGCATCCAACGAGTTAGTAGTGCTGAATGATGGATTCCTGCCAACCTTCGTGAGGTGTGACGGGGAGGATAAAGAGTGACTAGTTGGAAGGTGCTGGAGGATGAGGAAAGCTTGAGTTTACATAGATATGCGGAGACGGATATAAGGAAAGGGAGAAAGGAATTATCGGAAGTGGGGGGATGGAGGTGGACGAAGACCGAGATAGAGGGTATCAGGAAGAAAGTGAGAGAGGGGATAAAAAGGGGTCTTGGACATGAGGTAGATGAATTGTACGAGATGATACAGGGCTGTAAAAGAGAAGGAAAGAGGGGTAATATGCGTGGGGGGAGGACTAATTACTCGTGGAATGAGGAAATAGAGGAGCTGTGGAGTAAGTGTAAGGAAGAACGAAGGCGGATGCTGAGAGGAAGAGGGTGGATAAAAGGAAAAGGGGACTACAAAGAGAAGAAGTAGAAGCTGGAGCGTAGGGTGGAGAGAGCAAACAGAGGGAAATGGGAAGAGCTACTGGGGGAATTCGAGAGCACATTGTTCTCAATAATTGTACCTGTATCATATTTATATGAACTTAGTTCGTAGGATCGATTGAAAACTATAATACATTCAGCACAATATAACGCATCTGATATTGGCCAGATTAAGACGTACAACTTTGAGATAATATTTATTCATTACCAGATCTATCTTAATTTTGCTGCATTTCTCAATATATTTTTGTACTCGTTTCTCATTAATTAGAATGAAAGATTGGAAAGAACCATCCATAGTACATTGATAGTGAAAATATGCGTAAATGGCAAACTGGTAGAGTCAAAATTGGAAATTCTGTTTTTCACTGATAACCCAGCAGAAATATTACAGGAATCATAGAGGTGGAAATAATTCAAGCATTAGTCAAATGATATCTATCACACAATAGACTATTAAACTCTCAAAATTAATTTGGGAAGGTCGTATTTCCAATAAAGTTTAGAAAATATATCTCAACTTCGCCCGTGAAGTTATATTTCCTCTAGAAGCAATTTTTCATCAACATTATGGGATTTCAGTTAGAGAGATATATCCACGTAACGAATTTTCCTACAGGACCTTGTTAATATAGAACGACAGACAGAGATACATCTCCTCCTTAATTGATTGCATAGCAATAAATCACAATTTGATGTAGCAATATCTCATCATTATTTTGATACGTCCGCTTGTAAGGAAGGCATACGTTTTCTTCTAGGTTTCAAAAGCTGAATAGCATCAATCAAAAGATTTTCTCCATTTCTGGACGTGATTATGAATAAATATTGAATCTCAAGTCCAATCTAGACAGCTGTCATTCCAAGTATGTTAATTCATAAGATATTGGATAAAATAATAAATACAATACATCACTTATAACTGGCAATTAAGTTGGATCTTACAACTGAATTGACATCGTTTCCACTAAGATGGCGGTGAAATTGACCTATCACACATAATACGCTTGAAGATTGCCATTTACAATCATTAAATATTTTCATCTCACTTCCCTTCATGAGTAAAAGAAGACATTCTAATAAACTCTTAAGCATAGACAACTTTTACACAGTTAGAGTTTAACTAACATAATTAAAAACGTAAAAATTATTTCAGGTTTCTTAAGATGGCGCCAGAGTTGACCTATCATTTTCTGGATGAATGTTTCACTGCTGATTGAAAACTACCTTTGAATATAAACAAATTCCTTATGCGACAGTTATCATATAATATTTTCCCTGTATAAAAACCGCTTTGATTAACTACAAATATGAATTTCATTTATTACTATCGATACTTGTAGGTGCTGGATCCAAATTTAGGTTTATTCATACATTTTATTGGCATGATTTCTAATATTGTCCCGCAATTATAAGAAAAAATGGAAATTTCATTGCTAGTTAAAATTATTAAGACATTTGAATTTTTGTTCGTCGTTGTGAGAAATCAAACTTACATTCTCAGAAAATATGTGTTGGCCGTATTTCAATAACCCGTTCTGCGGATATAATGAATAAAATCTGCTACATACAAAAAACATCACTTACCTCTTTTAAATATTGTCGTACAGTATCACTAATATTTCAGAAACATGTTAAAAATTAAACTACTACTTCTCCCGACCTATTTACGTGAATATTTTTTAGTTTCACCCACTGAAACACGATTGTTTCTGTAAAATGGCTACTGCCAGCACCCTAGTAAATCGATATCGCTCATTTTGGAATTACGCAAAATCCTAAAAAGTCCTGCAAGGGCGCATGCACTTTATTATCTGTTTTCGTATATTTTGCCTTTCTTTTTCATATTTATGGAACAATTAATTGATATTCTGAAATAATTAGGTATATTGATAAATAAAAACACATGGTACACGGATAAAAATATTTGATAATATATTTTCAAATTACATTAATCCGTCATAAAAAAATCAATCAATAATTATATGTTAGTTAATTCTTTATTTTCAACATTTCAACCCAAACGATATTTGGACATGATATGACAGTTCAAATATAAGGTCTATTTCGAAGAAAAAGGACCTGAAATATAGTAATGGATATTTTGCAAAAATTTAACTTTTAGAAGCGGCCTTTTTTCTAAGAGATCGATCGTTGTGTATACTTCACACCCTAACACAACAAATTTATTAAAAATGTTAACTATTTTTGTAAAGTAGAAGCCTGATGTCAGCGCCAGTCACAGTGAAATGTGAAATATGTGGTAAATTGTTTAAGAAGCGAGGCCTAAAAACACATCAAAACAAGACCCATGGTGGACAAAATTCCAGTTCGATTACAAAAGAAAGTTTTGGAAATAAGGAAATAAAAGATACGAATTTACATCTTAAGTTGGCAAAATTGAAGAGTCAACGATCAGTAATCAGAAGAGTCCCAAAAGTTTCAAGGGCCCTTTGTGCCTCAACGCTCTCTAATCTGATTGATGAATGCGTAAGACAAAATTCTATTCCTACCTGGGAAAATATATTGCTTTTTCCATACAATGTTTTAAGTCTTCCTTCTAAAAATTCTAATAAAAAAGTATCTCTCTCTCTACTATAATCAAGAATCATATAAAAACATTTCAAAATATAGATCATCATTTAAATTTCTCTGATCCGCAAAACACAAATTTCTCAGTTCGGAAAAACATAAACTTATGAAAAAATAGTAAAATTAAAAATGTCATTAATAAAGTTTTTGACGGCGATTTGACATCCGCAATCAAAATCCTAGCTTCAGATGACAGTTTTGCTGAGGTCAGTGCAGCCACTTTAACAGAATTAAAATTGCAACATCCTTTAGAGAAACTTAATAGTACGTTCCCTACTCTGAGTTCAGAACCTATTCCTATTCTTATAACAGAAGAATTTGTCAGTAACACAATAAACTCTTTTAGAACAAGTTCTGCTGATGGTTTAGACTCTTTAAGACCTTCACATCTATATGATTCAATAAGTTACAGTGCTGGCCCTTCAGGAAAAAATCTCTTATCATCTTTGTGTAAATTATGTAATTTTATTTTCAATGAGACAGTCAACATCAATATTCGTCCTATTTTATTCGGAGCGTCACTATTAGCTTTAACTAAAAAAGCAGGAGGTATCAGACCAACTGCTATTGGTACAGTTCACCGTCGTTTAGTAGCGAAAATAATTTGTTCAAACATCAGAAACAAATTAGGATATTTACTGCGTCCATTAAAATTTGGTTTAGGGTCGAAAGGTGGTTGTGAAGCAGTTGCACATGCAGCAAGACTTTTCGTCTTTAATCATCCAGACGTTAATAATAAAGTTTTTCTGAAAATTGATTTTAAAAATGCTTTCAATGCAATTCATCGCGATCATTTATTAAAACGTGTAGCAAATAGTCTACCTGAAATTTTTCCTTTCATCAATCAATGTTATCGATTTCCTTCATATCCTTCATTTGGCGAAAACATCATTTATTCTGAAAGAGGCGTCCAACAAGGGGACCCTTTGTTACCTCTCCTTTTTGCATATCGATACACAAACTTATAAGTAACATTGACACAGAATTCAATGCTTGGTACCTTGGTAATGGTTCTTTAGGTGGTAATACTAATTCCGTGTTCAAGTCTCTTGTCTATGTTATAAACAATTCCAAGGATATTGGTCTTGAACTCAATTTCATCAAATGCGAGTTATTTTTCTTAGAATCACCAAATAATCTAACCATTGATAAATTTAATTCTGTAGCACCAGACATAACAATTACCAACAGACCAAATTTATTTTTATTAGGTGCTCCTTTATTAAATGAATCCTTTCTATCAGCTTTCAATGAAAAACTAACCGTTTTCAAAAAAATATCATCTCGTTTATCCTGGTTACCGACACATATTGCTTATTAACTTCTCAAGAATCGCCTATTGATTCCAATAATAACATATATCTTAAGATGTAGTCCTACCTGGTTACATAATGATATCGTCATCAATTTTTACAGTACCATACCATTCGTCATTCATTAGAGTCATTAATTAACAGCAAATTAGAGGACCTTTCTTGAAAACAAGCTTCACCACCTGTTACATATGGTGGTTTAGGAATTAGCTCAATCGTTTCAATAGAACTTCCTTCTTTTTTGTCATCATTAAAAAGTTCAAAAAATTCCATTAATTACACTCTGCCTATATTTTTCCACACACAAGACCCTTTATTATTGGAGGCAGAAAATATTTGGTCATTAAAGTCTAACAAAGTTGTACCCGATGAATATAAATCCTTTCAAAAGTTCTGGGATATACCTTTATTAAACATTGAATAAGAAAATCTGCTTCAGAAAGCTATCAATTTACCAGACAAGGCTCGTTTGAATGCAGCATTTTCAAAGGAATCAGGAGCATGGTTGAACGCTATACCGTCGGCCCCATTAGGTACGCTTTTAGATGACGAAAGTTTCCGTATTTTTATTGGTCTCCGTTGTTGCCAAATTTATGTAAAACATCGCTGTCGTTGCCGAACTGATGAATATGGTAGACGTCATTCTGCAGTAATTGACCTAATCAAACGAGGCCTGTCATCTGCAAAGATTCCCTGTTCGTTGGAACCGTTAGGTACTTGCCGCGACGACGGTAAACGTCCCGATGGTACGACCCTCATTCCATGGCAACGCGACAGACCAGTTATATGGGATTTGACTTGCATTGACACTTGAGCTCCATCCCATGTCCGATCCACATCTACTTCCGCAGGCGCTGCAGCTTTACAAGGCGAAACTTTTAAAATCAATAAATACAAAAATTTGGAGAAGATTTACATTTTTATTCCTGTATCAATTGGAACCTCTGGTGTTTTCGGTCATGAAGCTTTAAAATTCATTAAAAAAATCGGTAAAAAAATATCAGTAGAAACCAATGATTCAAGACCAACTTTGTTTTTTATACAACAAATAAGTATTGCAATTCAAAGAGCAAACGCTCCATCTTTTCTCGGTACGTTTCCCCGTTCTAAGCCTCTAAAAGAACTTTTCATGAAACCTAATCATAAGACACCTAATTCTTCTACCACTCTCAAATTTTCTCACATTATCGACCCTAAAACATGTGATCTTTCCTTTTTCCGAAATTTTTATTTAACATCTTCAACCTCTTCTTCAGAATGTGTGCCATCTGATAATACATGCGTTGACAATTTTATAAATAATGCCTACAAAAAGCTTTTGGGCCCCAGTGTACTAAAAAATATAGATAACTACCAGCCAGATGATGTCCCATTCATAGGAATACTGAAGAAGATGACTATCCTAGAGAATGATGCGATTCCTATACACAACAAATTATCTTTGATCAAAACAAATTATAAAGCTGGTTTACAATCAATAGAGTTGGAGACATCAACTAAAAATGTAAACGACCAAATGGAAGTTATTTATACTCTAACAGTGTGGCATACTCTAACAATACTAATACAGATAATTTGTCTGATGAAGATGATAACGGAAATCACGCATCAGTAGCCGATTTGATTAAAAATTTTAATGACAAACTCTCCAGAACAGTAAAAAATGGTACTAACCTCGCCAATAAGACAACTGAGGTTAGATCCAAAATTTCTGATGTAACCTACATAGTGAAACCACTAAGTACAAAAGCAATATCAACCAGAGTTAAAAAATCTAGCAATAATGTTTCGGTGACCAAAAAAAATGACATTGCCTCTAACAATTGTCAAAATAACCCCGATGTTTTGCAGTCAAATTCAAAATTGGAAGAGAACGAAGACTTAGAAAAAAATAATGGGTCAGAAGTCGATAGGGTCGTAGTAACTGAGGAATCCATAAACATCAATTCCCTTTCTAAAAATAATCCTAGAGTTAACAACTTCTCTTAATACATTTCATTGTCGATTAAAGATTTTCAGAAAGGAGATAAAGCTCAATAAGAACAAATGAACACGTCTAAAAATGATGTAGATAACAAGGAATATATTAACAAAGTGAATCAGACCAATGATCTATCGACATCAACCAAACAATATTATTCTTAGATTGTTTTCTTGAATCAGAATAGTAGTCCGTAACATATTATAAATATATTTATAATTCGGTTAACGTTGGAGAAATTACAAAATTTATTCTGGAAAATGTAGTAGGGATTTTGCAAATGTATTGAATTGCTTATTGAAAATAGGTACTTTTTAAGTGCAACTCAAATTTTCCTAAAATTTGAAAATCTAATTTAAATGACTCTATCACTTGAAGCATTAAAATATCAGTCTAAAATCAGAAGAAACCACAATATTACCGTGGTAATTACTACTTCAATATCGATTTTATTTAATGGACGTTCTTTCATTTCGAACACATGGGATAAATAAAAATTCAACATTGCTGTTAAATAAGTTTATTACAAAAACATATTTATCTGAATTTAGCAAGGAAATAGAATGTGTCATTTTAATAGAAAACAGAAAAATTTAAAATATAAATGATTAATATCTTCCAAGCTACGATCTATTATATAATGGTGGAGGCGTTAATATTTGTGAGGGAGCTAGTTTACATTATTAATTGTTCAGAATTTAACTATTGTTACGAAACAGCACACTGGTATAGTCCCTGAATCCGACTCTGTCTAAGCCAGGTATGAAAGTTCAAATTATGGCGGACGCGCAGAATTTCTTAGAATTGTTTACGAGTTGTGACTATCTTATCTTATCATTGTTTTTGTGACCAGTCTTATCTAGAACATGCCAGAAAGCCAATTGTTTTTGAGTAAGCCGCAATCTAGAATTCTCTAGTAAAAAAAGGAATTAATATATATATATAGGACCGACCAGCAGTTCAGTTTAGTTGATAAAGTGATCGCGACAAATAAACAAAAATACACCGAAATAGCAAACAGTAAATAAGTGAATATAAATTAGTAAAGTGTTGATATAAATTAATAATTAAGTTTGTGTGCATATAAATTAAATTTAAGTGATTAGTTAAGTATATATAAATTAAGTGTTAGTGAATAGTGTAGTGAATAAATAAATTAGTAAGTAGCCATACCGTGTGTTTAAAGTTTATCCCACCGGTTTACTGTTTTAAATAAATTAGAAAAACATTACACTATGAAATCCTAAAAATAGGTTCTAAAATTATCTGTTCTAATCTTAAACCGTAAAATAATTAGTTGAACTTTATGTAGATCTCAAGATATCGAGGTGAAAACATTTTCAACAATACTTGGAACAACTCTTCACTGAAAAATTGTGATTTAAATATACTCGCCTCGTTAAGGTAGTGAAAGTCACAAAAGAAAACTTTTATTAAACTAAATAAGACGAAATTGAAGAATTACAACAAAAACAAGACATCTTTAATGTACATAAAAAGGTCAAAGAACTAGCAGGGCTACAAAGAAGAAGTCAACTCAATACATTATATGACATAGACAATTAATCAGTACGGCTGCCATATGAATTAATTGTTCAAAATTTTGTTCCAAATTGTGTTTTTTTAAATGCCTCTGCTTCAAACAATCTTCTTTTCACGGTTTTGTGGCTGGCTTTCACTTGATTGTACTTTTTGTACATATGCTTTATTACAGAGTACATTTTCTTATTTTTAGGTAACATCATAATACTATTAATCCCTACTCCTTGAATAATTTTAAATGGGGTAGGCAAAATACTATGCTTACTACCTGAAAAAACATATGAAGTATTACTAGTTATTCATGGTTACATATGGCTAAGCTTAACAATTCAACATACTCGTAAGTGATGTTGATAAAACTAATAATGAGAGGGACAATTTAAATGTGGTCAAATAGCTGTAGGTATCTTATTTTGTGTATTAATTTTAAATACATTTATTGAAAATATTTTTCCACCAAAAAAATTCGAAACACTATAAACAAGTAACAGTTGGACATGCATGTAGTTGTGCATAATCCCGTCATGGATCATATTTAGGCCCTCAGTTACAAGAAGTTGGTTTTAAGTGTAATATCACTTCACATTGTTTCTTTTAAATAATTCCAATTTATACATTTTATCTTATTTCACATCCTGTATATATAGTTTACAAAAAAAATAAGCCTCTTAATCATATATGTTGTATAAAATGAATCCAGGTACATGTCATTCATAACAATAATCTAAATTTTATATTATTGAAGAGGCGCATTGCAAGTTTTTATAGGCTTTATGTAAAAACATGGTGCATTTGTCTCTGACATAATTCAAGTTGACTATATGATTAATGAATGGCATTCCATTAAACTAATATATACTCACGTTTAGATATGGTTGGTACAGGAGAATCTAATGTAGGTGGCAAACAAGATGGATCATCCAATGCCAATGATATACTACAAGATATTGGTAGTATACTAGCTGATGTTGATGGTATTCCACTAGATGTAGATTGTACATTGATATTTATTGCTCCATCTGAAACATAGCATTGAAAGATCTAACTTTTTATTAGCAAGAAGTAGACTTACCATGAAAATACATCCTAGGAATCGCATTTCTGTGTAGTGCATGGCACATAGTCGAAGCATATATGGGGTCAATATGTCGATGACAAATTCTTTTAGATTGAAATATTATTAAAAGATCCATCTTATTCAGCGTAGCATCATTTAATATTTTCCTTCCATTTGTTAAACCGTTGTAAATCCTTTATGGGGTTTGGAAATATGTGGCGGATTTTAGATATTTCAATACACCCAGGGATACAAACATTATTATGAAAAGGCATTATGTTTAATCACTGTTGTTCGGTACTAACTTTTAAAAACAATAACCTACAACTAAAATTAACTAACTATTCCACGAATGTTTTGACTGAAATTAAACTTTAAAAATGCAGAATAATGTTAAAAACAATTAAAATACAGAAATAATCAAAAATAGGAAAAAATACAGAATTCGATAAAAATGAAATCATGAAGTTATTATGGTAAAGCCTGCATACAAAATGACTACTAAAAAGTGACAGAAAAAGCATAAAACCTCACGTCAAAACAGTAATTAGCGCGGGCACAAAAAGTCAAAGTAGGCAACCGATGACAAAAAAGAAGAAGAGCACAGCTAGCGACGCCTACAGGTCTGTCCCCTTAGTTATGTATTTGGTTTGACTTTGGGTAACCTACGTGGGATATCTCAGGGGTTAGTTATCTCTGCTTTGTGCTCAACGTCGGAACCGCTCTTGATATTGTAGAAACCTAAAAAGAATGGATAATTCCTTCAACATGACTATTTTTTCCAGATTAGTGTGAATACATTTTCTTTTACTAATTTCTTGCAGTACCTGGTATTTTGAAGTCGATTTGAATTTTTCATATAAATCAATAATTATTTACAAGTTGCCTGGATACCTGTTAAAGTGCCATAAAGATTCATTCGTTGTATCTTAAAACATGCCACCCAATTTAGAAGCGCAAATAGAAAACCAGGCTGTTCCGGAAAATGAAGGACAATTTATAATAAATCTAACACCACTTTTCGACAGTATTTCTCCATTATATAGTTTTCAAGGTAACGGGGAGTATATATTGCAGATTAATGAAGTAACGCCTTTAGAAAATCCACCACAAATACCGTTAGAACCAAGCTTGAGAGATTTGTTGGTATGTATTTATTTAGAGTATTTAAAATAGTATAGTCTATCACCACAGACCGTGGAGGCTCATAACAAGATGTCTTTAGAACCAAACTCTCTTGTAAATGCCGCGGGTAGAACATAAAAAAAGGCTTGTTGGTTAGATTTGTTTGTTTAATAGTAACATGTACCTTGACTGCAAACTCAAAATCAATTAAATCTTTACAAGTTAAAATGAATTCTATATACAGTTATTATATGTACAATTGTTAATTCGCGATTCCGCGCGGCTTTCTTGAGGGTGGTCGTCTAGTCGGGTCGTCCACAGATCTCCTCTTATTAGGCTGCTTCACGTTTTAATTGGTCTGAGTCGGTCGTATCTCACTCTTTTGACTTTATGACGAGTATTGATTGACGAATCAGTACTATTATATAAACTTACCTAATTTTGCCCAACCTGGGATATTCGTTTTACTCCCTCGTTCTGGTTGCCTAAAACAAACGGGGTGTATTCGGTACCAGATCCCGCGTTCAACACAGAACGAGACCTCGGTGAGGTGGGAATTCGCTTCCATCTCGAGCTCAACACGCACCGATACTTCAGCTAGACGGAAAGGCTTCTGTTCTGGGCTCAACAAGCTCCAGGATTTCGGCCGAAAGACGGGGTTTGCTTGTGTCCAACCTTGGGTTCAACGCACTCCAAGAGATCGACGACAAGCTGGGTGTTAATTACGATCCCATACTCAACACGCTTCAGAATATAGTAAATAACCTCGGTTAAGCGTACTCCCGCTATATTAGTTGAAGCTACTTCTATCGATGAAGCTTTCCTTTCGATTTCAGTCGTAAGGATTGAACTAGCTAGACGGGAAACCTTCTGTTTCACACTCCAGGATTTCGGCCGAAAGACGGGATTTGCTTGTGTTTAACCTTGGGTTCAACGCACTTCAAGGGGATAAAACATATATATGTGAAATAATGTGTCTCTACTGTAAAAAAAAATAAAATAAATCAATCACATTTTTTTTTAAATATCCTCGGACTGATCGATCAGTATTTTTAATTGCGCTCTTTCTTAGGTCAATCAGTGTTATACAGGGTGTCCCATATTTAAGATAAGACGTCATCGACTATTTTTGCAAAAGGCAATACTACTTTTTTTATCACTATTCACATCAAGTTACACATTCGTACCAAATATTAAATTTTTACTACTTTATTAAAAGATATTCACAAAGCGACAAACTAATAAAAATCCTCGCTTGATACGATGCTACTCTCCTTACTTGTTTTTAGATTTTTTGTTTGTTAGTCAACATCAACCCAATTTGACAAAAAAACATATGCAAATACCTCCTGACATTCCATTTTTAAATCGCCTGAATTATTTCATTGGGTTGAATCAGATTCCTTTATTTCGAAATAGTTGATATCTGTTGGATATCTTTTGAAGGACAAGAAATACAAATTTTATATTTGGTATGCATGTGTAACTTTATATATCCTTCCCGAATAGTCATAAAAAATTAGGACTGCCATTTAAAATGAATGGTTTTAATGATTAAAACTAACTTTTCCGCATCTTTGAGATGCCCTGAATAATATTATATCATGAAATTGTCACTTGTATACAATTCGGGGGATGTATCGTGTTAACACACCGAAATTTCTCTAAAAGTAACCAAAAATACAGTATATCTGGATTTATAGGACTCGCTATAGTCAGCGAAATTCAATAGGGTACATCTGTGAGACACATTGAAAAATATCCAATTATAACCACTTGTATACACTCCGGAGGCTGTATCGTACTAACTCGAAATTTCTCCAAAAAGGACAAAAATGTCGTGTGACACTTCAGGTACAATAACACCCGTTGCACTAGCTCTGGTGAGCTAAAAATCTATAAGGTTTATCTATAAGACGCCGTGAACAATATTTAATCATAAAATTGGTCAATTGTATACACGCTGGAGGCTGTGTCGTGCTAAACAACTGGAAATTCTCCAAAAATTACAAAAATTTGGTACCTCAAGTACCATAGCACTCGTTGTACTGGCTTCAGTGAGCTGTATCTCAATAGGGTTCATCTTTGAGACGCCCTGAACAATATCCAATCATAAAATCGGTCACTTGTATACTCCGGAGGCTGTATCGTGCTAACAAATTGAAATTTCTCCAAAAATGGTAAAAATGTCGTACTTAAAATACTATAGCACCTGTTGTACTGGCTGTGGTGAGCTGAAAATCAATGGGGTTCATCTGTGAGATGTTTTGAATAATATTCGATGATGAAATTAGTGACTTGTTGCACTACGGAGGCTGTATCGTGCTAACAAACTGAAATTTCTCAAAAAATTACCATAATGTCGTACTTCAAGTACCATAGCACCCGTTGTACTGGCTATGTTAAGCTGAAAATCAATAGGGTTTATCTGTGAGATGTCCTGAACAATATTAAATCATAAAATTGGTATTTGTTGCACTCCGGAGGCTCAATCGAGCTAAGAAGACATGTAACGGAAAGTGGCCGACGACAACGACGACGACATACACACAGTATTTTTATTCTAAAAACCATTCTTTCGTGTTGTTCTTGATGAATATATATATATATATATATATATATATATATATATATGTATATATATTGAACCAGTCCTCTAATATATATAAATAAAACACGTATGAGATTAAATATTAAAAAAAATTTTTATTAATACGTAGGGTGTACCATCAGACACTACCTAGTTAAAAACTAAATTTAACATAAACGAATGAATGAAGTAAGCAAATGTATTATCAAATATTGAGAAAATCATTATAAAGAAATGCTTAAAGGATAAGGAATAAAATTTTAATGATAACATTATAATTAAGTATAAAAAATTTTACCTTCACAATCAAATACTAAGGTCAAGTCAATGTCAACAATTTTCAAAATCATCTGAACACTGCCATGTCAATATCTGGATGAAGTAGAATGTTGTGTTTGAAACCTAAAATAACAAGAATTAATAATCAACTTACTAATTGATTAGCGATATTCACAGACGATGGTAGTAAAAGTTTACAATTTGAAAAGGAATTTATAAAAAAAAAGAAAAACTTTACGAAAGATGACATACGGAACAGAGCCATGTTATATGTCAAGGAAATCTGTTAACTAAATAAAATTTAATGAACAGGAAGTAATAAAATCTAGTGATTTTCTTGCCAACCTAAAATCATTGATTTGGAATTGAATATAAAACATAGAAGGCAAATTTGGAAATAAATAAGAGTTTATATAAAATAAAATAAGTAAAAATTCATAAATTGAAAACTAAACAGTTCCATATATATAAATAATCATTTTAGGTTGTAAAAATTGTATATTTAATTGTAAATAAATATACCATAAAAAGGGAATTACAACAAATTTTGAGATTGTAATACATGTAAAGGATATTTTATATATTCCTTAAGACATTATAAACCCATTTATACAAGTGTTATTATCCTCCAGGACAATTTTAATTAAAGAATTTTGTATTTTCATGAAAAACACTCAAATTGACAATTATCGAATAAAAAAACAATATATGGAGGCTTTGTTTTTGATATGTGAAAAAGTTTGTTGATTTAAAAAAGAATTGAGAATCGGGCGTTGGTAGAAGGATGGTTAGCATCTATGTAGCTCTCCTCTACAAAAATTTTCATAAAACTATGTAAAAATATATAATTTTAAGTTAAAAACAATTATAAAATCATAATATCGATTTTGTATCAACTGTGTAATAAAGTGCCGTGTGCAGAAAGAGTATTTCTTTAGTAAGAAATTCCCAAGAAAAAGAGACGCTTAGCAGCAGTTCCACAGTGCCGAGAATTGGAAATAAGGTCGGTGGTTTTTGAGTTTTTTTTAATTTGGAATTCCAAAGAGAAAGAAATAGTGAACAATAAAAAAAATATTATTTGAACGTTAACATTAAAATTTCTAAAAAAGGCCAAAAACGATAAAAAATGATTAATATCATTTCATATCCATGGATATCCATGTCATTTTGATTATCATGCAACTTTAATAATAGTTATAATTTGTACTTACTTGTGAAATTTTTTTTATTTCACATCATCATTGTTTACATTGCACGTAAAGTACCATTTCACTTCTATTTCTTCTAATGCATATTTAACTATTCCTATAACTATTCATCATTCACTTTACTCGCATTTTGATATATGTATGTAACTGTATAGTGTAATTTTCAACAATATATCGATGATTGCAATGAATTTAAGAACGTTAAATTTATAAAAACATTCATACAAACAACATCGACTGTGAACCATACGTTTTGTGTCGTGATATACGAGGATTTGTTTCTCCTATGCGCCGACGCACTCATTTTAAACATTCAGTGCGCATGTCCAGTCAAGAATGCAGGAGCGGTGTAAAGAATATTTATGTAAAAAGAATTTGAATATAATCTCAACAATTTATTAAATCATTTCGTTAAAGTGTTGGTATTTTTCATTTAATTCATTCATTGTATAATAATATTTGGAGTCGATAAAAACAAAGGTATATATTTTATTCAGGAATAAAACATACTAGAAAAATTTCAGAATTCAATATTGAGAAAACACAAACAACGGATTGCAACAAGATAACCAAACGCACATTTGTGCCTTCAAATGGAAGATCCCGAGTTTTCAGGACAACAACCAACAGAGACACGGATATATATATATATATATATATATATATATATCATTGAATTTTTTGCTAATTTCAAAGGAGTCCTTAATGTAATACTCATTTTCATAATCAAGGACTCCTTTGAAATTAGCAAAAAATTCAAAGATATAATATTACCACCTAATTATATATATAAATATATATATATATATATATATATATATATATATATATATATATATTGAACCAGATATCATATATATTAAAAGAATATTGTGTAGGAATATTTTGCTTATATGAAAATGGATTGAAATGATGTAATTTAAGAAAACACCATTCATAATAAAAAGTATATAGATTAAAGATATATTAAATAATTAGTTTACAACCAAAAATAAATGAAGAAATTACCTTAATAACTGTATAAAATTAGAAATTGCCTAACAAATGTAGTGGAGAAAATTAAAGCTGCCCAAGATGATGAATGATTATTTGCTATAGCGTAGTCAGCTGTTCATCTAAAATAAAACAAATCTTAGTATAGTCAATTTATAATAATTATCAGTTTAAGTAGTTAAGTTATGAAGCATATGCATATTTAAGAGAATAAGGAGAATAAGTTTCATAGATAAGTTTATAATGCCATAAAGAAAAATTATATATCACAAAGTAGAATAAATTTAGAGTCAATAAATAATAATTTGTTAATGAATTTTAAGAAATATTTGATAAGACAGTATAGAATTAGTGTAAATAATTTAAAGCAAAGAATATAGAGAGGTTACATAAAAGAATTCATGTTCATAAATAAGTATAATTGTCACAGTAATAAATTGTCAAAAACAAAACTAGATATTGGACTATTAAAAGGTAATTATGTATATCACCAACTATAAAGTATTTATTTGATAAAAATTCAAGCAACTCTAAATAAAAACTTATAATGCCAAGTGAATTTACATTAGTATCTACATGTATAAAACTTTTTAGTAAGTGAAATAAATGTAAACGTAATTCGACTGCTCAAAATAATATGTGATTGGTTTAAAAAAAGTGACAGAACTAAATTCAATCAACGAAGAAAAAACAAATTTTTTTGAATAGTGACCTGACAAACAAAATATTTGTTTGTTGAAAAAAAAAAGGAGAATCGGCAGGGAAGCGTTAGTAGTTGGGAGTTGGCGTCAAGATAACAAGAGGCTGAGGTAAAAGTGTTCCCGAAATTTCATGAAAATTCCCAATTAACATGCCTAAACTCATGAATGATTGTTAAATACAATACTACTAATACTTACAAACGTTTATATCCAGTTTTCCTGGGAGAGTAATCAATATTTCTCCTAATTATCTGTGTTGGAACTTCGATGGAGTATTCCTGGGTCCAGAGGTGTTCATCCCGATACCAGAACTACAGGTCAGTGCTTATTTGAAATATTATTGGCCAATAATAAGAGTTAAAAAACTTACAAACTCAAATCAGTGCATAATTTCATGAAATTAATAAACTTCGCGGCAATAATCGATCTAAAAAAGAAAGAAAATGGACTTTATGTAGTTAATTAATTAAACAAATCTTTAATACTAATTAAAAAGGCCTAATTCAAATTGAATAAAAGTTTATACTTACGCCATTTTCTAATCTTGTGAGGAAGATTCTTCATAAATTTTTCATGTAACATTTCCATGTGTATATAAATCGTATAATCTATTTCTTCCACAGCAATTTGTAATTTGTATATGTATATTTTCACCATAAATTCTTTTATATATAAAACCATCTCATTATATTTACTGACGACAACTTTATGTTCATCTAAACAGCTCACAGATGCTACGCATCGTAAAAGTTCTGTTCGCTTCGCTCTGAATCACATGATGAGAGTTAAGCATGCGCACAGGATGGTATATAAAAATCAATAATATCATTTCGTAATCCATAGGCGTCGCAATTTATAAATATTGAATTAAAAATGTTTCCTTAAAAAATTAAATTCTTTAAAAAGTAAAGTGTTTCTTTTTATTTTATATAAGTGAAATATATCTACGGAAGCCAGGACTCAAAGAGAAACAGGGTTTCATGCTCCCGAACCAATAATATAACTATTACATAAAAATAATAAACTATATATAAATAAACAACTGAGCTAGCCACATCACACAAAAATAAATCAAATTAAAATAAATCTCATATCTAAAAATATAAAATAATTAATATATAATATATAAAATATAGTATAAATGGCGCCCAACGTGGGGCATTGTAAAAAAATTTGGTTACATTTGTAAAATTTAAAACTCAATTAAAGTATCAACATGGAAAGAAAAAGTACACTGAGAGACGGAAAACAGGAGTCAGGAAACACAAAGAAGGATAGTTAATGTTGAACAATTTATGCAAGCTTGGATTAGATTTAAAGAAAAAAGAACAAAAGAGGAAGATGATCGGTTCATGCAATTTTTGATCTGTATGAATAGAAAATCGGATATTGAGAATGAGATAAGTAAAAATATACGGGAAGTTAGGAATAGTATGAATGTAGATTTAAATAAAGAATTGGACGAACAAAATGAGATTATAAAGAGAATTATGGAAAATAGGATCAAGCAGGATGATGAAAGAAGAAAGGATAAGGTTCGATATTTTAACATAGTAGAGGGGAACATTGATGGAAAGATGGATAAGTCGTTAAACAATATGGATAGCAACATGGATAACATAAATGTAGAAACGAATGGTAAGGAGGACCAGATTAATGAAAATATGAACAATATGAGGGGAGATTTGAAAGCGACTATAAATAAAAATACTGATATGATGGAACCGAAAACAAGTAATAATTTGGAAAATAAAATTAATGATATGAAACCAGAAAATATTGAAGAAATTAAGAATTGTACAGAGAAGAATGAACAATTTAGAAGGCAAATACATGAAGTTAACTTAGATATGGAGGATCAAAATAAAAACTTGAAAATAGTACCAGAAGAAAGCGAAATCAAAATGGAAGAAAATTTACCAGGAACTATACAAACGGAAATATCAAAACAAACTAGTAATATAACAGATAACTATGAAAGGAATGAAAAAGAAGAAATTACAATGGAAATAGGAATGGAAATTGGCAACAGAATAGAGGGGATAGAAGAAATTAAGGAAGAAACTAATAAAGTGGAATACATGAAATCACAGGAACAAACAATTGAAGAGGAAAATCAACATTTCCAAGAAAAAGTAAATGAAGCAATCACAAATTTGAATGGTATAATAGAAAGATCAACAGGCAAATATGGTAAAAGAAGTGGAATTATGGATAGTCAATATCACAAGGAAGTACAAGAGATGAACCAAAGATTGAAAGACACAGTAGAAGATATAGGAGCAAATATGAGAGGAAATGTAGGAGATATAGGATGCCTAGGAGAATTTTATAATAATAATGTACCAACAAGAATAAAATGTAATGAAAAAATGAATATAATTTACACAAATGCTTTCATCAAAATAATAATAAATGAAATGAATAAGGTGGAATAATTTGAGACACAGATTTTATTGGATTCATGGGAAGAAATGAATGAGATACGGGACTGCAAAATTAAGAAGGATAGGATAGAGAACGGAAAGAAGATTCAGAAGTGCAATGAGAAACAATCAACAAGAGAAGAACATCAGAAAAAAGTTAGGAAAAGAATAGCAAATTAAATAGTATAACATGATGATTGGAAGGAAGTTTGGAAACGGAAAAGCTATGGAATAAACAGGAAAAGGATAATAAAATAAACTGGAAGATAAATTTATTAATATCACATAACAATTATAAAAAAATCAGAAATGAAGTTAAGATAAAAATTTTATTCTAAACAATGTACAAAGATAGAGATAGGTTAGGTCAGAAAAAGCTGTAAATAAAATAATAGACATAAGTATAGATTGAAAAATTTCAATATTAATTAAGTATATCATGCTAGGTAATATTATAGGATAGATCGTGTTCTTTGTTGATTAAGCAGATGATATTCCAAACGATTCTTCACACTTCTTTATTAAGAATCTAGAAAAAAAGAAAAAAATATATATAATACATATCATATAATATAAATCGAAACTTATTAGGTGAAACTTAGGAATGGAATAAATAGTTTAGAGTATACAAAGGGAAATTCAAACAGGGCAAACAAATAGGTAATGATAAATAAATTAGATGAAGTACTGGCTTTATAAATAAATAAAACAGGAAGATATAAGATAGAGGGGATGAAATTATGTACAACTAAAAATATTAAATAGATGTTCACACCTTTAGAAAATAAATGGAATAAGACACAACAATTAAACAAACGAGAAGAAAGGAGATAGTTAGATGAATTATATAGATTAGAATATATGAGATGATGTTTTGATGTCAATTGAAATGTATAGGAATTAAGGAGAAAAGTTAAATTAGAATTTACACTTATTAACAAGAACAAGAAGGATTTAGAAAGGATAAGTTATATAACAAATGAATAAACAGTAAAAGGGATGGAAAGGAAAGAAAGTTTAAACCAATATATAGAACAGGAGATAATCATATCAAATAAAATTTTATAGGAATTATGGAGAAAAGTTAAAAATGAAATATGGAAGTAAATATTTATATAGAATAGAATATGATTAATTATTATGAGATAGGGAGATATGAAATATGAAGTATAATGTAATGAATATATTGATGAAATAAAGTTGATGAATTATAATTAAGAATTATGAAAATGAATATAAATAGAGATATAAAGCAAAGAAAAAAAGGTTAGACTATGGGAGCAATTATATTGATATGAATATGGGCTGAAAATATGATATGAGGAGTATATAGAAAAATAAAACATAATCAAATTAAAAAGAAATAAGTTGATATATAAGTAGATGTTAGCATGAAAATGATAGTAAAGAAGTATTATAAGAAGTAATATTAAGAATATAAATTGACATTGATCCTAATCAAGTGTATTTTAGGAAAGAATAATGATACAGGTAGTGAAAGAAATAGGGATTGTATTAAAAAATATGTGAACATTCATTTGAGAATTAGAAAATAAAGTTAAAGAAAATGAAGATTATGCCATAAAGTTATAAAAAATTAAATAGAAAAATATCAATCATTTATAGTAAGAAAATTGAAATTTAAATAAATATCCAGGGTATGGATATCATTTAAATTTAAATTTGAGGGGAATTTGAACCAGATATCATATATATTAAAAGAATTCAGTTGTGTAGGAATATTTTGCTTATATGAAAATGGATTGAAATGATGTAATTTGAGAAAACATTATAAAAAGAAAACACCATTCATAATAAAAAGTATATGAATTAAAGATATATTACATAATTAGTTTACAACCAAAAATAAATGAAGAAATTACCTTAATAACTGTATAAAATTAGAAATTGCCTAACAAATGTAGTGGAGAAAATTAAAGCTGCCCAAGATGATGAATGATTATTTGCTATAGCGTAGTCAGCTGTTCATCTAAAATAAAACAAATCTCAGTATAATCAATTCATAATAATTATCAGTTTAAGTAGTTAAGTTATAAAGCATATACTAATTTAGGAGAATAAGGAGAATAAGTTTCATAGATAAGTTAATAATGACATAGAGAAAAATTATATAACAAGAGGCTGAGGTAAAAGTGTTCCAATAATTTCATGAAAATTCCCAATTAACATGCCTAAACTTATGAACGATTGTTAAATACAATACTACTAATACCTACAAACGTTTATATCCAGTTTTCCTGGGAGAGTAATCAATATTTCTCCTAATTATCTGTGTTGGAACTTCGATAGAGTATTCCTGGGTCCAGAGGTGTTCATCCCGATTCCAGAACTACAGGTCAGTGCTTATTTGAAATATTATTGGCCAATAATAAGAGTTAAAAAACTTACAAACTCAAATCAGTGCATAATTTCATGAAATTAATAAACTTTGCGGCAATAATCGATCTAAAAAAGAAAGAAAATGGAATTTATGTAGTTAATTAATTAAACAAATCTTTGATACTAATTAGAAAGGCCTAATTCAAATTAAATAAAAGTTTATACTTACGCCATTTTCTAATCTCATAAGGATGATTCTTCATAAATTTCTCATGTAATATTTTCATGTGTATATAAATCGTATAATCTATTTCTTCCACAGCAATTTGTAATTTGTATATGTATATTTTCACCATAAATTCTTTTATATATAAAACCCTCTCATTATATTTACTGACGACAACTTTATGTTCATCTAAACAGCTCACAGATGCTACGCATCGTAAACGTTCTGTTCGCTTCGCTCTGAATCACATGATGAGAGTTAAGCATACGCACAGGATGGTATATAAAAATCAATAATATCATTTCGTAATACATAGGCGTCGCAATTTATAAATATTAAATGAAAATTTTTTCCTTAAAAAAAATAAATTCTTTAAAAAGTAAAGTGTTTCTTTTTATTTTATATAAGTGAAATATATCTACGGAAGCCAGGACTCAAAGAGAAACAGGGTTTCATGCTCCCGAACCAATAATATAATTATTACATAAAAATAATAAACTATATCTAAATAAACAACTCAGCTAGCGAGATCACACAAAAATAAATCAAATCAAAATAAATCTCATATCTAAAAATATAAAATGATTAATATATAAAATATAGTTTAATATATATATATATATATATATATATAGGTGGGGATAACGTTATCCCCACCTATATAGCATTTTTCAGTCGTTATATAAAAAAAAATTTTTTTTATATATATATATATATATATATATATATATATATATATATATATATCGCTCTCGGTCTCTTTATTTCACTTTCCATTTTTCCGCCTTATCTTTCCTTTGATATTCTTACAATTCTATTAACCATTCTATTCTTGGTCTTTCACACATATTTTTTCACGTGATTGTCGTTATATCTTAGCACATTGTACTGCTTGTGGTTCTTGTCTTCACCCGTGTTGTTCATCCTTTACACGTCGCCCTTTTATAATGTGTTCCTGAGAACTTGCTATATTCCTTTACTCTTTCATTTTTTATGTTCCAGCTCACCGTGCCTTTCGTGCATTTAACTTCAACTTTTTTTCTCCCATTTGTCCCATTGTCAAAGTCTTATTATTGTTTTTCATATTTTTGGACAAAATTTCACTTAGAAATTTTTTAATTGCTTGGTGTTCTCCGTTTGTTCCTTTTTGAACTTCTGCACAGCTAAATTGAAAAACAAAGTTGATAAATGAAACGTACGCCTTTCTACAGTTAATTTTTTTTTATTCTTAAGTTTCATGATACTAATTTTTGCATTGTCCTTGCAGTTATTTTTCCCCCTTTACTTCTTGCTCTGGTACTATTTTCTGAGTTAACTCCTCCTCTAGGAATCGAAGGTTTGTGCAAACTTTGCTATTTCCAACTACTGTTCCCACGTTTTCCCGTAATCTATTTAACAGTGAAGACTCCTTAGTTGTCAATCTACATTTAATAAATCCTGTCGCTATTATTAGTTCCAGTCTAATATTGCCTCTTCTGCCTCTTTCATCACTAGATAATCCAATAATTCCTCAAAATATGTTACCTGCACTGCTATATACTGTTCGTCTACTCTAACAATTTTTTCTTGTTTGTTTTGTATTCCTTCTAATTTATTCTTAAACGTCTCATTATTATCTTCTCCTAGATTACCGATGTACCTGTCTTAGTGTACTACTTATATCATGTCATAACACGAATTTTACCAATAAATGCCTTGCGATGCAAGTGATGGATTGGGGATAGAGATAAATATCTTGTTCATTTACTTTTTCAGGTTCAAGTTACTAATACCGAAGACCTTGGAACAATCACTCAATTGAAACTAAGAGTAATATCCAGTGAAACTACCCTCCAATATTTGAATCTCTACACACCAGCACTTAGGGAACTCACACTAGACGGTAGCTGCGTATCGTCGTTAAGAGATTTGGGATTCGGTTTGAGAAACTTGAAAATTTTAAAAGTTAATAGGTGTGGTTTGACCTGTATTGACGGCGTTTTTGGTTTTGAACAGTTACAAGAATTCTACCTAGCCGACAATGAAATTACCACTTTAGCTCCCTGCGCTTTTCTAAATAATATTAGAATTTTGGATGTTAGAAGGTAATTGGTTGAATATTAAGCAGAAAAAATAGTAATATTTCCTGAATAATGAAAATTTTGAAGAAGAAAACTATTTCTGAAAATGAAAACTTAAAAAATAGTATCTCCTCAGAATGACACACGTGGAAGTTCATGAATTAAAAAATTTGATCAGGTTTCCATAGAATTCTAACGAGTCATCTAATAAACATTTTTGTTTGTATTAGTTACACTATATTCTTCAGTAACGTCTTCAAAAAGGTAATGTTCTTGTTTCTGATCCGAAATCTACTAAGGGAAACTTCATATTTTCAAATGCTCTGTAACTCTTTATCGTCTCATCCAAAGGTTCTCTATCCTCCGTCTATCTTGGTTGATTCATTTTAACCTAGCGCATTTGACTGCCTTCGGATTTGTGGGGAGATATTGGACTCGGTCGATGCCCAGTGAGGAAATGTATAAATCTTTAGTGTTTTAAATGCAACTTACTGTTTCTAGTTTACTCCACAATATATTAGAAACTCAATAGAACTAATCAAAAAGTTGAAAGCAATCCACTTGCAAGATAACTATAAACTCATTTCGTTCGATGTAACTAATATGTTTACTAAAATTCCTCCTAAAGAATGCCTAATACTTGTAATAAAATTACTAGAAGATAAAAATATTAATCCAGGAATAATATCAGATATACCTAATTTATTTGATGTATGCATTAATCAGAATTATTACACTTTTGACAATAAGATATATATTCAAAATGAAGGTTTACCAATGGGAAGCCCTATATCACCTATTTTAGCAAACATTTTTATGGACAATTTAGAATCAAAGATCGTTGAAAGCAATATTTCGAAAAATATTTTATTTTGGTATAGATATGTAGATGACATATTAGCTTGTTTTATGGGTAGTGAACGACAATTAGATGTATTTTTCAACCACATCAATAATTTACACCCAAAAATTAAATTTACATTAGAAATTGAAGAAAATAGCTCAATCAATTTTCTTGATATAAAAATTCAAAGAGTTAATAATGTACTTGATTATTCAATTTACCGTAAACTAACACAGACTGATGTGACAATTCCATTCAATTCCAATCACCCTATGTCACACAGACTAGCGGCATATAATTGAATGATACATAGAGCTTTTTCAGTTCTTATGAACAAATGTAATTTTGATAGAGAGATTAATACAATTAGACAAATAGCAACATCCAACGGTTATCCATTAGATATGATAAATAAGCTAATTAGTAAAAAAGAGGAAAAGTGGCATTACAACTAATATTTCCTAAACAAGCTGATGAAATAAAAACTTATAAAACCATCACATATGCAGGAAATATGTCTAATAATATTTCAAAGATAATATCTTTAGCAACGAATACAACAATTTCTTTAAAACAGAAAGTAACGTTAGTACAAAATTGTTAAATGTAAAAACAAAAATACCATTATTAAAAAAGTCGGGTATATATAAACTCAAATGTCCAGAATGTAATGCTGTCTATTTGGGTCAGACCCTTAGGAATTTTGAAATCCGATACAGTGAACACTTACGAGCATACAGATTGAAACAACCAGATAAATCCCACTACGCAAAACATCTACTTGATACCAATCATTCATTGACACCTAACACATAACTAGAAGTGCTGCATATTTGTGAAAAGAAACAAGAACTGGATTTCCTTGAAGAATTGGAAATTAGAAGACATTTAAGAAACCCACAATATGAAGTTGTCAATGAACAGTTAAATCTAGGGAGTTCTCCACTAATAAACTGTCTTCTTAAGTGATAATTGTAAAGATCAGCAGATATAGTTTTCCTGGTTTTCTATATCATTGCACAGTTATACTGATCCTAATTGGAAAAGTAATATCCAGGATATCACCATAGGGCTAATAATATCTAAGCTTCAATATTTGTAATATCACATCTTCTTCTTTTTTCTATAAACATATATTAAGTCAATCACAACTACTAACATCAGGTAGGCATCAAATGAAATGTAGCTTCTGTCATTCTGACGTTGATATTGATTTATCGAAACAATTTTCAATTTTTTAGAATTTTCAATAACTTTTATTATATTGTGGAATTAACTAGAAACCGTGAGTTTCATTTAAAACACTATTATGTTTATTAAGTTACTAATTCATTAATATGGAACTAAACAGCGAATTATCATGCACTCCACCAGAACTTCTCAATATTACTAATAATGCATTTAATGATTTACTACCTGAAAAATCTAAACAAAAATATGTATATAGTATTTATATTTTGATTTGATTCTGTCATTTGTTCTGCACGTGACAAAATTTCAATGCTGAGAAATTATAAATTGAAATACATACGATTGACATTACAAATCATGACTTACCTTATAATTATATATTGTTTATATTTAATATTATTGTTTTTATTCAAATTCTTCAAACTTTATAGAAAATGTATCAAGTCATGGGTCCACCGCCCAATACCAGTTATAATTGAACAGTGCCTCCACCTGTATAAAAAGTTACCAAAAACAATGCTGAAATGGTTATTTTGTTACACTGTTTTCGATGTCACAAAGTAAATTTTGTATACGTGAATTATAAAAAAATGGTTTTGATCTTTAAAACTGTTTATTATCAGTTTGATTTCTTATCATTGCTCCTGACATTGCCAAATCAAAACTGTACATAATGTATTTATAACAAAAGTGAAATCCATTTTTGTACTTATAATGTTTTCAACGATTTCAGGAATATGATTTCTTTAGATGATATCAGTTTTATCAAATTTTGTGATAATATTGAAGAGCTGTACGTAGAAGGTAATCCAGGCATATTAATCAATCCTGCTTTCCGGGAAATTATTCAGCACAGATTACCAAATGTTCAAATTTTGGATGGATATCTTCTCACAATACCAGGTAATTGAAAATGAATTTGATCGCTGAAAAGGACAGATCAAATATTTTATTATCACGTTCAATACTTTCCTATCTCCTCGAAAATCAATTATAATGTAACGAAATCGCACACTGATGTAGTCCCTAAATCCGACTCTGTCTATGAAAGTTATAATTTTGGCGAAGGCGCAGGGATATCTTCGAACTGTTTACCATTATTTTTTTGTGGCCAGTCTCATCTAGCCATTTCCAAGGAGGCGCTATGTAGAAGGTTCGGGAATAAAAAGCACTTAATATATGAAGACTATCGACCAGCCTGAGAAGATTAGTTTACAATTTTATATCGTGAGATAAACAGTGAACAAGTAAATCATAGTGAAGTGCTTATATAAATTAGTGTAAGTGAATATATAGTGTATTTAATATTAATTAGTGAATAATTTACTGAAAAACTAGATTATATGAGTTAACCTACCATGTGTATGAATTTATCCCTCCCGTCGTAATTAAAACTTTTGAATACATAAGAAAAACATTACATTGGTGCCAGGTGTGGGGTAAAATAAATAAATAGTTACGTAAAAATGGCTAAGAGACTAAGTGGCCTGAATATGACAGAGCTGAAGGCGGAATTGGAAAATCGTGAGTTGGAAACGTCCGGAAAGAAGAGTGGATTAATAGAAAGACTAAAAATGGCACTGTAAAGTGACGGCTTGGATCCAGAAACATTTTTATCCAATATCGAGACTGTCCACCTTAATCTCGTCAATTTCTACCAAGGACGAAAATATTTCAACTAATGTAAAGACCGGTATTTCTGCTATGAAGAACGATATTTCCGCTAATATGGACGAGAAGAGCTATATTTCCACAATGAAGAACGATATTTCTCTTAATATGGACGAGAAGATTCCAACTATGAAGAACTATATTTCTGCCGATATATTATCACTTATAATTGCACAAGTGGTTTGTATTTTATCGGGTAAATTTGGGTTGTTTAATGAGAAACTGTTCCCTGGCAATTTGACGAGAATAACTGTCAACTATAAAAAACACGACACCGGAGGTGGAGTGTTTTTAGGTTGACAGTTATTCGAGTCAAATTGCTAAAGGAAACAGTTTAGAATTTGAACAACACAAATTTACCCAATATCAATACAAAACTCGAGTGTAATTCGGCAGGACAATTTAATGAATGAGAAATTTGGAAACATATCTTGCAATATTACATTCAATTTCTCGATGGAAGTATCTGGCTCAAATGCGTATCTTCTTGCATCGCAAAACGTAGAAAACTGTCGCCAGATTGATGATTGCGTCGCAACTGTAACAATTTGACTAATTTCGGCGTTCGTAGACACACCGAATCGACTCATTGTTAGTTGTTGAAAATTCAATAAGTTAGTTACGAGGTCATAATTCGCTGCACCTGCACAGTATCATATTTCATTAATCAGAATTCATGGATACTCGTATCATAGTTCTTTAGTTACTTTATTTTTGTAGTTTAGTTTTTTGTTAACTACTCAAAGAATAACATCTGTCTTGTAATAATCGAATAAAATATCTTTTTTAAAAATAGTATTTCTATTTTGAACTACATATCTGGCGCAGTCAATAGGATAACGCGTGTTGTCCTAACGTGTTTACAAAATACGAACTTACATCCCTTCAGTGGAGCCCATCCCTTCAGTGGAACCAGTGCAAATCATCCCTTCTGTGGAAATCGTCCCTTGTGTGGTACAGTTACGTGGTGGACAAAAACTCGAGGAAGGTACAACTAGCCAGAAAACCATCGAGGTAAGTGCTAAGTTTCCTTTTTGCCTTTTCCTTATTTTTCATTAATTCGGGAAGGATAGTTGTTAAGACAATTTTATTTGTAATTAATTAAAACCTTCATGATTGATACTGATTCCATAGTAGAATCTCTTAAGAGTTTGAATATCAGCAGTGTAAGTAATAATAGTAAAGTTAAAATGCCAATCGGTCAATTAGAACCTCGTCCTATCAACTGGGAGTTGTTTAAGTCAAAAATTTCAAATATCAAACCTTATGATGGGGATACGAATACTCTCAACAAATTTATTTCTCTTTGCGATAACCTAATCGCGACGTATAAGGATTATAATGATAAAGATTTGAGCGACCATATTCTTGAATGCATTCAGGGTAAGCTTGTCGGAAAAGCCGAACTAATGGTCGGGAATAGAGTAGAGTTTAATAGTTGAGAACTGTTAAAAGGTGCGCTTAGGCAATGTTTTTCGGACAAACGGAATTTAGAATGCTTAACGCAAGAGCTCACGCGAAATAGGCCGCATAAAAATGAAAATTTGATAGAATTCGGGAATAGGTTGCAATTATTGAGAAGCAGCATCATACAAAGAATTAGTAACGATAATAATCTTAACCAAAATGAGAAAATTAAACATATGCAATTTTGTGACAATACGGCATTAAATACCTTTATTGCGGGCTGCACCGGTACTTTACGAAACAACATGCATTTAAAGCAACCAGCATCACTGGAGCATGCTATTGCTTATGTTAATGAATTTAAAAATTTCGAAAAGCTTTATTCTCATTCAAATGATCAAAGGTCCTACCAAATCAAAAATAATTTCAGAAATCAGAATTACGGCCCCCGAACTCATCAACACCACGGCAACCAATATTATCATCAGTCAGCTTCTTCTTATCCCTCAAACTATAATTCTAATGCGTATTTATCTCAAGGCCCTTCGTGGCCTCGTCAACCCATTAACGTTCAACCCCAACAATTACCACCCAGAAAATACCCAACTAATTCAGAAGTTTTCGGACCTCCTCGTAATGTTTTCAAACCTAATCAGACTCCTATGCATCGTCTTCCAAAACCTGAGCCAATGGCTATTTTTACAAATTCAAGACTACCCCCATCATATAGTAGAAGATCCAATAATGTTAGAAGCAATTATTTTGAAAATAACGGCCAAAGGTCGAATTTCATAGCTGAAGAATTATTTTCTAACGACTACATTGGGACGGAATGCGAACTGACGCATGGCGACGTCGACGCAAACCCCCATTTTCGCGAGCAAGAAAACTATGTAGATTCTGAGTATGTTAGTGAAAATTTTCAAGAGAATGCCTCAGTAAACCCTATAACTTAATCCAACTGAACATTACCTCTAATAATCCCTTACCCTATATCAGTATTTCTAAGCTCCCATTAAATCTGCTAATAGACACCGGAAGTACTAAATCAATCTTAAAGCCTATCATTGTCGAAAAATTCTATCCCAATTGCATATTTAATTCAAATGTATCACTCTCAACCTCTTTGGGAACCAAAAATGTGCAGTTTCAAGCCGACATACCAGCTTTCCAAGAATTTAACAGGAATCATAAGTTAAGGTTCATATTATACGATTTTCACGAATTCTTTGATGGAATTATTGGTATCAACGATCTAATTTCCATGAAATTTAATATAGATTTGAATAACGAGTGTCTTGCTAGTGATAGGGCTGTAATTCCAATTAAGTTTAGAAAACCTTTCGATATTAAATTCCAAATATCAATTGACCCTAGTGAAAGAATCGTAAAGCAAGTCCCTGTTACAGTATCGAACGGAGAAATATTAATTGATAAGATAGTTTTAGGTGATATATATGTACCCGAGATGCTAACCATAGCCAATAATGGCTTAGCACTAGTAGAGTTTATTAATGAAACAAATAAAAGTTTAGCTATAACGTTATTAGAACCCTTAAGTGCAACGCCTTACAACCCTAATATTTACGAATGTTATAAATTTGAAACTTTTAATAGTCCGGATAAATTTGAAATAAATAAAACTCAAATCCAAAACTTGATTAGAGCTGATCACATGAATCCGGAAGAAAAGTCGGAAATAATTAAGTTATGTAAACAATATAAAGAATTATTTTTAAAACCCAGCGATCCTCTTACGTTCACTTCAAGAGTAGAGCATTGTATCAAAACCACCGACGAAGCTCCAGTACACGTAAAATCGTATAGATACCCGTATGCCCTTAAAGAAGAGGTGCAACGGCAAATAAATGATATGCTAGACAAGGGCATAATAAGACCGTCGTCGAGCCCATGGATATGTCCCATAAGACTTGTAAAAAAAAGCTAGACGCATCGGGGCAACAAAAATGGCGGCTAGTGTTAGATTACCGCAAGCTGAATGAAAAGACTATTAGCGATCGGTACCCCATCCCAAATATAAATGAAATTTTGGACAAATTAGGGCGTGCCCAATATTTCAGTACCATCGACCTTGCTAGCGGATTCTATCAAATAGAGTTGAGCAAGGATTCGATAGAAAAAACAGCATTTAACGTAGTCCATGGTCACTACGAGATCTTACGTATGCCCATGGGTCTAAAGAACTCGCCTAGTACCTTTCAGAGGGTAATGGACGAAGTTCTTAAAGATTTGCAGAACAGGGTGTGCCTTGTGTATATGGATGATATAATTATTTTCAGTACAGGGTTGCAAGAGCACATACAAAATCTTAAATTAGTTTTCGAAAAATTAAGACAAGCGGGACTAAAGTTACAGCTAGATAAATGCAAATTTGTGCGTAGAGAAGTAGAATTCTTGGGGCAAGTTGTGACGCCCGACGGGATTAAACCAAATCCCAAAAAGATCGAAGCCGTGCAACGCTTTCCCATACCTAAAACAAAAAAAGATCTAAAATCCTTTTTAGGGCTCTTAGGATACTATAGGAAATTTATTCGCAATTTTGCTAGGATTACAAAGCCGTTAACAAATTGCTTAAAAAAGAATAACAAAATAGAACACTCACAGGAGTTTATTAACTGTTTCAATCACTGTAAAAATATATTAATTTCCGAGCCTATCTTAGCATATCCAAATTTCGAGAAACCCTTCGAAATAATGACGGACGCATCAATGTACGCCATTGGAGCTGTCTTAAGTCAAGACAATCACCCCATTTGCTATGCGTGCAGAACTTTAAATTCTGCGGAGATCAACTACTCTACTATAGAGAAGGAGCTCCTAGCAATTGTGTGGGGATGCAAATACTTCCGCCCCTACCTTTTCGGACGACAATTCAAAATTTTAACCGATCACAAACCGTTAGAATGGTTGTTTTCCCATAAGGAACCAAACTCTCGCCTGATGCAATGGCGATTAAAACTAGAAGAGTTCGAATATACAATAAAATACCAAAAAGGAAAGCTTAACAAGGTAGCGGACGCACTTTCTCGTTCACCTCCTAAATTAGATGTAAATGCATTAGAAACTAGTTCCTTAGATGTTAGTATCGACGATATAGATGAAATAATAGCAAGGGAAATCAAAAAAATTGATAATCCTCCCTTAGTCAATCAGAACCTACCCGATCTCCTTGAGTTAGACATAGAAGATTTAATTAACGAAAGCAGTAAAATAAAAATTCTTCAGGATATTCAAATCCGCCCCCCTGATATCGAAATTACTCAGGACACTGATCTAGACACGGTTCATACTTCCGTAGAGAATCCGATTTTATCCATACCAATTTCCGAAAAATCTGTAAATCAGCAAAAAAATCAAATAATAATAACAACAGGAGAAATAAACTCTTACATTTGCAAACAAGAGAAAATATTCGATAACACTAGATTCAATGTCACTCTTCCCTCTAGAAATCTAGAATATAACATATCCACTTTCGCCAAAGATTTTTTAAATCCTAGAATTACGTATGCTTTATATTTTAGACAAACTAATTTACCCGAAATATTTGTTACAACCTTGCAAAAATTCTTTAAAAATTCAGCTTTTAAATTAATTCACTGTACAAAATTTCTCAAAGATTAAGTAACGTCAGAAGAGCAATGCGAAAAATTAGAATATTACCACGTTTACAAAAAGGCTCATAGAGGAATCAATGAGTTGAAAATGTCTCTTACAAAAAATTACTATTGGCCCAAAATGTCTGAGGACATAGAGTAATTTGTTAATAGTTGCGAAACTTGTTTAAAAAATAAGTACGACCGAAATCCACCCGTCATCAAATTTAATCTCACCCCAACAGCTTCTAAACCATTTGAACACATTCACATCGATGTTTTTCGAATCTCAAGTACCCCTTTCCTCACCGTTACCGGCATATCAGTAGTAGACACCCTTCTTAATTTTGTAACTCATTACGGATTACCTTATAAAATTACAGCCGCCTGTGGTAGCGAATTTAAAAACAAATATCTAGAAGACTTTTGTAAATTACACAGAATCGAACTACATCTCACAACAGCAAAAAATAGCAACTCAAATTCACCTAGAGAAAGATTCCATTCGAGCCTCATTGAGCATTTTACATGCCTGCGAGAGCAGAACCCGGAACTAACCCCTATTCAACTAATGAAGCATTCGATTTTAAGTTATAACAACTCCATACACTCTGTTACCAAATTTACCCCATTTGAAATCATTAAAGGGTATATTGGAAGTCCAGACCCCTTCGATCTAGATGATCATCTTGTTCTTTCTTACTATGTTCAAAACCACAAAAATATCAGTAAACAACTATATGAAATGATAAAAGAACGGAATGAAAAAGTGAAAGAACGGAATATAAACAAAGCTAACGAGAAACGAGATGAACCGCCAGATTTTTCAAACCAACATATAGCTTACGTTCGAACGAAACATCGAGATAAAAAAATGCCCAAATTCACAAAAGCCGAAATAGTTGTAGATGATAACGTAGTTTTAAAAACTAAGAAAGGAACTTATCATAAAAGCATCGTTAGAAAACCGAAACCTAATTCAAATATTTTACAGGGTCAGCATCGAAACGATGAAAAGGGTAGCCATCCCGATTTACTGGTCCTCGCCATAGTCAGTATTAATTGTTTCACGGAAGAAATAACTGTAACACCCTTAGAAAATCTCATTCTTCCGATAGATTTAGGTGAAGCTAGGTTAATTTACTCAAAACATACTTTTATTCATTACTTAGATGTAAGAGAAGTGGTTAATCAAATAAATATCCTTAAAACACACTTTTTAACAGTAAGAAAATTAATTCTAGATACTAATAGTTCAAATCCCATTTCATATCAGGGTCTTAGCGAAAATATTTTAGTACGCACAGAGTTTCTTATTAATTCGTTAGAACGTAAATTCGACAATTTATATCCCTATATGCGTTCAAAAAGAGGTCTAATCAATGGTATGGGAAAAGTCAATAAATGGTTGTTTGGAAACCTAGATTCAGACGATGGCATTCGATACGATAATGCTATTAGGTTACTGCAAACAAATCAGAAAAATATCATTACCGAAGTTAATCTACATACCACTTTATTTAAGAAACTAATCGATCATTATAATCAATCCATAACAGTTCTTTTGCAAAATCAAAAACTTCTCTAAAATAATCTAGTAAAATTTGAAGCCGCAATATTGAATCAAATAGATTCTCTAAGCAAATATATAACTTTTCAAGGAACAATTAGTCAAATCAATCTCGATTGTCAAAATTTAATATTATTCGTAGAAAATCTCGAGAACGCCTTGCTATTTTCAAAACTGAACATTCTTCACCCGTCCATGATATCAAGTAAGGAAATTATTGACTTGATAGAACATCTGCATAGCATTTATGATAAAAATCAAATTCCCAAATTCAAGAATGTCTTAACATACTACACCTTTCTTGGAACGCAAGCAACCTTTACCGAATCAAAACTAATCTTTGCTGTCCATATTCCTATTCTGAAAAGTAAATCCTTAGACTTTTACCGTATTTATCCTATTATCCAAGCTAATAAAATATTTGTCCCTTCACACCCTTACTTGGCACGTAACGAAGAAGACGTCCAGGTTGCAAACCAAGAATGCGAAAAACTGGAGGAAATTTACTATTGTACCCAAGAATCAATCCCCATTGATAACTGTACCGACGAACTGATAAGAAGCGGAAAACTACCAGACAGCTGCTATGCCACCGAGGTCCATATCCAAAATCCTTTAATCGAGCAGATAACAGCTAATGAAGTTCTAATAATCCCTGGGAAGCAAGTGGAAATAAAATCAAACTGCCGAAACAACAGAATATTCGAAGTAACAAAACCAACCCTTATTAACATACCAAAAGGATGCGAAATCTCCTCGAAAGAATTAAAATTCTCCAGAGTCAATGGAATTAGCGAAGGCAAGCCATTAATTTTACCAAAGATTGAATTAGAACAAATTAAGATCAGAAGGAACTATCAAACGCCGAATATGTCAGAAATAAAATTATTATTAGTTATACGAAATCCATAGAATCGCAAAACAACTAACACCGATAGAAGAACAGCATAATACACACGAAATCTGAATCCTATCAATACTCCCAACAATCTTAATCATTGGATGTATCGTCGTAGCCTTCTACGTAATCAGACGAAGATGCGAAAAATCAAAAATCAAGAAAGAAAAAGTCAAAATCATCGAAGAAATCCCCTTGGAGACAGTTCGCGAAAATCACTCCGTTATTTTCGCCTCTTAAGGACGGAGGAGTTACGAGGTCATAATTCGCTGCACCTGCACCGTATCATATTTCATTAATCAGAATTCATGGATACTCGTATCATAGTTCTTTAGTTACTTTATTTTTGTAGTTTAGTTTTTTGTTAACCACTCAAAGAATAACATCTTTCTTGTAATAATCGAATAAAATATCTTTTTTAAAAATAGTATTTCTATTTTGAAATACATATCTAGTTGTTGACAAACATGCCAAACTATTTATGCTGGTAACCAACACCGCGATAATTGATGAACAAATGAATACGTGAAAAAACCACTAGTGTATTTGTCGCTGTAATAGTTGAAGCTAACTTTTGTCGCTGTCAAAGTGACAATTGCCCTGTGGCATATGCGATTTTTTATACATGAGTTAAATTGTCAATGAAGAATGACAATGACGTTGATAATAAAATTTTGTCTCTAAAATCGGATATTGAGGATAAAATGACAACGATGGACGAGGAAATCAAGGAGACAAGGGGAGGAGACAGAAAGATGACAGATTCAAGAACACAAGACACGCCAGCATAAAAAAAGAAGACCAAACAAATAAAACCTTGCAACCCAGAAATACTTGCCAAGGTGGACAACATTTGCAGTTTTACCCGAAAGTATTGTGCACCAATTATGCAATTACGTATACAGAGATCTCGTAAACCGCAATAGATACAATATCGATTAAATGGAGAAAAAGTTTGGTATATTTATCGGGAATTATATGTTTCAAAAAAATTTGAAATATCTCGACCAGTTCCGGAGATATTCGACAAAATCCGAAAATGTTCCTTTTCGTTTTTTAAATGTGCCGTTGTTATTATAAAAGATATCAAAAAAATTATTCTCAACTTTTTTTAATAAACGAGGATATCTATAAATTACCATACCAAAAATTTCTATACGACGTTTCGTATTTACAGGATCACCATCAACTTCATTTGTTTAAATACGAACCTGGATTTTTTATTGCAATATTTTTTACGTTTTGAATAGATGCGTACAATAATTATTATACCATACTTGACGATTCAACCACGTTTCGTCATTCAAAAATCAACATCCTTTTTAAGTCCGCTCTTCTTTACTGAAGTCAAATTAATAATTTTAAATATTGGGCATTAAATAAGAATTTTTAAAGAAAATGAATGCACTAAACATGTGTCCAAAAATCTGTTAAATTGGTTAACGGAAAATGTATGAAAATCGGTTAACAAGAACTAGGTGTTACGTGCCGAACTAAATAATATCGTTTCATAACTTAGTAGTAGTATTTAACTTTTGAAAATTTGAAAATAGTACCGTTTTTTTTTATCAAATCAAGCAGTCTGTAAATAATTTACGTAATCGAAATTTCCATAACATATTTCCTGACGTAAAGTTGAATACACTCTATTTTCTTACACGTTTGTTTATATCTTTAATATTTCTAGATTTACATTCACGATTTTCTTTAAAAATAATGTTAGCCGTGGATGTCACAACCAAAACTTTTGTCAAACTGCTTATTTATCTGTCAATTGAAATAGGGGTTACTAGGTATTTCCTTTGATTTAGAAGTATAAAATAATTTAGAAAGTAAATAATATTATGGCTCCTTACACTGACGAAGAAAAGAAAGATATGTATAATGTGTACATAAAATGTCGTCGAAATGAATTACAGGCAGCTCAGGCCTATTTCGAATTATATTCAGAAAGACAGCAGCCATCGTCAAGGATATTTCCGCGTATATCAAAGAATATGAGTGAGTGTTAGAAACAAGAAAACCAAATATCAGGTACGAGATACGGTTAACGATGTTAATGTTCTTGCTCAAATTTACATTTACCCTGAAAATTTGACTAGACGAATAACTAAAGAATGTGCAGTAGGTACTTCCACGGTAAAAAGAGTCACACGCTGGAGACTTTGAGAGAAGGATGACGTTTTGTCGTGGGTGGAGACGAAAATTACTCCGTGATCCATATTTTAACAAAAAGATACTACTGATGATAGTGCCGAATTCAAAAATAAAGATCTATATGTTTAGTGTCAGCGCGTTGTTTTAAATGTGTATGCGTGATTGAAAAAGTAAAAATCTGAAATTTCTATGGGTATCGCGATAACTCACAAATTAGCGACACTTTGATTGACCACAATTTATAAAGTAATTAAATCTGGCACTGTTACGCATCATTCTATAAGTGACATCGACCCAATGAAAAGCTAAGTAGGGTTGACAATGCTACCAAAAATGTTATTCAACGGATAGTTTACGGGTTTTACAAGGGCAATATAGTAACCAACTCTAGAACTTATTCGTGCTAAATTGCGGGATGTTCCTGAATATAATTACGAAAGTTTGGAAACTCTTCGCGCGGTTTTGTTTAGTTTGTGAATTTAAGTATAAGGATTTAGATAATCGAATGGTAATAATGAAATCTCGGCGAATCGTTGAACTTAGGCAGGAGTATTTGCGTAAAATAAAAGGGTAGCGTCATTCAACCATAACTTGATACGCATGATGTTGTCAGCTGAATATAATTCGCATCGTTTGGTGAAATTAATACACGATTGTAATATTTCAGGGAATGGATCAATTAGAAATGATGAAAATGATTTCAACATGAGACAAGTCAACAGGGTGAGTTATTTGGTTCGTATAGAAGCAATCATACACTTTTTACAATATAATGAAACTATCCAGATTATTTAATGTATAGAATTTGAAACGCAACTGTTTCCTTCATTGTATAGGTAAGAAAATATTTGTATTCTAGTGAAGGTCATTAATTGAAATATCTTAGGTTTAGTGGTGAAACATTGCTCCAAGTTAACAGGCTCTGTTCTTGTAATAAGAAGGGTCATTTTCTAAGTAATTTTTGCCTAAAATACGTACTAGAATTGACCCATCACGTAAGGTTTTTGGTATATTTGAGGTTATGCACTTGAAACAGCGTTTTTGACTAATTTCAGAGTTATGCACAGTAGGCATCAGATTCGTTGGAGTCTTCTCTTCAGCTATATAAGTTAGTGTTAATCTCACCCAGCAAAAGTTATCACTTAGTGGATTTGGATCGAAAGGTCTATCCCCATCTATAGCAAAGATACTTTCTAATTATTTAATTAGAAATTATTTCCGAAGACATGGCTGTGAATCCCCACTCAGCAGCCTACACAGAGACACACAAGGATAAATAACTTAGTAGTAGTTGATGACACAAAACATTCCTTTCTTATCCAAGTCGCGCGGAATTGAAGTTACGAAATCCCTAGTTCACAAACCTCAAAGTGAAAGCAATCAAATGTCTAGCCATCTGAGGCCAGATTGAGTATTCAGCTTCTTGAGGCAAGCCTAGTCAGATATCCAGTCACCTAAGAGAGGATTAATCAAACGATACATTGATGAATAAATGGTTTTCTATAAATTAGGACATATTGTTTTTCGACTAAGAACTCTACTTGAAAATGGGATGACCTGTATGTGGTGAGATAAGTTATTCGAAATTTAATATAAAATCTAAAGTAGAGAAAAACCTTGTTTTTGAATTTTTAGGTTAGAACCTAAAAACTTGACATGATAAAGTAATTGGATTTAACCCAAAACTGCAGCAATGTGAGAAAGAAAACTCGGTTAAGTTAATTCTGAGCTTTCGGTAATTTATTTTTACCATTTTCAAAAAAAAACTAATTGAGGTTGTTCACGAAGCTATAATATTCATTTAAATTGAAATAAAAATTATTGTCTTACTTTAAAAATTACGTATATAATTAATAATTTTTAAAGTGAATCAATAATTACAGAAAATTTGTTTTATATCATTCTAAGCTGGAAAATAACCAATCAATATATCAGAAACAACACTAGAATAGGCTAAGCTCTCACTTGGGGACAGGATGTAATGAAATTTAGGATACCCTTGCCACAGTTTTAGATATGCCCGGACTCACTCTCAAATACATTAAAGGTGAACTTTTATAAGACTAATTTAAAGCTCAATTTGACGAAATTGCTTCAAGAAAGCTATAAGTGATTTCGTATGTTCTCTTCATCTGAAATCTGCGAATTCTTTAGGAGAAATTAGTATGAGGAGACACGAAACGGTCAACAAATAAGCATAAGGTGAAACCTGCTCCTGAAAATGTCTATTTATCTTTTCGTTGAACAATTAAGTGAGCTTAGTTATGACTTCAAACAAAGAATTTCTGATGACAAGATTGTTGTAGCTAATGAAAATGTAACAAAATATTGGAAAAATCAATATTGACAATGTTCTCTATGTACTACATACAGAATCTAATTTGTCACAAAAAGCTTTCTTCATAAACGTCCAAGCATACATACAAAGTTTTATATATATAGAATATGGTGAATGGTGATATATTCCATCAACATTGAAATATTTATTTCACAAACGACACCAGCATAAAAGATTAAGACACAGAAAGGTTTATGGGTAACGGAACTAGTACCGAAGAATTTAGCAAGTTGCAGATTGTAGACAGAATTTGAAGTGTACCTGCTACTTGCATTAAAGGAAAATCCACCACCATAAAGTTATTCACGCAACAAATTGTGAAACGATTACAACGAATGTATATTTAATTCATAGACATTAGCGGTCCGATAAAATTTGAAGCCCCCAGATATTTTTTCAATGTCGGTAACCAACATAGTGTAATAAATCTTTGCTCCAAAATTTTACACGTAATTAATGTGAAAAATGTGAGCAGCAATTTTTTTCACTTCAATATAATTGAACATTCTATCACAAAAAAAATACGTATAGTCTTATAGATAATATACTATTTTCTTTTCAGAACTTGTCCGATGAAGAAGACAGATCTAATTTCAGTATCGACTTTCCACCAAAGGTTTTCTTACAACGATATTTGGATAACTAATATCGAGTGATTACTATTCGATCTGTAGCATAAACATAGTTTGATTGTTAGGCATTCTATATTGAAGCTTTTACATTATAGTTACATTGTTGATATATTCTAAGCTCTACTTAGATATAAGTATAAAATAATATAAAAAAGGTCAGATTGATATATAATTGATTGATGTCAAAAACGGTTTTTTTATAAAAGCATGTTTCTAAAAGTTACTACAGTTTTTCCTTAGTAAAGTTAATAAATTAAAATAAACAGTCAGATTCACGGTTAATAACTTTAACAGGTTATGGGCCCAGAAATGCGCAACTGTTAGAAATAATTTATTTGTTTTTTTTTTGTTCCTGTTGTAAACAGCATTCTTGAAGGACAAAAATGGAAACGATGAAAGTTCAAATAGGCTTCCTGAACGGTAAAGTAAATTGGAATACATGGAAATATAAGTTTTGTGTTCTACTACGAGGAATACCAGGTGCAACTGATGTTATAAAAGGTAAATTGCTCAGACCATTTCCTGTATCTTCCACGGCATCTACAGAAGAACGAATGGAGTATGATAAGAAGGTTGAGTATTTTACTAAAGCAGATACTAGTGCATTACTGTTACTCACAACTAATGTGACTGAAGAAACTCTTCAAAAAGTGATGAGATTTACTACAGCAAGAAATGTTTGGTTAGAACTTGACAGATTGTTTGATGGGAAACTTATGAGTCATGTACTGAGTTTTTCAGTTATAAACGACATTGCAACACATACTTCAAAGCTGAAAACCCTTTGGCAAGAACTTCAACAAGAAATCACCAGACAAGTTAGTTCTTATGAATAATTGTTCTTGTGATTTACCTGAAGTACTGTTAATATATAAGATACTTGATACACTGCCAGAAGAATATTTTTCATTCAACTCTAGCTGGATGCTAATATCGAAATCAGATAGAACAGTAGACAATCTTACCAACCAGCTATGTTCCTATGAAAAAGCATTATCTAATAAAACGGAGAATAGAAATGAAGAGACTTTAAATAGAGAAAAAAATTCAGACAGACGTAATTTCGAGAAGAAGAAATATAGAGTATATCACTATTGCAACAAAGTGAGTTATAAAATTCGTCAATGTGTCAAGTGGAAAGCCGATGGAAGATCTCCAAAGCATACAGTTAACAATAATAGTAATACATCTGAAGAGAGAAATGCAAATGTAACACTATTAGCCCTTAATGAAGAAATTTTAAATGTAGACTGTGATCAAAACAGTTGGTTTGTAGATAATGGAGCAACTAATCATATTTGCAATAGAAACGATCTTTTCCAGACATTTTAGCACTTCAATAAAACATACACAGTAATAACCGCAAATGGAGTATCCTTTGAAGCTACTGCTTCAATAATAATAGAAGCTTTTGTTTATAGTAAAAAGTATTTTATTGAATTAGCTAGCTGGTATAAAGACAAATCTTTTTTCTGTATTGGCTGCACAGGACAAAAATCCACATAGTGAATTCCATTCGAGAGTAGAAGAACGTACTCTAGTAATTGATGGAGAAATCAAGTTAATAGGCCATAGACATCGATACGGAAATTTGTACAAACTAGGTATTCAAAATGTTATCCCTGAAAAAACCATGTTGGATGTCATTATGGTTTCGGATAGTAGTTTGTTGCAGTTATACCATGAAAGGTTTGGCCATCAAAATAAAAGACACGTGAAATATATCATTGAAAAAGTTTTAGATATAAAAGTTCCATTAGATAGTGAAATATGCGAAGGCTGTATTTACGGAAAATCACATAGGTTGAAATTTGGAACTAGAGAACGTGCCAAAGCAACTGGAAAGCTCATTCACTCGGATGTATGTGGACCTTTCAAAACCTCAAGTTCGGGAAATCGCTATTTTGTACTTTTCAAGGACGATTTTAGTAAATTCAGATATGTTTATTTTATAAGAGAAAAATCTGAAGTTGCAGAAAATAGCGGGACAAGTAATGAAAGAGCTACTTTCAGACAATGGAGATGAATTTACCAGCAGCATTTTTCGACAAATTTTACAAAAGAATGGAATTAATCATAGATTGGTCGTGCCATATACACCAGAACAAAAGGGGTGTTCAGAAAGAGATAATCGAACTATTGTTGAAACTGCAAGATCAATCATGTAGGAAAGAAACAATTTACCACAAATTTTATGGGCTGAGATGATAAATACTGTGCATATATTGTGAATAGAACAGGTATATCTGGTGTAAATGAAAAATCTCCCTTTGAAGTTTGGACAGGGAAAATACCTAATATCAAGCATTTGAGAGTTATAGGGTGTACCTGTTACGTAGATAATCCCAAACAATGTCGAGAAAATGGACAGAAAAGCGGTAAAAGGAGTTTTAATGGATATCGTGTATTGTGTAAAGAAAAACAACAACTCATAAGATCCAGAGATATTATCTTCGAGGAACAATCTTTAACTAGATGGACTGAATTTTCACCCGTTGAAGATAAGAAAAGTACTGAAACTGAAGATGAAATGAGTTTAGATAGATCTAAAGACGATATTCTCCAGAAAATCAAGAAATAAACGAAGAAGATTTAGAAGATAGATTTGAAGAAGAGCCAAAATTAGTAGAGAATATATTAAAAAAACATAGAGAAATAAAATTACCTGAGAAGTTTGAAGATTTTGTAATGGAGGTATATACGACACTTGTAGAACTTAAAGAACCACAGACTTACCAAGAAGCTATTGATAGTAATTATAAAGACATGTGGCTCGAAACCATGAATAAAGAAATAGCATATTTGAAAGAAAATGAAACATGGATTCTACAAGATTTACCATCCAGAAAGAAAGCAATTTCGTGTAACTGGGTTTACAAAATTAAAACTAATTCGGATGGCTCTACAGATAAATTCAAAGCTAGATTGGTAGTCAAGGGATTTTCACAAATATATGGTGAATCCTATGAAGAAACTTTTGGTCCTGTTGCTAAATCTGGAACAATAAGAGCTTTGTTGAGTATGGCTGCTAGCTAGAAAATGAATTGAAGCCAATTTAATGTCTCTACTGCATTTCTTTATGTATATCTGGAGGTAAAAGTATATATGAAACAACCTGAGGGGTATCAAGATGGTACTAGTAAAGTTTGCTGTCTCAACCGTAGCTTGTATGGACTTAAGCAAGCTCCGATATTCTGGAATAAAAGATTCATAGATTTTCTTATAAACCAAAATTTTAAGGCAAGTGATGCAGATTCATGCTTGTTTATCAAGAAACAAGAACATGATATGATTCTATTGGCACTTTATGTTGACGATGGTTTTTTAGCCAGGAGTAACGAAATTCTACAAAATGAATTTATGAATAATTTGGAAAAAGAGTTTAAAATTACTGCAAAACCAGCTACCTATTTTTTGGGCTTGGAAATTGACACTAGTAATGTTGGTTCTGTAACAGTGAGTCAGACAACTTATACAAGAAGAATCTTGGAATATTTTGGATTGCAAAATCGTAAGGCTGTGACTACACCAATGATTGAAAGTGGCTAATCAGTGAAATAAACTGGAAAAGTAGAAGAAAGTTTCCCTTATAGGCAAGCAGTTGGAGTTCTAATTATGGTAGGACCAAGACCAGATATTGCGTATGTAGTAGGAGTTGCCTCAAGAACATTAGAAAATCCATCTCAAAATGATTGTATTCGTGTGAGACGTATTTTTAGATATCTCAAAAATACTATTGATATTGGAATTATCTATAAGTCTGGTAACAAATTGAAACATCTTCAAGGGTTTAGCGATTCTGACTATGGAGGAGATCCTACAACCCAAAGATCAACTACAGGTGTTATTTGTAAATATGCTGGAGGTGCAATCTCCTGGCTTAGTCAAAGACAGTCATCAGTAGCACTCTCAACAACAGAAGCAGAAATAGTTGCGCTGCAAGTGAAGGAACCAGAGAACTGATGGATAAAAAGACTTAATCAGGAAATTATAGGTTTAAACAATGTTCCTACACTATCAGTTGATAATGAAGCTGCTATTAAGTTAGCAAAGAACCCAGAATATCACCGAAGAACGAAACATATTGAAATCAGGCATGTCTTTGTAAGAGAATCGGTAACTGAAGGATGTATAGAACAGGTTGCTTCGGAACACCAATTCGCAGATATATTGACGAAGTCATTATTCAAGCCAAGAATGGATTATATTTTAAAAAATATTGGACTAGTGAATATCAAAAGTACTCAGTGAGGGAAGGTGTTGAAGCTTTTACATTATAGTTACTTTGTTGGTGTACTCTAAGCTCTACTTAGATAGGTGGATTATAAAATAATATAAATAAAATGTTAGATTGATATATAAATGATTGATATCAAAAACGATTTTTTTTAATAAAAGCATTTTTGTAAAAGTTACTACAGTTTTTCCGTAGTAAAGTTAATAAATTGAAATAAACAGGTTCACGGTTAATAACTTTAACATTCTATTTTTCCCAGAAGCTAAAAACAGCAGCATCAAAATACAGAATAAAATCCTATTAGTATCTTCTGTATTTGGAATTTTAGCCTGTGCAAGAGAGCGTGCGCTACTTATCTTCTCAATATTAGCACTATTTTTAGCACCTCAGTTTCATTTATTCTAATAATTTCATAATCAAACAAGTTTAACCAATCAATACAAGACACATAGGTACCAAGCGCGAATGTTGAGGTAGATATTATGTTCACTGAATGGAGCTTGAATTAGGTTATATGAAAACTGTGGTATAATTAGGGATAAAGCACAACATCAGCTCTAAAATTTATTGTACTGATTATATTCGATAATATTATAATTATGTTCTTCAATTCTCCCTATTAAGCAATATTTGGGAGTTCCAATAAAAACAGATGCTTCCAAAAAGCCTAAGTTGTTGTAAACTAGTGGAAACTTAACGCTATTACTAGGTTGGTAATCGTTATCTCATATGTTCCAACACCAGAACTTGCATCCAGTTTTTATCAGATCCAGACGATGACATTTCGAAAACAGCCTACAATATCGAAACTACCACTACAAGAAGCTCAAACACGTCGATTTTATTTTTCAATTGCGCATTTTTTGGTGTACTCATATTTTTGATAATGTCATCACTGTTCGAGTTATGACGTCAGCATCATTTTTTTTATAATTGGAATACACTATTTTGATAGTATGTACCATCAAAGAAATCGCATTTCTCTGTGTACGAATGTCACTTTTTTTTATGTTCCATATCCGTATGTTCAAGAAATAAACGAGAATTCATTCAAAATAATTGCTCCTTCCTTTCTTTCGACATAAGGACGTGTTTTTACCGATAGCTCGGTTATCAATTTTGCAGCAAAAGAAACAAGTGATTAGTAATAAGTGATAAACAAACATAAATAGTATAAAACATTCTATTGCCTCATTAGTTCGGGTGCTTCAGACAAAATGTGTACCAGTTAAATAAACACGTAAATATACGAATAGTGAATAATAAATAAATGTCCATGTTTCCAACAGAAGCCAACTCTGGGAAAGCTTTCCTCACTCAATCTCCAAAAACAACAAAGTTTTCTCGGTTTCCCACCCGAACAAAAGATCCACATCAAGTCTTCTCAACAAATGAACTTAGTGGGGGACAAATGACAACTAGTGGGCAGCTCGCCTGAAGACTAAGAGATCACAGAAAATACCAGACATACATGGAAGTCAGTCAAAAAACGAGAAAGAACGCACTCACCAAAAAATTCAACCCTTAAACCTAGCACTATCCAAATAAACACGAAAAAACGATTTTCACTTCTAGAAACCAACACAGAGGAAACCTCAGAAAGGACCAATCAAACTAAACAACAAAACGATACTGCTTCACCAATATTCATTCATGGTGTGAAATTTTTTAAGGCCATGACTGAAAGTTTCACCAAAATCATAAAAGCAGACACGTACTACGCCAAAGCACTAGCCAAGGAAACTGTCAAAATCAGCACACTTCACACATTCGACATCTATAGAAATTTAGTCAGACATTTAATAAATGAGGAAATAATACACATACTAGTCAAAAGAAGATAGAGCATACATAATTATTGTTCGTAACCTACAAATAAAGGCTGAACTCACAAAAGCCACCTCCATATAAAGTTGTAGGCAAAAAATTGCATTGACTGTATCGCTCATTGGGTCTTCGGTAGACGCGAATACGTCTGTCAGAATTATACAAACTGAACCTTGACTCATCAAGTCCAAAGAATACATTCCCAATCTGCTTCCAACCAATTAACGTGCTAATTGGCAAAATTCAATCTGGCTCTTAGATGATCTACTGTTAATGCAGGTCCTCGAACAGCAAACCTGAGTCTTAAATTTGCCTCCCTCAGTCCTTGGAGTACAGTATTGAAAGCACATAAGTGAATCATTTGCGTAATCTGCGTATTGAAGTGTTCTGAAATTTCTTGCAGTTGTAACACGAGTTCTACTCTGTCCTCTACAAGATAAAAAAACTCTCAACAACAATTTTTACCTCCGTTTCAAGTCCTACCTAGCTGAAAAACACTTGTCAGTTAAACACAATGATTCAACATCAGACAACTATGAGATAAAATCAGGCGTGCCCCAAGGAAGTGTGTTAGGACCATTCCTCTATCTCCTGTACACTAATGACCTGCCTGAAATACACAGAACAACGATAGCTGCCTTTGCGGATGATGTCGCCATTCTCTCTGAACCAATTAAATATCTGGCATATTAAATGGAGAATTAAAATCAACCAATCCAAATTCATCCAGGTGACGTTCACTACCTGCCACAACCACTACCCACCAGTCACGATTGACGGAGTCCCAATACCAGTCAAAAGTGATGTGAGATATCTAGGCCTGCACCTAGATCGAAGATTAACCTAGGAGAAACATATACAAACAAAAGGAAGACAGCTAGACATCAAATTTAAACAAATGTACTGGCTAATAGGCCGAAAATCCAAACTATGAACCAAAAACAAGCTGCTGCTATACAAAGTAATGCTAAAACCTATATGGAGATACAGCTTGCAACTGTGGGGCTGTGCAAAACCCACCAGAATAAAAACAATACAAAGATTTCAGTCGAAAACAATGCGATCCATTGTTAATGCTGCTTGGTATATCAAATTCTCCACGATGACCCAGGGTCGTATATAAAAGGAGGATTTTGGGAGTTCAACCCCCCCCCTCATGGAAAATACAATAAAATTGGTAAAATAATTTTTTATTAGCGTACTGCTGCAATATTTGAATTACATTTAATACGGAATACAAATAATATATTTTTCATCATTATTGGATCTAAATCTTTCATAAACTGAATTTCAAAGTACTGCTACTGCTACTACTACAAAGAGCCTGCCAAGTGCGAATCAACTCTCAGATCAATACCGACAGTCCGACAACACTGCTTAGAGAATTTGTGAATCGGCGCAGCGCTGTCAACTTCGCCGATAATTGGAATGGTTTCCATATCCACGCATGCGTCACCGGCGAATGCCACTTGCCACGTCAATCATTATCAGATATCGTTGAATTCGCTATTACGCCTATGGCGGTTTGTCGTGCATATTTATATGTCTTGTTTTTATTGTGCAAATTTCCTTATTTTGCGTGTTGAGAAATATTATTTTAGTGAAGCAAATATGAAACGTATTTTACAGCAGACACATCAGTCAATTTTGGGATTTTTTGCAAAGAAGGGGAAAACTAATGATGAACATACCCTTCAAGTCGATAAAAGCGGCCCGTGTATGGATATTAATACAGATGATCAAGGTCTCTCCTGCTCAAATATCAACATTGAAACTTGCCGTAGTAAGACTAGTAAGTTACTTTAACGTACTATATTACTTCCATATTCCACATCACATAGATGATCGAAAGTTGAATCAATCATTCCAAATCACTCTTTTTCGTAACAGTCAAGTTGGACGTTGTTTTAGTGGATTTTGGATGTATACGTTAAACATTTTTAAACTTATTTAACAAAACGCTGCGTCGCTGCAAATTTACATCACTGGTTTTTTGTTTGAGCTACCCTGGATTCTCTCATAAAGAACGATTAATACGATATCGGAAATCTTTGTTAAAAACTCCACAAAATGCTGAAAAGAAACTGAAAGCTTTGAAAGAAACTTGGACCGCTCCAGAGACTTTCAAGTTTCCTATCACTGGTAAAAGAAATCAGCGTCATTGGACCCAAAACGCGGTGATCAAAAACTTGAAAGTTTTGTCACAAAGCCATTCAATAACTGGAAAAATGCGTTGGAAAATATCGAACATCATCGAAATACTAATTACGATAAATGTGCTGTCGCAGTCGGCTGTGACGTCATAACTTGGACAGAGATGACGTTATTATGAGTACACCAAAAAATCCGCAACTGAAAAATGAAATAGACATATCGGAGCCTTTTCCCCAATGGTCAAATCAAGCTTTCAATGAATGTGTTCCAACCTTTGCGAGCTCACTGTATAAGCATGTTGTTGACGTTTTTCATGTCTAAGTATTGCCATTCTTTTGAAACCATACGTTAATTTCCATGTCAAATGCCATGTGAAACTTTAATTTTTTCAAAGGGTTGAAATTTGACGAAATACATTGTCTAAAAGCTTCAATACTGTTTATTATCTATTAGGTACATAAATTTACATACTTTTGTATACCTACTTATACAAGTAACTATTAATATTTCCACATAATATTTCGTTACATTGATTTCTAATCTATTGTTTTACTAAATTTAAAGTTTTCTTAAAATTAGTGACTAGGTTTCGACTCATTGGAGATGCCTTTGCCGACAAATCCAGTAAAAAAGAGGGGGAGTCAATTTTACTCTTAAAATCGTACGATCATTACCAAAATAACACTACCAAATTACAACTTTTTAAAAGAATAAATGAAACGGTTAAGAAAAAATTGACCCCATGAAAATAATTAAATAATATTCAAATTATATTGATAAAACTAGTTAACATTAAATATATATTACTACATATTCAAAAATCCTTAACAGAGGAATAAAATATACATCAACATCTGTTCTTATACTAAATTTATTATTTGTCTTTGGTGGTTCTAGCTGTATTTTTCGTATCAAGTACACATAAAATAACATTTTATTTATACATTGAGATATGTTATAAATTAAGTATTTCTTTACATAAAGTAATAATTATCAATAAAGTAGTCTTTTTTTTCGCCAAGGAATCTCATTTTCTCTATTGTGTTAGCAGTTTCTGATTGATCAATGTGTTTTTGATACCGTCTATAGTAGAAAGTAAGTCCATGTCACAGTTTACTGCGATATCGTAAAACACCTGCGATTTTAATTCGCAATTAGAAACGGAGATGGCATTGTTACCGACTGCTTGCTACTTGTATGCTTATAAGAGCCGAAGTTTCCACAGAACTACAGGCCCATCCACCTCATCCCCGTGATGAGCAAGATAGCCGAGAGAGTCATCCTGAAGAAACTACGAGAAGAAACAGAAGCCAACGGGATGCTGCCAAAAGTACAGTTCGGATTTAGGAAGAAAAGAAGTGCCGAAGACCAAGTAATGAAGGTAGTGGAATACACCGCTCAAGGTTTCAACAGGAATCAATCAACAGGAGCCATCTTCTCGAATGTCAGAAAAGCCTTCGACCGCGTCTGGTAAGAAGGACTGATATTGAAGATGAGAGAAGCAGGATATTCAAGAGCTCTATAGAAGTTACTAAGAAACTATCTGAAGAACAGAAGATTCCGGATAAAGATCAAGAAAACCAGATCCGAACTAGGAATGATGGAAGCCGGAGTCCCGCAAGGAGCAGTCACCGGTACTCTACACCATCTACACCGCAGACATCCCAAAGACGGACAACACCATGATGACCCTCTACGCAGACGACACCGCCATCGCAACAAGGAGCACCCAATCAGAGATAGTGACATGAAGACTACAAAAAGCCGTGGAGAGAATCGACGACTGGTGTACAATATGGAGGATCGAAATCAACGCTGAGAAGACCCAAGCAGTGTTCTTCAGGAAGAAGAGGAAGACACCAGAAGACAACCTGGACATAGCAGGAGACGCAATCAGATGGACCAACAAGGCGAAATATCTAGGAGTTATTCTAGATCAAAGGCTGACGTTCAAGGACCACGTGAACTACGTAGTGGACATGACCAGGAAAGCAAGAGGACGACTAGGAGTACTCATCCTGATTCCCATCATGCAATACGCATCAAAAGCATGGGTATACACCGCCAAGACCTGAAGTACCTGCATATCCACAGAGAGCTAGACTAGAAGAAGCCAGGAGAAGATTCGAAGCACTGAGGACTCACTCCAACATCGAGATGAGGGAGCTGACCGACTACACCAGAGAAGACTACGCCAGGCATTCACGGCCAAGAAAACTGCTGGACCACGACCAGCAGTGAAGACACGTAGAAGAACAAGAATAAAGAAAGAAGAGGGACCACCTATGAGAGGGCCTACTGATCCCTTGAAAATATGAGAAGGATCTCGATTAGGGACAGCTATAGCAAGTGGATCCACTCTTTAAGGTCGTCCTTAGTCGTAGTAAGCTGGCTAAGCATTTGCCCCTTCTAGAGGCTGCAAAACACACACACCCAACGCGAACGTCAAGAACAGAGGGCAGAAGGAGTAAAGTGCATGCACTACCTTTAAGAAAAGAAGACAGCCAGACTCTTCCATGCAAAACCCAGGGAAGATAATGGTAGAACAACGACAGCAAAGCAGACGGAGGCCCTATCGGATGAGATGGGGGGTGGATGGAAGCTCTTCCCGGAATACATCGCTCTTGAGGGATGTATCCTGGAAGGGGCGGGTTTGGACTGGTATGTGTGGGATCCGTGCTGTTCAGATCAGCGATCAGACTCTGAACGAGAAAGGGTGCCTCTGTGTGTGTCAAAGGTAAAAGCCATGCTCCACATTTCTCTTAGTCATTTCCTTGGGTCCATTTTCTGTGTAGTTATTGCGAGCCATTAGAGATACTAGCATCTACCAACGAGCTGTAGATCTCACAGATGATCCTGACCAATCAAAAACGACCGAGGTTTATGTTCCGTTGGAGCGGAAGTTCAAAAATAATAGTTGCTTTCTTTTAACAAAAATCTTAAAAAATTTCAATAAAAACGCATGGTAATTGGTTGTTCCTAGGCAATTATTTGAGATTATTTGATATTCGGCCGCATTTACTAACTCATATCGACATTGATACAATCAGAAAAAAGAAAAACCCAGAGAACTGTTTTCCAGTTATGTTAACTTAAGAAAATCTGTTAAATTGAAAAAAATATTGAAATATTTTTTGACGAACATTTTGGAATGTTAATTTACTCATTTAAGTTTGAGTTTTCGACTAACCGTTAAGTAGGAGCAAAAATAATTTAACGTTTCTTTTTTCTCGTTGTATCTGTCAATTTCCTGTTACTACTATTTCAACAATAATTGTCGATATAGTAACAAGAAAAAATCGTTTAAAATCAATGTCGTTATGACTTAGTGGATACTGTAGATTATCTGATTAACTGAGACTTTTAAAAATGGAATGGTAAAGGAAACTTCAATTCTCACTGTAACGTTTTTGATTTCCCTACATTTCGCCCTACGAAATCGAATAATTTCTATCCCAGTACGGCCCTAGCGTAACAATATTTTCTTCGAACTGTGTAGGATATCGTTTCATATGACCAATAAAAATAAAAAATTTAGGAACAATATATCTCTGGACGCCGAAAAGGTTTGTTACGCCTCAATCTTGATTTTCAATTCAACTACGTAACAATTGAATGTACAATAGTTTCAATATCGCCTCTAAAAAATTTGCGATGAGCAAACAGTAGTTTTTAGTATCGCTTCGGACAAAAAGGTACTTTTTACGAAATTCTGGGTAGGCATCGTAATTGGTGAATTTATGGCCTCGATTCTTTTTATATGGTGCTATATGGTTTTTTAGAACTATATTTACCGTTATTTTTCGCGAAAAACATTTCAAAAAAAGGCTGCCTATCCCCAAAAAAGCTCGCGACGAGACTCAGTCTGCGATGAATACTTGAGCGAATCAATTGTGATTTTGTTAGGGTCTCAACGCTAGTTATCGTGTCGTTCTTACCGCTAACGAGGATTGAGTCTGCGAGGAATACTTGACTGAGGTAGTTGAAAAGTTCCGAGAGTGTCAACTCTATTCACGTGTCGTATTTATCGTTATTAAGATATCGTATCGTACAAAAGTACCGATATTACCTGTGCTCAGTCGGCGAATTGAAATTACCGGAGTATCTGTTTATTGTGCTTATTACCGACATTGAGTTACCGAAGAATGCCGAGTGTCTGTGATTTGTTCCATCACGCGGTGAGAGTAGATTACTTATTACAAGTATTATCCTAAATTTTTAAATCGACTGCATCGAGAAACCACGCCTCCGGCGATTATGCAAGTGTCATCACCTGAATAGTGTTGTGGTGATTGGCTGGTGACTGTTGGACTCAGGTATCGTTAAAGATTATTTTGTATCTCTCCTACCTGGAGTAAATCGCACCTTTTCATAGTGTCGATGGTGAAACGACTATTTTAGTGTCACGCCATTTCTTTAGCGAAAGAACCATATGGTATCAGAACTATTTTATTATTATAACGAGTTTATTTATTACTAATATTGACATTGTTTTGAAGAACTTTTATGTTTTATGCTGTTTTATAGAATAACCGTTAAGAAATTCGGCGTGCACGCTTAATCTAGATTATATTATTTTCCGTTCACTTATATTGACGTAACTTTCACAAAGCCTATATGTTTTTTTGTTTTCGAGTAATTCAGTAATATAGTATTATCCTACATCTTCTTTTTTGAATAAACGGAAAATAATTTCATTAAAAACTAATTTTTTAGTTCGCAAACTCCGCAAACATTTATCGATTGTGTATTTATATAATTTTGATTTGTATATTTGCTGTTCCTTGGGGACTATTTATTCCTCGAACAATTACCGTATGACTCACCGTGTAGTGTTGATTGATAATTTGTTTTATTGTTTTTATGTAATTATTTTTTTGTGGTACCCGGTTATGCATGTACCCATATTGTAAATTTTTTGATATTCTGTTCACTGACGCTGGTTAAAAATGTTAATAATCTGATTAACATAATAAACGCGCCCTAACCTCCACAGACACATTACCGAAAATACCTCATTTTTTATAATTTCTCTCTCTTATCGCTGTTTTTGAAATTTTTCCTGTGAATTAAAATTTCTGGCGCCCTTTAATTACCTTTCCGGTGGATTAACTTTCCCAAAATAAACCCACAACTCTTAGCTCTCCCACCAAAACAAGAGTGCCGTTCGCATACGTCTTAATTGTTTATCGCCCAGTATCGTTTCAAATAATAATACTTCACTAGGTCGTTTTGGTTCCATCCAAGGTAACTTTGGAAAAAGTGGTACCGAACAGTTAAGACAGTAGCATCACTTTCGTCAAAGTAGAAACTAGGAAAACACTGTTTTATTTCTACCTATGACTGTTATTATAATTTATAATATAGTCCAATAACCTTCGTAGTTCTTTGATTTGTTAAATATTCACAATTTATTTATACGTTTTCAAAGTCAAATTTACAACTTTTTTTTCTACTTCGACATGAGTTAGCTTACAAACACCACTTTTTACATTTTTTTCTCTGAATATTTATTTTTTTATTGTGTGGAACATTAATATAGCAATAACATGAAACTAATCGATACAAATATTTTTATTTGAAAAAGGTCCATACCTATATTAGTTTTTCGAAAAATCAAACTCAAACGAATAAATTAACATTCCAAAAAAGTTCGTTAAACAATATTTTTATTTCAATTTAACAAATTTTCCTTAAGGTGAAATAACTGGTAAGCAGTTCTCTCAACATTTCTTTTTTCTCAGTGTAGAAATGTCGTTATGATTTAGCAAATGCAGCGGAATATCAAATAATCTCAGTTAATTGCCTAGGAACAACCAATTTAATTGAAATAATTTAATATTTTTGTCAAACGAACGCAGCTATTTTTTTTAAACTTTCGCACCATCGGATCCTAACCTGTAGCTCGCTAGACGCTAGTATCAGAAATTGTGTGTATGAATAATAAAACCGACCCCTGTCACATTATTTGAGGGAAGTGTAATTCAATATTACCCGCGGTATATAGCCAGGAAAGTAGTTTTTTTCTTCCAACACCGGTCATAATATTCTCAAACACATCGAGGTTTTAGTAGTATCCACCTATTTGCAACAATACAATTTAAAAAAAATTATTGGTACACCTTTCAAACCTCATAACTCCCGTGTTAAAATATCATTAGTATTCGTTACCCTTTTCTTTTCGTACTTTTATGAGGAGACGTATAATTTCCCAATATATTATTTTTGGAATCACCTCAAATATAGTGTCTAATACTTTCAACCACTTTAAATTTCGTCAAAGATATCCTGTTCTTGTGCTTACAGGCTTATGAATATTTGCCACACCTTTGAAAATGAGACTTGGCTATATCAACGTTCTTATCTCCTACAAACATTTTGATATATACACATTTAGAACAAGCATTCATTTATATATAGGAAATATTTACTAGGTACAACTAGGAATTAGATGAGTAACATTCCTGTATTTATAAAAGAGGGGCATGTTTTTGAATAATCATAGACATTTTTGGTGATTCCGAATTAGTAAATTTTACTATTGTGCGTTACCTACTATTACACCTACTAAACATTCCAATATTCAAACAATAAATATAATATACATTCCGCGAATTAACATAAACAAATTGTCAAGATAATATACGTCATCATGTTATTGGTTAAAAATAGTATTATACAGTATATTAAAAAAACATAAATCTTCATTTCGACTAATAGATAAGAAAACAGTTTTCTCATTTCCTTTTAGAACACTCATCTATTATGTATTCTTATAATATATTGCTATATCATTTATTACACATTTTCATATTTCTTTTTTTCATATTATCCCTAATATCCTTGTTGAATAAACGGAATTATTTCTAAAATATCATAAAATTTTTTGCAAGAGTGCAAGTGTACAAGTTACATTATCCAACTTTTTCGGTCAATTTGCAGAGCCGGCCTTTAGCATCAGGCTGTAATTTTGAAAATTATATTTATTTTTGATATATACAAAATTGGAATAATCATTTTCTCAGTAAATCCACTTGATTTGTGGAGAATATAACTAGATAATGATTAATTCAAAACACATAATTTCAGTGGAGAAAATAACTAGTCTATATGAGGGCTTAAATCAAACACAAAAACTCTTCGTTACGTCTAGATTAAATAACATGATAAGAAATTGAATGAAAAATATTCTGGTTACTTTTACAATAATTTCTGGATGTGTTGTAAGTTTCACAATTGACTAAGCAAAAAAAGCCTTTCATCGTACTCATTGCACCGTTATCAAAAAATTGAGCTGGCAAATTCAAAAATATTTTAGATTTGTAGTAATACATGGACCCCATACGAACGATTGCGAAATATATAGCTCCGCTCATCCGTAGATAAATAACAGACTTTTTCGTGTGCAGTGAAAACAATTCCATCCGGTAATTGAATAAATTCTTTTGAAAAATTTCTCATTCTTCGCAAAAAGTGTCGACTAAATCAGTATCTTCAAAATATGCTTGTTGAAGTAAGCAACTAGAGCTTCCAAAAAAAATCCCGCTGAGTAAGGATTCTTAAGAGTTGGACAATGTTTGATTTTTCAGAACGATTTTTATTCCGATGATTTCCTCAACTGTCATATATTCCTCTCCTCCCCTCTGTCGCTATTATCAATAAAATTTAAAGAGGGAATGCAGTAAGTGTGACATCATTGAGAAGGTAAATTTATAAGGAATTTGACTATTTGGCAGTTCAAATACTGACACTTCATTTGAAAGCGAAATTCAACAATATGATGCAAAATTAATTTACTACGCCTATATCTCCATAAAATAAAAATAGAAGTTTTTGTTTCCATAACTACTATGGGCCTATAACACAACACTTAGAATTGTAACAAATCTACAGGTCATCAGTATTTCGCTTGTACTTACAAGTACCCCGATTTTCTGTAACACAAGATTATTTCATCCACTTGTAGCTACCAGTGAAATATTCTACACTTGTACATATCTTAGCTAGTCGAAAATTGAGTTATTGTTGGTTTTGGGGTGTCAGAATCGTTGGACGATGCGTAACCGCTACCTCAAGACACCACATCAATAGAACAGCCAACATTATTTACGCAGGACAATAGCGTGCACTCAACTAGCCGCATAGGTCGGTATCGATTTGTAACGCAAGAAGTGAGGCAACAATGAAAGCGTAGCATGACGCATACTGAAGAGGAAATTTCTGGTGAGAAGAAAAAAGAAAAGCTTCATTTGCAAATAGAACATCTCAAACTAATTAGAAACTTTATAGTTGAAAACTGCATTAAAACTTCCAAGATCTGTATTTACCCAATGTTTTGCTGTTGAAACCCTTTCTTATGGGCAAAACCAGCATGCTACATTAGATTAGATTAGATTTTAACGGGGTTACAGTGCACTGAAACCAAAGGTTTATTGTGCCCCCTCTATCAGAGCTGTTCTCGCTACTACTACAGCTCGCCTTCCAGTTCCAAGGTTCTAATGAACTCTAGTATTTGAAACGGCTTCAATGAGGTTAGGTCCTCACTCTTACAAGTTTCTTGTACGAAGCATTTCTTGCGTTGGCTTGCAATGGCGAGGCATTCCAGAACTAGGTGATCCGGAGTTTCATCCTCCTCCCCACGGAATCTATACTCATCAGTATCCTGTTAGAAAGCCCGTGAGGTGATGTAGCTTATCTTCACTGAGGTCCAAATATTTTTTGGATCTAGCAGTGTCAAAGTTCCACAGAATGGAATGTTCCAACCCGGGAAGGCACCGCCAGAGTGCTTCTCTTTCGGTTTCCTCTTTCTTCTGAAACTCTTTCTTATAGGAGCATTTCGCTACATCACAGAAAGGCTCCGGGCCAATAAAGGGCATTTGTGCTCCTTTCCTGGCAAGTGTATTGGCCTATTCATTTCCTGTGATTCTCGAGTGGCCAGAAACCCAGAATAAAGAGACCCTGTTATTCTTGCCAAATTCATCAACTTTTCTTCGGCACTCTCATGCCAACTTTGAGTCAATGACATGGGAGCTCAATGCTTTGATAGCAGCTTGACTATCAGAATGGATCGATGTGTCACATTTCTGATAGTTTCTTTCTAGGTTCATTTCCACGAATCTTTCGATCGCAAGTATTTCTGCCTGAAAGACGCTCGGGATGGAGCCTAAAGATAATGAGTATCTGGTACCAGGCCCAAATACTCCAGCGCTTGCTCCAATGGGGGTTTTTGAACCATCCGTATACCATCTAATGGTGTTTTCTTTGAGAGTTTGGGTAGTGTTTTCCCTTTCCCAGTCTCTCCTCGTATTTAGCATCGTGGTGAAATTCTTTTCGATGCTTACTTTCCTGATCATTTCGTCACTGGGAAGATTCGCTGATGAGATGTATCTTATCAGAGAGGACCAAGCTCCCTGATTTTTAATACTCTCATTGCCTGAATCTTCCTTAGATATTCTAAGAATGGCCTCTTGGGCGGATCTTTCTATCGCCAGATGTAGAGGTGTGAGATATGTAATGATCTCAAGTGCCCTAGTTGGACACGTTGTCATAGCTCCAGTGATGCACACACAGGCAAGCCTTTGAATTTTGTCGAGGGTCTTCCTCGTGCTGTACTGACTTGTTTTTCTGTGCCAAACTATTGCCCCACACGTATTTGCTACATACCTTAATATTTCTGATAATCTGATAATTGCTTATTTTGTAAAACTTTTTGATAATTTGTTAATACAGGAACAATAAAGTTGATTTTCCTTTTGGACACTAATTTATTCTCAAATAATCAATCAACTGATGAACTCTAGCTAAGCTTCAATTGAAGGTGGTTCGTTATCTCTGGGGTTGGTTTAATCACCTTCATTATCATTATCAGCATCACCATTTAATTCCACATCATCTTCAGTGTTTTTTGTAATATTCCACATCATTTAAAAATATTTGCTGTAAAGACTGATTCAGTAAGGGGTTCAATCATGGAAATGTTGCTTCAATATGCGGAAAGCATTTTCTGTTAAAAGCAGTCTCTCCTGGGTTCATCGTATCGTCATAGGTGGTGGAATTAGCCATTCAGGTAATGGATAAGCAGAATCTCCAAGAATCACAGCAGTAACATGAGGTCTCCAACCGAGCACACTTCTGGGCCAATTTGCAATTATATAATAAAACTTAGTCAAGCCCATACATAGGCAAGTAATTGATTTAATGCTTCCTATGGCGGTCCACGTAAACGTTCTCGTTATTGGTGGGGCATCGGCATTTATGAGGATTCCATCTACAGCTCCACAAACTTCTGGAGTGCCCGCCAATTTATAAAAGCTTACTATGTTGTCAGGCAATCGATTTAATTCACCAAATTTTATTCCGTTTACGGCATCAACAACTTGGCGAACATATATACATACGGTCATTTTTGACACTCCATGCATCTCACATAGTAAATGGTATTGCCCTCCGTTTCCTAACCAATGCAGAGCAAAACGCAATTTCTGTAATGGTGACAAACCATACCATCGAATCGCTTGATTAGCGATTGCAGTACATATATTGCGAAGGAGAGTTTCATACTGTTCTCGATTGAGTGTGAACCTTTCCACAAGTTCCCTGTGTCAGTATAACAAAGTTAACTTTCTCCCGGATGAGTATTTTATTTGTCACTCTCCGAATCACTTGACCACATAGAGACAGTAAAGTGATACATTCACGGTGAAAGACTTTACTACACTGAAGCTACTCAGGCTTCAGGATGTTTAGAAACATATTTACAATTGTTGACAATTCCGTAAGACAACTGTACAATTGTTGTTGTGTTATAGAAAGAAACTACAACTGTACATAAACTTCTGTAATTACCAGTACACCGCTAGTAAGTACAAGTTACTTTATGTTACAGAATATAATGTATTTGTACACTTGTATTGTTTATGTTATAGGTCTGTTTCCCACTATATTGTCATGAGTATGTCAAGTCTACAAGTAAAACATAAAAATAGATTATTCTATTCAGGAGAGAAAATGTGCTAGCATTTTCTGTCCAATTTTCAATAAGCGCCACCCAAACACACTATTAATGGTAAGTACGTATTGGAGCTAATTTAAAAATGGCGACAAACGGGATCATAAATCCAGAAAAGCACCAAAACGTCAGGCAACGTTTCGAAGATAATTTATGGCAGTTAATGGAGAACGCTTTGAGCATCTACGTTAAAGTAATTTAATTTTTAATTATGGACGGTAATAAAATTTTGTATGTTAATACACCATGCACCATTCTAATTTTGTTATTTTCATTATGAATTGTGCAGTGATTTTTTAAGTCTAGCTTTCAAATGAAATATCATCATTCAACATACGGAACGCCTGTTGTTTCCACAAGATGGCCCCAAAATCAAAAGTTACATAGAAAACAGTCACATAGTCAAATTCCTCAAAAAATTATTACATTTTCAATTATGTATCCCACTTAGTGCTTTCCCTATTCAAATGTTATTGGTTATATTGTCAGGGGAGAGGAGAATTATGTACGACAGTTGAGGATATAATTGGAAAATGTCCCCCTTGAAATTAAATCTACGTATATTCGCATTTCCTCCAAAAAAAAATTTAAGATATTGAATCTGTTTCATTATCAATCCCGCACCCTGTATACATGTAACTTGCACAAGGCTACATGAAAGGTACAAAACTATAATTACTTTAGAAAGCTAAGATTGTTTCCCTTTAATCACTATCGGAACTGGACTCCTCTATCACTTTTGGAATTTCAGCTTGAGTAGTAGGCGGCGGATTGGCTGGTTTCGGAACGTAAGTAGCCGAAGCATAAGCATTGGGTGAGTCTCCCTCAGTGTGCTCTATCCCAACCCTAAAATAAAAAAATATAGTAAATCAGTGGTCGCCAACCTGTCGATCGCGAACTATCGGTAGCTCGCGAAGGCAAATCTGGTAGCTCTCACAACGATTTAATTTAAAAAATACAAACTTCAAAAATCAAAGAAGCTTCCGAAAATTCCGCAAAAAAATCTAATTGTCATAATATTAAACATAAACAGCGTTGCGGTGAGCAATCTGCCGCTGACGCCATCAAGCTAGAATCGGCTAGAACCGACCAGCCGGACAAGCGCGTTAGTGTTCGAGAACGATCAGGATTGCTTTGAACGGGATAAATACGCACGGCGAGGCGACATTGCGCTTAGTTTAAAACTGAACGCGTAATCAACGTTCAGCGGTTGGGATAGTAGAGGACAACAAAAAATAATATTATGGCAAGTAGTTGTAAGATGGTAAAGACATACCACTTTCATTCTGAATGGGAAGAATACTTTTTACAGAAGTTAAAGATAAAAATGTGTGTTTGTTATGTAATACTTCGGTCTCCGTTGCTAAAAAAGGAAATATTGAGAGACATCATAAAACTGTACATTCTAATTTTGAAAAATCATTCCCACTACATTCTGCCGCCAGAAAGGAGAAACTGAAACAGTTAAAAAAGCATTCAATTGGACAACAATCAATATTTTTAAGAACAGTCGACAAAAATAAGGCTGCAACTGCCGCATCGTACCGTGTGTCCTAGATAATTGCACAAAAAAAGAAACCTTATGAAGACGGGGAAATGATAAAACAGGCGTTTTTAGAAGCTGCTGATTCGTTATTTGTCAACTTTAGAAATAATGACGAGATAGTTTCAGCTACAAAATCTATGCAACTTTCTGCTAATACAGTGATGAGACGTGTAGAAGTATTGAGCAATGATATTTTTTACAGTTAAGAACTGTCTTAGATAACTGTGTTTATTTTTTACTTCAATTGGATGAATCAACAGATGTCGTTGACACTGCCCAGATGGCCGTGTTCGTCAGGATGGTTTTTAGTGATTTTACGATTAAAGAAGATCTTTTGAAGTTTATTCCACTGAAAGGACACACTACTGGACAGGAGTTGTTTTCTTATTTAAAAAATATTATTTCTTCCGAGAAAATTCCAATATCGAAAATGCTAGGCTTGTCAACCGATGGCGCTTCAGCTATGGTGGGTTGTGATAAGGGTCTGGTGGCGTTATGTCGTAAAGATGAAACTTTTCCCCAATTTGTCTGTTTCCACTGCATTATCCATCAGCAAGCATTATGTGGAAATTTCCTGAAACTAAACAACGTTATGAAACTAGTGGTAAAAATTGTGAACAAGACTAGAGGTCAAGCGTTACAAAGAAGATTATTCAAAACCTTGGCCGATGAAGTTGACTGTCAATACGGGGACCTACTCCTTCACTCTGAAGTCCAATGGTTAAGTAGAGGACGGGTGCTGAAACGTTTTAATGATGTCCTATCTGGCATAGTTCAATTTTTCAAACAACGCGATGAACCGACTCCGGAACTAGAAAATTCAACCTGGCTTAGAGATTTTGGTTTTCTCGTGGACATCACAGAGAAATTAAACGAACTTAATTTGCACCTTCAGGGGACAGACAAAGAACTAGCGGAAATGATTTCTGATATAAAAGCATTTATCAAAAAGCTGGGGTTTTGGGAACAAAACCTAATTAACAGCGATGCCAAGCATTTTCCTATTATTTCAGAAAAAATATCTCAAAATGCATTAGAACCCTATGACAGCAAATATCATGTAGAAATAGTTTCTACCCTGAAGAATAACTTCAAAAATCGTTTTAAGGATTTCAACGAAATGGCTTTAGTAGCGCAGTTTGTTGTTTCACCATTTATGGAAATTGATATCCAACAGTTTACAATTTGTGTTATGCAGAACTTTGGCGAAGACATCGCCGCAACAGAAATGGAATTAATTGAGTTTCAAAATGATTTAGCCTTAAAATCGTTAGTCTCAAGTACCAAATGTATTTGGCCTATTGTAAGTAGAGACAAATATTGAGTTATATGCCGTGTTGCCTTGAAAGTGAAAGCATTATTCAGTTCCTTCTATTTGTGTGAATATTCTTTTTCCAATATGAAGTTTCTTAAGAATAAATATCGCAATCGACTTACAGATGAAGATTCGGATAATTGTATTCGAATGGCTGTATCAAATTATACTGCAAACATGAAAAAAAATATCGATGAGTCTGAGTGTCAGCCTTCTCATTGAACGTTCTTTTTTATTTTTCAATGTTTATGTTCATGATAGTGCGTTACTTTTTTGTTGTTATTATTAACTATTTTTAAATCTTACGTGACATACCGTTGTGGCTGGATAAAAGTTTGTGTTTATTTTTCAAACACCTTTTCGTTTGGTAGGTAGGAATGTAGCAATGAACAAGTACGTACTAGTAATATTAGTTATTTTGTTATTAGTTTATTATTATATAGTACCTATGTATTATGTATTACGTGGCTTCCGTGTGGGTAGTTCGCTGTTTATTCTAAAATTAACAAAGTAGCGCAACACATTGAGAGGTTGGCGACCACTGTAGTAAATGGTGGGATGTGTGAGTGCGTGAGAGAGAAAGATGGTACGGAAATTACTCCATTTGCCTCAGAATTTTGGAAATTCATTTGTTCAATTTAGGTAGTCTTAGATATTTCGAAAAAAATTCAATAGTACACCCGAATAAGAACTGCTCCGCACTCAAATAGAGCTCAGTAGTTATGCTTATACAGGTTATAGATCCCGGCAGTTCATTCTCTCATGCCCACTTTTACGCCATACAGTTAAAGTTTTGCTCCTGAATTTTTAGTGAATAAACTTCATATTGTCCAGGTATACCTACCAACAACGGATCACTCAGATGACGAAGTGGAAGCTGAGTAGGAAAAACTAAAAAGAGCCATTTTGAACATACCGCAAAAGGACCTACTAATTGTAACGGGCGATTTTAATGCCAAAATAGGAAATACCAAGAATGATGACCACATAAGAAATATTGTAGGGAAATATGGACTGGGTGAAAGAAATCAACGTGGTGAGCGACTTATCCAGATTTGCACTGATAATGATATGACCATCTCAAACACAATATTCAAACATCATCCTCGACCTCTTTCAACATGGACATCACCTTCAGGCCTATATAAAAAGCAGATATACTATACTCTTATACGAACGCGTTGGCGGACATCAGTTACAAATATCGTCGCTTGACCAGGTGCGATATGCGGTTCTGACCATAAACTTCTAAAGTCTAGCCTCACTATAAAACTAAAGACATTGACTCTCTTCGAGCCTAGTCAAAGATTACCGATACAACGTTGTGAACTTCCTGTCCTGCGTTTACTAAAGGAAACTCAAATCAAACATGGGAAGCGATCAAAACATGGATCTTATCCGGTATGAACAAAACTACGAATCCAAAACCGATAAAGATGAAACACTGGATGACGGAAATAACAATCGATTTAATAGACTCCCGGAAAAGACTAATTCTGTCCAAAACTATTACCCCGGAGAATAAGAAGGCCCTTGACAAAGCAATTCAAAAATCCTGCAAAAACGACAAAAATCAGCACATTGCAAGAGTATGCCAAGAACTTGAAGAACATGCAAATACAAACAGATCCCACGAATTGTACGTTACAGTCAAATATATATCTACAGAATTTAAGCCACAGACATAAATAATAAAAAATTACAACGTAGAAACAATTACAGATGCCAACAACATAGCAGAAGTATGGAGACAATACTGCGAAAAACTTTTTTTCTACTGATAATCCGAATATTATGGTTTTAGGGTTGAAAAAGAGCCCCCAATCTTAAAAGCCGAAGTAGAAAAAGCCATACACCTTCTAAAGAACGACAAATCACCTGGTGATGATGGCATACCCGCCAAAACAATAAAAGCTATGGGCGAGCTTGGTCTTGATGCAATCCACAGGCTGTATGAGATTTGGCAAACTGGGGTATGGCCAAAAGAATGGTGCGCATCGGTGTACATGCCGCTACACAAGAAAGGCTCTCCTACACGTAGTAACTACGAACAATAGCACTTACGTCACATGCCAGTAAAATTCTGCTTCACATCATAAACAACCGCTTAAAACCTTTCTTACTTCCACATATTCCCGACGAACAGACAGGATTCATGCCAGGAAAGGGAACAAGGGAACAAATTCTGAATGTTAGACAGATAATAGAAAAAGCATACGAATTCAATGTGAAAACTTATTTGTGCTTTGTCGTCTACAGCAAGGTATTTGACTGTGTAAAATGGAACAAATTGTGGCTTATCCTGGAAAACATGGGAGTATCCAAGCATATGATTATTTTGCTTAAAAATCTATACGACAACAGCTTTGGGAAAGTTAAAATCAACAACACGCTATCTAAGTTTTTTACTCCAAAGTGCGGTATAAGACTGGGCTATATTATGTCACCGATAATCTTTAATATATACGGGGAGTATATAATAAGAACAGTTCTGCAAGGCTAGCGAGGGGTATTAACCATAGGAGGAAGAAGAATTACTAACCTATGATATGCAGATGACACCTTAATACTAGCTTGCTCAGAAGAAGAACTCACGGAAATCATGAGAAAGTTGGACAGGATAAGCAGCGAACACGGTCTTGCGCTGAACAAAAATATGACGCAAATTATGATAATAGACCGCAACCATTTCTTATCATTTCTTATGTTAAACGAATCAATCATTCGGTCCAAAGTTTTGTTAAACATTGGCAGACACTTGTTAATAGACATTTGATATCTCCCTATCTTAAATACAAGCTAACATGGCATGTCATGTCTTTGGTGTTATGTGAAATTAAGACAACTTGCAGTTGATCACTCGCTGGTCCTAATATTGTTATTTTCAGTTGCTATTGTTTTCACAGCCTACGTCTTCAACTATTTCTATCCAGCTGTAGGTACTTCCCAACTGGAAGTAATTCCGAAGATCAAAGACTACCAATCTGTACGAACTTGTATATTGTTTTATGTGAAAATCACTTACTTGTACTCATGCCTTGCTAAATATCTAACATATTTTTCTGGTGGTTCATCACTATCTGAATTTTGGAGACTAACACTCCTGCAGGTTGTATGGCTAACTTGAGTTGCAGGCATCGTGAATTCAACATAACAATACTCCGCTAACTTTTCCGGCATTTGATCGTAACTGGTAAGAGCAATTTTACAAACCATATTGTGAGTCGTATATGCACCTAAAATTCCATTGAATCGAATTCATATACATGACAGATTAATGCATACAATTTTCTATATATATAAAGTGATTTTTTTCTCACCTTGACCTTCTTTGGGCAACCTTGGACACCTCCAAACTATCGCTCGATGTTGATGCTCATATTTAGCCTGTCCGGAAGTAACTTCAATCAAATTTTCCTGTAATGTTTCCACTGTACCTAATATCCTTTCAATCCCCTTAATTTTACCAGTTCTAAAACGTAGAAAAGTGAAAATGTACTACAAATAAATTAGATAATTTGTAGAAATAGAAGATATTGAAAATGTTTTTGATATTCGAATGAGCATGCGTAGCTGAGTCATAATCTGAAAGTTAAATCAGATTACTTTAGAAACATATGTCAGGTTAATGAATCAACAATAAATTTCATAAGACTGCCTTAATTAATTTTGATAATTTTCCAATTTACATTTCCATTTATAATAGTAGATATTTTTCATATGTTTCTAAATAATCCATCAAATTTCACAGATAAAAAACTTGTAGTTTCGTGGTGATTACTAGAAAGAGTCGTTTTGGTATGTAAAAACAGTCGAATTCTTAAAGAAATTGAAATAAAATCCTGGTAAATAGTTGTGATGAAGGAAGTTGAAAAAATATAGAAGCATAAATACATATTAAAATATAAAAATTAATATACATATAATAATATCAAAAAGGAAATTATGAAGATTTTCATGTCTAGTGTGAGAAGAATATTCAAAAATGGGAGATGAAGAAGAGAACTCTCATTAACGTAGCAGATTTGTTCAAATATGGCATACATAAGTTAAAAAATTAATATCAGAGTTTCAAATATATGAATGGCATTTGATTCAAATATTATGGAGTCACCTTCTATGTGCAGATTTAACAGATCCATATCTAAAATGTTTTTCTACTCTGAACAGATATATCCAACATTCTGGTATGGGAAAACGTATCATCACATCTTCGCAGGGAATTTGTCCCAATTTTCTTGATGCAAATCCCGGAACTAAAACGTCAGCTCTAAGTTCTACCTAAAAATTGGAAAAAATAATATTTTGCCCCTATACTTCATAAGATTTTCATACTTTAAACCCTGTGACACATATTTGTGCTTTAAGCTGTAAAGGAAGTTCTCGATTTTTGGGGGGTCTCACTCTAAATCTCATCAGTTCTATGTAACAGGCATCAGGAGGTTTAAACCTATAAATAGATTTTAAAATAGAATTAATATGAACTTCAAGTTATTAAGTATCAATATACTTGATTATATGTGTGAGGTTGTAATCTTCTTGTTGGATACAAGAATGAAACTCTACATCTTCTAATCTAATCCATTCTTCAGTAACTACTGGAATGATATCATGTCTACCAACTACTTCTTTTCCTTGTCGACGCATATCGTTCACTCCCAACTCGACATCCGGCATTCCCGTGAGGAATCCCAAGAAAAATAATCTCACTCTGGCTATTTGCTTAACAATGTGCCCTTAAATTAAATTTCTCCATTATTTAGGAACAACTAAGTATTAAAAAACTACTCACCATCTCCTTCTTGTTCAACATATAATTCATCCACGGCAGTAATTTGTACTTCTTCCATTTTATAGTGTAACGCCCTATCTCTGTGTGCTTGGAGTTTGAACAGTGCTTCTTCTATACTAACTGAAAATTGCTTCAATTCTTCATAACTCAAAGATCCTAATTTCATCAGTTGGGATACTTGGGGAGCATGCTCCACTGGTAATCCCAATTTTTTCAAGTCGCTTCCAAATTCTTTCACTCCTGAAAATCAATAAGTATATCTAGTCCAGGCGATAGAGTAATCGAAATGGATGTGGTTTGATAACGCAATAATTTTTATGCAGAAAGTTGCCGAATATTGTGTACAACAATAATCTACGTTTTCCTACTCCAAAAAGTGCTTGCTAAATGCTGTAGAACAACAAATGTACCGAAATATCGAAAAATTACCTATTTTTCGATACATTTGTGTCTAAAACTTTAAAACAAAGCCTTAAATCAAAAAAATGTATTCCATCTTTTTTGTTTATTTGACGATTTCCTATAAGGTTATGAGAATCACGAATCGAAAAACTTTAATTTTCCATGAATAATATGCGAAAGTTTATAAAAAATCATACGTAAATTTTGAGAAATTTTTTCGGTAAGTAAAAATTGATAAATATTTATAAAATTTTCAGAAAACATAGTTAAACATATGACAATTACGCACAAAAATTTTTGTAACGATCGATGGCGTAGTTTTTCACTGCCACAATTATTAATTAACAGATTATAAAAACGTTGATCGCGCGTACCTTGTTTAAACCACGGTGAAAAAGGAACACGCAATTTTTAACACTTACTTAGTGTCATAACAAACTATAAGCAATTATAACAATATCCATTTTACGTTTTAATAGTTTTTTACAATTTTTTTAAATTTTGTCAAATTTTTCCCATATATATATAATTTATTATAAAAAGGACGGTTAGTTATGATAAACAAAGATCATTTAAGAAAGAAAATATACTTTTTATCAATATTTATTATTGAAACGTTCAATTAGTTGCATGATTTGATGAACATTAAGCAACAAAATAATTTTTCAATCATACAACTATTTTTTTGATGCAAATGAAAATAGCATACTTTTTTATCTTCAAATTCGTGCAAAATTTCTTTGTACTATTGTTTTTTGATGGCATATTCTGATTCCTCTCATTTCGCTACATCGAATTAAAAAAAAATCGTCTCGATAAGTGCTACCGTTGCCGAGATAACTCATGTTTCACCGCGTATTCGCATTTTGAAACACCCGGGCCGCGCGACAGCACAACTGCTCTCCGCCATCCCCACTCCTGCTCCCACGCCGCTCGGACGACGAACTCCTCTGATTACGGTATTTTCATCGATTTTTCTTACATTAGGCTTTCGTCTGTCGAAAATGCACAAGACGAATATAGAAAGTATTTGCAACCAGCTATAAGAGAGTATTTTTTTAATTTTGATTTAACGATTAAGTAAGCTATAAATTATCATTAACTTTGTGGGCCTCTATCTCCGGATGTACACGGTCAAATTTCGTCGGTTTGGGCTAAAATGAAAGTGCTTGCAAAGATGGGAAACAATTTTTAAATGATATCGAACCGATGCTGTAAACGAGAAATTATTTATAATGGAAAAAAATTGACAAAATTTAAAAAAATTGTAAAAAAATGTTAAAACGTAAAATGGATATTTTTATATTTGCTTATTATTTGTTATGACAGTAAGTAACTGTTAAAATTTGCGTGCTCCTTTTTCACCGTTGTCTAAACAAGGTACGCGCGATCAACTTTTTTATAATTTGTTAATTAATAATTGTGGCAGTGAAAAACTACGCGGTCGATCATTACAAAAATTTTTGTGCGTAATTTTCATATGATTAACTATGTTTGTCTGACAATTTGATAAATATTTATCAACTTTTACTTACCGAAAAAATTTCTCAAAGTTTACGTATGATTTTTTACTAATTTTCGCATATTATTCATGGAAAATTAAAGTTTTTCGATTCGCGATTCCCATAACCTTATAGAAAATCGTCAAATAAACAAAAAAGAAAAAATAATTTTTTTATTTAAGGCTTTGTTTCAAAGTTTTAGACACAAATGTATCGAAAAATAGGTAATTTTTCGATATTTCGGTACATTTGTTGTTCTACAGCATTTAGCAAGCACTTTTTGGAGTAGGCAAACGTAGATTACTGTTGTACACAATACTCGGCAACTTTCTGCATAAAAATTTTTGCGTTATCAAACAACATCCATTACACCCTACTTTCACTGCTCTACCGCCTGGACTAATCGACAAATACATAAAGTAGAGATACCTGATCAAAGCAAAAATATGTTTCGTTTTGATCCCAAGAAATGGAACTACCTATAGTAGCGAAAATGTGTGGTTGATATTAAGATCAAATACTGTGCAGATATGGGAATGGTATAGTATTCTTCAGAGATAAAATATCAATACCGGATACGGAAAACACTCCTAACAATGTTCTAACCTAAAATATAAAATCCACATTGCTCGTCCTTTTTTACCAATATCCTCAATACATTTCTTCCTTAGACCTAGGTGGGACATGTGCTGCATAGATTCAGTTTATCGATAATTGGGAGAAAATACATAGCAAGTACAGCTTTTAGTCAAAATTAATCGTATCACCGAGTAGCTCCAGAAGCCATTCTTCCACCAGAAAATTCATTTAGTATCTCAGACAAATGATAATACCACCAGGTTTAATTGAAACGTTGAATTTTGGACAAGAGAGCTGTTTGTTGTACAAATTTATTGTTAGTTCTTTATTTTAGAAGATTGTGGGCTTAGGATTCGAGAAAACAAAACTTCCAGATTGGAGCCGTGTCATTTTGAGTAAGCTCAAGACGTTCTATCGGATGTTATAAGCGACTTCTAGAGGAGAAAAAAATGGATTGAGTATGCTTTGACAACCATCACCTCTCCGAAGTCAAACAACCACTAATCCCAGCTCAGACACCAGTCAACTAATTCAGAGCAGCTTAAGTTTGACTTCAAATATCGACGTTTTGATTAAGAAATTTAGGAAAATATGTTCAATGCGATGAGAAGCATTGGCCAGGAGCACTACAGTTTGACATGGCTGTGTCGTGACGTAGATTATATATTGGTTGGAATTGCTCGGAAATCATCTAAGAAAAGAAAATATGAAGGTCCGCCAGCTGAAAAAGTTGTGCTATTTGCAGGAAAAATCATAAACTGCAATATTTCTTAATATAACTCTTTAAATATGCAAGATAGAGAAAAAAAGTATACTTACGAATTTGTTCTTTATGAAATTCTCTACAAGATAAAATTGATTTAAAATCGATATATTCAATTTTTTCGTTGAGAAAAGGCGATAAATGCAAAAAAAGTAGCAAAAAAGCGAGGTTATTTTAAAGCATTTGTTTCGCAGATAAGAAATCATCCAATCACGCTATAAATTGGGATTTCAGAACCTTATTATAGTATAAAATAATATGCCAAAGGCCGATTAAAGATCGCTTGGATAAATTGATGTCATTTGTCCGGAAAGAAGTACAGAACGAGGAAAGAATTAATTTGGCTGTATCAGGATTCGACATGCATAGCAAACCAAAAAAGAAGTTTGATTCTTCAAAAACTCATGTTTTGCCGACAACTTCTGGGTTAGTGAATAATAAAATGCAAAAGTAATGTCATTTTTGTAGCGGAGCCCACTTTAGTGAGATTTGTGCAGATGCCAAGAAATTGACTTTGTTTGAACGCAAAAAGAAGCTTATCGAAAGAAGATGATCAGTGTCTGAAATACGGCCACATTTCTAGAAAATGTCGAGTTAATGTAGTGTGTACTGAGTGTAATCGTATACATTTTGCTATTATGTGTCCCAAAAACGAAGAAACAGGCTCGAAAGTTCCCGAAACAGCAAAAACAAACATAGAAAACAACTTATCGAATAGTTCGTATTCTGAAGTTTTTCTGCAAACTTTAGTTGTCAATTTAAATGGGACAAATAAGTCAAGAACAGCTCGTGTGATCATTGACACTGGTTCTCAGAAGTCATATGTGACAAAGTCTACAGCTATATTTTTCAGATCCGAAACATATTATGGCGTACATATACAACTCGTCCAAGCAAAATCCAGAGTTTCTCCAGTGAAACGATTAACTATTCCTCGGCTTGAGTTGTTAGCAGCTACAATAGGTGCCAGATTATCTCAAACAATTACTAAAACTATTGATCCGGCTCTACTAGTTTATTGGTGGTCTGATTCGACAACAGTTTTGTCGTGGATAAAGGATGACAAAAATTGGAAACCTTTTGTCTGGAACCGTGTGAAAGAAATTCGAAGCTTAACGAATACGAATGCTTGGTTTCATGTTCCTGGAGACCTGAATCCAGCCGATCTACCTTCCCGTGGCTGTTCACCGAAAAAACTGATCGAATCAAAATGGTGGGAGGGGCCTCAATGGCTGAGAAAATCCCCAAAGAACTGGCCGAACCAAAACTTTATCAAGGATGAAGAATCAATAAATTCTGAAATGGGAAAACGTACAATATCTTCGAACTTATCTACGAAAATAGATTTTTCCTGGTATCATGAACGAATTTCAAAATACAAAAAAATTATTCGAGTTTTTGGTTGGATAAGAAGATTTCTCTCAAACTGCCGATGTCTTCAAACAGATGAAAGATTGATGGAGAAAGAATTATCGATCGCAGAAATCCTCGTAGCTGAGAAATGCGTTATTAAGTTGGTGCAGAATGAATCTTTTGATGGACTTGATGATCCAAAGCTGAAAAGTTTGTGTCCGTTCATTGATGATGATAATATCATCAGATTGAAAACAAAAATATCTGAACGGAATGATTCCATGGACTTTTGCTATCCAATTGTTTTGCAATCCAAGCATCCTGTAGTTAGTAAACTTGTATTTGATGAACACGTGAAAGCTTCGCATGTCGGTGTTCAATGTTTACTCAGCTTACTAAGAGAAGGGTTTTGGATACTAAAAGGAAGGAAAACTTTGAGATCTGTCGTTTCTCGATGCACAATTTGCCTACGATTTAATGCAAAACATGTGGAAGTACCACCTGTTCCACTACCATTGGATAGAGTTCGACAAGCTCACATATTCGAAATAATTGGTGTGGATTTAGCCGGTCCACTGTTTATTCGAACAGGAGCAAAAGTATGGATTTGTCTCTATACATGTGCCATTTATCGAGCTGTGCATTTGGAACTTTTGTCTTCACTTTCTACGTATGTTTTTCTACAATCATTTAGACGATTTGTGGCAAGAAGGGGAAGACCGACGACGGTCTACAGCGACAATGGCACAAATTTTATTGGTGCGGCAAATGAATTCGCTAAGTTGGACTGGAAAATTAATAAATCTTTTAGTACTGCGGAGAGAATAGAATGGAAGTTCAATCCTCCAACAGCTGCCTGGTGGGGTGGTTGGTGGGAGAGGTTAATTGGAATCATCAAAGATCTGCTGCGAAAAGTATTGGGGAAAGCATCTCTGTCATATGAGGAATTATCCACAATTAAATGCGACTGCGAATCGATATTAAATTCCATACCACTGACGTATATGCACGAAAATCCCAGAGACCTCATTCCATTGACTCCTGCGATGTTTTTGCGAGAAATTCAAGAATCTGGAGTTCCTGATTTGGATGCCGTGGAAAGTGCAGATCTTAGAAAACTCTTGAAGTACAGGATGAAATTGAAAAATAATCCTCGTAGGAGGTTCAGAAATGAATATTTGGGACAACTGAAATTGTCATCCAAAAAATTCAATGCGAAAGAGGTTAAAGTAGGTGATGTTGTTCTAATAGGGTATGATAATTTGAAACGGCTAGACTGGCCTTTAGCTTATATCGAAGAACTAATTCCTAGACGAGATAATAAAATACGACTTGTGAAATTGAAAACTATCAAAGGATCAATATTGAGACCCCTCCAAAGAGTATACCGGCTAGAATTGAACTGTAGTGATGATTTAGATTTGATCTCCTTATCGAAAACTTTGGAACCTTCAGAGAAGCCAGATCTTGAGAGAGCTGATGTCAATCAAATAGAAAGCGTGGAAGAAATTTACGAGACTCCTGAAGTTCCCTCATCAGTTACCACCAGATATGGGAGAAAAGTAAAACCTCCTCAAACATTCGCAATGTAGCAACTCGAGCATTGAGTTATTGAACAAGGTTAAATAAACTCAAGGTGGGAGAATGTTGCGGAAAGTTGTCGCTTTGTGTTTTTTTTTCATAATTAATTTTGTTGAAACGTCATATTTTTGACATTTTGTAATAAGTAGTATGATTGAATTTGAATTGACAAGTTGCACTTTGTAAACGATAATTCATTTAAAAATTAAAGTTTTTTGGTATTTTTACTGCATCCTGATCCAAGTGTTGTCCTTTGATTTGACGTATTCAGTCACCGGGTAGGTGCATCTCGAATATTTAACACATTGAATATTATCAACATAAAAAAATTCCAAATTATAAGTAGTTACTGTAGATGCTTAAATTGTCATAATTGGTAGACGCCATTCTGAAAAATGAGTTTCTATCATCTTGATACATCGATTTAAAAAAAATCATCAAAATCGGCCCAATGGAAGCCGAGATACAGCAACTTTTTGCGCCGCGCTCGATTTGAGGCGTCGATTTCAACTTTTCAAAATCGCGTAAAAAAATGATAAAAACTCAAAAATTGTTCATTATAACTATTGTGTATTATAGTTTAGAGGTCTAAGTAGTTGTAAAAAAATCGGCGCCTATTACAACTCAAAAATGTAAGCCTGGCATGAACACAAAAATGACGTTAATTTTTTCGCGGAAATTAATTAACAATTAATTCATGTAAAAACTATCAGGCCAATTTAATCGGCCTTTGGTATATTGTTTCATATTATAATAAGGTTCTTAAATCCCAATTTATAGCGTGATTGGATGGTTTATTATCTACGAAACAAATGCTTTAAAATAACCTCACTTTTTAGCTACTTTTTTTGCATTTATCGCCATTTCTCAACGAAAAAATTGAATATATCGATTTTAAACCAATTCTCTCGTTTAGACAATTTCATAAAGAACAAATTCGTACGTATCCTTTTTTCCTCTACTTTGCAGATTTAAAGAGTTATATTAAGAAATATCGGAAAAAATGAGCGATTTTAGCGTTTTTTGCAGTTTATGATTTTTCCTGCAAATAGCACAACTTTTTCAGCTGGCGGACCTTCATATTTTCTTTTCTTAGATTATTTCCAAGCAATTCCAACCAATATCTCATCTACGTCACGACACAGCCATATTTCAAAGGTTTGGGTTCTAATTCTCCTGGACTATTATGCATAATCGTTAGTGACGGTTCGTCTGGGTTTGTTATTAGATCTTCCAAAATCAACTTCCCAGGAGATTCATAATCCAAGCAGTCATGATAATCAGTACTTCCAAATATCCTGGAAAGGCACATATAACCACAAACCACTCACCAGTATTTTCAAACACGTTCTCCAAAATTTCCAGGCAATTCCTTCACAAAACTAAAATCAACAAAAACAATATGGAACTCACCTTGATAATCTCCTTGAATGGCATATGCCGCAAACTGACTGAGTTTATTCGTAATCCTTTCGGCTTTTTTAACTTGTCCAGGTCGAACACCAGGTCTTTCTTTATAAAAAATGTATTGTAATTTAACTGTAAAGATTTTTCCAAACTGGTCATACTGCTGAGCTCCGATATCCGAAACAGAGTAACAGGGCTGTAGAGGCAGCTCCTGGAAAGGATCTTTATCGTCCTTTTGATTGTATAATTGTAAAAGCACACAATCGGGTAAGTGCTGCAATTTAACCCATATTTTTTTCCAGAAACGTTGACCTGTGATTTTCTTTTTGTTCGGTTGTCGTAACTGCATTTCCCATCCTTCTCCATCGTAATGTACCCTTGGAAACGGCTCTAGAGGCACTGATACGTCGTCATCGAATAACGGTGAAGGGGGAGTTTCTTGTGAGTCAGAACGTTTGAATTCTTCAACTACAAATTAACGAACAATGTCGATGTTTAATAAAGTAATCAGATATGCACTTACCATGTGGTATTTCATTTTGGATAGTTGCAGGTATTTCAGTTTGGTCAAACGGATTAAATCTGGGGGAAATGTCTCCATATGTCGCGGCAACTGTTGGAGGTGGGGGTGCAATTGTTGGAAGGACATAGCCAGATATGTCGTTTGCACCTTTAGGTCTACAAAAAAAAAGTTATACTATCAAATTTTATTAAATTATAGAATTTCTCAAATTTATATTACACTGCTTGTTTTCTCTAATAACTAAAAATGTTGACCAGAAAGATATACCTTTTTCGGCTTTATCTTGTCATGGGTAAATAAAATGATATTGAAAAACAGTAATAGACTTACCTAATAAAAACAGCAAAATCCTTATCTTCATCAGATTCTTGAGAAGCAGCTTTACTGATTCTATTGGGCGTTGACTGAGGTACCCCTGGAGGTTCTTGTAGAGCCAAAAATGCGTCAAACCCATCATCTTGTCCAAATCCTGAAGAAGAGTCACCTGTATTGACCGCATCATTACCCCAAACATTTCCAAAAGCAGAATCCTCAGTTTTAACAGAATTGAACTTCTTTGCAAAGTCGTCGAAATCATCTCCAGTATCGTTATTAGAATTTCCGAAAAAATCGACGTTCTGCGGCGTTTTACTAAACACATCAGAGACTATAGTTGTACCACCGAATACGTCATTAGCTGCTGTACTAAGTGTATCAGAAACTGGGTTTGTAGAACCAAATATATCGTTAGCTGTATTTGAAATAGTAGTGGATATACCAGAGCAATCTGAAACTGTAGTAGCTTCAAAAAGATCTCCTGTTATGTTCGATTTGCTGAAAACATCAGTGATGTTGTGAGATACAGCTGAAATATTCGTTGCTGCAGTGGCAATGTTAGAATCACTTGTATTTGCATTAGATTTTTCAGTTGTATCGCACATCATGTTGGTAGCAGTGGAGTCGTTTGTTGTTGGATTTGATACTGTGGTCACTGTATCAAAAATATTACCCGCTGTTTCATTTGAACTCACTAAATCATTATTTGAAGATGTACTATTGTATCCAAATGTGGACGAGATACCATTTGGCTGGCTGAATGTTTTTACATTGTTCTCAATTGGTTCTGTTATTCCAAAGAAATCATTTTGAATAGTATCAACTCCAGATAAGTTATTTAAATTTTCAGTTATTTCCATTTGATTAGGCTCGATATTCTGATTAATTTCGAATTTAATATTATTTTCGTCCTTTTGCTCAAGTATATCTTCACCTGGTGCAAAAGGATTCAAAGTTGCGCTGGATATAGAGCCTTTACTGTGGCTGTTACTTAAATCCATTTGAAGATCTTCTTGAGAATGATCGGATGGTATTACGTTTTCCTTCACTTCGGGGGAAAATAATTTGTTTGAATTCTCAACAGGTTTACATGCTTCCGTAGTTGACGATATCAAATCGGGTTGAGGGGGCATTTCAGTCTCCATCATCAAGTCTGATAAAAGATCTTGGACTGGCTCGAGCTTTGGGACGTTGTATAAATTAAGAATATCGGACACTTCTTTTTTCTTTGGAGGCTCCTCAACACCAAACATATCTATATCTTCTAAAGTCTGGATAACGTGCTGTTCCTTTTTTTGTATTAGCGATGCAGGTAATGGTGGCTTTGGAGGACGTACTGGAGGAGACGGTCTTGGTGGAAGGTGCTTTGTTTGGCTGGATACCACAGGTTCGTTTTGTGTTGTAGGTTTATTTTCAATGGATGATTCGTTTTGGATGAGAGTTTGTTGCTCAAATTGAACAGCAGGATTTTGATTGATATCACAGCTAGTATTTTGATCTAAGGAGAATAGATCTGTATTGGAAGAATGATTAACTTCTTGATTCGAAGCTTGTGGTTTATCATCTACATCAAGAAGATCTCTGAATCCGGGATCAGGTGTAGGGCTAGGAGAATGTAAATCTCTCATATTAACAGGGCTTGGAGATCTTGTTGGTGGAATTTTTCCAAGAAGTGAAGAGCTGGTAGCATCCATTGCACCCATAACAGACATAAGTAGGTCCTGGGTTTCCTTTGAAGGAGGTATTCTAGGTGGAGGGGGTCTTGGTGGACCATTGGGACAAGCTTGCACTGTATACTTCAAATCCAAATCCACTGGTTTTTTTGGAGTATCCGATAGTGATACTGGTTCAATGTTGATTGGTTCAGTTCTAGAATACTGTATAGTGTTACTAAATTGATCAGCATCTTGTATCACTGGTACCTCAGCTTCTGCTGGTTCCAATTCCATTGGATCGAAACTAAAAGGATTTGTTGTAGTAATGGTCGTAGCTGTTTGTGATAGGAATGGATTATCTCCAAAATTACCCGAATCTCCATCTTGATCTTCAAGCAAAAAAGGATTGGATCCAGCAGTGTTGGGGGAAACGTATGGATCCTCACTAAATAAAAATGGATTAGCAGCCATTTTTAATAAACTCCAGTTCCAAAAGTTTCAATTCAGCTCGTCCTGGCTGTATATCAATAGCGCAACTAGTATCAAAGGGATCGTAATCTTCTTCAATTTCAACACCAGGTAAAATGTTTACTTCTGCAGAAGGTGACAACGGTTTTTCAATTACCTCGTCTGCATCGTGTACCAGTAAATCGGTAGCTTTTATTCCTATTGTTTTACTTTTCTGTTCTGTATGTATTAGTTCAGTTTCAAGTAGCTTCAGTTCAGTTTTACCTGGTAGAATATTCGATGCAATGGAAGTGTCGAATGGGTCACGATATATTATTTCGTCAGCACCAGGTGTTAACACCTTTACAGATATGTCACTGTCAGTTCCTAGTAAGTCTAAAGAGTCTCTTACTCTCGATGGTACCGGTTTAGATATATTTTTGATGGTATTAACCACAGCATCTATTTTTTTCTGAGCTTCTTCTTTTGAGTTGAAATTATTATTTAAAGCTGGATTCGAATTGATTAGCTCGTTTTCGATTATTCGTAGCTCTGCTTTTCCTGGTGCAGCGTTAGAAGCAAACGAAGTATCGAAAGGATCGTCAGCAATCGGTAATTCTGGAATAGACGCTTTTCTGGTATAGAACGGCGTTAATGGTTTTATAATCTTTGGTTCCACGTTCAAAGAATTCTGATTCGGTGAAGGTAAATCAAAAGAAACTGTTTTAGATCCGAATATGTTTAGAACATCTGGTCGTGATAATGTTCTATCTCTCGATTTTTCATCGCCTCTAGGATCAAAATCATCATCACTTAGATCGTCTACGATTGGAGGGTTGATCGATGGTTTTGAAGATAAAACACTGCTTGCTAAGTTGCTGTTACTTTTACCAAGTAAGTTATGATCTTCTGGCTTGATAAGATGCAACTCAGTTCCTGCAGAATAATAAATAAATTAATCTGAAGCGAAGGATTTGCAAAGCTAAGTTTACCTGGAAGTCTATTGTTTTTGTTCACCAGACTTTTGCTGACAGTTGAAACATATTCTTCGTCTTTGACTATTGGAACAACTCTCTCTGTAAAAGTTGTATCAAATGGGTCATGTTCTTGAACTTTCCCGTTAGTATTTCTGAAAAAACAATATACAATATGTGAGCCAACGCTGTACATTACTTTTTATATTATTTGAGTCTGACAAAAAATGTATAAAATGATTTAGTACTTACTCTCCAAATGCTCCCCACTGAATAACTTCCGTAGCAGGAACAGTATTTGAGGGTAAATTCTGAGCAACAACAACTCTCTTTGTTAAACTTTCAGCTGCTAAAGCTTCAAATTCAAGATCTTCGTCGTCTTCTACACTAGCAACAATATCACACTCTGAAATAGTATTATTTTTGAATGCAACTTGAGTGGTATCTGTTTCTGGAATAGTTGCATTTGTAAGAGCTTGTGGAAACGGTATGGGATTATTTAAATCGATTGGTTCATTTGAAATTTCAACGGGATCTTCGTCTAGAAGAGTCTTTTGAACTTCTTGAGCAGCTGGAATGTATATATGTGTCAAGAAATAATGTAAATGCAAACAATCTGAATTAGAATTGTTGGAATCGTTTTATTGATAAGTTTCATTTGTATCTGAAATTTTCACATAACCTATACTCACTTCCATTAATAACTCCCGTTAGTTGCGTAGTTTCATCAAAACTCTGCAACAACAAATCTCTCTCTTTCAATATTTGTCTTTTGTTTACCGTTGGCCTTTGTGTAGCACAAGTAGGCAACTGTACTCTCCCTGTTAATACTTCGACAGCAGCTCCAAGTGGTACTAGTTTCTTCCCCTTCCTTTCAGCTTGAGGTCCTAGGATAGCCTTTTCGGCTGCAGAAGTATCGAAAGGATCATCTCCATCAAGGAGTTCAGTCGGCGATTCTGGTATATATGCTAGTTTTACTTCTGCTGCTTCGAGAGCGTCAATATAAGTTGTATCGAAAATATTATCATCTTCTTCCTCCTCTGAATCAGACTCAGAAACTTCTACGATTCCTGTAACAGGACAGTAGATACAATTCAATTCGGAAAGAGGAGAATTAAATATTATAAACATATAACAATTGTTACTTATTTTTACACATATATTTCAATTGATCCCTCATACATAGTGTAATAGCCAAATATGAAAACATCAGCGTGACTTCAATCAGTTGTGATAAATTAGCCTGTTCAAATTTTTGAACTAACTGGCTGTTAAACTAAGAAAGTGTCTGCTCACGAATACTAAGCAAGTCAAAGATTAAACTAGATCTCCAAAATCAACAAGAAGCAGTATATAAACTTGAAACGAATAGCAAGGTATTGTTACGAAACAGCACACTGGTATAGACCCTAAACCCGACTCTGTCTAAGCCAGGTATGAAAATTAAAATTATGGCGGATACGCAGGTTTTTTTTATAACTGTTTACGATTATCTTATTTAAACATTGTTTTCGTGACCAGTCTTTTCTAGAAAATGCCAGAAAGCCATTTGTTTTTGAGTAAGCCGCAGTTCGGAATTTTCTAGTAAAAAAGGCACTAATATAAATAAAGGACCGATCAGCGGAGGAGTTTTAGTTGATAAAGTGATCTCGAAAAATAAACAAAAATACACCGAACAGTAAAGTGCTAATATAAATTAATAATCAAGTTTGTGTGCATATAAATTGAGTTTAAGTGATAAGTTAAGTATATATAAATTAAGTGTTAGTGAATTAGTGTTTAAATAAATTCGTAAGTAGCCATACCGTGTGTTTAAAATTTATCCCACCCGTTTACGTTTTAAATAAATTAGAAAAACATTACATTGTTGTCAGAACTGGGATAATATAAATAAATTGCTACGTAAAAATGGCCAAGAGACTATGTGATCTGAAAGTCACGGAATTAAGAGCAGAATTGGAAGATCGTGAGTTGGAAACGTCCGGCAAGAAAAGTGAATTAGTAGAAAGACTTAAAGTGGCACTGGAAAATGACGGCTTTGATACAGAAACAGTTTTATTTAATGACGAGGCTCCCACCCTAATCTCGTCAATTTCTGCTAATATTTTTGCTAACATCGACGAGAAGATTTCTGTCATGGAAGAAAATATTTCTGGCATAGAAGAGAAAATTTCAACGAATGTGAAAAACGATATTTCTGCAATAGAGAACGATATATCTGCCGATATCTTATTAATGAAAAGCAACATTGCCGCTGACTTTGAAAATGAAATTTCGTCTCTAAAATCTGAAATTGAGAATAAAATGTCAACGATGGACGAGAAAATCGAGAATAAGATTACAACGATGGACGAGAAGATTGAGAATAAGATAACAACGATGGACGAGATGGACAGATATAAGGACTCAAGGCACGCCAGAGGAAGAAAAGAAGACCGAGCAAACGAAACCTTGTAAGCCAGAAACACTACCTAAGTTTGAAGACATTGGCAGTTTTACCCGAGTCAAGGCCCCAACGTTCGATGGAAAAATGTCGTGGACCAATTATGTGAAACAGTTTGAAGCAGCCGCTAGTGAATAATTGGTCCGATAAGGAGAAGGCAGTGAAATTAACCATTGCGCTTCGCGGAGAAGCCTTAGATGTACTTCAGACGATACCTCTTGAGGAAGCAGATGACTTTGAGCAGCTAAAAAAAAAGCTGGATATGCGATACGGTCACGAACATTTGGAACATTTGTACAGATTCCAGCTGAAGAACCGAAGGCGGAAACGTGAAGAAACCCTTCAAGAATATGAAATGGATATTGTCCGACTAGTTCGATTTGCTTATCCATCAGCACCAGAGAACACGATGGAATATTTAGGCATCCAGGCCTCTATTGACGGCTTATGTGACCACGATATAGAGAAGACACGTCGATTAGCCCATCTCAAAACATTGTGTGTGTGTGTGTGTGTGTGTGTGTGTGTGTGTGTGTGTGTGTGTGTGTGTGTGTGTGAAATTTTGGCCGTAGAAAACTTAGTTCTTAGCCACAAAAATTATTTAATTTTAATGTTCAACTTTATATTGAAATTTGTGCACTTTTAAATAGCTCAACTAAGGCGTCTAAAATAGGTTTTTCGTTTAAACTTAATAGGTGAGTTAAATTTGTCGGTAAAGAAATATTGTGATTAATGAGAAAATTTAGAAATATATTTATTTGATATTGGTGCTTTCTACAGGAAAAAATTAAATGGTTAAGATCAGCTATTGAACTATTGTCACATGAACATTTAGAAGAGCCTATAATTCCTATTTTAGCAAGGTGCGCAGGAAAGATACCATGATTTAGTTTCATTCTAGTTACTATCGTAATGTAGTATTTATTTGTATTGTACTCTTGAATATGTGGTATTGTTTTGGGTATTTCTGGATGTATAAGTGTGTATGGGTTTTTAGACTCTTTTACGTATTCTTGCCACAGACTATTCCAACTGTGAGTGATTTGTCTTTTAAGTGACGGCAATAGGTCAAGTGTGTTATAAAACGCAAACAACTTGTTTTCCAAAACTGCCTTTTCGGAAAGACTATCTACAATTTCATTCCCTTTAATGCCAGCATGTCTTTTTACCCAGATGAACGTTATTTTGGTATCAGAATTACTTAATAGGTATAAATAGTTTTTAATATTCCATAAAAGGGAATTTTTTACCTGATTATATAATTTTTTAGTTCCTATAGTTTCCAATGCTGCTTTTGAATCGGTTATTATAAGACTATTGCCAATTTTGTTCTCAAACATATAAGTGAGGGATTGCCATATTGCATACATCTCCGCTGTGTAAATTGAACATGTATCATGTAAACGCATTTTAACAGAAAAACATTTATTCGAATGATAAAAGGCACATCCAGTTCCATTATTGGTTTTTGAGCCATCCGTGTAAATAGTTGAATAATTTGTAAAGTTTGAAAGAATAGATATCATAATGTTTTTGTTAACTATGTCTGAAAGTGAATATAAGGGGAATAAGATGTTTGGTTCAAACATACATGAGTCATAGCTGAATCTAAACATTGGATGTTTGTCGACAGTATGAATTAACTCATGAAATTTATTAGTAAAAATAAAAGCATCGACCGAAGGTGGATTATTTTTAATCTTCCAATATTTGTTTGTTAAACATTGTGTTATGAGATAAGCAAGATGATTGAGGTTATTGCAGCAATCTTTTTCTCTAATTTTGATTAAATATTTATTTGCCAGATATTCGCGTCTAATTGCTAATGGAGGTTCAAGAGATTCAACTAAGATTGCATCATTGCTCCTATCCATATACGTAGAGCTTTAAATTGAATGCGATCTACAATTTGTAGACTTGTTTTGCTAGCAGAACCGTACAAAGTCGATCCATAATCCAGAATTGAGCGGATGTATGCTCTATAAAACGTTAATGAAATGGCCACACCAACACCAAACTTTAACCTAGAAACACATCTTAACATGTTTATCCCTTTTTCACATCTATATTTGATATACTCAATATGTTTCGTCCACAACAACTTACTATCCAGAAATATGCCTAGGTATTTATAATTATTCACCACTGGAATTGTAAGTTCAGAGAGAAGCACTGTTGCGGGTGGCTGATATCGATGTCTCGTGAAAAAAGGACAGAGAATTTTTCAGGCGATATGTTAAAACCTAAGTCATATAAGGATCATGTTCTCGAGAACACACAAGCACTGTTGGTGTGAATTTTGGATCGTGTAATAGGCAAAATCATCAGCATAGAACTTTATAACAAGAATCATCTCCTATCCGATCTCCTATCCGATCCCAAAACATTAGTTGGCACATTGACAGCTGCTCTTGAATATGAAGCAGCAACGAAGGCTTCGGGTTACAACAAAGGTAGGACCATGCAGGAATAAGGTGACGATGACAGACTTGACCAAATCGTCAACCTGTTGAAAGGTATGGTAGACGTGAAGCCGAAGAAGATCAGGTGCTGTAAATATGGCGAGCTAGAGCATGCACGCAGTTCATGTAAGCGTCCTACGACTCCTGCAAACCAAGAACGTCTCAAATGCAAAGCAGCCACGAAGGGCTCGCGGTACGACAAAGGTAGGACCATGCAGGAAGAAGATGACGATGACAAACTTGACCAGATCGTCAACTTGTTGAAAGGTATGGCAGACAAGAAGCCAAAGAATATCAAATGCCGGAAGTGTGGCGAGCTACAGCACGTACGTAACCCAAGAACTTCAGTCACAGGGGAAATCAGACAGGGGTGAACATCCAGCTGATGTGAATCACCAAAAAGCCAACCCTTTACCTAGACGGTCATTCCCTGTAGACTATTCACAATGCAACAAGTCGAAATCTAAGGAAGTTGCATTTTCAAGAATTACAGTAGTCAACGAGGAATGGTCACCTACCAGGATCAGAGAAGATCAGGAGAATCCTCACCTGAAGATGATCCGGCAATGGAAGGAAAAAAATCAGCGAATCCGTGAGAGGTTTTATTGGCTAAACAGCTCCGATGATGTGAAGGACTGGTGTAAGAAATGTACGACTTGTTCTACGAGTAATGGACCACATCGCAAGAGAAAGGCACCTATGAAACAGTATAATGTTGGAAGCCCTTTCGAAAGGATTGCTTTGGATATCGCTGGACCATTTCCGACGACAGAAAATGGTAGCAAATACATACTGGTTGTAATGGATTATTTCACAAAGTGGGTGGAAATCTACGCTATTCCGAAGGAAGAGGCCACCACTGTCGCGGATGTATTGGTGAAGGAATTTATCAGCCGATATGGAGTGCCCGTGGAAGTCCACAGTGACCAGGGAAGAAAATTCGAAAGCCATCTATTCCAGGAGATTTGCAAGAAGCTGGGAATGAAGAAGACCAGGACAACAGCATTACATCCACAGTCAGATGGAATGGTCGAGAGAATGAACAGGACTATTGGAAAATACCTGACCAAAGTGGTTTCCAGCCATCAGAGAGATTAGGACCAGTATCTTTCCCTATTCGCATTGGATTATCAATCTGCCGTCAATGAGTCCACGGGTGAAACACCTGCGAAAATCCTGTTTGGACGTGAAATGTGGCTTCCTTGTGACCTGGAATTTGGCTGTCGGCCTGGAGAAGATATAGCAGGCGAAGACTACGTGATCCAATTGAGAAGAAGGCTGGACGATATTCATGAATTAGTTCGAACAAATCTTCAAGTTGCCAGCGACAGAATGAAGTCGGTACGACACGCAGGCCACATAAGGCGGTTTTAAAGAAGGGGACAAAGTATGGTTACACAAACCGACGAGGAGAAAAGGATTTTCTCCAAAATCACAAAAATCCTAGGAAGGTCCATACTTAATCAAGAAAAGAATCAATGATGTTATATATCGCATAAGCAAGATCCCTAACGGAAAACCAAAAGTAGTTCACCGAAACCGACTAGCGCCATTCGAAGGAGACCATGACCTGGAGGAAGGAGTAAACCTTATTCGAGATGTGTCTGACCCTATCTTCGATGAATTTATGGGCACGTATGGAGGTACCGGGAAAGCTAGATATGGAGTCACTTCAGAACAACAAGATTTATTCACTCTCCCGGAAGATTATTCACTGGCATATAACATCCCCGCCCGTTTCAAGAACGCACGAGGGTTGGCAGTCGTCTTTCGTAAGAAGTTCGGGCAATTCGAAAAACTTGAAGACCAGATTCCAGCCCCTGGCAAGACACTGAAACGGAAACATAATTCGCGGTACGTCTTCTACGTGGTAACTAAAAATGAATTTCAAGATCGATCTACCTACCGCGATGTGTGGGAAGCATTTCGAAACCTCCGAGACCATGTGTTAGAATCCAGCGTGAAGAAACTGGCTATGCCTAAGATGGCGAGTAACCAGTTGGATTGGCGAGTTATCAGGAACATGGTAGAGATTATATTTCGAGATACCGGTGTCCAGATTTTAATTTGCAGCTTCAACCCCCGTTATCAGTATCCGATGAAGACGGTGCCCTACTATTTCCATAAGAACAGAAAGTGTAGAAATGGGGCCAGTTGCCGCTTCAAACATCCAGTCTCGGCTACACAAAAGTTCCAGGAGGAACTTCCATTTAAGGAGGGGGTAATGTTACGAAACAGCACACTGGTATAGACCCTAAATCCGACTCTGTCTAAGCCAGGTATGAAAATTAAAGTTATGGCGGATACGCAGGTTTTTTTTAAAACTGTTTACGATTATCTTATCTTAATATTATTTTTGTGACCAGTCTTATCTAGAAAATGCCAGAAAGCCATTTGTTTTTGAGTAAGCCGCAGTCCGGAATTTTCTAGTAAAAAAGGTACTAATATAAGTAAAGGACCGATCAGCGGAGGAGTTTTAGTTGATAAAGTGATCTCGAGAAATAAGCAAAAATACACCGAACAGTAAAGTGCTAATATAAATTAATAATCAAGTTTGTATGCATATAAATTGAATTTAACTGATTAGTTAAGTATAAATAAATTAAGTGTAGTATAGTATTTATCGATTATTCGTTACAAGTTTTATGTTGGTTTTATGTATAAGAAATCTATGCGTAAGCTAGTAAGGTCCTTTAGAAATAATTTTTGAATCTGGATTAAAAACATTTGAGAAAGCTTCCAAATCCCGAAAAATTTCATACATTCAGGAGAAAGAGAAAGACAGTTGTGATTAATTGAAAGTACTATATCTCGAAAGAATCGTTAGAGATAAGGAGTTGATTATTGGCAATCTTCAACTCTTGGTCAAATCACTACAAGAGCAAGTATCTCTTTTAAAAGCCGTAAAGTCAACTTCTAATATTGGTCTCTCTCAAACACATAATAATAATAATATAAAAAATACAACTTCATTTCCTCTTCTACCTAAATCTCAACAGAAACTAAATTGTCTGTCATCACAAAGACCTGTAACAAAGAGGAGGCTACACTTCACCGTCCCACTTCAAATAATGCTTTAGCAAACAATTTTATAGCTCCAGAAGATGTATCATCAGCTGTTCATCTAGCTTAAATGGCTAACTTATGTGCTGACTATGTAAACACAAATCAAGAGCTCCCAGGACCAAGTAGATCAGTTACGGACAGTAAAATTAACTTCAAACCTAAAAATTTAGTGATCGGATCAATGTGCTACGAAAAATTGTCTGTTAAAGCTGCGAAATCAGAATTTGTAACACACTACCACTCTACAAATTAGCATTCGGATACTACGACTGATGATGTAAAAGAGCACCTAAAGACCGTTGATTCGAATATTGAGGTCAGGCAGCTCAGGGCAAGATTTCCTCATAGATATGCTTCTTTCAAGATATCAATACCATCAAATAATTCAGAAAAATTGCTTCGAGCTGAAATTTCGCCTCAAGTAATTTATATCAATGAGTTTTTTCGGCAAAATCAATTTAAACCAATGTGAAACGGCTAATAAGTGTATGTTTCCTAAATTTGCCATTTTGCATATCAATGTTCAATGTTTAAGTAATAAAATCAATGACATCCATATATTTACTCAATCAACTCCTATTCATATTTTATGTATTTCTGAACATTGGTTGAATGAAGATAATTTAAAACTAATTCATTACCATAATTATAATTTTACGTCATTTTATTGTAGGGAAAATTCTCTTCACGGGGGTGTGTGGCAATTTTCTCCAGCTGTAAGGTTGATTTAAAAGCTATTGATGTTTCTACATTCTGCGTGTCGTTTCACGCAGAGTTTTGCGGAGCTGAGATAAATAAAAAATGTGTTCTTTTGAATATCTACAGGTCTTCTCTAGTGGTGATATAAATATTTTTAAGGATAAGTTAGAAATTTTAATCGAATTTCTTTATAGGAAATATACAGGTATTATTTTAATGGGGGACTTTTACATTGATCCGGATAGCAACAATGTGCACTCTTCTGATTTGAGAAATACCATGAGCATGTACGGGTTAAAACATTTAATACATGTTCCTACAAGAATAACCCCCACATCCAGGTCGTGTTTAGACAATATTATTACAAATATTGACAGGAACGAACGGCTTGCTGATGTGTTGGATCCTGACATCGTAGATCATCAAGCGTTATTGTTATGCCTATTGGGTATACAAAACTCTTACGAGCCAGTTCTTAAAAGGAGAATTATTACAGACCCAATAATTAGAAAATTCTCTATTTTAAGTGGAAATCCATGTCCTGTAATTACTCTCAGATGTGACTGCTGGAGTTATATACTTGATCATCTTCTTAATCTGGTTGATATATGTTTTCCACTAAAATTTGTTAACAATAAAAGTAACGTTATCAGCTGGTACAACAGACAGTTGAGAGAACTAAGAAAGGGTGTATTTGCCGCAAAGAAACGGTTTAAAAAGAGTAACTCCTATGATCATTGGCTTCTGTGTAGAGAGCTGAAAATGAATTATAAGAAGTCTTTAAGAGATGAAAAACGCAATGCGTTTGCGGCTATAATCCAAAATTTTGACAATAAAAATAAAACAACATGGAGGATTGTAAATTCTGAGAGGAAAACTAGAAATACTGTAAAAACAAGCAGCAACATTACAGCAGATAATTTTAATGCATTTTTCTGCTCTATCGCGGATAGTATTGTAAATGGCATTGTTGATCCTAACATACATCCCATGTCATTTATTAATAAGATGAATAAACCTAATTCTTCTTTCTTTATGTCCTCCATTCTGGAAACGGATGTTCGTGAAGCTATTTTAGGATTAAAAAATTCCAATTGCGTCGATTATTATCGTCTTAATAGTAGGATGCTGAAAGCCGCCATAAACTCAGTAGTTGAGCCGCTCACCATACTTTATAATAAATGCGTATCTGAAGAAAACTGGCCAGACTCCATTAAAATATCAAAAGTTCTACCAACATTTAAAAAATGCGATAAAGACTTATTAGATATCTATAGACCGATTTCTATAACAACGCCAACAGTCGAGCAACAGGCAAGTACACAGAATAATATCTATGACAGAATTGAACTAACAATGAGATTGTTTAGATTAGTTGAACCGGCCATTCTGACTGCTGCCCTACGGCTAGTAGTCGGAACGCTGCACCCTCGAGGCGAGATGATCACTTTTCCTGTACCCGGAGCGGTGGACAGGATACAATTAAAAGGCATCAACATTCCGACAGACGCGGTGGAACTCAAAACATTGCTTGACATGGTCTTCGCAAGAAGACAAGATACATTGGATTTGGAGGAATTGTACTGCGACTTTGTAAAAACGCATGGCCAAATAATAATAGAAATGGCCCCACAGCCACATGCACATCAGACATCCGTAACAGTCAACATAAGGCAACATAACTGCATGCGTAGAGCAGCAGTTTGCCATGAAGTGCGGAAAGTGGCAGAAGAGAAAAATCTAAATATGGTATTCTTACAGGAGCCATATACTAGAAAAGGAAAGATGCTGGGAGTGCCTATCATAGCGCAGATTGCGTGTGGGGGGGAGAACCCTATGACTGTCGCAGTACTCTTCAATAAGGCATACAAGATGTGTCATTAACGGCAATATAGTGACGAACACTGTGTCTGTGTGGAGGTGATGACCCGCTTGGGCAGTTTCATAATGGTAAATCTGTATTGTCAGTTCAGTGATGGAATTGACCCGTACATTCACAAAGCGAAGGATATTTTTGAATCACACAAAACGAAACCTGTTATCTTGACGGCAGATTCCAATGCAAAATCAATACTTTGGCACTCAAATGAAACCGACCAAAGGGGTGAGCAAGTTAAGGACATGATACACGAACAACAACTGCATGTGCTCAATGAGCCAGGAAACCCACCCACCTTTCAGAACAGAGCAGGTGCCACAAGTAACATTGACATCACGCTGTCTAATGTGAAAGCGGCTAGCCTGGTCGGTTCCTAGAAGGTGGAACAAAATCAGACAATAAGTGACCACAATCTGATTACCTTTCACATAGGGCAAAGTAGTGACGGTACGGAGAAGCCTACTGCTGGACGGTACATTATCGGAAAAGCCAATTGGGCATTGCTGAGCAATGAGCTCATACCACCGCAACGGACCGAAAGACACGAAAATGTGCATGACAAAGCAAAGGAGCTGATGCAAGCAATAAGGGAGACAATGGATCTAGCCATTCCTTGGGTAGCCTAGCAAAACATAGTAAAAAACAGGGCTTGGAACGCTGACCTTACCAGATTGAGAAAACGGGTAAGGAAAGCGAGAAGAGTATACCAAAGGTGTGGAATACACGATCAGAGGCAACTGCTACTCCAGGAGTACAGAAACATTGAGTACAATTACATAAAAAAGATATCATTAGAAAAGCAGAAAAGTTGGCAAAAATTCATAGAAACATACCTTGAAACTGACGCTTGGGGTATGCCGTACAAGATTGTCACAAACAAAATCAAGTGTCCAACGATGTTGAACACACTGAAAAGGGACGACGGAACATGCACGAGTGACTGGGAGGAGTCAGTTGAGATGCTTCTGCAGGAACTTCTTCCTCCGGATGACAGGTATCAGGAAACAGATCACCAACAGACTCAAAGACAAAAAATGATCGAAAGGTATGAACCTCACATAGTGACTCATACTCCAAAATGCACTGAGGAGGAAGTGGCTGAATGCATTTTGAATAGCAAAAGGAAGAAAGCTCCTGGGCCCGACAGCATTCATGTTGAGGTCCAACAAGTACTAGTCGACAAAGTTACGCCAGTCTTGTGTGCGCTGTACAATGAGTGTCTACGTCAAGGAAACATGTATGTATATAAACAAGCGGATATTGTATCAATTAACAAAGGTGAGGATAAAGATCCCACCAATCCTAAACCATACAGGCCAATTTGCTTGCTCAACACAATGGGAAATACCTTCGAAAAGTTCCTTTGCGAAAGATTGCATACAGTAAGAGAGACGATAGGTCTCAACCATAATCAATTTGGTTACAGGAAAGGTAAGTCAACAGAAGACTCGGTAAATCGAGATTTTCAAATAATACACCAAACCGAAGAGAAGTATGTAGTAGCTGTTTTTGTTGACATATCGGGAGCGTTCGATAATCACTGGTGGCCAGCACTCTTTGCAAAACTAAGAAGTATTAACTGCCCTAAGGATCTATATCAGGTCTTTAGGAACTATTGTCAGGACAGGTATGCAACCTTACATTGCTCAACTGGCAAAAAAACCAGGCACCTGACAAAAGATTGTCCGCAGGGTTCAGTACGTGGTCCTGTTTTCTGGGACCTCATACTTGAGGAATTGTTAAACGATCTTGAAAGTGACGCCAATATGACTGGAGTGGTTGCATATGCTGATGATCTGTTACTGCTCACAACGGCGAACAACAGGCGAGAACTGGAACGCAATGTTATGGTATGGTAATACTTGTAAGAAAATTACTAGAAGATAAAAATATTAATCCAGAAATAGATATAGATATATATATATATATATATATATATACATATATATATATATATATATATATATATATATATATATATATATATTGTCCATCGTTTTAATGTTGTGTAAGGCTATCGTTTCTGAGACTTCGGAATTGAAATGTCTCCCGACATATAAAACTAATTCCTCCTCCTTCATAACAGGTTCCAAATATTGTGCCATGTTATAGAGTTGCATAGCATATGCATTTAAATTTTTATTCCGATTGTTATCGAATTTCCCAAAATACAATCTTTCCCTAAAATTCGCTTGATGAATTTCACCCCAAAAATAATTCATGAATTGGTTCTCAAATTCTTCCAGATTATTTATGCTTTCTTCCTTATTACAGAACCATAATAGGGCATGTCCAGATAACATCCCTCTAATACAAATCTTCTTCTCCATCATATCTCTCATTCCTTTGAGTTTGCTTTTAATGATTTTAATAAACACCTTCGGATGAATGGTATTTATATTCCCATCAAACTTTACTCCGATATCCATGTTTCCCGTATAGATTACTCCACCTCCATTTCTCCTAACGTTAAATTCAATTTCTTCTATGCTTTCCTGTTCATTTCTTCCAGTTCTTTATGAAATGTTTGTCCAATGTGCTCGTTCCTCTCCTCACATGTTCCTGTTTGTTTTTGTACCTTTACATCTAATTCCTTAAATTTATGTTCCGCGTTTTGCTGATAATTTTGCATAATTTCTTCGATTATTTGTTCCTTGAATTTTATATTTTCCACTTCTTTAGTTATGTCTTCATTCTGTCTCATTACTTCTGCTTGGATTGTTCCCGGTAAATTTTCTTCTATACCTCTCTCTAATTCTTGAATATGTTCTACCATTTGATTTTCTATCTGCTCTCTAATTTTAATACCGTTTTCTTGAATTTCATTTCGTATATGTTTGTTTTGATCCTCCATATCTTCTCTCACCTTGTCAATTTTCTTTCCAAATTCTTCATTAGTCTTCTTAAGTTCTTTAATTTCCTTACAATTTTCAAATTTCACTTCTTCTATTTTCTCTTCTAATCTGTTCATATTACCATTGATGTTGTTTATATCCCCTCTAATTTCTTCTCTCATACTGTCCATTTTTCCATTCAAATTGTCCTCCATTTTGTTCATATCTCCCCTCATATTTTTCTCCATATTGTCCATTTTTCCATCCATTTTGTTCATGTTTCCCTTCATATTGTTCATATCTCCCTTCATTGTCTTTATGTTTTCATTGATATTATTAATATCTCCTTTTAATTCATCCTTCATACTATTTATGCTCATCAGAATTTGCATCATTGTATCATTGTTATTCATTCCTCCTTGTGTTTCCCTTCTCTCTTGTATTCTATCTACTTGTTCTATAGTTTCCTCGTCTCCTGTCAAACCTTCTTCCTGTGCATCACCTTCCGCTTGTTGTCCTTGCTCCAAATAGACCGCTTGGTAGTCTCTCCCATACCATGACTTCGTTCTTCCCTTTCCTCTTCTGATCCACTGTCTGCTTCTACCTGCCTTCCATCTCTCAACGTCATTCGTTTTGCCATTTTTAATTGAGTTTAAAATTTACAACTGTTTCCTATATTTTTAATAAACCGCCCCACGTTTTGGGTGACAATTATTATAAAACACTGTATTATTTTACTTATTTTTATTGTGAAATTTATTTATAGATGTTTGTATTTTAGAATTTAGAATTTTTGTTTATATTTTGGCTAGCTCAGTTTGTTTTTAATATTTGTTTAGTAATTTATTTTAATTATATTATTCGGGAGCATGAAATCCTTTTTCCCTTTGAGTCCTGGCTTATTGTATTGTTATAATTGTTTAAATAAAAAGAAAACACATTAATTTGAAATAGATTTAATTTTTAATGTAATATTTATATTTGATAAAAATAATATGCGACGCCAATGGTTATATTGTACCTACTTATTGATTTTAATAATATCATCAATGCGCATGCGTGAAAAACTAGTCATGCGCTTTAACATGAAACGAACAATTCTTACATTAAAGAAGCATCTATATTTATACAAACATAGTTTGTTTGATGATGCAGATAGGTAAATGGTTCATACAAAACATAAAAGAATTTATATATATATATATATATATATATATATATATATATATATATATATATATATATATCATAGTTATATATGATACAAATAGCTGTGGGAAGAAATTAGTTATATACATGGATAGAAATATATGGAATTATATACAGATGGACATGGTTATAACATTATAAAATTTCAATCACCAGATTTCTGCGATTACAAGATGGCGTAAGTACATATTTTAATTTATCTAAAGTTCGGCCTTTTATTAAATTTAACGATTTATGCAATGAATTCACTATACAAAGTCTGTTTCTTTCTTTTTTAGATCGATCATATTTGCAAAAGTTTATCAATTTATGAAATTAAGTACTTAATTGGTATTTTGAGTTTTTACACTGTTTATTGGCCAATAAATGGTTTAAATACACTGACCTGTTGCTCTTGCATTGGGATGAAAGTCCCTGGATCCCAGGAACACTCCACTGAATCTCCAAAAAAACCAAAATTAACGAAAATTTCGCAGATTCTTGTCGAAAACTTGTTACAATTAACTGTGAGTATTACTAATATTATATTTCATAATACTTTAAAAGTTTAAATGTCTTAAACCGGGAATATCTTTAAATTTTAGGAACACTATCACATACACTCCTCGCTTCTTAACATCAGCTTCCCTTCTTTTTAAGCGTCCCCTCGATTATCGACTTTTTTCAACAAAACAGTCTTTTGTTCTTTTCCAGGTCACTATTCCAAAGTTTATTTATTGATTCACAGTTTGTTCTGTCATCTTTTATAACCAATAAGATATTGTCTTTTGTAATCAGATAATTGAAACTTCTATCACTTATCAAAAAATTTCATACATACAAATACATTAAAATTGGTTATACTTAGATACACTTACATGGTACAACATTCAATATTATTATTGATAGTATATTCTTGTTACACTCATATTAATTATAAATATAAATTCTCTTATGTTATTTGTCTATATGTCATTATCTGTTTATCTATGAAATCTATTGAATTATATTCTATTCAAAATTTGTATTTGTTCTTATTCTTAAATTAATGATTATAATGAATTAACTATAATAATATTTGTTTTCATTTCAGATGAACAGCTGATTATGTTATGAGAATAATCTTCGTCTTAGGCAACTTTATTTACATCATTACATTGGTTAGGCAATATCTATATTTTATGTTATCATTGAGGTAATTCCTTATTTTTTATATTGTTATAAGCTGTTATTTAATATATCTTTATTTGATATGTTGTTTAAATTAAGAAAAATGTTTCCTTTTTACTTGTTTTCTTAAATTATGTTATTTTCATATATATTTCATACTAACAAACATATTTTAATAATACTAATTCTATTATTATCTATGATATCTGGTTAGGTTATATATATATATATATATATATATATATATATATATATATATATTAACACAGTAAAAGATCTAAGCACGCTCAACAAGTTCACTACAGGAAGCGACCATCGACTAATTAGAGCTCGACTGGTCTTAGATATAAAACTAGAAAGGTCAAGACTAATTAAAACCAACACAACGAAAAACATAAACAACGAAAGGCTGAAAGAGAACTCTCACCAATATGAAGAACTACTAGAAGAAAGACTGCAAAAAGTGGAATATAACAACCCTGAACTGATAGACACAATTCGAAACTGCGCCGTAGAAGTGGGAGGTCTGCAACAACGAGGTGAACACAAAAAACTAACTTCGGAAACAAAAGCACTATTACAAAAACGAAGAGAAATGAAAAAGAGAACAAACATTCAAAGAATTGAATACACCGAACTGTGCAAGACGATACGAAAGAAAATCGCAGAAGATATCAGAAATTACAACGAGAAACTGGTACAAACAACAATAGAAAACCGTGAAAGCTACAAAAATGCAAAAAAGGGAATAAAAATAGGGAAAAGACAGATAGTTGCATTAACTGATGGAAACACAAGAGCCACAGACAAGAATGAAATAATAGACCTAGTAGCCAAATTCTATGGAGACCTATACAAGACCCCTGAAAACTTGGAAGAAATAATAGAGCATTCAGAAGATGCCATACCAGAAGTATTGGTGGAGGAAGTAGAAACGGCACTGAAAAGCATGAAAAATGGCAAAGCAGCGGGAAATGACGGCATCACGACCGAAATACTCAAATATGCAGGAGCTAAAACATGGAAGTACCTTGCGAAACTATACACGAACTGTCTGATGTCCAGGAGCATACCTTAAGAGTGGAACAGCGCCCTTATAGTGTCGATCCACAAGAAAGGCAGCAAAGAAGACATTAAGAACTACAGACCAATAAGTCTACTACCAGTGACGTACAAGGTATTCACAAAGATCATTCACAACAGAATACAAAATACACTAGACTCGGCCCAACCACGAGAACAGGCTGGATTCCGCAAGTGCTTCAGTACAATAGATCACATCCATACCCTCAAAGAGGTTATCAGTCGAACCAAAGAATACGACCAACCACTAGCACTAGCCTTCATCGACTTTGAGAAAGCATTCGACTCTATATATCCCAGAGCAGTAATAAATGCCCTAACAGAACAAGGGGTCGACAAGCCATATATTGAGACCCTAGCAAATATATATAGGGAAGCCAAAGCGAGAGTTAGGATATATGAGGGCACACCAGAATTCCCCACCAGCAGAGGAGTTAGACAAGGAGACGCAATATCACCAAAGTTATTTACAGCAACACTAGAAAGCATCTTCAGAAAACTGGGCTGGAACAACACAGGTCTGAATATAGATGGAGAATACTTGAACCATCTAAGATTCGCTGATGACATCATCCTGATAGCGAGTAACCCTGGCAAAATGCAACAACAAATAAATGAATTGAATGCAGCAAGCAACGAAGTAGGCCTTAAAATAAATCTGAGTAAGACCAAGATAATGTATAACGAACTGATAAACGCACAGGAAATAACAATTAATGACATTGCCCTGGAAATAGTAGAGGAATACATATACCTGGGTCAACTAATACACATATCAGGCTCTCTACTTCCAGAAATAAACAGAAGAATCAAATTAGCATGGAGAACATTTGGACAGAACTCTATCATCTTCAAGTCTAGAATGTCACTCCGTTTGAAAAAGAAAGCGTTTGATCAGTGCGTACTACCAGTATTAACATACGGCTGTGAAACCTGGACCCTGAATACTGATATCATTAGAAAACTCCAGGTAACGCAGAGATCTATGGAACGATGCATGCATGGAATAACAAGGAGAGATAGAAAAAGGCTTGATTGGATCAGACAAAAGACCCAAGTGATAGATGTCATAAATAGAATCAGATCCCTAAAGTGGCAATGGGCGGGGCATCTCGCTAGAAGGACAGACGATAGATGGACCACAAAGATAACGCAATGGTATCCCCGAGGCGTGAAAAGACCAAGAAGACGCCCCAACCTAAGATGGGACTACGACATAAAGAAACTCGCAGGATCAACTTGGGGCCGCATAGCTAGCAATAGACAACAATGGGCCCACATGGAAATGGAATATATAAATATGTAAAGGGAGGCTACACCATAACAAAATGGTTGAATAAGCTGCATATTATGATGATGATGATATATATATATACTTAATTTATTTGATGTATGTATTAATCAGAATTATTTCACTTTTGTCAATAAGAAATATATTCAAAATGCTAACTATCGAGTCTAACAACGAGATATTTAGAGTTTTATAGTAGTGAAAAAAAAACGTATTATATTATATTTCTATACAGTATTTTCTAAAGAAACCATTCGAGTCAGTGTTCATACCTTTTATCAAATTTTCATTGAAACATTTTTGCGGAAACAAAAAATAAAAAACATAATAGTCGGGTTTTCTCGTTTTCCTCGGAAATTTTGAGGTTACGTGAAAAAGCCAACTTCATATAGGCTGTAGATCTTTTTGAGATCTACAACTTCTACGTTCAACTTTTTTTTCTAAAACCTCAACTTTGGCCGCAAATCGCAATAATGTGTTTTTCCGCCCCTAAATTATTCATTCAATAAGACCATTATAAAATAGTGAAACTGCTTTTGAGAAAACCATTCACATAGTAATTAATTTACTATGTACAATATTAAACTGTAGATTCTTAGCTCCAAAATGTAACAATTCTCGCTAATATACCTCATACATATATTGCATTATGAACCAATTTCTACCCAAAAATAAAAAAAAATAGAATAGCCACCGTGAATTCTTGGTATTGCTTTGGCGAAATATTTTTCTTTCCAAACCTTAAGCCCCTTCGAGACGCTCATTCTCAGTCAACAACAGGCAAGGAAGTGAGGCAATGACTGAATCGAATCCTAAAAATACGCTAGGAAAATGTTTTGAGACATGGATTATTGTTGGCATTAGTGTACCATTTCCGAAGTGACATATATTGACGACGATACATAAATTTAAGAAAAGAATAGATATTTTGTGTTCTATTTGACTATTTCCGGTAATTTTTTGGCTAAGTACTGAACTACTGTACTGGCTGTCCCACGAGGTTTCGGCCAGAATGTATCTCGAAAACTATTTGAAGTTTGGCAGTAGCACATTTCTGGTCACGTGGTATCATTCTTGGAAAAATTCATGAGACCCCCTGTATATTATTCCACTGCTGTAAAGATCTCTTATACTAATTTGGCGATAATAATTTTTTTGTAGTAGGAGCTTAGAAACGACAAACAAATTTTTATAAAGCTTTTTTCTTTGAAAAACAAAGAGAGCTGAGAAAAAAAAGAATTGAAATACAATAATACTTTTACTACATTTGATGCTCAAATTGATGTCTTCCTTCGGTAATATCTAATACTACCCACGGTTTATTACTGCCAAGTTTCAATATTGTAGTTCAAATAGTTTTCGAGATATTTACGTGGGATACCTCGTATATTTTTTATGATCATACGCCGCCGACAGAATAATTAATGGATAAGAGGGTATGGTGTGTTTCTAACCTAATTTACCTAAGTATTAACGAATTCGCATACGTTTCAATCATATACCAAATTGGTAGAAAAAAAACTATTTCTAGGTATATCAGTTAATTTACTTAACACAATTTTTGGATTAAAGATGATAATATAAAATACTCCCACTATTAACGATTAATTGTTTTACCTAATTGAGCTGACGTAGGCGGTTCTAATTCCTTTTTAGCTTCCTCTTCTTTCTTTTCTTGTGCTAGTCTTTCTTCTTCGAACTTTTTTACTTCGCTCTGTGTTGGTTTTCTTTGAAAAAACGAAGTGCTTTTGATCCGATCTAGGTCACCTTGAGTCTTCTTTAAAATATCATCAACTTCCGATGTAAGGGCTAAGAATTTTCTCCACTCTTCGTTTTGAGCAGCTGGTTCTTCGCTAGTACCCTGATGCTCTTTACGATAGTTTTCTAATTCTTCGGGTTTGAATAGTTCTTCTTCGGCTTTTTTCGACTTTTTCCCTTTTTTCTTCTTTTTTAAACCTTTGGTTATCTTGTGCATTATCTAACTCTACTATCATTGAGACACCTGTAATGAAATTACTTTGTTTGTAATGAACTAGGAGAACAATTAATAGTTTTATATAAAATTTGATACTATTCACAATCAGAATGATTTTGTTGTATCTCTTTTTATTTATATAATATATCAGTTTGAGTTAAAATGAAAACCGAGATATTTTTGACACACTGTGATATGCGGTAATGAATAATTTATTCAGTAAACATATCAGATGAATCCGTGATTTCAACTTTCATGTTCTGATTGTAGTAATAATAATTTTTGAAATATGGTTCTATTGTCATTAAATGATAATAATAATAATCTGACAGATTCTCCAGTGACATCCAGATGGAATTTGAACTAGAGAAATGCAAGACATTAAACATAAAGAAAGGGAAAATTGTCAGCGAAGATGTGACATTAGCGACGGAATGTGATGATCCCAAAAAGACTTTATCCAAAAAAGACATTGTGTAAATAATAATTTCAATATGGATAGCGGCCAGCGAACTAATAAGAACAAGTGAAATATATAACAAAACACGTCCGTTTTGTATATATCGTATTCGCACGACCTTCAAGGTCAAGAATACGGGGCACTGACTGTCTTAACTTTAACACTTCCTATAAATAGAAAAGTTCAACACTTTGAGGAATGATTCATTATTATTATTTTTAATAGTACAAACGTATGTATTGTGTATCAATAATCTGTGTTCTTCTTCTTTACGTGCCGTCTCCTTTAAGAAGGTTGGCTATCACCATGGCGATTTTTATCTTTTAAGCTGCGGATCTGAGCAAATCAACAGAGATACTGTTGTTCCACTGCCTTAGGTTGTTCAACCAGGAGATGCGTCTTCTTCCTATACTTCTTTTACCCTGTATTTTTCCTTGTATAATAGTTTGCAACAGTGGATACCTCTCCCCTTTCATCACGTGGCCCAGATATTGCAATTTTCTGATTTTGATTGTGTGGATTATTTCCTTCTCATTTCCCATTCTTCTCAATACCTCCTTGTTCGTTGTTCTGCTCACCCAGCTTATTCTGAGGATTCTTCGATATGCCCACATCTCGAATGCTTCCAGCCGGTCAGTGTCGCACTTCTTAAGCGTCCAGGCTTCCATTCCTTATAATAGTACTGGAAATATGTAGCATTTAATCATTCTGATTTTAAGATGTAGACTAAGATCTGTTCTGGTTAATGCATTCCTCATTTTATTAAACACTGTTTTAGCCTTTCCGATTCTTGATCTTATTTCTTGTGAGTAATCATTATTGTCATTTACAGTTGTTCCCAAGTACTTGTATTTGCGGACCTTCTCCACTGGCTCCCCTTTGGTCCATAATGTTTCTCGCTGTTGTTGGTGCTTTGTGATTGTCATGAATTTAGTCTTTTTGGTGTTAAGTGTGAGCCCCCTTTCTTCGCTGATCCGTACTACTAGGTCTATTAGCCTTTGCAGTTCTCCTAGGGTTTCTGCTATTAGTACTGTGTCATCCGCGTATCTGATGTTGTTTATTATCTTCTCATTAACTTTCACTCCCGTTGTTTTTTGATTTTCCAGTGCTTCTTGTACTATATCTTCTGAATACAAATTGAAGAGTAATGGAGAGATCACGCATCCCTGTCTTACTCCACGTTTTATTTTCATCTCTTCTGAAAGTTCATTTTGCACCGAAACTTTGGCAGTCTGGTTAAAATAGAGATATATTATTATCCTTATATCATTCCTGTCAATGTTTTCATCTCTCATGAGTTTTATGAGGTGATTATGGCGAACTTTGTCGAAGGCTTTGTTATAATCGAGGAAGGCTACATATATTGGCTGATTGACGTCCATGAGTCTTTGAGACAACACATTAAAAGCAAGCAGCGCCTCTCTAGTACCCATTGCATTTCTGAAACCAAATTGTGTTTCGCTAAGATCTTGCTCAATCTTTCTAAAAATTCTTCGATGTATAATTTCAAGGAATATCTTAAGGGTATGGCTCATTAGGCTGATCATCCGGTGATCCTTGCATTCCTTAGCGTTCGATTTTTTTGGCAGTGTAATAAATGTTGAGTTGAGCCATTCTCTAGGGATGATTCCGGTGTTATTTACCGTGTTGTACAGTGTGTTAGTAGTTTATAATTATATATTATCCCAGTGAGTTTTAAACGATGTTATTTATTCAACCCTAAAGAATGGTTCAATAAGTAAGTGTTTCTCAAAGATAAATGGTTTTATGGTTAAAGAAGTCTATACGTGGGGCACTTGCTAAGTAACAACCAAATGGCGATCCGGCAAACGAAATGGTAATGGTAAAATTTTGGTAAAATGTACATCGCCACTACATGGTAAATATTCCTGCAAACAATTATGGAAAATGGTAAATATTCCTGCGAACAATTGGTAAATGGAAAATGGTAAATATTCCTGTGAAAAAACGGTAAATGGTAAATAATACTTCGAATTGATAGTAATTCAAACGAGTGGAAGTATATGGTCTTTTATTTAAATTTGGGACCCTGGAGAAGCAAAACTATGGGTGGTTCACCTACTAAACAAAAGGTAAAAGAAACTGGTACCGTCAACAATAATTTTATGGTGCAACAAGGCAGTTTTACAACGCATATAATGGTTTTATTGTATATCATAACAGTAGCTCTTATTCTGAAATTCATATGGTCCCTATAGAAAACGCATCGATGAGCGTTGAAAAGAGACATCAACCGAGGCATTGCAGCGAAGCAGACGTCAGGAACTTTGACTGTATAAAATTATAAGTACTCATGCACTCTATTTTTATGAACGAATGGTAAATCTCATAAATGTCAATAACGTGGGAAGATTTCGAAAATAAGCTAAGGGTAATTGTAGAAGAAATAAATAAACAGGGAAAAGGGCTTTTGAAAAAGGAAACTCGTAAAAATCCAGATATTCACATTGAAGTAATTAATAGTATAATAATTCTTTATAATAATTTTGCTAAATTGATAGGTAAAAACTGGAAAAACTTAAGTTTAGTACAACAAGAAAGTTGTAAAAATTATTCAGATAGGATTAGAGATAAAACTGCTAGGGCATTTCAAGCATGGAATTGTATTATTAAAATACCTACCGCTATATTTGAGGAAATCGATACGGGTGTATTACAAGCAATAAGCAAACAATTGAAAATGGCGACAAGTATGAATGATTTTTTTAATTTCGCGAGTAAGGTCTTACCTACTGAATTCAACGGGGAAGCAAGCAAGTTACAATCATTTTTAGACTCATTAGATTTGCTACAAATAAACGCAACAGGTACAACAACAGGTGCAACAGGACAAGATTAACTGGAAAAATTAGAAGTTTCATCACGACGGAAAACTCTATTATAGAAATTAAGAATAGACTAAAATCAGGAATAAGAGGAGACAACCCAAGCCTTCTCTTAGCGAAACTTAATAAAGTAAGACAAAATGGGAAGGACCTAACGCAATACGCGATGGAAATAGAGAAATTGGCAGAGAAACTACAGGCAGCATACGTGTCAGAAGGGATGCCAGACTGTCTAGCTGAAAAATATACCAAAGAAGCAACGATTAAAGGTACAATTTCACGTGACGCTTGAAGCTCAAATTTTGACACTCAAACCGGTGGTCACATGACTAAATATGCAGTTTAACTTCGCTTTAGGAAGTTCGTTATAAACCAACTTTCAGCGTCGATTTTCAGTTTGAACCAGTGTTGCCAGGCGAAAAATATTTACATCCTCAACCATCTTATCAAAACCGTGCCAACTGTGATTTAAAAGTTCCCAACATATTAAATTTAATGTAACAAAATTTGTACAAATAAACTTTTTATTATAAAATGTATAAAATTATATAAAATCAAGATACATTTTTTTAATGCACATAACAACTTCAAAATAAAAATAGTCTTCTATATCTCAATACAAATAAACAAAATATAACTTGGTACCTTACTTAATGAAAAGTAAGTAAATTAACTAGGTTCTCACTTTCTACCAATAAAATTTAAAATCCCTAATAATTCCGTCACTACGTTAAAACATCCCCAATTTGAGGAAAAATCGACACATTTGGCAACAGTGGTTTGAGCTGTGTTACTCCATAGGCAAATCGAATAAGTATTATTTGCTCTATGGTTTATTAATGTGTTAACAAAGAGGATATAAATATTGAGTAAAATGAATGAAGAATTGGAGTCTATAATTTATTGAGTCCTTACACTTGTGCTAAATATTGTATATTCCGATTATACCATTCAGTATATTTTTGATGATATTCGGCAACATAGTTTCCATATCGATCTTTATTTGACATTTTTACACTTGCTTATCAATATAATTATCAACAGGAACAATTAAATTTAGATTTTATATGTATTTTATTTGCAAGACGCTCCAATTTTGACGCTGGAATACCTTTTTCATGAAAGCTACAAATTTGAGCGTTCCATTTAGACATGTGACAGCTTTTGAAGCTCATTTTTGAGCTTCCAGCGTCACGTGAAAATGTACCTTAAGGCAGTAACTACGAATGCCACAGCGGACGCAACAAAAACAATCATAGCAGCGGGAAGCTTTGAAACCACGGGAAGTATTATCCAAGTTAGTATCAGTAGAAGGCATAGTAAGCCAACAACAAGTTTTACACATGAAGGACAATAGGAATTTCTTCAGGAAATCCGACTTTGACTATGGAAACAATCATAGGAGGGGAAACAACAGAGGATTTCACAACGGCAACCCCTCGGGAAGGACATTCAGACAGTACAATCAAGGAAATGGTTACGGCAGATACGCAGATTTCTGGCTTAAAATGAGCACCTTTAATCTATTTTCTTGAATACATTGACGTTGTGACAGAACTAATAAGGCTGCTGATATTCGGATTTACGTTTGGAATAAAATTTATACTGTCCGTAATATTATTTGGCTTATCGATATATTTCAGATCAACTGCAATCATAATGTTGGATGGAGAAATTGATTTGATACCATACCTAACCTAACCTAACCATTTAATTACTTAATTTTGTATCCGAATGATAGTGTCTTTTCATTTTTGGGTTATGTGTAGTTCAGCCTTTATGAACTATAAAAAAATACTTGCTTTTATTTCTAACCATTTTTATTTAAAATGATTATCAACGTGAAGTACTGTGAAATATACAAATACTTGGTAAATGTACAAGATGACCTTACTAATGTTTTGATGTGACATTAAGTTGAGAATTCTATAATATGTAATGTCAAATGTTTAGGAACTGTCACGTAGGAGAGAATTGTTTGGTTATATATCACAGTGACATAGATGTCAAAAAAATCTATAGAAATGAATAATGCAACAAATCGAAAAAAAAGCAAAATCCACAGAACTTTATATTTATTCTGTCAGGAAATATATGAATTTTGTTGTTGAGTAAATAAAGCTATTATTTAGGAATTAGAAAATAGGAATAGAGGATAGTTTATGTAAAAAAATAATAATAATTTTTAAAAGGACAGGAACACAATTTAAAAAAATTAACACTTAAGAATCAGCACACATATGATTAGGGCATAGCAACAAAAAACAATGCGAGCTTGTTGATGAAGAAAATAAACGAGGGATGACATATGGTAGAAATGATAAGAAATTTTAGATGAAAAAACCATAAAAATTGTATAAAAGAGTCCTGAATGAACAGTAGAAGCGGCAAATAAAAATATATAAGACAGAATCCGATAAAGAAGCTACATATAAAAATATATTATATAAAATTACAATTATTGGAGTCCCGGCAGTTCTGTATGGTGTGGTTTTGGAAGACAGCACTTCAAGAAGGATTATTAGTGGGGTTGTGAGGACCAGGTTAGTTTTTTTTGTCTTCGTTGGTACCAACATTTATGTTTAAAATATCAAACAGATCTGATAAAAGTATTTACAAAAACATTAGTAACTTACGCATTTCTATTTAACGTTTATAATTTATCACTTTGTTTCTTTATTCCAATTTAGTACTTACGCATTTATATTTAACGTTTATAAATTTCGATTTCTCAATCTTTATATTAGCATAAGACATTTCATCACTTTGTTTCTTTGTTCGAATTTATCATACATATTTTCTGACCAATACAAACTAATTAATTTTAAATATTCTATCTATAAATCTATTGAGAATTTAATTTTTGTATGAAAATGGCTGAATCCACTTCTAAATTGAAAAATAAATGCCGGCAATACAGTATTGAATATTTAAAATATGGATTTGCGGAATCTTCTACAAACAAATCATTACCTATGTGTTTAATTTGCCGAAAAGTTTTTTCAAATGAAGCTATGAAAGCTTCTAGGCTACAAGAGCATTTACATAAAATGCATCCTGATAAGAAGAACAAAGATATATTCTATTTTCAAGAACTCGAAAAACAATATTTAAAACAGCCAACTATATCAAACCTTTTTGCATCGTCTTTTAAACGAGACGATGATGGGCTACGAGCCTCATATAACGTTTCATTGTTAATCGCAAAGTCAGGAAAACCACACACCATTGGTGAGGAATTAATTTTGCCGGCAGTCGAAGAGATATTAAAAACTGTTCTCCATCATAAGAAACCATTTGATATCATTAAAAAAATTCCTCTCAGTAATAATTCAGTGCAAAGAAGAATAGATGAAATGGCAAATGACGTTGGAATATCATTATGCGATTACCTAAAGACTTGCAAATTTTCCATTCAACTCGATGAATCAACTCTACCAAGTGACGAAGCTCTACTCTTATCATACGTACGATTTATAAAAGAAGAAAAAATTCATCATTTGGAATCTGATACAAAGGGACATTCTATATTTAATATCATTCAAGAATTTTTTCAAGAGAAAGAAATTCCTATTAGAAATATTTTATCTGCTGCTACTGATGGTGCTCCAGCAATGACCGGGCGTCATAAGGGTTTTATAGCACATTTGAGAAAAGCAGTGCCAAATGTACTCGCTGTACATTGTATTATTCACCGTCAGCATTTGGTTGCGAAAAAATTAAATGAACGTCTGCATGCGTCCCTCAATAACGTTATTAAAGCAATCAATATCATTAGAAGCAATTCATTGAATGACCGTTTGTTTCATAAGCATTGCAATGAAAATGATTAAGACGACATTTGCTTGCTGCTGCACACAGAAGTACGTTGGCTGTTTGTCTGAATCGTTCTTTCAATCTATTTGACTCAGTGTTGGAATTTCTTGAAGAAAACGAACAATTGTGCGAAAACCTTATTACGTCAAAAAATGACATCGCTTATTTGACGGACCTGTTTAAAGTATTTAATCAAGTTAATCTACAATTGCAAGGTTATAACTGCTTTTGCAGGAAAACTTCTTATATTCAAAAGAAATCTTGGTAGAGGTGAGTACAACCATTTTCCCACATTATCAACAGTATCTGCAAAACCCGAAGATTTACTTACTTACTGCCACCACTTGGAAGTTTTTCATGTTGATTTTACAGAGCGTTTCCAAGATATTTTAAACATGGAAATACCAAGTTGGGTTATAGATCCTTTCGCAAACACAGATACTGAAGGCTCATCAAATTTGGAAGGGGAGCTATTAGAACTCACAACTAACGAAGAACTGAAAGTAAAATTCAAACGTGGATATCAAGAGTTCTGGCTTCAAAAACCAATACCAGTTCTCTATCCTGGATTGTGGACAATAGTACAGAAGTTGTTAATGGCATTTCCTTCGTCCTATATGGCTGAGCGTGCATTCAGTGCAGTAACTGATTTGCTGTCAAAGAAGAGGAACAGACTACACATCACTGAACGTGGCGATCTGCGATTGATGTTAACGAAATTAGAACCCGATATTAACAAACTGGTAACACTCAACCAGCCTCAACCGTCTCATTGATTTTTTCTTTATTATTAATTTTGTATTTCTCATTGTATTACATTTCTTATTTCTATTGTGATTGCATTTCTTATTGATTCTGTGTTTATATTTAAAAGTTTAATGAACAATTTTTTTGTACATTTGGTAGTCGTTTAATAAATTTCTACTTCATAATTCCTCTAAAATAATATTTAGACATTAACTGAAATTGAAGCAAAATACAGATCAATTGGGACGGTACACATGATATTCAAATAAAATTAACTACTTTGGACTAACCAGCGACTGGAGGGGGGAAGGGCGGTGAAATTTTTGTTCTCTTCTATAGGGGGCGGTGGTCCAGAAAAGTTTGGGAACCACTGATATAGAAGAAGGCAACGAAGAAGATGAGGAACAACTAGAAAATAAATTAGAAGATACAATGAAAAAGGTTAATAATACAGTAGATGTTAAATCAGACATTTTGAAATGTAGAAGAATAAGAAACAGAAACAGTAACAAAAATAGGATAGTACTAATAATGATGAAGGACGTGAATAAGAAAGTAGAGACTTTGAACGGAACGAATAAATTGAAAGGAACAAAGATATATATTGATGAAGACTACTCAAAAGATATATTGGAACTGTGAAAACAGCTAATAAGATATATGAAACAGGCGAGAGAAAGTGGAGCAAAAGCGAAGATAATCGATAACACAATAATGATAAATGATAAAGTATATAGTCTAAAAGAACTAGAAGAAAGGAAGAATCAGTTAGAAATACATACAGGATGGAATAAATCAACGTTTAAGGAAAATAACGAAACTAATTGGAAAACTTTTAATACAACCTTCAATCATAAATTTTTAATCAACTAAGAGGTGAATAAATTGTCAATTTTACACTTTGATAATAACCGTATCTCGCTAAGAATGAGCATTCGGATCAAAAATAAATTGAAATTTAGTGAAGCCTTATTTACCGGAATACACAACTTCGACCTAGGACGAACGTTGGAAAAGCTTGAGGAGCTGTCGGTAAAATTTGGAGTAAAAAGAATGAAGATATACGCAAATAATCATATATTCAAAAAGTGCACAATAGAAGAATTTATAGAAGAAGGTAATAAAAGGTTAAAGAATATACAAGTATGTATATGCGAAGTACCAAAAACGGTACAGCAAAAAGAAGAGATCCAAAAGATTCTAGAAAGATATCACAATGATCCAATGTTTGGAGGACGTGTAGGAAACAATAGATTATTAAAGAAACTAATAGCAAATTTTAGGTGGAAAAACATGGAGAAAGATGTAAAGAATTGCCATGATTGCCAAGTGAATAAAGCACAACTTAGTCATAAAGAAACATTTGTCATCACGGACACATCAATAAAACCGTTTGATATCATTTACATAGACACAATAGGTCCTTTTGTAGAAAGTAACAACGGGAATCGTTATTGTATAACAATATTATGCGAACTAACAAAATACGCGGTTATGATAACGGTCAGGAACAAAGAGGCAACCACAATAGCAAAAGCTATATTTGACAATTTTATACCAAACTATGGATTGATGAAAGAGATAAGGACAGATCAAGGAACGGAACATAAGAATGATATAATGAAGAACTTAGCGGAACTTTGTTGTGAAAGATTACACAGAACGTTTAATGAGTATATAAGAAACTTATCAAAGATTCTAGGGATAACTGGTGCGAATTTGTAAAAATGTTTGCATATTGTTATAATACAACATCAAACACGTATCACGGATACACTCCTTTTGAGTTATTATACAGGAGAAAACCCAACTTACCAGAATTCTTAAATTTAGAAATAGAACGTATATTTCCCTATTTGCATTGGCTTATCGATCTGCTGTCAATAAGTCAACGGGTGAAACACCGGCGAAAATCCTATTTGGACGTGAAATGAGACTTCCTTGTGACCTGGAATTTGGCTGTTGGCCTGGAGAAGATCTAGCAGGCGAAGACTACGTGATCCAATTGAGAAGAAGGCTGGACGATATTCATGAATTAGTTCGAACAAATCTTCAAGTTGCCAACGACAGAATGAAAAGTCGGTACGACACGCAGGCAACGGAAGGCGGTTTTAAAGAAGGGGACAAAGTATGGTTACACAAACCGACGAGGAGAAAAGGATTTTCTCCAAAATTACAAAAATCCTAGGAAGGTCCATACTTAATCAAGAAAAGGATCAATGATGTTATATATCGCACACGCAAGACCCCCAATGGAAAACCAAAAGTAGTTAACCAAAACCGACTAGTGCCATTCGAAGGAGACCATGACCTAATGAAAAGAGTAAACTATATTTGAGATGTGTCTGACCCTACCTTCGATGAATTTATGGGCACGTATGGACGTACCGGGAAAGCTAGATATGGAGTCACTTCAGAACAACAAGATTTGTTCACTCTCCCGGAAGATTATTCATTGGCATATAACATCCCCGCCCGTTTCAAGAACGCACGAGGGTTGGCAGTCGTTTTTCGAAAGAAGTTTGGGCAATTAGAAAAACTTGAAGACCAGATTCCAGCCCCTGGCAAGACACTGAAACTGAAACATAATTCGCGGTACGTCTTCTACGTGGTAACTAAAAATGAATTTCAAGATCGATCCTACCTACCGCGATGTGTGGGAAGCACTTCGAAACCTTCGAGATCATGTGTTAGAATCCAGCGTGAAGAAACTGGCTATGCCTAAGATAGCGAGTAACCAGTTGGATTGGCGAGTTATCAGGAACATGGTAGAGATTACCTTTCGAGATACCGGTGTCCAGATATTAATTTGCAGCTACAACCCCCGTTATCAGTATCCGATGAAGACGGTGCCCTGCTATTTCCATAAGATCGGAAAGTGTAGAAATGGGGCCAGTTGCGGATTCAAACATCTAGTCTCGGCTACACAAAAGTTCCAGGAGGAACTTCCATTTGAGGAGGGGGTAATGTTACGAAGCAGCACACTGGTATAGTCCCTAAATCCGACTCTGCCTAAGCCAGGTATGAAAGTTGGCGAACGCGCAGGGATTCTTAGAATTGTTTACGATTGTGACTATCTTATCTAAACATTGTTTTTGTGACAAGTCTTATCTAGAAAAAGCCCGCCAGCAATTGTTTTTGAGTAAGCCGCAATCTAGAATTATCTAGTGAAAAAGGCACTAATAAATAAGGGACCGACCAGAAAGAGTTAGTTAGTTGATAAAGTGATCTCGAGAAATAAATAAGAATACATCGAAATAGCGAACAGTAAAGTGTTGATATAAATTAATAATCAAGTTTGTGTGCATATAAATTAAATTTAAGTGATTATTCAAGTATATATAAATTAAGTGTTAGTGATTAGTTTAGTATTTAAATAAATTAGTAAGTAGCCATACCGTGTGTTTAAAATGTATCCCACCCGATTACTGTTTAAATAAATAAGAAAAACATTACAATATTTTACTTATCATGGGCACTCAGTGTTGCCATATGGCAACATCAGATATCTCGAAAACTAACTTAGTGATATTTTTTCCAGTCTTATTATGTATTTTATAGTATTTTCACCGAAGGAAATAATGATAAGAGACACAAAAATAATCTGGGCGCTAATGGGTTAAGGAGGGGGTAATGTTACGAAACAGCACACTAGTGTAGTACTTGAACCCGACTCAGTCTAAGCCATGTATGAAAGTTAAAATTATGGCGAATACGTATGGATTTCTTCGAACTGTTTACCATTATTTTTTGTGACTATTTTTATCTTAATATTTCCAGTGAAGTCGATTGTTTTTGTGACCAGTCTTATCTAGACTTTTCCAGGGAGACGATTGTTTTTGTGTGACCCGCAATCTAGAATAATCCAGAAAAAAGGGCAGTTAATATATAAAGACTTCCGACCAGCGGGAGGAGTTAGTTTCTAATTTGATCTCGTGAGATAAAGAGTAACCAAGTGAATAGTCTGAGTAAATAAACAGTAGTGAAATGTTTATATAAATTAGTGTGTATCTAATATAAATTAGTGAACAAATAAATTAAGTGAGTAGACCTACTGCGTGTATGAATTTGTCCCACCCGGCGTAAGGTAAGGTGGGCAAATACCGGTCAGATGGACAATGCCAGTCAGACCTTAAAAATGATTATTACTAGGTTTGGCAAGAAAGCAATGTGGCCTCAAATATGCCAGCTGACCTACGATTTTCAACAGCCGATTGATATTCAGTTTGTGTTAAAACTGTGGTTAGTGCAGATCACCACGTGTTTTGGGCAATTCTGATGTAAGATTTACAGTAAGTGAAATAAGGTTTGGACATAAAATCCTTCTCTCTTTCCATAATAACTTAGTTGATACATAAGGCTGACTTTTTTCTTTAGTGTCCTATAAGAAGATAGAATAAAAACATTTTTTTCTCATAAAAAATGACCCATAAGAAAAGTTGTTACAGGCGGATAATGCCGGTCAACACGGGTGGGTATTACCGTTCAAGTGATCGGCATTACCCACTGTTTATGGTAATGGTTATTTCATTTTTAATTATCTTTACAGATGTCTCGAAATCAAAAAAGATTAACTGGTAAAGCAAAATGGACCAGAAATAATTTGAAGCAAGCGATAGAAGACATTTAAAATGAAACGAGTATAAGACAAGCTTCAAAAAAATACGCAATTCCATTTTCAACGCTACAAGAAAGGGTAAAAAATAAAAAAGACTCAGCACCTATAATAGGAAGAAAACCTGTGTTTTCAACTGAACAGGAACTGGAAATTGTTAATCAAATTAAACACTTGGCGTCCATTTTTTACGGTGTTACCACAAAAAAACTAAGAAGGTTTGTTTTTGAGTTTGCTGAGAGAAACCATATTATACATAATTTTAACGCAACGCTAAGGCTGGCTGGAAAAGACTGGCTGAGAAGTTTCATCAGACGCAATCCCACCATATCAGTGCGAAAAGCTGAGGCTACCAGTCTAAATCGTCTGACTGGTTTCAACAAGGATGAAATAGCTAGATTTTATAAACTGGTGAAAGAAGTGATGTCAAAATATAACTTTTCCCCTAGCAAAATATATAAAGCAGATGAAACGGGAGTCACAACTGTCCAGGATCCAGGAAAGATACTCGCAACCAAAGGACAAAAAAGAGTTGGTGTGGTAACTAGCGGCGAAAGAGGCCGAAATATTACCGTCATGTGTGCTATGAATGATGCAGGGGGATTTATTCCATTCATGTTTATCTTCCCCAAAAAGAGACTAAGCCCTCTCCTGGAAAAAGATGGACCTGCAGAAGCTCTTTATAAATGTTCACTGAATGGCTGGATCGATGAAAATATTTTTTGTGACTGGTTACCGCATTTTAGAAATCACGCTAAACCCACGAAAGACGAACCGGTTTTATTAATTGTAGACAACCACTCCAGCTATATTCCTTTGAAGTCGTACGAGTTTTGCAAAGAAAATCATATTGTTATGGTATCAATTCCACCACACAGTTCACATGAAATACAGCCATTAGATGTGGTCTTCTACGGGCCCCTGAAAGCCGAATACAGAAATCAGTGCAATTTATGTATGAAGACGCAGTTGATGAAAAGTATCACTCATTATGATGTAGCGTCTTTATTCAATAAAGCTTATTCAACTGTGGCTACAATTAGCAAAGGAGAAGCTGGTTTCAGAAGCGTTGGTATCTATCCTCTTAACTGCAACGTTTTTAATGAACAAGACTTTTTGCCTTTCGAGTTATTGAATCAGGACGTCATTGCCATACAAGATAACGAAGCTGATATGTCTTTCAGCAATGATCCCCAAGCTGTAGCAAGCGAGGATGCTCTACCAAAGACTTCTACAAATAAAGAGCAACACGAAACTCCTTCAACTTCTTCAGGATTTCTCTCTTTTCAACAAATTCTTCCTGTTCCTAAACTAGTAGAGAAAAAGAAGAGAGCAGGCAGGCAAAAACAGCACGCGAAAATACTTACAGCTACACAATTGAAGAAAGAGTTGGAAGAAAAGGAAGCCAAGAAACAGGTAAAGGGAAAGAAGAAATTGAAGGTACAACCTTCTAAAATGAATCTTGATGAAAAAAGGAATAATTTAAGAAATAAGAGAGAATCCCATTAAAGAAAATTATTTGATGAAAACTCATCAGATTCTGATGTTGATGTTCAATATGATGATAATGAAGATGAAGATGTCGATGAAGATATATGTTTGATATGTAATGATTATGGAAAGAATAATAAGCAGTGGTACAGATGTACCCTATGCGGAAGATGGGCACATTCTGAATACAGTGGATGGGACACACCTGTAGGATACACACGTGATGATTGTCAGCCTTTTACTTAGATAGTTAGATTGTTTTTGTTTTTATTTCAATAAACAATATTTTGGTAAAAAATGCTCATTTGAAGTTTACTTAATTATATTTAAAACATTTTTCTGCTTGACCGGTATTGCCCGCATAAGTGACCGGAATTCCCCTATCTGTATGACAATGCCAGTCAAATGCACATTTTTTTTTGTTATCATAAAAGTATAGAAAACATTTTGAAAGATTTTCAGATCAAAAAAGGTTTAAAGTGCACTAGTGATTGCTATCTTAAAATTATTTGAAATTACGACTTATTTTTTTACATAGAAAAAAAATGTCTTAAATAACCGCCATTTGCCCACTTTACCCTAATAAAAACTTTTAAATAAGTAAGAAAAACATTCCAGTGAAATTACCATCCAGATCATCCTGGCAGCTAGAAGAGGAATTATCCTTGTATATCCAGATTTAACTTCCAAAATTATAACTGAGTGAAAACGGGATGCACGGTAATGAATCTAAATAAGCTTAAATTGGAAAATACTTAGCAAGCTTTACAAAAAAGGAAGCACAAATATCTAAACGATCAGTATAATAACCATAAAGTTCCATCTTGACATGGATCAATTCGAAAAAGTTAATAGCCAGAGCCAAACATATTATAAATAAGTCAATTATTTGAATAAAAAAGTACAAAAATTGAAAGAATGAAATGAAATTAAACCAGCATGCAACCAATAAAATGCGATAATATCGTTGAAATTAATGGGAGAAATATATTTAATGAGAAAAAGAGGATAAACATACTATCTAAACCTCATAGTTTCCAAATGAAGCTCTGAAAAATATTTGTTTTGAAGAATTATATCAATTACTTACCAAAATTAGTATATATCTCCATAACAACTCTGTACATTATTTCTCAAAAACAAAGTAACATCTTTACAGCTTTCCCAAACGTATCAATCAAAACAAAGTCATTCATCAAATGAACAACAACGTTATCACAAAAGAATTTTTGAAACTTGTAATCGCAATAATTTATATAAAACTTACCAATTATTATAATATCGGAAATGGAAATTTAACACCTACACAAATCTTTTATCGTATTGAACCTATGAAGGCAACAATGTACGCGTTCATGTTGTTGACTGCATCTTGAAAGTCTGCGCCCCGACGGAGTGTAATCTAGACGTCCTGACGCCGGAGAAGCACGAAAACTTATTGATTTTCATGATAACAGACAAGTCAAAGAGGAAAATTATTACCATCGTGGACAAATTATTTAGGATTATTGTAATAAACATTAGAATTTTAGTTTGTTAGAATTTTTATAGAAACATATAATTGCTAATTATATTTTTGTTTTTCATTTTTGTTGATAACAAAATTTTATTTTATCTACTTTCTTCGGTGAGAAATATTGTAGTGAAATTCTACCTAAAGTACGCTTTCATTTTTGCTCCAAAAATTGAATTAGTAGGATTCCGAATGAAATATCAACTAAATTTATCAAAAATTACGAATTAAGATTTTAAGTGAAATGTCCTACTGAAAATATCTTTTACCAAACATGTATAGGAACTTACTTTGTAGGTCCCATCACTAGTTCACGTTTTAAAACACTATCAGAATTGTTTGATGTTTCTTAAATATATTTTTAGCGAAAAAAGAGCTCTGTGTTGAGCTTTAAGGGCCTTGTCAGCTAAACCGAACGTATATCTGGTTATCGATTGTGCGCACTGGAATTTCGTCCTAATTTTTTATGCTGTTTCTATCCGATATATCTAAATCGTGGACCGCTAGTATTTATCAAAATATGGAAATAATCAAATAGCGAAAAAATTCTCCTTAATCATAAAATGTAAGCTAGTTTCCTCTTGTTATTGTATCTTCCTGGTACATGCAGTGGCGTAGCTAGGAACCAAGGGCCCTGGGGCAAATTGAAAAATGGGGCCCCACTGCTATGTAAACTGATTAGGTTTTATCAAATAAAAATATGAAATATACAAATACTTTAAAAATGCTAAGTTACTTAACTTCTTAAGCTCTTTTTTGTGCACTGCAGGGCAGGTAATAAACAGTAACAACATAAATTACAATTAATACTTGGTGTAGGTTTGGCTAATAAAACGAAATAGAGAAGATTCAAGGGTTTATTATATAAAGGTCGGGCCTACCAACTGACTAAATAACAATTATATTTACAAATTTTTCCTAGCTTTAGTTTTCGCAAAAGTATCAATGACTTCGTTTAAATCCAGGCTTGAAGCGGTTTTGTTTTCAATTGCTATTAGCGATAAATGTCGGAGTCGAGTTTGGCCCATTTTATTTCCTAAATAATTTTTTCTTATTTTTAATTTGCTAAATGACCTTTCAGCTGATGCAGAAGTGACAGGAATTGTGAAGAATAATAACATTGCTGTAAATACTTCCGTTAGATCGCATTCTAGCACTCCATAGTTGCTCATTATTACCTTACATATTTGGTGAACAGTCCATGCTTGAATTAGTTGAGGTAAAACTAGGTGGTAAATATTAATAAATTGAAGTGAACAACTAGGGCCTATTATATCTGAATATTTTCTTTGGAATTCGTCACACTTTTGTAATAAAGTTGCTTCATCAACACGTAATAAAAATGTTGGTGTTAGAAAATCGAATTTATGACAGACTGCACTCATACCAATAAAACGTGTTTCTAATTGAGATATTACTGTGTCTAGTACATTATTGAAAATCTTAATTTTAAATATTTTTTCTCGGTTTGGAAATCGGTGATCAGCAGCTAATTCATCAAAATGTTTTTTAACTTTTCTTTGCCTTTTTTCTTAAAAATGAGGATCAATACCATATTTTCTTGCAGTTTCACTGGCTTTGCACTTGAATAATTCGAAATCATTTCTATAAATTTGCAACTTTGCTTTGGTCTCTGCTAAAACTTTACTCGCCTCGCCCAAATTGATGTCGCATTTTTGTAAAGTTTTGGATGCATCATTGATGTCGTTCAATACACTGTGCATGAATTCGCAAAGCAACACGAACTAGAAATTTAGCATTTTTGTTTTAATAGTCTCTGCTTCACTACGCTCATCTTTATTACGACTCTTTAGAACTATTTCTGATAATGCTTTGATAATATCAAAATAACGAAGTTTTATTGCAGATATTGTATTGACCCTACTGGACCATCTAGTCGGATTTAGTTTTTTTAGAGTGGTGTCCGATTCGCCAGTGAATTTTGACAGTAGATCCCAACGTTTGATGCTGTTTCCGAAAAAGTTATACAAATTTTGCAACGTGTATTTTCACACAACTGCTAACGGCATCATTTATCACCAAATTTAAATTATGAGTGGCACAATGTACGTACTCTGCGTTAGGCTGGATATCCTTAATATGTTTTTGTACACCATTATACACACCACTCATCACACTGGCTCCAACATAGCCTTACCGCACACATTTTTTTAAATCAATATTTTTGTCGATAAATAATGTTGTCACTTGGTTAACTAAATCTACTGCGCCATGTTTGAAGGCTGCATAAAAGCTTAGAAACACTTCTTTTACTTCTATATCAATTGGCTGTCCATTTTCCGATCTGGTTATTACTGCATACCTCACAACAATGCTTAGCTGATCTACCTTCGATATGTCCTGTGTCGTATCCATTATGATGGCAAAAAAACTGTGACGCTCTAATTTGTTCTAGTAGATGGGTTTCGAGTTTGGTCCCCAAGTTCTCAATCATTTCATTTTGAATTGTTGCTCTCAGATATCTAGTAGATCCTAGAAACATAAGAAAAACACAATTTCAAAAAAGTCCTGATATTAAACAGTTAATAATTATAAACAAAATAAAACAATAAAAAAACTGTTGCCAGTTTAGCCGAAATCTATAGATTTGACACGAGTTATTGACTTAACGGACATCAATATGAGTGTTTTTAAATGAAACTCAAGGTCTCTAGTTAATTCCACAATATAATACAAGTTATTGAAAATTCTAAAAAATTGACAATTGTTTCGATAAATCAATATCATCGTCAGAATGACAGAAGTTACATTTCATTTTATGCCTACCTGATGTTTAGTAGTTATATTTTTGGCTAGACCAAGAAGTAACCTAACTTGTGATTGTCTTAATATATGTTTATAGAAAAAGAAGAAGATGTGATATTACAAATATTGAAGCTTAGATATTATTAGCCCTATGGTGATATCCTGGATATCATTTTTCCAATTAAGATCAGTATAACTGTACAATGATATAGAAAACCAGGAAAACTATATCTGCTGATCTTTACAATTATCACTTAAGAAGACAGTTTATTAGTGGAGAATTCCCTAGATTTAACTGTTCATTGACAACTTCATATTGTGGGTTTCTTAAATGTCTTCTAATTTCTAGTTCTTCAAGGAAATCCAGTTCTTGTTTCTTTTCACAAATATGCAGCACTTCTAGTTCTGTGTTAGGTGTCAATGAATGATTGGTGTCAAGTAGGTGTTTTGCGTAGTTGGATTTATCTGGTTGTTTTAATCTGTAAGCTCGTAAGTGCTCACTGTATCGTATTTCAAAATTCCTAAGGGTCTGACCCAAATAGACAGCATTACATTCTGGACATTTGAGTTTATATATACCTGACTCCTTTAATAGTGGTATTTTTGTTTTTACATTTAACAATTTTGTACTAACGTTACTTTCTGTTTTAAAAGAAATTGTTGCATTCGTTGCTGAAGATATTATCTTTGAAATATTATTAGAAATATTTCCTGCATATGTGATGGTTTTATAAGTTTTAATTTCATCAGCTTGCTTAGGATATATTAGTTGTAATGCCACTTTTTTCTCTTTTTTACTAATTAGTTTATTTATCATATCTAATGGATAACCGTTAGATGTTGCTATTTGTCTAATTGTATTAATTTCTCTATCAAAATTACATTTGTTCATAGGAACTGAAAAAGCTCTATGTATCATTGAATTATATGCTGCTAGTCTGTGTGAGACAGGGTGGTTAGAATTGAATGGAATTGTCACATCAGTCTGTGTTGGTTTTCGGTAAATTGAATAATCAAGTACATTATTAACTCTTTGAATTTTTAAATCAAGAAAATTGATTGAGCTATTTTCTTCAATTTCTAATGTAAATGGGTAGTGAGCGACAATTAGATGTGTTTTTCAACCACATCAATAATTTACACCCGAAAATTAAATTTACATTAGAAATTGAAGAAAATAGCTCAATCAATTTTCTTGATTTAAAAATTCAAAGAGTTAATAATGTACTTGATTATTCAATTTACCGAAAACCAACACAGACTGATGTGACAATTCCATTCAATTCTAACCACCCTGTCTCACACAGACTAGCAGCATATAATTCAATGATACATAGAGCTTTTTCAGTTCCTATGAACAAATGTAATTTTGATAGAGAGATTAATACAATTAGACAAATAGCAACATCTAACGGTTATCCATTAGATATGATAAATAAACTAATTAGTAAAAAAGAGAAAAAAGTGGCATTACAACTAATATATCCTAAGCAAGCTGATGAAATTAAAACTTATAAAACCATCACATATGCAGGATATATTTCTAATAATATTTCAAAGATAATATCTTCAGCAACGAATGCAACAATTTCTTTTAAAACAGAAAGTAACGTTAGTACAAAATTGTTAAATGTAAAAACAAAAATACCACTATTAAAGAAGTCAGGTATATATAAACTCAAATGTCCAGAATGTAATGCTGTCTATTTGGGTCAGACCCTTATGAATTTTGAAATACGATACAGTGAGCACTTACGAGCTTACAGATTAAAACAACCAGATAAATCCCACTACGCAAAACACCTACTTGACACCAATCATTCATTGACACCTAACACAGAACTAGAAGTGCTGCATATTTGTGAAAAGAAACAAGAACTGGATTTCCTTGAAGAACTAGAAATTAGAAGACATTTAAGAAACCCACAATATGAAGTTGTCAATGAACAGTTAAATCTAGGGAATTCTCCACTAATAAACTGTCTTCTTAAGTGATAATTGTAAAGATCAGCAGATATAGTTTTCCTGGTTTTCTATATCATTGCACAGTTATACTGATCTTAATTGGAAAAATGATATCCAGGATATCACCATAGGCCTAATAATATCTAAGCTTCAATATTTGTAATATCACATCTTCTTCTTTTTCTATAAACATATATTAAGCCAATCACAAGTTAGGTTACTTCTTGGTCTAGCCAAAAATATAACTACTAAACATCAGGTAGGCATAAAATGAAATGTAACTTCTGTCATTCTGACGATGATATTGATTTATCGAAACAATTGTCAATTTTTTAGAATTTTCAATAACTTGTATTATATTGTGGAATTAACTAGAGACCTTGAGTTTCATTTAAAAACACTAATATGAGCATATTCCACGAAGTAAGTGTCGAGACAGTCAATTTCATCAATATGAGTGGTAAAATCAAATAAAATTGAACCACTATATTCTATATTGACAAGTACAAAAAAGTTTATTGACATTAGCTTACTTACTCCTGATACAGCATTAATGTTTTAACCGTTCTCGAAAAAAAAAATGTTTCGAATTCACAATAAAACGCACATCTATGAATAATAAAACGCACATATCCGTCAAATTGACAACACTGCCAACCTACAGAAATAATTTAGGGGAATTCCCTAGGCATAACTTTTGAATTTCTCTCAACTGAGTTTTCATGATTGAAGTGGGGTTGCAACCTGTTATCTGGTAAGGATTCGAGGGCCGCCTGAGCTTGAGGGCCCCGGGGCACTGCCCCGCCTAGCCCATAGGCAGTTACGCCACTGGGTACATGTCAATTTTATTTGAAAATATGGAGCCTCAGATTTCCTACGACTATTGTTAAAATGTGTTTGTGATTTTTATAATAACTGATAAACAATAAATCTTAAGGTTGCAGTGCAATGTAACTCCGTTAAACATCAATTAAATCAAGGGTCATTTATAATTTCCTCAGCTTTGGTATATAAAATATAAGCCCAGAGGCCCAATTAATTGACCAAGCTCACCGCAAAAATTACAATTATATTCGAAGCTTAAATTTTATTTGAATCCATAAATCTATGGTCGGATTCACAAATTGCCTTGTCGTGGATATAGGCACACCCGTCAAAATGGAATATGTATGTTAGTAATCGTGTCAAATTCAAAAACTTTGGTCCCAGTGCTACTTGGCGATATATCGAGTCTAAAGCAAATCCAGCTGATATGCTGTCTAGAGGGATTCTCTTTCCAGAAGTCCTCGAGTTTTGGTACACTGGGTCAACCTTTCTACAAAACCCTTTTGTTAAACCTAGATACTTATAATAACTTTCAGTCAATGTCGTCTTGAAACTAAAGAATCAAATCTTGTTTCTAATCTTTCTACTACCCTCGTATACACATCCGTCGAAGTATGGTATACGACGTTTTTAAAATTATTCAATTTCACTAAGTTACAACAGCGTACTATAACCTACGTAGTTAGATACAAAATTAATTTACTTAACAAAACAGGTAAAATTACAGGCTCTCTAAATGTATATTAACTTGACTCAGCGATAATATTTATAGTCAAAATTCTCCAGCAGAAACAATTCTCGAAAGAACTCCACACTCTAAAAAATAAATTAATCATTTCTAATAAACAAATCCTATCTCTAAAGACGTTCTTAGATGCAGACGGTGTCATCAGAGTCGGGGGCAGCCTGTCCCATGCTAATATAATACCCTATATTATTGCCTTCCAAATGTAAAATTGTGCAATTATTAATTTCTTTAGAACATATTCCACTAGGACATAGTGGTCCTTAAAATGTTTTATCAAGTATATTCGACTTCGGTTTTTGCCACTCAACGCTTTAAAAGAGACCAAAAGAATTATTTCTAAATGTCTTACATGTTTCAAATTTAACACGCAAACTGCGCAGCAAATCATGACTCACCTACCAGCTGATCGAGTTACAATGTTTCGCCCTTTTCAAAAAGTAGGAATAGATTTCGGAGGTACCTTTCTCATAAAAACCTCTCACTTTTACGGAAAGCTCCAGTTTCCAAATGCTATATAGCTATTTTTGTGTGCATGGTCACAAAGTCCGTCCACATTGAGTTTCCGGCCTGGCCACAGAGGCATTTGTCGCAGCCCTCAAACGTTTCATTTCCAGTCGAGGAAACCCTTCAGTCATTTAAAGTGACAACGCCACTAATTTTCAAGGAGCTAACAACTATTTTTAAGATCTTCATACCTTTTTCAAAAAACCCGCTAACGCTTCGTCAATCACGGAATTTTTATCTACGAAAGAAATACAATGGAAATTTATTCCACCCAAAGCTCCGCACTGTGACGGAATTTGGGAAGCCGCAATTAAAAGCGCAAAATATCACCTTATTCGAATTATAAGGAACACTAGCCACACCTTTGAACAACTCTATACAATTTTGTCTTAAATTGAAGCCATTTTAAACTCTCGACCTTTATACCCTAATTCGAATGACCCTCTAGACGAGTGGTCACTGAGCCCTGGTCATTTCTTAATTGGTACATCTCTTACGTCATTTCCCGAAAAAGATATTTCAGATTTACCCACGAACCGACTTTCGTTTTGGCAGAAATGTACCCATATTCAACAAAATATTTGGAAACAATGGTCCAAAAATTATTTAAGTAAATCGCTTACAAAACAGACCAAAAGAAACTAATACGTAATTGGTCAGCTAAATTAAGTGATTGGTTAGTTCAAGTTCATTTTAAAAAAAATTGAGTCACGTAGACAATTGTACTTATGCGCTAGGACACCTAAACAATATCAGGGTAATAGTTAGGGGTTGTTGAATCTACGAACAATAATTATATACAAAGTCGCCGATATACAAGACGTGTTTTTAAATATTTCCTTAATAATTTTTAGTCCCTAACCCAACCAGCGCATGCGCACAACTGTCTATATGACTTTAATTTCTAACATATAAAATTGAACTCACCAATCATTTATTTAGGTAATGGCATCTGAATTCACTTCAAATGCACTCCTATGCACCACAAATAAAATACCTTCTCCTCCTAATTAGTTAAGCCTTATTATACGTAGTAGAGTTTAACACCACTTCCCGCAACCTCACCCCCCTTCCTCCAACGACAATTTCCGAACAAAGTTTAGGGGAGTGGAATCTTAATCCACCCATCTGCACCACCAATAAAAACAAAATCCCCCCTTCCCTCAGTTAGTTAAACCTCATTATTTAAAGTAAAATTGCCCCCCCCCATGACATTTTCAAAAGAAAATCAGGAGCAAAATCAGGTAGAAAATTTAAAAATATTGCTTCTAAGAAGAGAGAAAGTACTTGGAATCAGTAGCAGAGTTTTTATCGACGAACTTTGCAAAAAAAAAGTTCTAGCCGGTTGGACTAATGCAAAATGGCAAAACTTAGAAGGCCTCACACCTCTAAAAACCAATAGAGGATATGTTACACTATACAACACTTGTGGATTTGATTCGGCAATTCAAATACGCGCCAGCGGTTTCTCCGATAGTCAATCTTATAAAGATTTGTTAACCTTTTTTTGCCATAAACCAAAGCGAACTGGCAGCAATTTACAGACTTCGAGCTGAGTTATGTTATAAAGTTTTTGTACATAATAAAAACCCAATAGTATATTATACACCAAGGTGGTGAAGACTGATATTATCGACCGAGCACCAAGATTATTTCGCGAGGGGCTTTGCCCCGAGCGGAATAAGGTGCGAGGCCTATAAATGTCTTCATCACCGTGGTGTATTTACAATTTTTTCCACTACTAGCCAAATTTAAGACAAAAATTAAAAAAATTTCTTGTATAAATCCAGTAGCACAGGAATTTAAATTCGCCTTTCCACTAGTAGAACAATAATCAAGTAGTTTTATACAGATTGACATTTCCACTGGTAGAACTTATTTGTAAACAAGTGCGTTCATAAAACATAAGTTATAACTGAACCGTTGATGAGCGCTCACTGAGCAACAAATAATGGTTGACGTGTGTCTGCTGAACGATAACTTTTTTGGAAAACATTAATATTGAAATTATGGCTAGATATAATATAATTCTTGCGTTAATAGATAATAGTAATATAATTGAAACAATCAGAAATATTATAACCAATGCAATAGAATATTTGCAGGAACCATTCCCACATGACTATAATGTAAGAAGACGTGGTAGTTGTGAAAAAAAAACAGGAATTATTATGAAGAAACAATTCCAGGGACAATATTATGTATCAAAGTGCGTTCACAGAACATTCACGTAACGGTTGTGTTTTCTGAACGCACCCAACGTTTGTAATTATCGCCATGTTGTAGTTACGGGATGTCATCAGTCATTATTGGTTGAACGCGAATTATGAGCTAATAGCATTTTTATTCAAATAATTTTATTGTGTTAGGTAATTTCAAAAAGCAAATACGTTAAAGAGAATCTCCTGGGTACACAAAATTATGTTGCACAAGTTTTTGTTAAACTCCTATCCCTGGATTATAAAAACATTTGAATTTGTCCATTATTGACCTAGGTTAACAATAGAAAACAATATTAACCACTAATAGAGAAATTCAACTTCTCAGTTGGCTAGATGACACAATAATTGTCAACTTCATAGCTAGTAGTGGAAAATAGTATATTATACACCAAGGTGGTGAAGACTATTATTATCAACCGAGCACCAAAATAAGGTGCGAGGTTTATAAATGTCTTCGCCACCGTGGTGTATATACATTTTTTCCACTACTAGCCAAATTTAAGACAAAAATCAAAAATATAATAATATCATAAAAATCATGTAGGTATAATTTAATCACACAGCAATAGAATACCATTATTCCTATAGTTCATAATCACGAAAATTAAGTGCAACGAATTAACGAAACCAATTATACGATCACATCCAAAAATTTCACAAAACGTGGTTTATGTTTTACTTTGAACTTTGAACAAATACAGCGGTAGTGCGTTCACAACACTTGGGTACAAAGTGAGCGTTCATAAAACATTTAACATATACTTCACCATAGAGAAAGTAATATATTATTTGTCTATGTGGGTCAAGGTTAGCTACCAGTTTCAACAAAAGATTGTCAAATTCCACTGGTGATAATGTTGAAGGTAAAAACATTCCTCGATCCTCGTTTTTCTAAAATTAACGGAAAATAAATAGCACATTTCAATGTCAAATTTTGATAGTGTCGATCTACAAATCGTTCAAACTGATTTCTCCCTAGGCGTTTAGTCCGTCATCTGACTGACACTGACACTGTTTTCGCTCCTCACCTCACCCATATATTATGAACGCACTCCTTATGTCATCCGAAATTTTTAGTTGAGCGCGAATTTTAAACTAATGACAGTTTTATTGAATTAATTTTATCTTGTTAGGTAATTTCAAGCAGTAAATATGTTAAACACAATCTCCTGGGTATACAAAATTATGTTGTACTAGTTTTTGTTAAGCTATTATCCCTGAATTCTCAAAACATTTGAATTTGTCCATTATTGACCTAGGTTAACAATAGAAAAAATTATTAACCACTAATAGAGAAATTCAACTTCTCAGTTGGCTAGATGACACAATAATTGTCAACTTCACAGCTAGTAGTGGAAAAAAGATATTATCGCCAACCAATAGAAACAATTTTGCTATAACTTTTTTGCGTTTTGAATCTGTTATTAAGTGCCTTTTGAACAAAACTGCATACATGGTCATTAGTATACTCCATTAAGCTCAATTTTAAGCTCGTTTCCACACCGCCCGTGAGGTAGAGCCCTATAGGCGCGTTGTTTTTCAAGTGGTATTCACTGTAGGCCTATTCCACTCATATTTATATAGAATTATTAAATTCTTATTACATACTTGTTAAAGTTAGGTGCGAAAACAGTGGAAATTTTATAAGGTCACCACAGGCGACTAGAACAAGCATTCATTTAAAAAATGATTGTAAAGTCCAAATAAAGTGGGATTAAACGAACAAAAAACTTTTTAATTTGTTCAACTATGGGATCTAGAACAATATTTTCTGGCAATAAACGGTTTGCTGCATCGTCGACACAATTTAGTAGACGTGTTGGTGGAAATGTGATATTATTGTGTCTAGCAAATCCAAAAAACAATAAAATAGTTGTAACGTGTGCGCATGTGCCTGAAGTTCTCGTATCAAATGGACATGTGCAGTAGTGGTAGAAAACTGAAAGGTTGTCTTGATTAAGTCCGTCCTCGTATAACATATATTTAGTGGGGTTACTACATCTAGAGTTGATTCTAGAACGTAAGAAATTCGGATCCTCTCAACTCATCTGTTTCTAAAACATTACGTTCTTCTCGTTGTAATTTATCTTGTATATATGATGGACTTAAATATAGATGACAAGGATCTACTAGGCCTTTTAGATAATTGATATCTACCCGAGGAAATTCAGGAAGATGCATATGGTTAAGCCTCTGCCAGCGACCATCTTTGACAGCTAGATTTTGAGCTTCAACAATATTTACATCATCCAGTTTATTTAGCATTTCAGTTACTATCTAAAATGCTCCTGTTTTATATATTAAAGGAAGAAACCTATTTATTAACGTACCCGCAATCTGGTAAACCTCACGCAACTTGGCAGCATGGGTCGTGGAAATGCGTTCTTTAAAAAACTTCAAAATAGACTTAAAATGTTCATTTCTAGCTTCCAACTCCCTCTCGAAACATGCTCGATTAGATAAAATTTCGTCTCAAATCGATGGGAGACTTTGTTAATGTCCTAACTCTAATAATTTTTCAGTAACTATGGATATTTGATTTCACCCCTCTTCATTCCATAGTCTAAGTTTGACGCACTCTACTTCCGAATCGCATTATCGTGGTGCACTCCTGATTTTTTTCTTCATAAATTGAGCCTTTGTCAGTATTTTGCTAAAAAATTAAATGAATGTTCTCATTATTTTGGTCTCTGCGATTTTTTGTATGAAGGCGTCTTTTCTTTCTATTTGAATCATCTGCTAAAATTTGAAACATCGACAAATGGACAAAACCATCAGTCGATTTGTCGTACCAAAGAACATAATGCCTCATTATCAACGTTATGGATGGAGAAAGTTGCCAAGCTCTAACTCTACTAGCAGAGGAGAACTACTCATGGTACTCCTTCAAAAATAAACAAAATAGACCAATAAAGGTGATAGCAATTAGATTCCATCACTCTTGTGATCCTAATCACATAGTTACTGAACGGCGTTATAAACTCGTTGAAGCAACTAGAAAATTGAAATATAAAACAAAGCAGCCGCTGAATATATTTATGCTGACATTCAGGCATGATGAAGATATAAATAAAATATTCAGTATTACAGATATTATGGGCATATGGGTTGAAATACAGTCTATTAGAAAAACCACACTAATACCACAGTGTAAATATTGTCAAGCATATGGCCATACGAAGATATTGTTCAAAGGAACCTGGACACGTAAGACGGACAGGCAAACATCTAACAGCGGATTGTGATAAACCAAAAGATACTCCACCAAAATGTGTCCACTGTGGTGAAGGTCATCCGGCTAACTGTTGCGGATGCGAAGTAGCCAAAGAACTACAAAAAATAAAGAATAAACAAAATGAAAAAGCCAACTACATCTGCGCAACTTCTCAGAGAAAATGAAACAAATAAAAATAATAAAATAGAGGAATCGCAAACTAAAAATCCTAGAAAAGAACGGCAAGAAGTTACCAGCCTTCTCAGTCAAAACAAATCATATGGCCAAGCAACCATAAATAAAGAAAAGAACCCTCTTCACAGCAGAGACTGTTACTTGGCGGGAACAGAATGCGCATCTATTCGTGTATACACGTCCTCCGGTGTAAAACGTCTCAGATCAGTGACGAGAATGCAAAAGCTAGTCGTAACCATTGTCGTACGTAGTTGGGAGTCTTTTAATCGGTAGTTATAAAAATTTGCTTTGTTACAAACGTATCGAATTACCTACTTCCCAACGCGGTGATATAGCTAAATAATAAATATCAATATTTCACGTCACTAGAACAGCAACCTATATTCTATTTTTATAATTATCTATGTAAATTTAAATAAACATAATACTCTCATGTTTACTTTATATTTCTAAGGATGGCCCTGCCAGCGGTACTAAAATAAAGTTACAGCTGACTCTGACATTTACACCCAAATGGCGTCCTCGAGGTCACAGATTTTCAATAAATAATATCAAAGTGCCGACGTTAAGAGTCTGGGCTGTGTGTTCATTAGGATGTACCCTCATATTCAACAACCACCTCCACTAAAATCAAATACTGATGCTATATGCTACAGAGACTCTTAGATAGACTGGATAAGATGGATAAGCGCATTTCAAACTTGGAGTACCGTGCCCAAGGAGCGATTCCTAAAGTTTAAAATGGCTGACCAAATCAGAATTCTAGAATGGAATGCAAACGGGTTACTACAGCACCAGCAAGAACTACAAATAATTCTAGAGTTACAAAAAATTGATGTTTGCCTCAATGCAAAAACGTATTTTACAAAGGAGTCATTTATCAAATTCATTGGATATAATGTGTATCATACTATTCACCCAGAGAATGCCGCAAAAGGCGGAAGCGCAATTATAGTAAAGGAATCCATATTACATCATAACGAATTGGGTTACCAAACGATAGAAATACATCTGTTAAAGTCAAAACAAAAACTTACGAGGTGATAATTACAGCTTTATACAGCACACAGAGACATGCTATAAAGAAAAATATTGACTTTCTGGATAGCCAAGGATACAGATTCATAGTGGGAGGAGACTTCAATGCAAAACACACTCACTGCCCAGATAGCACCAGATTTTCATGGGATGTTCTGACAGTTTTCGATTTGGAAGATATATATCCAAATATTATAGGGTTATTCTGGGGATATCTAGAATATCTGTGGGTATACTTAAATCGAATATTCACTGTAAGTCCAGTTGGAATATACTCAGATTATTCTTCTTAGAATATATGAATCAAATAGTTCTAAGAATAATCTATGATTATTGATTTTTGTTCAATCGCTCTTTCTGGTCCATCGGCATGCGTCAGTAGTTGTTAGTGGTCTGTGAGTAGTTGCAGTTGACGGTAACGACCGTGAAAATGGCGGTTCGACCATCTTATATATGTGATTGTTATTGGAGAAATAATATGATTACTTATTTTTGAACGTGAATTAATAATCAATTTTTTGCCAGTGAAAAGTTGTTCAAATTTGTTTCTACGGTGTGCCCTATGCTACGGATGGAACTAATACATACCACCTCACGCATCAAAACAGGTACGTTTTATTGTATGTTTTTATTGCCTGTTGATTTATCAATGCATTTTGTAGAAAATTATGGAGTTGCTGCTAAAACTTCTAATAAATGATGAGGCAAAGTTTGAAGAAGTTGAGTCAGCTTTGCTGAACAAAGAATCCTATGAATTTTTTGTAAGTTGAACATTCAATATTATATCCAAATTAAAATGAAACTGCCTCGAAATATTGGAGTATTTATGTGTTACTTTTTATATTTTAGTGCATGAAAATATTCAAATAATTTTTGATTTCCTAAATTTTTGCAACAAAATTAATGGATAAATGTTTTCAATTGTAATTTATCTTTTTATCATATAAATTATAACAAAATAATGATTCTAACTGGGTAGAAATTGACCTCGTTGCTAAAGGTACAAAAAAATTTATTTTCTCAGGTAGTTTCACGTAATTATGTTACCGAGATGTATGCTATGAGTTCCTTAATCAAATTGCCTATAGTTACCTCTATTCATTTTATTAATTGGGATTTACTTTATGTATTATTTGTACCAAGTATTGGCACATGTTTATTAATAGACCTAACCTACCACACTACCACAGAACACCCCCAAGGTGTCGTTATATATGTTCTAGCGTTAGTGCTGCCAACTCTACTCTGGAAGTGACACTGCACGAACATAGAACTATAAATATATATCATTATTATAACTATTACACTTGAAATCTCTACACAACTGGTAATCTCATAATTCAAAGTTAAATTAGTTCTGACATTTGGTAAATAATAGTAATTTCTGGTCAATTGTCTAGTTTCATGCATATGTATACTGTTCACACAAATGAAAGCGGTCTTATAAACCGTAATTGTTCAATTTTTAAAACTTATGACATTAACTTCCAAATTAATACAATTTTAGGTTGTACCTCTGGCAAGATTGGAAGGTATTTATTTGCAACAATATATTAAAAGATTCTTGCAAAAAATCCTGACAGAGTATCTAATGGAGGGCTACAGTATGCATGCATATAAAGGGAAAAATGCTTTGGAAAAACAAAGCTCTTTGAATCAGTAGTAGGTATAATCATATCATTTTATGTTGGAATTTACATGTATAAATTAATTTAATATATCATGTACAAGAAACAAATAACTTCTTATCACTATTTTGTTTGGAATATTTCGCTTTTTACTTATCTCCTACAAGACTATTTCTGGCATTACTTGTTTGTTTAATTACATCTTTTAAGTTTCAGTTTTTGAGATTACATTTTTAATTGTTATACGTACATACACAAAAATCACAGTAGAATAGAAATTACTTACTAGCAAAAAAATAACTATTTTATTGTTTCAGATGCCGTCCAAAAGTTGGACAAGAACATAACAAACAAAGAAGTTGAATTGAAAACAGGAAATTTTCTTAGCCAAATGTAAGGAACGGCAGAAAAGGGTTTCAAAAAGTGTCGTTGATTATGGAGGAAGTCAGTGAATTTTGTAATTGTAGTTGAAAATTATGTTAGTTTCAGTTATGTATGAATAAATTAAATTGAACTTTTTTCTTATATACACAATTCGAAATTTCGTGAGATTCCTTAGATATTTGTGAAATATATACCAGGGAACTCAAGGATCACGATACACCCCTTTTTCTCCTTTAGTTTCAGAGAATATTTATTTAAATTTAGGACATCCTGTATGCTTACTGAACGACAATTATGTACATATCAATTATTATTTTCCGGTTCCACCGGGAGTGATATCAACTTCCGATTTTCGAATGGAACAACCCGTATATTAGCACATGGTCGGTTAGGGATGATCCTAAGGAATCCAAGGATACCAGGTTTGATGGTGATATCTCCAAAGACTACGGAGAGATATCGCCAATTAGTTTTCCCATAATCTCGATAAGTGCGAGAGAGAAGCTTTCCCTGGCAGATAATTTTATTCTCTCTCACACTAATGGAGCTTATGGATAAAATGATTGGCGATATCGAACGAAATTTGGTATCCCTCCCGGCGGAACAAGAAGTTGAAAATGAATTGATATGTACAATACTTTCGCTCATTAAGTATACAGAATCTCCCAAATTTCAATCAAGAATCATTGAAACTAATGATGAAAAGGGAGGTGTACTATGATTCAGTGTCACCCACTCACCAGGTATCATCCATTTTTTCTATATACGAGGTCTGATAAAAAAATAACCGTTATTTTCAAATTTCGTGAGTTACGTATGTTCGATTTTCGCATTTTTTTTTCTGTTGTGTTGGTACACATGTCTGTTATATATGTTGGCAATATCAGCCATTTTGAATTGTCAGTTTGTTTGTGACAGATAAAAAGGTTAGTCGTATTTTGGTGTGCTCTTCGATTTTTTACTATTCGAAAAAATGGATCAAAGAAATTGTATTAAGTTTTGTGTAAAAAATGAAATTAAATGCGCAATGACATTTGAAATGCTGACTGTGGCGTTTGGCGAGTCTACTATGAGCACAACACAAGTTCAATTATGGAAGCGTCCAGAAGAGCCAAGACCGAAAAAAGCAAGTCAAGTTCGGTCAAATGTGAAGGTTTTGCTAACTGTTTTCTTCGACTGCAATGGCGTGGTGCATCATGAATTCTTGCCACAAGGTCGTACGGTCAATAAGGAATACTACCTTGAAGTTATGCGCCGTTTGCGTGAAGCAGTTCGTCAGAAACGCACAGAATTGTGGAAAAAGCAATAATCGATTTTGCACCATGATAACGCACCAGCTCACACATCGATGCTTGTGCGTGAGTTTTTGGCCAAAAACAAAACCGTTATCATGCATCAGCCACCGTATTCACCGGACTTGGCCCCCGCTGACTTTTCCTCTTCCCAAAACTGAAGACACCGATGAAAGGAAAGTGTTTTGCTACGATTGAGGAGATAAAAGAAAAATCGAAATAGGAGCTGCTGGCGATATCAAAAAGCGCGTTTCAGAAGTATTTCGAGGATTGGAAAAAACGCTGGCATAAGTGTATTATATGTGAGGGGGGTTACTTTGAAGGGGACAAGGTAGTTGTTGATGAATAAATAAATACTTTTTAAAAAAATTGAAAATAGCGGTTATTTTTTTATCAGACCTCGTATGTTCCACAGATATCCTTATAATATTCCCAATATTACTTGGATATTTGTGGAATATGCCTATTGTAATGTTCTATGAATATTTTGGATTATCTTGCTATATACATTTAACAGATATCCTCAGAATACTCTTAGCAACATGCAATAATCTTAAATGTCAAACCTTATCAACCTAAAAGCCAACATGTTGGCCCACATATACGAATAAGATTTCTGATCTCATAAACTCCTTAAAAAATTAACTGTCTCGAGCCTTACTTCGTGGAATATGCTCATATTAGTGTTTTCAAATGAAACTCACGGTCTCTAGTTAATTCCACAATATAATAAAAGTTATTGAAAATTCTAAAAAATTGACAATTGTTTCGATAAATCAATATCATCGTCAGAACTTCTGTCATTCTTACGATGATATGGATTTATAGAAACAATTGTCAATTTTTTAGAATTTTCAATAACTTTTATTATATTGTGGGATTAACTAGAGACCGTGAGTTTCATTTAAAAACACTCATAAACTTCTCTATAATCAGGAATGTATCCTCAAATTATATGAAAGTAGAAGAGGCCTGGGATTTGAACTCGGATCACTCTCCCATACTTCTTACACTGAGTGATAGTGTGATACATAAAGAAAATGCACCTAAACTAGTAAACAAAAGAACGGACTGGCGGAGCTTTAAAATCAGTCGTGAGCAGGCAATTGATTTCTCAGTGCCACTGCAAACGGAAGAACAATTAGATCAGGAAGCAGAACGTCTTGTAACAAAATATTCAGCAAATAGCTTGGCAGAACAAAGGGGAATAATTACCCAAAACAGATGAGGGACCTTTTTAACAGAAAAATAGAAGAAAATGGCAGCAAACCAGAGCACCAGCTGATAAAACAGCTTTAAACAATGCAACACGACAATTTAAACGCGAAATTCGGCGTATTAAAAATATTTCGATTGCTGAATACCTAAGTGAATGAACTTATTATGGCAGCAGTACGGATTATTCACTCTCGAAAACAATCAAACGATTAAAAAGGCCTATTCTTCATAACCCACCAATTAGAAAGGAAGGTGGAAGTTGGGCACAGGATAATATACAAAAAGCAAATACATTCGCGGGAGAAAAAACTTCGCAGACCAACGAAGGTGAAGAACCACAAGACTGGCATGAGCGAGAACAGGAGGATTCACTTGTTAGACCTACTTCTCCAAAAGAAGTTTGCATGGAAATTAGAACAAACATAAATCCTAAAAAAGCATCTGAATTTGACCTCATCACCGGGGAAACACTGAAGCAACTTCCACGCAAAGCTATAGTCAAATTGACCAACCTTATTAATGCGTCATTCAGACTGAGATACGTACCTAAACTATGGAAAGTAGCAGAGGTTATGATACATAAGCCAGGTAAACTGTTCCAGGAAGTTACATCCTACCGATCTATCTCTTGGGTGCCTGTTATTTCGAAATTGTTCGAAAAATTGCTCCTTAAGAGATTAAAACATAAAATTGAAGAAAATAACTTCATTCCTTCCCATCAATTTGGTTTTCGATAAAAGCACTCAACCATCGACTAAGTTCATAGAATCTACAGCTCTACAGCTTTCTTAGACGTGGCTCAGGCTTTTGATAAAGTTTGGCATAATGGCTTAAACTACAAGCTGTGCATGTTACTATTGTGTATTCACACAACAATAAAACACCTCTAATCCTTCTAACAGTTTACTAATTATACTTTGTTGGACAGTATGGATTATATATATAAATTAGACAGTGTTTTGTGTGGCGTTCCTTGTTAGACGCCATGACAGGACTAATTATATCGGCTGTCAAAATCCCATTAAGGTGCGTTTACACTGTCGCATATATAACACTTACTTCCACGCCCATATTCAGAATTAATATAATCTTATATAGCGGACAGATATTTTATAATAAAAGAGGAAGAAGCATACTCTCACCTAACAGAAATCAAGGCGGGAGTACCCCAAGGTAGTGTACTAGGCCCTGTACTCTACTTACTGTACACCAGCGATATACCAAATCCTGAATACGATACTATTGCAACGTTTGCGGATGATACTGTCATTTTGGCCGTTGGAAAAAACCTCGAAGAAGCCAATATAAAATTACAAACATCCATAGACCAGATAAACACTCAGACTAATAGATGGCGTATTAAGTTAAATGAAAACAAATCTGCTCATGTTAACTTTACCAACAAACGAAATACCCAAGTAACAATCAACAATGCTCAAATTCCTTATGCTGACACTGCAAAGTATTTGGGAATGACACTCGACGCTAGACTTCGCTGAAGAGTCCACGGTTAAAAGAAACGCGAAGAGCTTGGTATAAAATATAAAAATATGTAATTAACTGCCTCGACCCTTACTTCGTGGAATCTGCTCATATTAGTGTTTTAAATGGAACTCACGGTTTCTAGTTAATTCCACAATATAATAAAAGTTATTGAAAATTCTAAAAAATTGACAATTGTTTTGATAAATTAATACCATCGATATTGATTTATCGAAACAATTGTCAATTTTTTAGAATTTTCAATAACTTTTATTATATTGTGGAATTAACTAGAAACCATGAGTTTCATTTAAAACACTAATAAAAATATGTATTGGCTGCTAGGAAGAAACGCCAAATTGTCCATACACAACAAACTATTTCTTCTACAGATATTGAAACCTATCTGGATATATGAGGTGCGTTCTTTTTGACTGAGATCTCAGATAACTTCAGTTAAGGTGATCTGAGATAAGTACCAAAAAGAACGACATCTCAATTGAAGCGCGCAATATGTCGACGCATGCGTGAATAAGACACAAATCATATAAACATAACTTATCTCAATATCTCTGATAACTACGCTTGATTTTGTTATTTTTAGTTTCAAATAGTTCATTGAGTTAAGGTTTGTATTATGGCTAATATTCCAACATTATTAGTTGTTACCTTCCTTCGCCCTCTGTGCATCTTCAAGGGATAGATTTAAACTATACGACACATTCGTATCAGCATCTAATAATGTTATTGTATCCATAATTTGTAACAAAAGAAAAATAGTGTATGTGTGTTTATATGTCAATGGTTAAAACCATAGATAACCTTGGTTAAAACTACAAATAACCCAAGCAAATCAAATATTTTTTCATCCCCTCCACTTTATTTCCGACTCAAGTCCAACTGATATCCCCTTACAACACATTCAGCATCGGTGAAGGGGGAGGAAAAATCTCAGCTCACTTAGAAGTGGTAAAACAAAAAGAACGCTCACATTACTGATTTAATAATGTTGGATCTCAGTTAATCTCAGCTCACATCAGTGATGTGAGCGTTCTTTTTGTTTTACTCATTTTAAGTGAGCTGAGATTTTTCCTCCCCCTTCACCGATGCTGAATGTGTTGTAAGGGGGTATCAGTTGGAATTGAGTCGGAAATAACGTGGAGGGGATGAAGAAATATTTGATTTGCTTGGGTTATTTGTAGTTTTAACCATATACATATAAATGATATAGGCAGTTAGCAGTATATTTTATTTATTACATATATGGTTTTAACCATTTACACATCAACACGTATAATCTATTTTTCTTTTGTTACAAATTATGGATACAATAATATAATTAGATGCTGATACGAATCTGTCGTATAGTTTAAATCTATCCCTAGAAGATGCACAGAGGGCAAAGGAAGGTAACAATTAATAATGTTGGAATATTAGTCATAATACAAATCTTAACTCAAAGAACTATTTGAAACAAAAAATAACAAAATCAAGCGTGGTTATCAGAGATACCGAGATAAGTTTTGTTTATATGTTTGTTTCTTATTCACGTATGCGTCGACGATCGCGCGCTTCAATTGAGATGTCGTTCTTTTTGGTGCTTACTCACATCACTTTATCTCAGATCACCTTAACTGAAGTGATCTGAGATCTCAGTCAAAAAGAACGCACCTATGGTATACAGCTTTGGTGATGTGCCAGTAAAAGTAATATTCAAGTGATACAAGGTTTTCAGAATAAAGTATTGAGGAACATCGTTGATGCACCTTTGTACTACCGTAACAATGAACTCTATAGGGACCTCGATGTAGAAACTGTTGACCAGACCATAGCCAAATTAGCCAGTAGCCATGAACAACGGTTACTACAATATGGGAACGTTGAGGTTATCCATCTCCTCGACAATACTAATCTAGTGAGAAGACTCAACAGGATCAAACCGTTTGAGTTAGTGAAATAGTTTAAGCGATTCTGTTAGTTAAAATCAGAGTATTGTGCGAATCTCACAAAACACGTTAACGGTAGTATTGCTAAAAATATCAGACAGTAAGGTGTACTAATGAGTAGGACCTTAGAATTTAAAAATTTTCCACCTTAGTTAAGTTAGGTTTGAAAAAAATTGCTTATTAATCTACATGATCAGATTGTAGTTACAGAAAAAGAAAAATACCCTGATTGGGTGTTTTCTTAAAAAAAATTGCAAGTTTTATTCATGTGACCCCTATCTAATAAAATTTCCCTACGCCACTGATCATCAGCTGACGGCAAGCGTTCGGTCAGATTTGGATGAGTCATTATCTACTTCTTGGTTGAAATGTACTATAGTAGTTGTTGTGAGATCACATGCTGTATATGTATCACGACAAATCAATCGTAAGAAATTTCACATTACTGTGAATTCTCGGACAAGTTTGAATGTCTATTCTAACGTTAAACCCTTATTATTCACTTTAATTCTCGTAAACGCCCATTAATAAAATAAAGTTTAGTTTTAAGTGCCTGCTACCAATAATTGAATTTTACATGGTTCAAAAGAACCTTATGATCTTTTTATAAAATAGAGATTATGGAACTTTCCAAAACTATTAAAATGCTGCTACAAATAGCTTTGAGTGATCTACGATCCTTCAATTAGCGCTGTGAACAATATTTCAAACCCTTTCACAAATGAATAGGGAATCAAGTATTCGAAATGAATGTTTTATACATTGACATAAATTAACTAACAGGACACTATTTATCGCTTCACGGTAAAGTGGGTAATTAACTTTATTTCAAAAAATATCACCATTCAACTGACACGAGATATAGTATGAAAGAGAAAGTTCTACCACCAAAAAACTTGCGAATATCTACAGAAATTAACCAATTTAGAAACAGTCAGTTTCTCAACATCAGGCAGTACAGAACTTAATCCACTCTGGATAGGTCGACATAAAAAAGTGTGACAATTCCTCGCGTTCGATACATACAGTGTGCGTAAACCATGTCTAGATCCACCTGAAGTATTAAAATATATCTCGCGTTACGACGCAATATAAAAACGTGCAAATTACTGTGACATCGTTCGAGAATTAGCGGAAAAATATACATATCTACCACACGAGCATTTAGTATCTTTAACAAAACTGTAACCAAATATCAACTCGCTGTGTACATTCTTGTTGTAAAGTGATTTACGTGTTTAAACTTGACGTATTTAAGTGTTCCATTAAACGTTACTTAAAATTACGACTGGTCCTTCTTTCCACAACCTTATCGAAGAAAAACAAACCTCTACTTAGGTGCAGTAGTGAACGACAAACTCAACAGCCCACTCCACTAATCTAGTTCATTACAAATCCTAAGAGTAGTATTCCCAAGTTATTGTCTGCATTAATTTGAAACGAGGTAAATAATTTTGTAAGTGGTTTATTGTACTTTGAATTTTACATGTGTCACTGTTGCCACACTGACCCTACCTAATTTATATAGTATTTAGAAAAATACTTACATTAAAATGATGTTCTCAGCAATATTGCTTACAAAGTCAGTTCTACACATAGCTTTCTGCCACAACTTCCTTGTTTTTATATCTTTTGGCAAAGAAATAAAAATGTCAGGCCTGGTCATTGTGGTGTTTTTACATTCCGGAAGTATACAAAATATTTATAGTATTTTTTTGTGTTTTACTCTCATCATTATGCTCATATAATATTTAACCCTTTCACCACTGAATATGTTTTTTGATTATATTTTCGTTTTAGGTGAACGTACTCATCGCTATGGGTGAAAAAGGTATGGAAAAGATATTATTTTTTTGAATGACATAGATTTCACAAAAAGTCCTGGGATTATATGTCCCAATAGTTTTCTTCTGCGGGATCGTTATGTCCCATTGGTACGCATTTCAGACAACGCCAATATATTATCATACATATTTTTGAGTTTTTTTATGAATGAAAAGGCAAAAAACAATTTTTACATAAAAGCACGTTACAAGCTATACAGATTGTCTTCGTACGCTTTTCCACCTTATTTTTAGTACACTGATGACATCTTCTTCTGGACGGACCTTCACTGGGCAAATGGTCGCCAACATTTATCACAAGTTTTTGACGTTTGCTTCTAGGGCCACATCTACCGCTAAGACGTCTCTTTACAGCAGCCTTCTCTCTGCCTTTCTCTATCATCTGTTCGGCTAATGGCACCAGAAATGATACGAGCTGTATTTTCTTATGGTGAATTTGTTGAAAAATAATCCACGAATTTACAACTGACGTCATCAAAAGTTTGTAAAAAACCTTACGCCACCATTTGGTAGATTTACGGTCTAGATCATACGTAGACACTTTTTGGTCTGCAAAATGCCAAATCAAGGCCACATATATATATATATATATATATATATATATATATATATATATATATATATATATATATATATATGATGATGATCCATATACGCATGATCCATTTTTGATCTTGTTTCTTTACCTTGGGTTGGTTTTTTCCAGACAGGAGGGCTTTATGCGCCTCCGTGTTGATATTGGTTGTTGTTCCAAAATCGGAATCTTCCAATTGATGGTACAGATGTGCGTTTGGTTGTCCTGTTATTTTCCGTTCTTTGTGTTCTTCCATGTTTCATTCAACATCGTTGCTCCCAAGTTTCACATCCATACTTGGTTATACCGTACTGATGAAGGCTAATGAGCTAGAAACATGCATGTTTACGGTTACCACTCCTCTTCAGTAACCTCTTTATTTTTGCGTGCTGCTTTCCCATGATAACACTTGTTGTTTGCTCTTTATTTTTGTTAAATTCACGCATGATCCATTTTTGATCTTATATATATATATATATATATATATATATATATATATACATATATACATATATATTTTTTGAACTCATCACAACATCTATAGGAGTTTGAAGGTGTTGGTGTGTGAGGTTTTCAAGCGTGAATTTGGTTGTAAGTTGCCAAAACATAGGGAATTATTTGTTTTTCATCATATGAATGAAATTAAAATGAGTTATATATTGAATGTGTACCTATGATATCGTTTGTTTAATGTAAATATTGAGATGCTAAAATATTATTTACCATTGTGTCGGTGCTTCCTAAAATAATTCAACTCATACTTGTATATCAGACCATAACAATCACCTTTAAATAATATAATAATTTGTAAATTTGGCATATACGTCATAAAAAGTATCTAAAACCTTAAAAGAATGAATAAATTGATTTAGATTATTATAATACATCATGTATAATATAAATTAGTAGCAAAATCATTATTTTAGACGTTTATTATTATTATGTCACAGATAACTGTCAACTGATTGGAATGTCAAATTTACTTTCATAGCATGAAATGTCCACGACCGAAACTTGACGCCGCCACAGAGTTCGATGTCAGCGACAGGAATTCGTTGTCATAGAACTATGTAATTCTGACAAGCGTATAAAGCGATGATGAAAAATAACACAAAGAATTTTTGTAAATAGAAATTTCAGGCAGCGTTTATAATGAACTCTAATTGTGGAAGAATTCTAATATAATTGGAAAAGGATTGCATATGTATTTCAGAGTAATCAGACCGTAGATTTGTTTCATTCAGAATGGAAAAGATTTATACAATAAGAGGTTTTTTTTAATAAATAGGATAGTTTTAGAGAAGTAGCGGTTTAAATAAATAGATTAAATTATTTTGGAAATGAAAAGAACATTAAATATTCTAATATAGTTAAAAAAGATATTAAATTAAATAAAAAAGCCTCAGATATGTAAATAGTTGTAAAAAAAATCTAGTTAGATGATTCGTTTTTGTCCATAACAACGGGAGAAAAAAAGGAGAGTTGTTGATGGGGAAGCAGAAGGAAGTGGTGTGATATTATGACGAGCGGAGAGATGTAAGTGAAAATTGAAAAATTCAATAAAATATAAGACAAGTCCTCATATAATGCAAAGAAAAGTATCAGAAAAAGTAAAATAAAGTTGAAGAGGTGATTTGAGAAGATTTAAAAGTTAATTAGAGGAACATTGTAGGATACATTATCTGTGTTGTGAGCAATGTAGAGTGCACTGTGTGTTCTGGATTGCTGATAAATAGACTCACCAATTTTCTATATACATATATTTACACAAATTATTTACACAACTATTTACAATACAAAGATGGAAATAATCCAGAGCTTTGAAAGATGCCTCTAAGGCAGAGCTTTGGATATTTTATATTTGAAGGGAATAAAATCCACTAAAATACGAACATTTGTTCACTGCTAAAAATTAGCATCAGATCATTGCCATTTCTGACACATCGCTATAAGCTGTCATCAACTGTCAATCAGATTGACCAACATACATTTTTAAGCGACAAACTGTCAGCCCAAATTATGAAAATAATAGACAAATGTGTTGGAGGTTGTTTCCAATATGTTGGGGGCCTTATGGTTTCACATGTAACCGTACAAAATGCCAGCGCCAATATTTATAAAAAGAACTCCTAAGACTTTTCTTTTTAAAGTTATGACTTAAAAGGTCGTACAAATATAATAAAATGTACAAAACCCAAAATAATAAAGTGATCAAAAACACTACCTCAAGAATACTAAAAAATTGCTTACTTACAGCTAAAGATTTACAAACTTATTACAAAAAAAATAAAAAACTATTCCTGTATAGGTAGTACGGCTATTTTTGTAACCGATCTCAGGTAAGTGCCATCTCTTGTTTTAACCTCTAAAACTCTTACTTTGTTGTCCTTACCTGGAACAGCCTTTATTATGCGAGCAAGTTTCCATTTGAAGGCAGGAACGTTATTCTCTTTCTATAGAACCAACATTCCTTCACTCAAATTCGGTAAATCCTTGCGCCATTTCGGTATATTCTGCAATTGCACCAAATAGTCCATGTGCCACTTTTTCCAAAACTGCTGCTGCATTTGAACACAATGCTTCCAAAATTTTAGTCTGTTCTGGGGAACTTCACTGATGTCCGGTTCTGGAAAACTAGTTATAACTGTTCCAGTTAAAAAATGACCTGGGGTCAAATAATCTAGATTGGAAACGTCACTGGACATAGCGCCTAAGGGTCTGGAATTTACAATTCCTTCTACTTGTACAATTACAGTATTTAGTTGTTCATAAGTGAGCTCCGTAGAGCCAACTACCCTTTTTTAGTGAAATTTTATACTTTTTACCCCGGCTTCCCATACCCAGATAGCACCAGATATCCATGGGATGTTCTGACAGTCTACGATTTGGAAGATATATATCCAAATATTATAGGGTTATTCTGGGGATATCTAGAATATCTGTGGGTACACCTAAATCGAATATTCAATGTAAGTCCAGTTGGAATATCCTCAGATTATTCTTTTTAGAATAATCGAATCAAATAGTTCTAAGAATATTCTATGATTATTGACTTTTGTTCAAACGCTCTTTCTGTTCCATGGGCATGCGTCAATAGTTGCAGTTGACAGTTGAAGGTAACGACCAGTGAAAAATGGCGGTTCGACCATCTTATATAAGTTATTGTTATTGGTGAAACAGTAGTGTATGATTAATTATTTTTGATCGTTAATTAATTAGTCAATTTTTTGCCACTGTGAAGTCGTTTAAATATGTTTCTACGGTGTATTCTATGCAACGGGTGGAGCTAGTACATACGACCTCACGCATCATAACAGGTACGTTTTATTAGATTTTTTTAATGCCTGTTGATTTATCAATAAATTTTTTAGAAAATTATCGATTTGCTGTTAAAACTTCCAATAAATGATGTGGCAAAGATTGAAGAAGTTGAGTCAGCTTTGCTGAAGAATCCTATGAATATTTTGTGAGTTGAACATTCAATATTATATCCAAACCAAAATATGAAACTGCCTCGACATATTGGAGTATTTATGTGTTACATTTATATTTTAGTGCATGAAAATCTTAAAATAATTGTTGATTTCATAAATTTTTGCAACAAATTAATAGATAAATGTTTTTGATTGTAAGTAGAGTAGAAATTCACCTCGTTGCTAAAGGTACAACAAAATTTTATTTTCTCAGGTATAGTTTCACGTAATTATGTTACCGAGATGTATGTTATGAGTTCCTTAATCAAATAGCCTTTAGTTACCTCTATTCCTTTTATTAATTGGGATTGTCTAGAAAGCTCTATACAACTGGTAATCTGATAATTCAAAGTTAAATTAGTTCTGACATTTGGTAAATAAAAGTTATTGCTGGTCAATTGTACAAGTGTCTAGTTTCAGGCATATGTATACTGTTCACACAGATGAAAACGGTCTTATATTTTTGTTCATTTGTTATAACTTTTCTTATAAACTGTAATTGTTCAATTTTTAAATCTTATGAGATTAAAATCCAAATTAATATAATTTCAGGGTTGTACCTCTGGCAAGATTGGAAGGTTCTTATTTGCAACAATATATTAAAAGATTCTTGCAAAAAATCCTGATAGAGTATTTAATGGAGGGATACAGTATGCATGGATACAAATGGAAAAATGCTTTGGAAAAACAAAGCTCTTTGAAGCAGTAGTAGGTATAATCATGTTATTTTTTTGGAATGAACATGTAAATTAATTTAATATATCATGTACAAGAAACAATTAACTTCTAATAACTATTTTGTTTGGAATATTTTGCTTTTTACTTGTCTCCTACAAGACTTATTTTTTAAATTACATATTTGATGTTTAACTTCATCTTTTAAGTTTCAGTTTTTGGGATTATATTTTGATTGTTATACATACATACATACACAAAAATCACAGTAGAATAGAAATTGCTTATTAACAAAAAATATAATTATTTTATTGTTTCAGATGCCATCCAAGAGTTGGACAAGAACATAACAAACAGAGAAGTTGAATTGAAAACAGGAATTTTCTTATCCAAATGTAAGGAACGACAGAAATCTGTTTCAAAAATGTCGTTGAGTAAGGAGGAAGTCAGTGAATTTTGTAATCTCGTATTTGAAAATTATGTTAGTTTCAGTTATGTTATGAGGTACATCTTATATTTATGTATAAATAAATTAAATTGAACTCAATGTTTCCCGTGCTCTAATTTTTTCAATTAAAAATATTTTTTCCTATATATACAAATCGAAATTTTGAAAGATTCCTTAGATAATTGTAAGATATATACCAGGGAACACTGGATCATTGTACTCTCCCTTTTCTCCTTTAGTTTCAGAGAATTTTGATTTAAATTTGGGACATACCGTTTGCTTACTGAATAAGTGCGAGAGAGAAGCTTTACCTTGCAGATAATTCTATTCTCTCTCACACGAATGGAGCTTATGGATAAAATAATTGGCGATATTGAACGAAAGTTGCTATCATTCCTGGTGGAACAAGAAGTTGGATAAGAATCGATATGTACATTACTGTCGTTCATTAAGTATACAGGATCTTCCAAATTTCAATCAATTATCTTTGAAACTAAATATAAAAAGGGAGGAGTACTATGATTCAATGTTACCCGCTCAACAGGTATCATCCATATTGGGATATTCTACAAATATTCGAAATTTTGCTATATATGTTCCACAGATATCCTTATAATATTCCTAATATTACTTGGATATTTGTAGAATATGCATATTGGAATGTTCTATGAATATTCTGGATTATCTTGCTATATACATCCAGCAGATATCCTCAGAATATTCTTGAATATTCCTTGGAAATATTTATAGAATATTCATGGCATATTCAAAAAATTTCCCATTTCATGGTCCATAGAATATTCGAGAAAGGATATATATATTTAAAGTGGGTCTATAGAATAATACAATATCCGAAAACGAATATTTTTAGTACGTCCATTGAATATCTAGTGCTATCTGGGTAAACCTCCAAAAACCTGTGAGTAACTAGGTATAAAATTAAATTTTATTTTTTCATTAATGCAAAAATTATCTACTTTTTTACTATCTTCGTAAAATTTCTTTATTTCATTATTGGCCTCTTTGAAAGTGGAGCCATTATCACAAAACACATTGGAAGGCTTCCCCCTTCGGGAAATGAAACGCTTGAAACAAGCCAAAAAGGTTTCTGTTGTGAGATCAGATACAAGCTCTACATGAATCGCCTTAACAGCAAAGCATACAAATAAAGCTATGTAGGACTTGGAAATTACAGATTGTCTTATTCGTGATTGTTTAGTCATAAAAGGACCGCAAAAATCTATGCCTACATTTTGAAATACTCTATAAGAGCAAACTCTTTTTTCTGGCAATGAACCCATTAGCTGTTCAGAGCATTTTGCTTTGAATTTAAAACAAGTAATGCATTTATGTAAGACTTTTTTAATTTCTCTATTTCCATTAATGATCCAATAATTAAGATTTAGAGAACTTCAAACTTGCCTTGAGCCCGCATGTAATAACCTCAGATGCTCTTGCCTTATTATTAAGTGGGTGATATGACTATTCTTGGGAGAATTACAGGATGTTTCTGATTGTATGGCAACTTGGAATTTTGTAGTCTCCCGCCTACTCTTAATACACCATTACAGTCTAAAAAAGGCGACAATGAGCTCAAAGCTGATTTTACTGGTAAATTTAAATTTAGGCATTTTATTTCATTGAAAAAATAATTTTGTTGTTCACAACGTATAATAATTTGTAGAGCATTATCAAGTTCTGAAATATTTAAATTTCCAGTTAATTTATTATTTTTCGATATTTTCATAGAATTATTTTTAAATCGAATAAGATGGACAACTACTCTTTGAAGCCGTGCAATGCAAGAAAAATCTTGAAAAAAGGTATCTAGCTTAGTATGCAGGACATTAACTAAAATTTTTTCTTCAGTGAGAGGATTGGGAAATTCTATAAAGCTATCATTATGACAGAAATTTTTATTACACAGCATGGATGGACCATGAAACCATAGATGGTTTGATTCAATTTATTGAGGATCTAATCCTCTTGATAAGCAATCTGCAGGATTTTCTTTTGTGTTAATATATAACCATTTGAAATTTGACGTGGCCCTTTGAATTTTTATGACTCGGTTAGCAACATATGGATTTAATCTTAAGGGATCTGTTGCTAGCCAGGCTAGTACAATGTTTGAATCGGAGTATAAAAAAACCTTGTTCACTTTTGTTTCTAATAAGGTGAATAATTTCTCGACCAACCCTGCCAAGACTAAGGCTGCATTTAATTCTAATCTGGGTACAGTTAGCCTTTTGTTATCTATAGGGACAATTCGTGATTTGGAGCATATTAAATTTGAATGAATTTTGTCCGGAAAAATTGCTCGAATATAAAGTACACAACCATATGCTATTTTAGAAGCATCACAGAAACCAACTATTTCCACTGCACTTGCATTAGTAAACATCAAATTTCGAGGAATTTTTAGGATTGGCATATTTATTAAACCACTTACGAACTGTCTCCAAGTTTTTAATAGATCATCTGGAAGTATTTCATCCCATTTAAGTTTGCAACACCACAGCTTTTGCATTATGACCTTAGCTGCTACTAATACTGGACCAGCGAGTCCCAAAGGATCATAAAATTTTGATATGAAACTAAGCACTTGTCTTTTTGTTATGCATTGATTTATTTCAATTATGGGAGAGCTTAATTTAAAACTATCAGAATTTGTGTCATAAGCAACACCTAACGTTTTTACAATAAAATTGTTTTTCATTATATCAACGTCAATAAAAGTTTGTTTTTCTTTAGGAATATCATTCAATATTTCTGGCACGTTTGTGCACCATTTGTGCAAGGAAAGGGAACGTAATTCTAATAAGGAAATTAATTCTTTTTTGAGCTTGATCGTTTCCTCTAGAGTATCATCACCTGCCAAAACATCATCGACATAGGTGTTATTTAGCAATGCGCGAGCTGCTTTTGGAAATTTTTTCCCTTCTGTATGAGCCAGTTCCACTAGGCATCTTGTGGCTAAGAATGATGAACTTTTTAAGCCATAAGTTACGGTTTGCAGCTGAAGGCATTGTAAAATACCATGGGGCTCCCTCCACAAAATATTCTGAAGAGGACGATGCTCAGGACAAACTAAAATCATACGATACATGTGCCTGATGTCAGCACATATAACAAATTTGTATGTTCTAAATAGTATTAATATATCAAAAAGATCACGTTGTACAACAGCACCATTATAAAGAAAGTCATTTATGCATTTTTTAGACCTTGTTTTCATGCTTCCATCAAAAACAACCCGGAGTTTCATGCCTTTACTTTCCTCCCGAATGACTGGATGATGAGCCATGAAATACACTGAACCACTATTTAAGTTATAAGAATCAATATTTACAATTTTTGCATGACCAAGCTTGATATATTCGTCAATAAATGATTTATATTGCTTGAAAAGATCTGGATTTGATTTGAGTACTTTTCTAAATTTTCAAACTGTTTAATGGCAACTGAGAATGAATCTCCTAAACTCAAGTTGTTTATACTATGTCTCAATGGCAAACTTACTTGAAATTTGTTATCTAAGACTTGAACAGAATTTTTAAATTCATGCTCACAAGCTTCCTGCTCACTGGAATATTCATGAAAAATATTGGGAACCTTCTCAACTTCCCAAAATTGAGATATAGTCTTGTTGAGATCATTATATGTGGCATGCAATGTAATAAAATTGCAAGATTGATTTGTAGGAATGCATCCACTAACAATGTAACCAAAAAGTGTATTTTGTAAATATAGGGTGTCACATTTAATTTTTTGTGACAAGAAAATTTGAAATGCAACATTTGCACTCAATAGAAGATCAATGTTTCCCGTTTGATTAAAATTGTCATCTGACAAAGTAATACCTTTTGGAAAGTTTAATTTTGATTTGTCAAAAGTTATGTGAGGTAACTCACTGGTGATTAAATCAACAACTGCGCACTTGATATTTGTGGTGTAATCATGAGAACATGATTCTACCTTTAAATCAATAGATTTTTGAATTTGAGTTATGTTTTCTGAAACACCAACAAGATTGATACAATTATTATATGGTTTAAAATTTAATTTTTCTATCAAGCTACTAGTAACTAACGACATCTGAGAACCCATATCAATGAGTCCTCGGGCATAAATATATTTGCCATCCCTGGCATTAAGTTTAATTTTTACCGTTGGTAAAAGCACTATTTGATTCTGAGTTGAAAGTGATTACCTTGCTCTCTGCTTCAGACACCCTTTCAGCACTGTTTACCTTGTACAAATGCAGCAATCAGTTGTGTTCTTTATGGCACATGTTTCTGAAGGTCATCTTGCATTTGTCAGCATGGCTATTCAGGCACAATCTGCAAAATTTGTGTTTTTCTACAAATGAAATTCTTTCCCTTACAGAAACTGACCTAAACTTTCTGCAATTATGCAATTTATGGCCAAGAAACAAACAAAATGAACATTTATCTGATTTAGACCTGGTAATTAAATGAGAAAAAGATTTTTCTTTACTTTTATTTTCGGGCATATTATTGGTAGCTTCTAATGCTGTAGCTCTATTTTCTAAATATAATAAAAATTCATTTAAAGTTGGCAATTTAGAGTTATCTCTATCAATTTGGTACGACCTGTTTGTAAACTGATCCGTCTTTCTAGACAATATGTAGGTAAGCAGCATATCCCAGCTTTCAACAGGTTCTCCCAAATTTTTTAGAGCACCTACTTGTCGTCTTATCTTGCTGACAAATTCTCTCAAAGACTGAGCCGTTCCTTTTTGCAAATTAGGAATATCTAATATTGGATATATATGAGAATTTATCAACATCGTTTCGTTGTTATACCTTTGGTTTAAAATATTTAATGCCTCATTATATGAAGAATTAATTAATGGTAGATTATTTACAAGAGAAAGCACTTCACCTTTTAAATAGTTTCTTAAATAAAACAGCTTTTCTACCTCCATTAACTGCTGATTTTTGTTAATTGCAGCAGTAAAAATTTTAATAAATGATTTAAAATTCGTTAAATTTTTACCATCAAATGATGGAATGTCAATAGGTGGCAGTTTTGTGGTAGAAATATCATTTTTCTGAATGTGCATGCTATTATGAGAAAGTTTACCTGAATCTTTATCATGAATACTTAGCTCCTTTTTAATATTGGCTATTAAATCAATATATTTATCCTCAATATCATCTAATGTCTCACCATGGTTTTTATCTAAACATAAAATTTCAACATGAATGTCCTTGACTTTAGTAAAAGCTTCTTGCAGAAGCTCCTTGTGTGCACTTAAGCACTCGGTTTTTTGTTCACTAACAGGATCGTCTTTATGTGCAACAAGAAATCGTTCGATTCGAGCTATTGTCTCTTCTGCCTGCAATTTTTTAACCTTGAGGCGTTCAATGTCTTTTTTGTTCGCCATGGTTAATGATGAAAAATGGAAACTAATTTATGACCTAAAAACTAAAAACACACGTTACTGCGCTATTGACTGTGACAATCTGGAGCAGCTGATCCGTGGCGTCCATTTTCTGTCCAAAATCACGGACAAACGGCTTCCCTCATAGGTTAGGAGAACACGTTGCTGAATCCAAATCGAAATAATTGAAAATGATGAATCCAGCTCGAAGGACCAAAAATAATGTAGGATACATTATCTGTGTTGTGAGCAATGTAGAGTGGACTGTGTGTTCTGGATTGCTGATAAATAGACTCACCAATTTTCTATATACATATATTTACACAAAACTATTTACACAACTATTTACAATACAAAGATGGAAATAATCCAGAGCTTTGAAAGATGCCTCTAAGGCAGAGCTTTGGATATTTTATATTTGAAGGGAATAAAATCCACTAAAATGTGAACATTTGTTCACTGCTAAAAATTAGCATCAGATCATTGCCATTTCTGACACATCACTATAAGCTGTCAATCAGATTGACCAACATACATTTTTAAGCGACAAACTGTCAGCCCAAATTATGAAAATAATAGACAAATGTGTTGGAGGTTGTTTCCAACAAACAAGATAAATAATTGAAACAGATGTATTGAAAAGGCATTGGAATAGTAAAATAAAGCAGAGAGCATCATTTGAGAGGATCTCTAAACTAATGAACAAGTTTTCTAAATAGAAGAAGATAAATAAAACATTATAAAGTGTAACAAGATTGTTGCAAATAAATGGAATGTTGAACGGGACACGGTGCAGAATTTCAAGACTTGCCTGGAGCCGTTTTGTCAAGCTGGGGTCCACATTGAGTGAATGCAGTTGACACATTAATATGAGAGTTGGTGTTATTGGATATTGGTGATTGTCGGTGCCACAAGAAACCATCGTTAGTGAAAGGTTAGTGTTAACCAATTTGAAATTTCATAATTTGGCCATTTCAAACAATATAAATTTGCGCAAAGGTACCTATTTGTTGAGTTATTAGATTTTAGTTGTTTGTTCCACTATTTTGATTTTAAATTTGTTTATATTAATACATGTATTTATTTTCCAATTTCCAACGTAGTTTTGACAATATATAATTACAGTGTTAGTCATTTTCGTTTCTATACCCTGTATTAAAAACAGGAAATATGCATTCCATTAATTTCAAGTGACAACTAAAAACAGGAATATACTTGATAGCATAGGTGTCTCAACATAAATGTAGACAAGGTATAATTTATTTTAAATAAAAGACAAAAACAAATAATGCTTTATGAAAATATATAAAACAAAATAATAAATTACATAAAAATCTTTAGACCTGAACTCAAGAGATTAAGGAGTACTCATGCTCTACTTGATATATTTACCCTGAGCTAGCCGAACAACATTGATTGATTATAAATAAAACAATAATTATAAATTATAAAACGGGGAATATTATTATATATATATATATATATATATATATATAGTAGAATGCGATAACACTGGGACATGATAATTCTGCCTTTTCTCCATTTCTCAAAGTTCTCTTCACAACATCTATGGTATTTGAATGACAGTTCGACAATGCTAGAACCTCCTTAGTATCTCGCCATTTGCTTGCAATAATACCTTCATCACTAACCAAAAATTCTGTATCACCTCGAGCCATATTATCATTAGAAAAACGAAGGGTTTTTTCGATTCTTCATATACGTTCCGACACAAGCAAACGGTAGATTTGTCATCAAATTCACACTCGTGAAAAAGCGATCGAAGCAAATACAAACATCCTTAGAACAAATTGTAGATGCCAACTTTTGCACTACTCTTTCTCCAAGTGTACCATGTGCCTTCTCAAGTTCTTTGCCTGAATAAATATTCAAATCGTATACATATCCAGTTTTTGCATCGCATCGTTGCCAAAGTTTTATTCACCTTTTCACTGGTTTCATAGGGAGATACTGCTTCATGCTTGAATGGCCTTTGAACTTGGTCATAGTTTCATCAATTGACTGATGAGAGCTGTCCGTTCTCGCACGTTGAAATGTCTGTTTCAAGCAGCCAACAACATCATCTAAATAGTATGTTTTTGAACAACCATCGGTCTCTACTAATGGCCTTTTTTATAACACTGTTGGCCAGAGATTCGTTAGACGACCAGTAATTATAAAATTCTGGTACTCGGTTATAACACATCACCAGAGTACACCCAAGAATCAGCATAATCTCATGTGCATCAGTTTTCTGTATATTCTTTTTCATGAGGTGTAAGTGTTTGTTGGTAGAATCAGCAATATGTATAAGTAAGCTTCTAGGAAATATCTTCAAAAATACGTCTAATTCAGTTGCAGATCTGTCTAAATCCAGGAGTGAACCCTCAACCTCAATAGGAATTTGTTTTCTGGGACTGAAAGTAGCTGTAGGGGGCCACCACACAATACCTATTTCGGTTGGGCGAGGAGGGAGTTGTTCTGTTTCTTCTTCACCTTCTCTTTCTACGACGTCTTCTGAATCTGATTCACTCCCTTCTCCTACTACAATATCATCTTCTAAATTCTCTTCATGTCCTGGAGGACAATAATCACTATCTTCATCAGAAATCACTAATATTATTAGCAATCTCTTCCAGCTCCTTTTGTCTCAGTATATGATCACGTCGACTCATTCTGAAAAAAAAAATATACGTTATAATTTTACATACGACAGGTAATATTCGTCACGGAGATTACGGGTGGGACACATATTCCCATAAACATCAGACAGTACAAAACATGAAGTTCACTGATACAAATTTTTTTTTTATTTACTCGCCTTATATTCTCTCAGATGCTTCGATATTTGACCACCATACAAGATAGTTTTATCAAATTTCAGTTACTTGTTTTGCGTAAAAAGATAAACAAAACACCTAAAGGCCGGGAACACGTTGTGAAATAGGTTATAAAACAGCAATGTGCTTTTATGTGATGTTGCCATATTTGGCGAATGTTCTACGGAAATATTCAAAAACACTGAAACTGATAAAACGTGTGCATTTCCGGACGTATTTCACCCAATAGTGATTTATTATCGGCTCTTGGGATATATAAGTCCCGATAGTGGTGAAAGGGTTAATACCAGAGAAACAATCAAATAATAGCCAAACTAATGCTTATTAAAGCAATGCCCATATTATTGCCGTAGCCAGCGGCTATCCCAACGACGAATTAAGAGATGCAGTGACATTACCGTTGGCGCGGCGTCTTTCCAATTTTAAACCTTTCAATAATTCATTTAAATATGAAAACTGGTTCAAAAAATTATGAAATTTTGCAGAACTACTATACTCAACACACTCTTAAATTATGTAATAAAAAATGTGCTAAACGAGCCTATTGCACAAAGTCATTGACTTATTTCCAATACTTTTTCAACATTTTAGTATATCTATCAAGATTTGCTGCTGAAATATTGAGGGTTCAAAATAAAACTACTGGTGTTTTTAAATATTAGTTTTAATTAATTCTATAGCTAACGAATAGAAAAAAAAATTAAATTTAAAATGATTGCGCAGCCATGTCATCAGCACAAATTCCTAAAAGAGCAAGATCGTCATCAGGTGGTAGAGGAGGAGGTTGCAAAGGCATTGAGTGAGAATGTGGCGGTGGTGGTGGAGCCATTTCAGGACCAGGCATTTCGTAAGAATATGAATTCATTGAATGGTAAGAGGTATTTGCGAACTGTTGATAGTACTGACCCATCATACTTGGATTTGCTCCCTTCGATCCATACAATACCTGAAAAAAATATATTTTCAATATTCAGCATGTTTCAAATTATAAAAACAATGAATACTAGTTTACACCGTTTTGTTAATCTTCCCAAAAAATTAAGAGATATACAGAGGTTCGTTGCTGTTTGGAAAACATTTTTTTCTTTTAGTTCCAAAGAAATGATCCACCTTCTGTAGTTTATATTAGTAGGTACTAATATAAAATATTTATTGAAACTTTTTTAATCAAGAGTTATTCAGCTGTTTAGTGTTTGAACACAATTTATACAGTATCACCTAGTTAAAATTGAACCATACTTCTGATACAATTGCAAAAAAACTAAATTTTATAGAAAACGAAATCAATAAGGTATTGTTTTTTGACATTATCTCTATCAGTTTAATTTATGTCCTTGCGATTAATACGCTCTCTATCCGAACTATCCAAGCAATGTTAAGTATAACTTAACTGCCCCTTTTGAAGAAAATACATATGAGACTAGTTGGACAGTTCTTACTATTGAATGTATGTTTCAGTCTGGGTTCAAAATTGCAAATCTTGAGTAATTTCACAATTACATAGAAACTTATTGTTCAATCTAGTATATGCCTTCTGTAACTGTCAAAAATTGTCACTGTGCACAAAATTGTCAATACCAGCAGAGCAAAATGATAGATCTTTGGTAAATCTACAAACTGTAACTGATCTATTTGTATTGCTGTCAAGCAGAAGATGAAATATAATGGTTAATATTTTTGAGTTTACCAAACACAGAAAAATAAAATTGGATCAATGATATAAAATCCGCATACAAAAATATTAAAACACAACCTGTATTTGAAATTACTCTACCTCATCATCACTCAAATTGTGATTGTTTTCTTCAACTGCTGCAACTGCTGGTACTGCTGGTTTAGGGTACATTTTCGGTGGAGGTGGTGCTTGAAGTTTTTTACCGACGTCAGTAATTTTCGGTGGTTGTGGAACTCTCTTCTTAATTGCTGGCGGAGGAGGTGGTACTGTTAGAGGTGGAATTGAAGAAAGTTTTGGGAAACATACAACTTCTGGTTTTGGAATGAATGCTTTGGGGAGATTTCCAGGTTCGAATCGAGTTCTCCTTGCTGGTTCATAAGATTGTTTCTCAATTTCTTTGGGTTCTTCTTTTTCTTCCTGTGAAACAAAATTATTAAAGCATAAATGTACTAGAACGTTTCTATCAAATAAAAAAACTAACTAGACAAATCAATATTACATCTTCAGTGTATATTATTATACAGATTGGTTTATTAAGATTAGCCACCGACTTCTCAAAAATCATATGCTCTACAACTTTGGGAAAAACTCTTAAAACAAAATCGACCCAATTGTTAATGCCGAGAATATGAAAAATAATTATGGACTGTATTTCTGGTGGTTATACAAAATATAGCACATAATCAACGCATCATATAAAGAAAAAAACCTATAAGGCTCCTATCTGGTGAAGCTATATTGCCGTCCGTATCCAGACGCCTGGGAAGGTTAAAGATATGTTTTGTTACACTTTTTGGTTGACTTCTGAATGCTAACAAAATATATTTTGCATACATTTTTTATACTATTGAAAATATTTGCTAGAGTATTTTAATATTCATTTATTGAAGTGATTCAATTTCATCAAACTCCTCGATTCACAGAGTCAGCGGCTTCAAAACTGGGTTACCAGATATAAAATTGCAAAAATTATTGAGGAGTAAATTTTTAAAACCAGTTGATTTTTCATTTTTTGAGGTGTACATCTTGATAATTTTTCATTTTACAGAATCAAAGAAAAAAATGTTGCGATATGTCTGGAAAATAATTAAAAACTATAATAAGGCAGCATATTAAAACAAAAAATATTAGTAATAAATCAAGTGCATCCAAATATGCTATCACCAAGCATATATTTACCACCTATAAGAATATATCTTCCCAACCCTAACAGATGAGCAATTTGAAAAGATAGTGATGGGATGGTTCCAACATGCCACCACCAGCTACAAACTAAATGAAATAAATAACTGATCTTTTTCTATTAAAAAAGCAATGGATTAATTTAGATTTGTATACACTATACAATAGGCTCACAGTTTCCTTTTTATTTTATAGTTGTGAATTGAAAGGTGTGTTTCAGGTATAAATGTTTGTTTTTCACTTAGAATTATTACATTTAAATCATATTTTTTGTTATATAGTATATCAACAAGACTGTAGGCTCCTTCGATTCAATCACTTGTTTGTGAAGTTCATTTGAACCACAAATTTTCATTTTAATATGCTTCCCAGTATATAAGTTGATATCTGTGCGAATTGTGTAGTGTGATATATTTTTGTTATTAAAATATTTTTTATTATGAATTTTTTAGTTCATTAATTAATGAATGCATGTTTATAATTTAATTTTTTTACTGCTTTTAGTATTTGTATAATGGTTTGATGCGAAGTATTCAGTGGACCATATTTAGAAACTGACAAAACATTGAACAAAACGAAATTGATGAATATACAGCAGTGTTCATCCATTCATTCATTGAACTAAATTATCTGCTACTGGAAATATATGTTTTTTTTTTGTATCTGATGTGTTATTTTATGTGCAATATTGTTTTTATTTCGTTTCAATGAATTGTTGGAATATTTTGGTTTAAATTTGCTTTCTTTTGGGTTTTCTTACTTGTCCAAAACTCCAGAACGGACACACATTCTGCGTTAAAAGTGCAGTCACTAATGAATCTCAATAAGTTTTTTTAACTTGGAATATACATTTTGACAAAACTTTATGAAAACTTTCAACCACACCATGAAACCAAATTGAAATCACTAGCCCTCAACAAACGTTTAGTTAATCATGCTATAGCCTCTACAGATTAAAAGTATTCTTCATTAAGTACAAACCCAAGTCATTTCAATTTGAGGTTAAGAGACTAATTGATCCATTTTGAAATTTTCCAATCTTAATATAATTAAGCGTTTTTCCATTATCAATATGATAATTGGAGAGTACCTGTAACTCCCTAATAATTATATTGCCAAATCATAAAGATGATTTTAGTAAACTTTCGAACAGTATCTGCAACTTTCAATAACAGTGAATTTGCAACATCACAAAAAGAAGTTGATTCAAATATACTTATGAAATGTCCTGAAATGGTACTAGTAAGTTCTAATTATAAGGTCCCTGCTACATACCAAATGAAAGATGATTTGAATATACTTTTGAAATGTATAGGAACATTTCCTGAAACGTCTAGTTATAAGGTAACTGCAACATCATAAAAGAAAGTTGATTTGAATGTGATAATGAAATAATGATACAACCTTGCATTTGAAGGGTGTTAGAAATATCCGTACGTACCGTCACCTAACATAACTTTTGAAATATCACATATGAACGTTGCAATGGTGGCCGTTACGGCGTTACTGGCATGTTGATGCAACATCATTGCAAAGTCGGAAGCAACATTACACATCCTATTTGTGATTTGCAGCAACATTGAGGCAACATATTCTTGCTCAGTGGGTTACATAAGGCATAGGGTTTTCAAGATAGTCACCACACTAATGAATCACCCTACACAGTGACTTACTTTGTCTTGGATTATATACAGTTTCTGTATAACTTAGTAATATTCCTTAGTTTTAACTGCATTTACTGTGTAGTTTGAAACATTTTTTTGCATAAATTTTGTATAAAAAAATAATTACTTGGATTTGCTTGACTTTATTCTTGAATAATGGCATTCTACCAATAAATGGTAATTTTTTGTAACTGGGAGGACCTGGAGGTTTCTTTTTAACAGACTCAGACTCATTTTTTTCAAGGATTTGGTCAGGACTTCGTTTATCTTGATTGTAGCTGCGTCTATCCCGATCATGACTTTTACTACGACTTCTTGAATTTCGACTTTTATAGGATCCCTCTCGCTCGGAATTTCTCCTAAAATTGTAATTGATGTTACAAATCGTTGCTTTAGAATACAAAACATTTATAGTATTTTTCAACGTCACTGAAATGCAATGAGTTGAATTTTTATTTTATCATCTCTCTCATCAACATAAGTAATAGTAGTGTTTTTAAATGAAACTCACGGTCTCTAGTTAATTCCACAATATAATAAAAGTTATTTAAAATTCTAAAAAATTGACAATTTCATAAGTAATAGTTATTTAATGATGAAATAAAACAATATAGTTTGTTTAAATCTTCATTTATTTGAACTAATGTTCAATTTAAACTTGTTGACGCATTTCACTAACACAGTAGCTTTGTCAAAACGAATGAAGGTAAAATATAAAAATGTCTTAATATATACAGTGCTAAATCTATTTACTAAGGTTTACAATGGTATTAAAAGAAATTACCTGGAAATTCATTCACTACAAACATTCCTAAGCTATCTTCTAGGTAAAGAGGTTCAATAAAGGAGACTGATTGATATCTATTTGGTCGTTAAGGAGATTACCTGAATATTTATTTTTGTTAATCTCTAGGGCCTCTAATAAATTTAAACTAAAGGATTTACCGACTACATGGAGAATTTCAAAATTTGGGTCGAAAATGTGTTGGTTTTCTAATAAATGATTTGAATAGTTAGAATCTAATTTTTTGTTGTCATAGCTAGCAAGTTCTACCGATATAAATTTTATCACAATTGTCATTACCACATTTTAATTTATAAACTCCTGATTTGTTCAATTTTGAAGAATTAGATTTATTATTTTTAATGAATTTGGATAAATTGTGATCAGTTTTAAAGGAAATATTCATGTCTAAAGGTTCTAAAAATGATTTAATTTTTAAGGATGGTGTTCCAAAGTATGTTAAGCTTTTAAATTGTTTATTATTTTTATCTGAAGGGAATACTTGTTCTAAAGTCTGTTTTTTTATCTTTTTATTTATGATATGGTCAATTAAATTTGGATCGTAATTATTATTAACTGCTATTTGTTTTATGATATTTAATTCTTTGGTATAATTATTAATATTTAATGGGACTGTTAAGAGTCTGTGTATCATACTATTGAAAGCTGCTAGTTTATGACTGAATGGGTGGACCGAACTATTATGAATTGTAATATCTGTATGTGATGGTTTATGAAATATAGAAAAATCATGTTTATTATTTATATTTGAAATTGTAAGGTCTAGAAAGTTTATAGACTTATTTTGTTCAAGTTCTACGGTAAATTTGATATTATTGTGAATCGAGTTTATGTAAGTAATGAAGCTCTCTAATTGTCTATTTGTACCGATGAAGCTAGCTAAAATGTCGTCCACATATCGGTGCCAGTACATAAATTTTTTACTAAGGGGGTGTTCATGAACACCCCCTGTTAGATCTTTTAATACCATTGTAAACCTTAGTAAATAGATTTAGCACTGTATATATTAAGACATTTTTATATTTTACCTTCATTCGTTTTCACAAAGCTACTGTGTTATTGAAACGCGTCAACTAGTTTAAATTGAACATTAGTTCAAATAAATGAAGATTTAAACAAACTATATTTTTTTATTTCATCGTTCAGTATGGATCTTCATCAAGTAAAAGCCTCATCTATTCAATTTTTAATAGTTATTTGTATACCTAGACCGTGAAATACCTTTTAAGCGTACCGAAAGAAAAGTTATTGCCGAGGCAGGATAATCCTGAGATGGCTAAAAAGTGTTGCGGCCGTGGTATACACACTATTGTTCATGCAATCGTCAAACTGATTAAACTACTAGATAATTAGAAATAAATAATATATTTCTCTGAATATTAGGGGTTAATTCTAGCGTACTTTGATTGTATAGTGGATATGTAAATTATTGGATTATTGGGGGTTTACTGTAGCAGATTTGTCTATTCTAAGTCACCATTCCATCAGTTCTTTTGTCCATTTGTTATCTTTCATTCGGGCTATATGTCCTGCCCATTTCCTTTGGGTCCTAGTCTGAATAATGTCCTTGACTCTTGCTTTGTTCCTTATTGTTGCATTAGTAATTTTATCCTTTCTCCTGATCCCCAGCATTGCCCCTCCATTTCTCTTTGCGCCACTCTCATTTTCTCTGCTGTCTGTTTTGTTAACGTGAACGTTTCTGCAGTGTATGTCATTACAGGTAGTTCGCATTGCTCATAAACCCTCCTTTTTAATCATAGTGGTATATTATCCTTGAGAGTGGCGCTCAGTTTGCTAAAAGCTACCCAACCTAACCGAATGCGACGATTTATCTCGCATGTTTGGTTGTCTTTACCTATTCTCAGTTCATGGCCTAGGTATTTGTATTCGTATACTTGGTTTATTCCACTTCCGTCAATGTCTATATTGCTGTTGGTTACGAGATTTGTCATAAATTTAGATTTTTCTAGATTGATTTCTAGGCAAACGTCCTTCATTACTTGCTTTAAGTCGGCGACCATCTTTTTGGCATCTCTCAAATTATCAGCAATTATTACAATGTCATGTGCGAATCGCAAATGGTTTAAATATTCGCTATCAATGTTTATGACGTTTCCTTCCCAATTGAGTTTCTTGAAAGAGTATTCTAGTACTGCTGTGAATAGTTTAGAAGATATTGTATCGCCTTGCCTAATTCCACGTCTTATTCGGTATTTCCTCGTTGGTTCATGGATATTGATATGACTGGTTGCGTGAGAATATTATGTTCTATTAATTTTGCGTATTTATAGTCTATTCTACACTGTTGCAGGACTGACAAAATTGCTGGGAGTTCTCCTGTACCGAGGGCCTTTTTAAAGTCGATAAATATCAAAACGAGCGGTTTATTGTACCTTATCAAGGTTTTGATTGTTTGTAAGTGATCGTTTGTCCCATATCAACTTCCAAAGCCTGCCTCGAGGCATAGTTATATCTCACTTTTTATGGATTAGAATTGTCACTGCATTATTCTATTTTGCTGGAATCACACCGTTCATTAAACAGAGGTTAAAGACAGACTGATGTTCAATAGTTCCTCCCCGCCAGCTTTTATAGCTTTTGCCACCACAACCTGGTCCTCTCCTGATGCTTTGTTATTTTTCATTTGTCTAAGGGAATCCCTAGCTTGTTCCACTGTTATGTCCGACAACTCTTCTGAGGCTGGGTTTTGGATTTTGACTTTGAACTTAATCTCTGTTTTAGACTTATTTCAGAATGAAATAGGGCTATTGTAGAGAGTAGCATGACGCGCAGTTTTTCGTTTTGGTGTTCCCTGATGCCAAAATAACCCCTTGTATTGTATGTGGTATAACGGAATTTGTAGGCACGATAGAGGGCGTATTTTTTGACGGATCGCAACCAAATTCGCTACAAAACTCGGTTGGGCCAAAATCTTGGACGAGTTCGTTAATGAGCCAAATCAGCACAGTTGAAACAAAATGGCGGCCTGTCAAAATTTGAAAAAATCCTATATCCTTTATTTTTGATCTTAAGATTTTCTATAGACCTTAACACGTTCTACAACTTTTGTAGTTAACACTTTTTTCTAAAACGTACATGAAAATAATAATTTAGGAAAATTCAAGGCTTTGAATTTTTTAATTTTGAATTCGATGCAAAAATGTTACTGAAATAAGCCTGTCCAATTGCTCCTGTGCCTTTATAGAAGTCTTCGAAGATTTCCTTTTTCCAATGGCCAAGTTTTTTCTGAGAACCTTCATACTCCTATTCTCTTTGATATATATTTTCTCAAATCTTTGCTTATTTCTTTTAAAATTGATTTGCTTAATTCACTTATTTCATTTAGATCTCCGTTCTGTTGTCCTTGCCTGAGTTTTCTTTGTTTAATTAGGTCTGTCGTGCTTTTGCTCAGTTTTTCTTCTCTAGGTTTAGTTATTTTGCAGTGTTCTTGTTGTGCTTTTATTAGTGATTCATTCAAGGTATCTATGTCTAATGATTGATTTTGACGTAAGGATTGTGTTATGGATTTGCTGTAGCTCGTAATATCTTCTGGTATATTCCATCTTGTTCACTGTTTCTTACAAATCACTTGTTCATTCGTTCTATATACTAACTTTAATTGTTGCCCTTACAACTCTATGGTCGTTCCCGCAGAATTTGTTAAGGATTGTAACATTGGTGACATTTCTTTTCCGTGTTGTTATGAAGAAGTCTATTTCATTCTTTGTTTTTGCATCCGGGCTTGCCCAAGTCCATTTTATTTTTAAAAAGGCTGTTCATTGCTTATAAATTGTGATTATGTAGGAAGTCCAGCAGTGTTTGTCCTCTTTCGATTCTGTCCTCTAAACCGAAATTCCCAATCGCTATCTCTGCTTTGTCCAAGTGTCTTCTGAGCTTAGCATTGAAATCACCCATAAGGAAAGTGTAGTAGCAGTTCTCTGACAGTGCTGTTTCTATGTCGCCATAGAAGATGTCCACTTCTTCGTCGGTATGCATTGTTGTTGGGGCATAAACTAGGACGATTTTCAAATTGTATCTGTGATTTAGGGAAAGGACAATATATGCAACTCTATCTGATACCGTCTTCATAGTTTCTACGTTGCTAACGTGTTTTTTGTTGATTAAAAATCCTATACCACCATCTGGTCCATTGAGATTTTCATTCTGGTAGCAGATGTCCGGATTTTAGTGACGTTGTAGGTTATGATTTTAAAAACTCTTGCTTTTGTCAATTTTCTGAACCCCCCAGAATCCATGGGACTGACTGAATTTTCTTCAGCACAAGATTCTGGACATTTCCTCTTACTTGCCTGGGGTATCGCCGATTTGTATTTCGACATAGCATTGGGGGATTTTGACAAAATCAAACGCCTCGCTTGCCACTGTGTGTTGGCGAGGGGTTAGGATGGTGGACTAAGAATAGAACAAATATCAACCTATCAGCGAAGTCGATAATGGGTTTCAGCACAAAACTCACTCAAGCCCTGCAATGAAACTGTTGTAGAACATAATTCGGTAGCCCAGAAGGAGTTAAGTTCTACAGACAACCAGGTGCCAACCTCTAATATAGACGTGAACAATTCGAATTTGTTTGACAATTTTGAAATACCAGTTATACAAGATCTTTCAAATATGGAACACTATGCTCCTAACATTGACGGCAATATAAAAAATAATGTACTTGAAAATACTGATTTTTCTGCTTTCTGTGTTGACAGTACTACTTTGGTTTTCTTCACATTGAAAAAGAGCAGGTTGAAGCTGCTGTGTATTCTGTAAAATCCTTAGTTGAGCAAACTAATATTTCCACTGAAGAGTTCTCACTTGAAGAACAAATACTCGAAAAAGAGCACGAAGAACAGGATTTTTCTGACGACGATAGTTTAGTAGATCCAAATTTCGTTGCTGGAAATACGGATGCTTCTTCATCAGAAGAATAAATTTTGCAACCGGTGGCCAAAACGAGAAAGAACCAGAATGCCTCAATGAATAATGAAGGTATAGGAACAGAAATTTGCCTAACTGTAAAAAAGAAAGGTCGATCAAGGAAACAAAGGGAAATGGCAATACTTTTAAGAAATACTGGTAAAGAGTATGTAGATGAGAATGGAAACACTGTTAAAGCTAGAATTATGAAACCACTTACCGATTGCAGAATGAAATGCAAGAATATATTTTCAGATGAAATTAGACATACCCTCTTCAAAGAAAATTGGAAGCTCGGTCAGCATGACAAAAGAACTAACTTCTTGTCTTCCCTGATTTGCATTTTCGAAAAAAAGACTACTCGAGTAAGAACTTATTCTGATAGGGTTCGAAACTATTCATGCAAGTACGAACTTTCAGTAAACGGAGTAAGAGAGCCAATTTGCAAAAAATGCTTCATTGATGTTTTCGGAGAAACAAACGCATTTGTAAATCAGATAATACTAAATAGGCAATTCTCCATATCCACCATAATTGAAAATGATCAAAGATGACGAGATGCGCCAAAGAATAAATGGCCTGAGGAAGTTTTGGCTGATGTGGTGAAACACATTCAAAGCTTTCCTGCATATGAAAGTCATTACTGCCGACAGACGACATCAAAAAAGTATCTTCAGTCAGATTTAACTATTTCTAAAATGTATTCTCTTTATAAAGAGAGTAGAGAAAATTGTGTTTCACAAACAATCTATGCAAGAAATTTTCATAAACTTGGATTAGCATTCAAAACCACAAAAGGACACCTGTTACAAATGTGACACATTAAAAATGAAAATTATGTATGCAAATGAAGATGAAAAGGCCAATTTGATTTTGAAACAAAATAATCACCACATTTTGGCTAAAGAAGCTTATGAGTCAAAAGCAAATGACAAAAAAATTGCGAAAGAAGATAGATCAGTAGCTGTATTTGCTTTTGATCTGCAGCAATGCTTACCCACTCCTTACCTTAAAACATCAATTTCATTTTACAAAAGGCAATTATGGACCTATAATCTCACCATCCATAACTTAGCCACAAATTAAGCAACCTGCTATCTATGGGATGAATCTGTTTTGGGAAGAGGTGCGAATCAGGTAGCGTCTTGTCTATATTGTCATATTGTGGATCTTCCTAGTGATGTGAGAAAAGTGTGCTTTTACTCGGATACATGCGGGGGTCAGAATAAAAACACCCACGTAGCTGCTATGTTCATGGCAGTATTACGTGAAAAAAGTTCAATACAATCTATTGATCACAAATTTCTGGATCCTAGCCATACGCATATTTAATGCGATGTGGATCACTCAGTCATCAAAAAAGCAAAAAAAAACCACAATGAAAATAAATCACCCTTATGACTGGGTACAGCTAATAAGGGGATGTAAAAGCACTAAACCATTTAAAGTAAAATTAATGGAATGCGATGATTTCTTAAATTTTGCCGATTTATTAAAAAGTTGTTTTTTAAATAAAAAGATTTCTGAAAGAGGTAAAAAATTTCTCTGGAAAGACTTGCAATGGGCACGTTATTGTTCGGAGAAATTTATATCAGTAAATTTTAGACGTCAGGTGCATTAACTGTTTCAAAAATACACAATGGACCTATTCCAATTAACAAAGAAAAAAAAGGATATCATGGCAGTTTTACATTTCATAGATAAACAATTTCATCCATTCTATGAGAACTTAAAGGTGGCTGATGTTCCAGATACCGATCCAGATTTGATTGAGGTTGATCCCGATGAACTAATGTAAATTGATTATTTCCATCGATGAACTGATGTAAATTTATTATTTTCATGCTCATTACTATTGTTTGTCTCAGGTTTTAGTGTTGTATATTACCTTATATTATAAAAAATAATGTTCGTGAATAACATACTATGTATGAAAATAAATATGTTTATTTCAAATATCTTGAGTTATCATTAAAAACTAAGTTGTGAGTAACCGGATAAGTCGATTAAAATGTAATTTGAAAACTAATATTTCAAAAATATGTTTCCAATGACAAATCTTATGCTCCAGAATGCAGAAATATTATCGAATATACAACAAATAGGTATTGTGATTTACCACAACTCTCCGAAATGTTTTTTGGCTCTCCTGAACAATTTCTCAAATTTGACTTATCTGTTTATTCACTGAGGCCAGAGAAATAGCAGTTTCACAATTGAGGAAATTATAACACCTCCCATTTTACAGTTCCTGAAATGCCTATTACTGATCATGTGATCATATACGTGCAATTTCACAATTCAGGAAATTATAACACCCCCCATTTTACAGTTCCTGAAATGCCTATTACTGATCATGTGATCATATACGTGCAATTTCATAATTCAGGAAATTATAACACCCCCCATTTTACAGTTCCTAAAATGGCTATTACTGATCATATACGTGCAAATATAAAGCTGTCAAAATGATTATTCCATAGGTGTACAAATGTTACGTGCGTCCTATTTTAGAATATGCGGGTCCTTTGTTGTATCCTGATCCTATTCGCGACCAAGTTTTATTAGAAAACGTGCAAAGGAGGGCTACTAGACTTGCATTCGGTCGCGTAAGGCCTTCATATGAGGAGCAACTGAGTGGGGCGAATCTCTCTCATCTCGTTTCAAGACCGTCGACTTCGGGGAGACTTGATATTATATTATAAAATCATTAAGCACAACTTTGGTGATCTTCAATCTATGTTTCTATTCAACACTGATCTTAGACTGAGAGATCACCCATTTAAACTTAAGGAGTACTTTAGATCCCGAGTAAGACAGCACTTTTTACCAAACAGAGTGTTTGATGTCTGGAACAATCTTCCTGATGATGTTGTTGACGCGCCATCAGTTAACGCATTTAAGAACAGAATTGATAGACTTCTATTTAATAGTTAATAGTGCGCATTGTTGCATTTATTATTTATCTGAATTTGTTTTATTTATATCCTTTTTTGCTGTATAGTTGTTTATTGTTGATAACTACGATTTTGTTAATTATTGTTAATTTGTCATTATGTTTATTGGCGTTTAAGCACTTATGTTATCAAATCATGGGCTTCATAGGTTCTTACCTCAGCCCTTATTTCTATTGTAATAATAATAATAATAGGTAATTAATCCAACTCCTCTTAACCTTTCTATTCTGCTCCTCCAAATCTAGCTGCAACTCTCTGTAATGGCCACTCCTGATGTTAATTTTTACTTTCAAAATTTGTCAGTTATATTGAAAATATACTTATTTAAAAAGAATTGAATCACTGATTTATCTGTGCTGAGTGTACGATTTGTCAAGAATATGTTTGGTATTGTGTGTTTTTAATATTTGGGGTTCATATTTTGTAATGACGTTATACTTACCTATTGTATCTTCCAAATTTATCGTCATCATGGTCGTCGTTGTCACTTCCAGAATGTGACCTTTTACTTCTACGATAATTACTCGTTTTAAATTTAATCTGATTTCGATCTCTGTCTTTTATTCTTTGGAGGTCATCCATTTCTCTCTGTTTCCTGAGTCTGTCCGCTTCTTCGACTCTATGTTTTTCGTCTCGTCTTTTTCGTTCAAAATGATCTTGTTCTTCCCTTTCCTTTTCTCGTTTCATTTTGTCGAGTTCCGCTAAACGGGTACGTTCTAGTTCTTGTTTATGACGCATGCGGTCTCTCAGTGTGTCCAACATCAACTTTTCCTGAAAAAAATAAACATAAATGAAACTTAGGCACAAAAATGACCTACAAGCTCACCTTTGCAGGAGGTTGTGGCACAGACATCCATTGGTTGATTAACGGGTCGTCTAAAGATTCTACTTCCTTCTTTTCTTTAAGGGTATCTTCTTTATCTCGCATTTCTTTCTTTTTATGTTCCTCCACTAGCTTTTCCAAAACACTCCACTTCGATGACAAATCTTCATCCATTATAGATTGTACTTTTTGCATATTTCTCATAGCTACTCTGATACTACGAGATTTATCTTCATTATCATCAGAAGAACTGTCAGATGACGAAGAGCTTGAACTTGAATCTGAAGATTCCTTCTTTTTTCTTTTGGATCGTTTTTTCTTCTTTTTGTCTTTAATGAGAAATGCATCATCGAGATGCTTATCTCTGCGTCTACGTTTTTTCCTATCGTCTTCAGAATCCGATGAACCATGATTGCTCTTTCTACCCATCGCTGTTTCACGGTCTTTGATCCATTCCATTTCCCAGTCAGGGTTTTCATTGGTGAAATTCTATAAATGAAATTCAAAAAATGCTATAAATTTGATATTTTCAATGAATTTGGAACATGTATTATATTTTTCATTTACCTCGTAATTTTGGTGGTGAGTTTTAGATTTTAAATGTTGTGAAGCACAGTGCAAGTCACCTATCCAAACGTCACATAATTTGCAATACCAAGAGGGAGCAGGAATGAAAAACTGTAGACCTACAAAAATATACGGATATTTGAAAATATTTTAAGTAATAAGAAAACACAAGTGCAGAGAGATGTTCATGTATATTTCACGTTTTTTCTCGTAGATTTATTTACATAAATAAATTGCGAAATACATATAGTATCACCTTAGTTCTGGCGTTGATTTGTGAAGGTTATTATTTATTATGACCTCCCTAATAATTAGTAAAAGACAATCAGTTTAATTAATTTTTATTGAAAAATATATCCACACACTAATGGAGTAAAACAGTATTTACAATTTATGAACAAATAATGCCGGCACTAACTATTAAAAAGTACACATTGTCCTAAAATAAACAGTACTGAAAGTATGTCGGGTCCATATTCTCGGATCGTCAAAATGACATTGACAACAAAGGAGCATTAGTATGCAAGGCACATTATATGTGCATAACCTTCCTACTTTCTCGTGAATTGAACCTTTCTTTCCCCATCCATCTGGAATATCTTGTCCGTTCTCAGCGAACGTATTCATTAGCAATAATGATACACAATGTAGACATACATTAAAGGAAGTACACATGTCTCCCATTTACTGGATATGCAGGCTATAGCACAATTGTTTTGCGGAATCGTGTGGTGCTACTTGATAATATAGTATTTTTGCTATAGATAAGCATAATTGAATAAGCTTTCCTGTAATACATAGTATAACTCGCAGTTTGGTACAACTACACTATAATTATATTTTAGATTAATCATGGTAAATATTACATCATTGATAAATTTTATTTCCCGGATAAAATATGAAACTCAAAATATTGAAAGGAAATTATATTTCAGTGCTGTCTATTTTTGGGCAGTACTGTATTTACAAATATAATTCAATTCCTCATTAATTGATCCTTTGAAACTAGTTACAAATGTGATTCTAGATTAGGATTATACAAAAAATAGCCTATTGTAACTCTTGTTGATATATGTTCATTTTATAGTCAATTTCTAAGTGGTTAGATCGTCCGCCATTATTTCTGTAATATATTTACTTGATACATCCTGAATAAATAAATATTATCAATTAAGATTTTTATTTCACCTTAAAATTTACCCTTGTACATAGGTATGGTATAAAATAAGTAATTGAATTATTAACACCTAGTCCTTATAAATATACCTAAATATAGAGTAAATATTCAAATATTAAAGAACATTAAATAATATCAAATAACCTAGTAGAGTTATTATACTTTCATATTAACTACTCAATCTTATAACCTGGTTCAAATCGTATCGATAAAATCATAAATCGGAATTACTACGATTGTCTTAACACATAGTAATAATTATTATTATTACATTTTAAACAAGGGCAAGTCCCTATAATGCCCACAAAAAATTTAAAGGAAACATCAGTATGTTATCCTACGTAAACTAACAAGTGCACAAAAAGAAAATACATATCAAATACGAAAATAAAAGATAAAAAGATACTAAAATATACTCAGTTCATCCAGTCAAGTCTAATTTTTAAAGTATTCGTCGAAGTTGTAGAAACTATATCAGCATCCAAATCCTTCAAAGTGTCAAATGTTCTATTTGAAAAAAAAATCTGTCTCTGTCTAAGAACAAAGTTTTCTTTTTTAAGTTTGAACTGATGAGGCGACTATCCCGATTTCGAATTAACATGTCTAAATTTCCGAAATTATACTTTAGTATCTTGAATGGGGTTATTAGATGTCCAGGATGTCGGCGAATTTCGATGGAAGTTAAGTTGGCCATAGACAGCCTTTCTTCAATAGGGTTTTGTCTCTAGCGAGGTCTGGATACCATGTTGGCCCTGCGAATTCTAGAATTGGTCTCACATAAGTAATGTACAAACTGCAAAAATATTGAAACGAAACTTTTCAAAAGCACCTCCGAATAAGATACTCTAGTGTTGGCCCGTTTACACACAGATGTAAATTATCAGACCACCCACTAAACAAGAAACATAACAAGTCTTTTTTGTGATGTTATTTCAGACTTTTCGTGATGTTTATTTAAAACGTTAATAACATATCTCCTACATGTCTTGATTTTATTACCAACTCTATTAACATCCACGTCATGTAAATAAAACATATTTTTGATGTACACAATAATACTTGAATTCGCAGTTACATACACATCCTATGAACTTCTTTTTAGCAACCTCCTACAGGAAACATTCATACGGTGTTAATTTGTATACTTCTCACTAATGTCACATACAGAACGTTACTGTAATATTACAAATTAACATGTTTCTAAGATGATCACATGTTGCAGTTACTTTTACATCTTTCGAAATAATTTTTATTAACATCGTACTTATTACGTCTGTACGACGTTAGTTCATAAAACTCTCAGTAATATCTCATATTAAACATCACAGCAACATAAAAACGAAGAAAACAGAAGAGGAACTGATGAACGAAACATACAGTAGTTATCTGTGGAAACAAAAATGACAAGCATGAAATGGCGGATGGTTTTCAGTTATGTGTTATAGTTATATTTTATTTGCAGGAAGCACATATTTTGCAAATAGCACTTGAATAAAGTGGTCTTAGTTTTCGTTAGTTCCTACTAAGCTACAGTTTCTATCCTTAGTTATAATGGACGAACAACAATTGTTATTGGTAAGTACCTATTCCAAAATCATAATTATTAAAACTTAATACTCATTCAATACTTTAATTGGCTATTATATATTGACATTCGATGTGGCGGAATTGTACCATTATATTACAAAATAAGGGTTTTTTCAATTTTTAAAATATTTTAGTTACCTAGTAAGTATATTTTGATAACGATTCACAATATTTCAAATCCTAGATATGCATTATACCCTACAAAAAACTTGATATTGCAATAGGGTAGATATTATTATTAATAATAAAACATGCTCATATGTTCACAGATATTTAAATCTAGAAGAAAACATTTTCAATGTTCAAGATGTTTCAGAAGCTACTTATACAAATAAAATAAAGAACAAATAGTTGGTAATTATGTAATGAAAGGGGAGTAATTATTTCAGATAGTCTCTGATACAAACATTGTATTAAAACAGTACAAAAAATATTGAATCAAGTATCTCTAGTTTTAGTTTTTTTAGTAGTAGTCTTAGCCATCAATATAGTTTTGCAGGTTTAGAAAATTTTAACATTATTACTAACAATTCTTGTGAACAATTAGAGACTGTTTAAGACTTTAAAAACCGAAATTTATGTTAAAAAGCTCATTTCCATTTTTTCCATTTGAAAATTCACTGAACACAATAAATAAGCTGTATTTGTCCCTTACAATGGTACCTATATTAATCTAGTTGGAGAATATGTAGCTTATGTTACTGAATGCTCCAGTCAACAAACAGCATTCAATTAACTCATTTAACTTGATAATGTGTTAATATCTCTTCTTCATAAGTAGTTTTTTTTGTATACAGTGTATTAATAATGCTTAGTTTTCATTAAGTTACAATTCCACGATGTTAATATACAATTTGTTCCAGGATGGAAATAACAAGATGAGAATAGTATATTATTTTATACAGAAGAGAAGTATGAATTTTCATAGCACACCTGAATTTATCTGCCAAATGGAGTGAGGCATGGAATAGAAGGTAAATCATGAAAAGTGACTTCTTGAAATAAAATATGTTATTATTCCTTTGAAGAACCCCGCATGTATCTTATGGAAAATGGGTCCCAGTCAATTGGCTGGAAATCAAGTTTGATGTAGTTTATGATGATCGATCAAAGGTCTCCATGGGCACAATTTGATCTAAAGTAATTGTTTTATTAGCTGTTGTTCAGAACACCTTCAAATATTTCACAGATAAGGTTTTTGACGTGTACGTTATGGAATGGTTGAGGTACTCGAAAAAAGTAACCGTAAGAAAACGGTAGAATTTTCTTTAATCAGATTGGATTTCTGTTGATGTAACGTAATGTTTCATTAAATCTTTATGGTGTAAAATTTTTATTAGTTGTAATATAATTAAAAAACTATTCTAATACATTTTCAGTAAACTAGCTGTAATGTATGTGTATCCGTTAAACTTTATTAATTCAGTTTCAAAGTATGTTACGGTATGGTAACTATGGATTAATATACCCTTTTTTATTTCTTGCTTTCACTGAATGTGTTCAATAATATGCTTACACAATTTTATTTTTTTTCAGGTTGGATTGCTGGACAAGATATTTTTTTTTCTAATTTTGTACCTGTTTTTTTCAAATTTACTGTACTGTTCATTAATAGTGAATAAACGTTTTAAATCCTTTATTATTTTTTTGCTATTTTATTTTAAATGTACAGGATGAACAACTAAGAACGACTGTAGGCCACATCTCAGAGAAGAATCATGGTATAACTTTCAAAAAAATTACCTTTAGGTAAGGGATCCTGAAAAATTGCTGGAAAATATTTTGCAGTCTCTAAAATATCCGCTAGGGGTGGAATGAACACTCGAAAACATAATACTCCAAAAAAACATACTAAAGGTGTCCTAAAAATACAAATTTTGAAATCTTGATGATATTATGAATAAATTTAATTAAGGAGATTTTTTGCCATTATTCTTCAAATAATGGGTGGGGAAGGTTCAAACTTATGAACAAATGTATAACTTTTTCGTTTTTTAACCGATATTAATGATTTTAGCTGCATTTAAAAGTTTTTCTGTTTAATAAGATTGATAACAAAATTGGATAATTTTGTATCCACTCGGAAATTTCAAATGTAAATTGAAGCATTTTTTTATATTTGATATTGTAAATCTTATAACTTGGAATAGATTCCTATTTTTTAACCACTTTTCATCAGAATTTAAAAAATGCCTCATTACATTTGAAATTTCCGAGAAAAATGGGAAAATTGTGAACTTTTTCACAAAGCGTTGACAAAATTGTTCAATTTTGTTATTTTTCTTAAGCATTTCGTATTAAAAAGGAAAAACTCTTTCAAATGAAGCCAAAAACATGGATGTCGATTAAAAAAAAAGTGTTACGACATTTGTTGTTTGGGTTGAACCTTCCCCCACCCCTTACTTGAAGAATACAGACAAAAAGTCCCTAACTACATTTTTTCATAATCTCAACAATATATCAAACATTGTATTTCTAGGATACGTTTAGTATGTCTTTTTTGTAGATAATCACAGTATTATGTTTTCAAGTGTTCATTCCACCTCATAGGAGATATTTTAGGAACAAAAATATTTTCCTGCGATTTTTCAGGGTCATGTTCCTGAAGGTATTTTTTAAAATTGTACTATGACTATTTTTTGAAATATGTCCGACAGCCGGCGTTCTTAGTTGTTCACCCTGTATTTGCTGATTAGGCACAGAAACATCTATAGGATGTCATCCAGAATGTTTGAGGTATATTATTTAGAGGTTTATGTAATGTCCATACAACATCTACGAGAATACACTGTATTGTTTTTGAAATGTCGCATTTAGATCATTGATAAGATGTTATTTTTTAGACATTGCATTAACATCGACAAGATGTTAAAAGGCATTTCAGAATGTAACAGAAATGTTGTTTTTAGTTCGTTATAAAGACTTCCTTTTGAGGAAGTTCTAGTAACATCACAGTAATGTAAAAAGGCAGCGCTTTAACATCGCTGAGAAGTTAAGTTGAAACATCACAAATGTTAACAGCCACAAGCTGGGCATAAGCGGTTGTATAGATGTGCATGTAATGAAAACAAGAGGAAAAAAAGGAAGAACATTATCACAATGTGATGTTGAATTAACATAACTGTAGCTGCGTTCGTTATTTGCGTCTGATCAATCTTTTTTGTCCGAATCGTTCGTTTATTACATCTAGAGGTAGGCAGATAAATCTGAACCGTTCGGTAATTCCGCTCGGATCAGTCCGATGTAAATCTTTTTGCTCGTTATTTGCGTCTGATCAATCTTTCTAGTCTGAACCGTTCGTTTATTACATCTAGAGGTAGGGAGATAAATCTGAACCGTTCGGTAATTCCGATCGGACCAGTCCGATTTAAATCTGTTGGCTCGGAATATTTTAACCGACGAGAAAAATTAATTTGTTTACCTGTCATGCTGTGAGGTTATGTTGTGTCTCTTAGACAATGACTAAATAATACAGAGGACCGATAACCACAGCGACTAGCGTGTTACCGATTGGCACCACGAATGTATTTCCAGTGGCGGTTCATGAGTTAAATCAAAAGGAAGTAAAAGATAGATTTTGAAAACATTTTATATAATAATTATATTAACAAACACATAGAATAAAATACAGCACACATACACAGTTATAAAAGTATTTATTTAAATGCACATAAGAGAAGACATTACAAAATATTCTTTGAAATATAAAATAATAAGTTCTTCAACTTAATTTTTATTCCTACAAAATAACCACTATGAACTTACTTTAACTGTTAACAATAAACGTAAACGAATTAATTTGTAACATTAAACAAGGTAAATTACATTTTAATCAATTTTGTTAAAATACAAATTTTGAATAGTACAATTATTAAAAAGTAATTGAGGTGTACCATCTTTAGTCACAAACAAATTTGTACTCGTAGATCCATTTGGAAGGTTTAGAAGTGTAGCAGATTCTTTATCCAAATTCCCGAATTTATTTATACCGATATTTTTTTGTACAAATTTTACGTTTTGGTAGTAAATAAAAAATGATTGTGTGGTACAATCTCTTGGCCGCAAATTTATATATTTTTTACAAATATTGTTATATTTTCCTGTGACTATAAAGATTCTTGGTATTTTGGTTTTTGTGTCAGGAATATTTATTATGAAATTGTCCTTAAAATCCTTGACGTTTTGAAACTGTTAATAATAATAGCATTTATTGCCCAACAGATCTTACAATACCTTTAAAGAGCAATACCTAGGTACATGTGTGTTTATATTTATATAAAAGTAGACAAATAAAAACGATACAAACAGTAATACGAGTGACATAAATGATACAAAAACAAAACATCAGCAAAATTAAAACATTACATACTACTTGCTACAAGTTTAATGTGGTTTAAACTGTGAAAAAACAAATCGCACTTTTACAAACCTTATTAAAATTATTGCACATATTGAATACAAATGGTCTCAGTAATAGATTAGTTCTCGCATTGTTATTATAAAACATTAGGTTTTGCCTATTATTAAATTGAGGCTATTCTATTTCTATTCTAGAGAAAATATTGGGTCTGCCTACAAGGTTATTTAAAAATCTAGATTTTTACTGGTCAATTTTTCAGTTTTATAATGAAAACTAGTGTTATAATAAGTATCATTATGAAACAGAAAATTGGCATTTAATTAACAACTTATAGTATAGGACTAAAAAAAGATAATTACATAAATATGTTATTAAATAGTTTTGACATTATTATACTATCACAATAATAAAAAGAATTACATAAATTAAACAAAGCAATACATTATTGGCCCTTGAATAAAATTAATTTAGTGTATTGTTGCCTAACAGGCTCTACCACTTCAGATTTTTTCTTAGTAATAAAATGAATCCTTATGTTCAAATATTTCAACATAACTGCTTCAACTAAGAAATAAATGTGATTATTACTTACTTCAGCAACATGTTCCTTTAAACTACAGAAGCTATTATCCTCAATAGCTTGATGAATAATTTTATTTTTCAAACTCTGAATAAAATTTTTTTTTGTTAATTGATTTTCATTAGTTCTAATAAAATGTTCTGTAATTTTACAAATTTTTATTACATCTTTAGATGGATAAGACAATCCACCTCGATCTTTTTTGGTAATTAATGAATTTAAAAAATTTGCTTTATCTCCTGATAATACTGTAATACACTCCTCACATTTGATAGTTTTTTGTAATTGTCTCGTAACAAACCCTGCAATATAAACAATAATTTGCAAAGAACACTCTGTAATGATATTTGTATTCATTATATATTCGTGATCCTCCCAAATTGTCTGCAAACCATAATTTTCCGGTATTTGTTCAATTAGATGTGGGAAACCTTGATTTATGTTTTGCTCGGGTGTTTCCAATCGGCTTGATCCTACTAATATTGGTATATCCTCTAAGGGTATGCAGTTTCCCATCCCTCCTTCTCTAATTTCAGCCCTGACTAGCAACCTTTTATAAGCTGCTGTAAATTGACGGCAAGTAGGGTTGTTGTTCCATCCACCTCTGGAACGTATTGAAGAAAAGTACATTTCTAAATGGTCTTGGCTTGCCTTGTACAGTGGAAGATAACATATATTTTTTTCATTAATAACCATTTCATCATACATCAATAAAGCACTTTTCATTGAACAAATAAATCCTACAAAGCCAGTTTTATGATTGGAGTGTATCACTAGATCATTATTCATAAATTTTAAATTTGAAATATAATCTATAGCTTCAAATATGAAATCTCTGGTAGTATCAATGTTCTTTTCAAAAAGCGCTTTTTTGTATTTGGGAGGAACTAGAGAATGACTATTTAATATATCGAATACATTATTTATGATGTTAATAAATCTGACGGTTCCATGACAATTTTTAAACTCACTTAGACCTAATTGCTCCTCACAGTAGCTCAAAGCATCAGCAACAGATTTACTTAAAAGCTGCACTGCCAAACGCACCTTCATTTTCTGTTTAAAGAAATTAAGATGTGCTTTTCGAAGTTTGTTGCCTAAATGTAACCCTTCAGTCTCTTGTAATGTCTCTAATTGTTGAATATAGTCCCACTTAATAAGATTACCCTCACCATCCTTTAGATATTTTTTTTCACCAAAAGTGTTTCTTATTAGCTTCACCATATGACATGGGTCAAAAAAGATAAATACATTTTTACCATTCAACTGAAAATATGGCTTCATATTGAAAACATCTATATTACAACCTAGCGTACGAGCCATTGTAATATTCGATGGCGCTCCATCAAAAGTTAACGAGAGTAAATGAGCCCCTGCATCTGATATTAAATTTGCACAATGAGTTACAATTGCAGTTTTTTGATTTCCACTTAAACCGTTAGCAAAAAAATAACCTAGTGGTAGCTTCCATGCCCCATTCAAACAAACCGCCATCACAACAAATGCTTCTCTGGCTACTTCATTTAGGTCGTTATCAAAATCAAACCCACAATTTACATAGCCATGAAATTTTGCCCCATCCCACTCAATTTGTTTTCGTATAGAGATTTCGTCAACAATTAGACAAATAATGACAGGCTTGTCAGACTGACCAATATATTTTTTTAAAGTATTAAATGACTCTTTTGTGAAACCAGGCTCAGCATCAACATTTCTAAACCACTTTCCGATAGTACTAACATGAGGTAAGCATGTGTCAAAAACTCGCCTGACATAATTGTATGCTTTTGGCGAAAAGAAACTAAGAGTGATGGCAAATTTTCGCAATTCCGGTGAATACTTAACATTTTTTTTCAATTTACGTTCATTTAGTTCTTTGGCGATATTGGGCATATTTTCCAAAAGCAATAAATTTTCTGAAGATATTAAATTTTTCTTCTCTAACTCTTTTAAAAGTCTTTGCAATGTAGTGACTTTCTTTTTTAAACGTTTAAGTTTTTGATTCAAAACTCTGATTTTTTTAGTTTTTTCATTAGATCTCACTTCTTGCTGAAATAACTTCCTCCGTAAACGTTTTTTACGAGGAGTGTCGTCTTGGAGCTCGTTATAAGAACGTTTCTTGCTAGGAGTTCTTTCTTCTTGTGGCTGACCACTCTGCAAGGCTTGACATTCTTTCAAGGCAGTAGAAGTAGATGCCAGAGTACTCTTGAAAGTCTACAAAAAAATATAAAACTTTTATGTGCTGTATAAAACACTCAATTTCAATATAAGCTAATCAATTTCTATGTCATTTATTGGTGGTAGTAGAAATAAAAAATATAAACAAATATTTATAATTATTGTTTTAGTGGTTATTATCTACATTATCTAGTGAACCTACCTTCTCTTGTTGCATATACTTTGGAAATTCATGAAATATTGTGGGAACTGCTCCATTCAATAGGCGAGTCTTTTCACCAGACTGATAAAAATAGTGTTGTCCAAAATGTTTAGAACAAATTCTATCATTTTTCGTGGGGCTCCAACCTTTAATTTTCATTTGTTCCACCCAGTGACTCCTTCTTTCCAGGTCAACAGGAAACCTGAAGTATGTAAAAAGGATTTATGATAGCATTTAATATATTTAGATTAATCACTAAAACATTTTTAATAAAATTGCCATCTTGCATGAAATAATAACTGGTATAAGGTAATTTACTAACATTATCAAAAAAAATATGTCTACGCCTATGGAGTAAATGGCTTCTCTAGGCGTAGCCTTGTCAATAATTTACAAATTTATGAATTAAAACTTAAATAAACTGTTTTCAACTGTCATCATTTTTATCTTTACTATGTAGCACACATCATATTCAAATATCAAATGATAACATTAGCATATATGGCAAAAAAGAGCGAAAAAGATAAGCTTGCCTAACAAAGAGTATATTTATTTACCTGTGAAACGTAACTCCTGGTTCTTTTCTTTCACTACGGCTTTTACAGTTAAATACTGAACAAATCACCATTATAACAAAGTCAAAAAATCAAAGTTATTATTCACAAAAAACAGAAAAACCACTAAAATCAATCTTGGTTCCACACTCGTTGTTTGTCACCGTAATAATGGCGTCGTACAATTTATGGTAACACCTACTGCGCTTGAGCTTATATATGCGTTACTCGTCCTCTGTATTATTTAGTCATTGCTCTTAGAAAACGTTTTGTGTACAAACATTTAATTTTTAGATTTTATTTGTCCATTCTCCATGTGTTTGGCAAAAGAGACCGAAATTGAGGAAGACAAAGTATATAAATTTCCTGTATCACAAGAAAATTATAATGACATTATTGCTGGAGGTACATTATTTGTGTTTATGCAATGTTTATCACGTAGGTGTATCCAATTTACTTAGAATTTGTCTGAGAAAGCCCATCTCTGCAAAATGTATGACACATATCACGACATATCTGGAACTTGGTAGAAAAAGGGCCAATGTCCATTAAGACACTTTAGAGAAAATGTAAATTAAGAAGTTAGAAAGACATCTTCGTTAAATTTATATAATAACTCCACTACTCGCCAATTCATAGGGGCATACAAAAGACCCCTCGTAAGGGGTGAAGTTATAGCCGGCGGTGTAGGAAACTGCATTCCTTTGGAACAGGTTCCAGTGTTATTTGCTTCCAGTAGAATTAAAAAAAACCAGATGAAATTATATATCACAATTTAAATGGAAGAAGTTATCCACATTACCTGTGGAAAATGATATATTTTTAATAAAAAAACCCAATCAATCATAAATATTATTTGATGAAAACAATATGTGAAAAGTTTTTAAATGTCAGAATATATTTTATAGGTAACTAAAATTGAATCCCAACAAGAAGATGGGGTTCAAAGCCAACTAACGAAATTATTTCGAGGACAGTGAAAACATACTGTTCTCGATATAAATGAATTTCGTTAATTAAATAAAATAGGTTTAGAGAGTCCTTTTTTGTATTATCTTATAGTTATATAGTATAAGTTAATATGTATGGGTTATTTTTAGCATACTATCAAATAACGTTTGATAGGAAATAACTATTGTATTTATACTGGCATCACAGTAAAATTGTACTGATTTCAATATATTTTTTCCATTAATACATCGTTTTATTTTTGTATATTGTCATGTATTTGTTACTCTTTAAGTAGATTAGATATACCAAACCATATTATTGTTAGACACTGATGTATATAAGACATTACTTATATTCATTCACATAATCCATAAGTTGAATTATTAATCATACTCTTTAGTTAAATAGTATCAAATAATATGAATCCATATTATATTTTGTTAAGTAAATAAGTTAGTGGAAAATATTTAAAATGTATAAGATGTGTTGTATTTTTATAAAAACAAGTATGACTAAGCGCATATCAATTCGATAACAGAAAGAAATAAGGTATTGGATATTTTTAAGCAGGCATTCTATTGAGTTACAGCGAGAACAGTTGTAAAATTATTAAATAGTGGTTTTTGAAGAATATTGTAATTATTTCAACACCCGTGTAATAATATTCATATTCTACAAATTTGAAATTAAATAAAAGTCCTATCTAATGCATTCATATTTCTTACACCTAGTAGTCCTAATAAATTGACCAACTTTATTTGAATTTAGTGCTTCTCAAGCAATGTAAAACTTTTTCATAACTATAATGGCCTTAAGTTGCATATAATATGTAAAAACAGTTAATGAAAATATTTTGTAAAAAATTGTAATGTTTCACACTAAAAACATAATTAACTTGTAATATTTTCGTTCCTAATTGATACGCCCAGCGCGCTAGTCACTTTGAGCACGGAATAAAAAACAATTGTTTTCGTGTTCCATGGTTTGGTGCAAGTGGTGGTTTCATTGTCTAAGGTATATATCTATGGCTTCTGTAAGCTTTACACTGTCGTTTATTTGCTCGAGCCGTTCGTTAATGAAATTTGCTCAGATTAATCTATGATCATGTGACCAAAAATCCGTCGCGTCTGCGATGCAAATACCGAACGCTACTTGTAATATTTATTTGCATAGTGGGCAAGTTAGCAGATTGTTTACAATGACTCCGAGATCGTTGTGAGAAAATACCGAATTTAACGGTAGTCTGTTTATAAACTCTTTCCGTCGAGTTTTTGATCTAGTCCATTCCGCCTTGACTGATGTAGTTTTTTCAATTTTAATGGATGAAAATAGGTTTTTAAAATCATAAAAATAGTGTGCGGTGACTGATGTTAAGAGAAGTAATGACAGTCCTTACTGTACCAATTATCAAGAAGAAGCTTTCAATATGGTTAATTAATAAATATATTTCTAATGAGTGAAATTCAAATTGTGGGCTTTGTCTTTTTTGTTTATTCTAGATGTTTGTATGACACCTTGCCTTTTTTCGGGAATTGCCCTTTTTGAATTCTATGCTACCCGCCCATGATATTATTTATATACAGGGTGGTCCTTAAGTAATTGTACGATTTAAACCAACTTGCTTTAATAAAATGTGGCTAGTAAGGAATATACAGGATGTTAAAGGTTAAATTTTAAAATTTCTTTTTTATAATAACTTCAACGTTTTTGGATATGTATACATAATAATTTGGAAATAGACGTTTTTGGGCAAGAAAAATCATAATCTGGTATTATTAAGCAAAAATAGCTGGAAGTGTGAGGTCCCCACTTCCCTGCGCGAACGATAAAGTGAGAACGCATTCGGAGGGAAAAAGTACAATCTGCCGATATTGGTACAATCCAGTGCACAAATATTATAGAAATTGTTTACCTATTAAATTAAGGCGATAAAAACTAGGAAATTTCTTTTCATTGTGTATTTATTTAAAATATTTTGGAAAAATGTGTAATAAAACGTAATAAGAATATGGAAATATATTGAAAAAGGAAATAAACAGGTATACTTGTCGGTTGAGATAAATTCTACTATTCCACAACGATATTTAATCGTGGACTAATAAAATTTATCTATACCAACAAAGGTATTTTATTCGCCGCAGTACCTACTTTTTCGCAGACTATACCTAGTTCTGTACTCGTTAAAGTTTGATTGTAAACTGTGTTATCTCGTACTTTTTGTATTGTGACCAACGCGCATCGTAGGCGTGTCCATTTTCAAATTTTTAGCTATTTTTGCTAACCTGTACCTACTTCGATGAAATTTGTAGAGGGCGCTACTTAGGCAACATTTGTGGCATTAATGTGCCCCAAATTTTTTTGCCGTTTAAGTTAGCGGTATTTTTGTAAAAAGATATTAAAGCCACGTTATTTTAATAGAAAAAAAGTATACTTGTTATTAACCTTAAAGGTGGATTTATAAACTCTGTTGTTCCCGTTGATCGTTGCTCGCCGTCTTTTCCAAATTGCTGGCGATTCGTTATTCACAGTTGTTCCCGAGTCGACTAATTTATATCGGTTTTTCGTTGCTGGCGTTGTTGAAATTTGATTGGTCACAACGATGACGTCTAAGGTATGTCATACGCCAGAAACATTGGCGTTCGACGTGGCAGATTATTCATGTTTTGTTATTGTTTTTGTTTGTGTATTGAAAGTAAAATAGAAATTAGTTTTTGAACAGTTGATCTATTATCAAAATATGTGGAGACGAAACTTAATTGCTGCTTTTGCACTGGCCACGTGCGCTTATTTACTTATATTAAGAAAAAGCGGCGAACACGGCGCTTTAAAGTAAGGCCTATCACAAGAGTGAATCTGATTAGTGCTTTTAACTTGACAGCTGGTAGCACCAATAGTTTTCCTCATTTCATGCTGCCGAAGTGCATCAATAAATAGTAGCTTATGTAGCGCCTCTCTAGACTGACCGTAAAAACAGTAGTGTCAGTTTTGAGTTTAAAATGATTGGTACAAATCAAGTCCCGTGGGACTAACTTCAGTTTTCATTGGTGGAACTGCGAATCACGAATAACAAGATATAAAATTTAGTTATTTGGGAGCAACGACGAACGACGTGGAAACGACGAACAACACAACAACAACGGTTTATAAACGCATGTATGTGATCAATGTCATGCCCTGCGATCTTTTATAGCCACTGCTAAACTGCATTTTTAACGCCATCTATTCGCTTGGAAGGTTACTAACGACATCAACATGTCAGGAGTAAAACAATAACAAGACTTCATAAATGTCCGTGACGGTCATACGCTAAAACTATTAATTTGATTGATAGGAAAAAGAATTTCTTTTTGAGATAATACTGCACGAATTGGTCGATTGTGAATTTAATTAAGTTTAGTTAGTTTTATTTTTAGTGACGATTCATTGGTTTTTTAGTTAAGTGACATTATATTGACTGCACTTCAGTGATTTGTGAATAATTCTCCGTAAGTTAGCCTAACTTAATTTTTTTGCCACGTGTTCTACAAAAAACGCTTTAGTCTAAGTTTCCACCATCAAGATGGGGGATGAGGCCCCCAATAACTCTTCCTCAGATTCCTTACATAATGCTTTATCATCATCTTCCAAAAACTTAATAAATTCTTTGCACCAACTCTCTCCCCTATTAGAAAAAGACATTAAAGACTTGGAAGATGAACTCGCTTCCACTAAAATCTGTTTTCAAAACGATCCCGAAGTCATAAAGGAAATTTTAATATTGGAACAACGCGTTAAGGCTTCTAAAGGGAGAAGATTGAAGTACTCTGATATCGATTTTGGGCCCCATTTAGTTATAGTAGAACCTATTAAAAGTAGCGGCACTCCCCCTAGTATTCATCCTATGGATGTTGGAAAAATTATACGAAAACTGAACATTCAAAACATTAAAAATATCCAAAAGAAAGGTTCCAGCAAAATAGGAATTACCTTCAAAACTTCTCGTGATGCTAATTCTTTCCTAATGAACCAAGCTTTCAGAAGGGAAGGATATTGTGCTTACATACCACAACGCCTTCTCACCTCGAGAGGCATTGTCAAAAACGTAGGACTCTCTATTACCCCAGATGATATTATTCAAGAAGCTTATTTGCAAAATAAAAAAGTGATTGGTGCTAGAAGACTTAACCGCAGAATAACCAAAGATGACGGATCTTATGAATATGTTCCCTCCACAACAATTCTTGTAACCTTTGAGGGACGTCCATGCCCCAAGGATCTAGAAATTTATTCAGTTCCAGTCCAGGTTGATAAATATATTGCTCCTGTTACTCAATGCAAAAACTGCCTTAGATTCGGACACTCTGCCAACTCTTGCCGCAGTGCCAAAAGGTGTAGTAGATGTGGAACAATCCATTCTGACCCATGTTCAAATTCCTTAGACTGTTTTTATTGTTCTGGACAGCATCTAGCTTTTGACCGCTCTTGCAAAGAATTTAATAGGCAAAAAAACATTAATGAAGCAATGGCATTCCATGACTATTCTTACTTCGAAGCCTCTCAACTTTTCCCTCCTCTTAAATCTTCTGTTAAAAACACCTCTTTTGATAGATCAATCACATCCTTTCCTCAATTACAGACTTCTTCCCCTTTTCCAATCTCTTATGCTCAAAAAGTGACACAAAGTCCCCCTAGTAACAAATTCACTACTCATAAACGCAGACGTCCCACCATCTTAGAAAAAAGAACTGGATTTGATAAAGATACACATAATGCAGCTCTATTTTCCTCCTCATGCAATGAACTCTGTCAGTCTCCGATAACAAATAAATCTGCACTTCAAAACAATGCTTCATCTCCCTCTTGCTCTCACATTGAAAGAATTGATATGGACTTCACCCCTTCTGATACTCCGTTTTTGTCTGATTATTCCCTTTCTATCCCTAGCTCTCAATCTTTCGCAATTTCTCAGCTTACCTCTCCTCAAGAGGTGAGCAATCATAATATAACTTGAATTTCTCCCTCTAAGTACCTCCCCCCCTTTTTTTATTATTTCATTTTTTACACTATTGCTTGAAATTCAATCGTATTCAGGATAATACCTTTAAATATAACATACTCCAATGGAATATTCGCAGTTTTAATGTTAACAAAGAGGTACTCATTCCTATTATTAGAGATGAGAGTATTAACATTATATTACTAAATGAAACTTGGTTGACTCCAGGTGGATCTGCACATATTAAAAATTTTAGCTGTTTTAGACAAGATCGACAGGATGGCTACGGAGGTGTAGCCACTTTCATCAACAACTCGATTCCTTGCAAAAATTTTGAACACAAAATTCCAGTTCCTCCAAAAATACACTTGCTGGTAGTAGAACTCCAAGATCTATTCATTATTAATAGCTATATTCCTCCCGACCCCAACATTCCCTTCCCTCACAGAATGTTTAATCAACTCCTACAACAAATAAAACATAAGAATTTTATCTTAATGGCTGATTTAAATGGCCAAAATCAAATTTGGGGCTCTGCCATTAATAACCCTAAAGGAATTGCACTCTGGGACTTCATCTCGCATAATGATCTCACCATCCTTAATGACGGATCTCCAACCCGTATTCCCAACCCCAATGTCAATAAAAGCTGCCCGGATATTACAATTACTTCCTCAGCCATAGCTCTAGATTGCTCCTGGAGAACGATCCAAGAATCAGGCTTCAGCGATCATTTTCCTACCCTTTGTTCCTACAAAAAACAAAATACTGTGCCCATCCATATGAATTCCACTCACGTCAAATATAACACAAATAAAGCCAACTGGGATGCATTTCAAGCATATATTGAAAATAATATATATCATAATGATATGGAATATCCCTTGTTCTTGGATGTCTTAAAAAGAGCCATCTCTTTATTTATCCCACTTAAGAAATCTTTCACTCCTTCTAAACCTTATCTTCCCTGGTGGGACAAAGAGTGCTCCCAGATGGTACAAAAGAAAAAAGAGGCTTTTAAACTATATCTAAGAACTCTCTCCATGGAAAATTTCATTAATTTCAAGAAAATAAGAGCTAAAACTCGACTTTTTCTGAAAACAAAAAGATTAGAAGGCTTTCGTAAATTCACGGAAGAACTGAACCCCGGAACACCTGTTAAGAAGATTTGGCAATCAATAAAAAATTTCTCTAGATCTATTGAAAATCGTAATTTAATTAACACGCCTCCCCTAGACAGTTCCATATTCCAAAGTCTCTTAAACAAGTTAGCTCAAATCCCTTTTCAAGACCTTAACACTATTCCCCAAGCCATTAACGACTCCTTTACTCACCCTTTTACAATAGAAGAATTGAATTTCAGCTTACTAAACAAAAATGATTCAAGTCCTGGATTGGATTCCATCACATATTCAATGATCAATCATCTTCCCAAAATAGCCCTAGAAACTCTTCTCTCTATTTTCAATAAAATACTCAATAAATATCATCCGATCCCTTCAGATTGGAAAAATCATCTAATAATTCCTATTCTTAAAAAAAACCAGGATCCTAACGATGCCTCCAGCTGGAGACCCATAGCCTTATCCAGCACAATAGGAAAAGTTTTCGAAAGCATGATCAAAAATCGCCTTGACTGGTCTCTTGAAAACTCCCTAAAAATTCACCCCTCACAACAAGGTTTCAGGAAAGGCAGAAGTATATCTGATAACCACATTTTCATCTATTCCGAAATATCATGTGCATTGTCTGGCAATAAAAACCCAATTGTTGTTTTTCTCGACATTAAAGGTGCATATGATAATCTTTTTTTATCCTCTATTTATTCATCTCTAAATTCCCTTAATTTGCCTCATGACATTTGTGACCTCATTTTATCCTTTCTTTCAGATCGAAATCTATTCATTAAATCCACCCTTAACAATGAACTTATAGGCCCTGGTGTTTCTTGTAGAGGTGTCCCCCAAGGTTCTCCACTCAGTCCACTGTTATTCAATATATCGTGCAACTCTCTTCAGAACACACTTCCACCCTCCATAAAAATTAGTGGTTATGCAGATGATCTTGCTGTGATATGTGCCGAAAACACCATCCAGGAGTCTATAACATCCCTCAACACCTTCCTTTCTAATCTCAATCTTCATTTATTGTCTATGGGTTTGACACTGGCCCCTCAAAAATGTGCCGCCATGATTTTTCAGAAAAACCATAAGCTTAGTCCAGTCCATTCCATAGTCATTAATGGTCAACCTATCCCTTGGAAATCTCAAGTCAAGTACTTAGGAGCTATATTTGACGACCAACTTAACTGGAAACCACATATTGAATTTATTTCCTGCAAAGTATCAAAAGCTATTAATTTAATTAGATCTCTATGTGGTAAATGGTGGGGTAGCCATCAAATCTCTCTTTTAAACATATACAAAGCGACCATACTTCCATTATTTGATAATGCGTGCATGCTATATGGTGGCTGTTCTAAATACCTACTTAAAAAATTAGATCGTTTACAATATCAAGCCCTAAGGGTTATAGTAGGCTATCTAAAATCTACTCCTATCAACATCATGTTATCTGAATGTGGGCAGACCCCCCTGGAGGTACGTAGAGAAATCTTGTCAGTTAAATATGTATCTAAAGCTGTTGCATATAAAGACCTAATAAAAACCTCACTTATAGAATTATTCACAGAATGGGCTGCCGATCCCATATACTGGAGACTGAGAAATACTCCTCCTATTATATTTGCCTTTCAATCAGTATCTAAATTCCTTCCCTTCATTGAATCGTTCAACAAATTTCCTTGTCATCACTTCTCGCTCGAATCTCAAATTAGTCAAACTAACACGATAGATCTGGAAATTAAAAAAGATTCGGACTGTAATCAAGTCTTTCTGGCCAAAATGAATTCTATCAACTTTTCTGGCCCCATTTTCTTCACTGATGCCTCTAAGACTGACAGTAATGTAGGATACGGAATTTATTCTCCTAACATCTTATCATTATGTGACAAACTCCCCTCTCATTTCTCCATCTTTTCAGCAGAATGTTACGCTATACTAATTGCGATCCAAAAAATTTCAAAACTTGACCTTCCCAAAGCTATAATTTTTTCTGACTCCCAAAGTGCCATAAAATGCATTTCTAAAAAATCCTTCTCCTCATCTTCTAATCCATTTGTCCTAAAAATAAAGGAGCTACTACACAAGTTGAATCAGCAAGGGAAAGACATACGAATTGGCTGGATTCCCGGACACAGTCTTATACAAGGAAATGTTAGAGCCGATGATCTTGCAAATCTTGGGAGAACTATAAATCGTGCCACCCTCCCAACTGGTCCCCATTCGGATGTGGTGCATTCTATTAAGAAATCAATCTTAGATAAGTGGAATTCTACTTTCTCTACACTCAGCTTGACAAAAGGAAATCTATACTCTCAATTCATAAAATATCCAAGAAAAAATCCATGGTTTTCTTCACTTTCCAATTTGTCCAGAAGAGATATCTGCATTTCTTCAAGAATTCGATCCAACCATTGTGCCACTTTGTCATATCTACACAAATTCAACTTAGTACCTTCGGATTCATGCCCATGTGGTGAAAAACAAGATCTCTCACACATCTTTTTCAACTGTTCCTTAAATAGTGTTAATACAGATTTTCTTCATAAATCTGTTAAGGTTCCTAATAATGTTTATGGCCCCTACACACTGCAAGACATAGTGCTGAAATTCCCAAACAGTGAAAACATTAAACTCATCTCCAAATTTTTAAGTGCTTCGAACATCAAAATATAACCTCAAAACCGAACAGTTTACAGATAAAATTTTGAACAATAAGTGCGGTATCACTCTGTTTGTATTTACTTTCGTATAAACTATATTATAGACAATCATAAATCATCCCGGACGCAAAAAACAGGCCGAATAGCCCTGGCAGCTGAGGCCTTAAAACAAAAGAAAGAAAAAAAAACAATAACAAATGGATCAGTATATTAGAGACTTTGACAGAGTTTTATTGTATTTGTCATTTTTTAAAGAGAAATAATTTTTTAATTTGTAGATGACTCTACTGTAGCACAAAGAAAAGCCAAAAAGGCTTTAATTACAACAGACCTTTCGTCTAGTTCCGATATTTACAAAGGACGGGTATCAAGGATACGGAAAAAAAAATACAAGGTATATATGTCTCATCACTCTAGTTCTGATTCAGACGAGAGTCCCTCATTAAATCGTAATATTTATCCTGTTTTTAAACCTACACCACAAACAAATTGTAAGTATTTAAAGAAATTAATTAGAATGTTTTGTGCAAATAATATATTTTTCAGTATTGTATAAAAAGTCGGGGAATTATAAATCGGGTAGTACTTCTCCAGAGATTCAAGTGGAATCTATTGCCGAAACTATGAAGTCTGAAGCTGAAGGAATTTCCCTTGAGAATAAAGAATCAAATGATATGGCGAGATTTGCTGTTCCTAGAGGTAATTTGTTTCTTAAGTTACATCATAATTTATAATAACCTAAAGTTTGCATATTAAATTTGACTTTTAGTATAAAAATACTTAATTTTATAATGTACCTTTTTTAATTTTTTTTAGAGTCAAAACCTTGTGGCAGTGGAATCAGATGAACACTCCACAAAAGAGATAAACCATCACCACAAATAAATACACTTGATGATCAAGGTGAGTAAATTAAATAATTTTAATCAATTTTTATATTTAATCATGTTTTAAATTTATTTTAGAATTTAAAAGGTTGACGATAGATGAAATATCTCAATTAAATTTAAAAATCAACACTTTAATTGAAAGCGTTGGCACTCTCTTGAAAACATAAAGAATTCCGAGTAACCTGCAAGTAACATCGTTTGAATATAATCTGAAAATGTTATATGAAAAAATTCTAGTAATTCGACATTAGACTCATATTTTTAAAATCCAAATTCAAAGTACTCGATCAAATACTGTCCCTAGTATTGTAAACCTACATTACAGATCATATCTCGACAATACTACAGACAGTACTGGAAAAGACCAAATGCCCCAAGGAACGGGGAATAGTGAAATACATAGATGAAACAAAACTTAACAATACAATCAGGCAAAAATCTTGGGATTTCTTATACTTGAATCCAGATCCTAACTATGCAACAAATACTTTCATTGAAACACTTCAAAAATATATAGACGACTGTACATGTACAAAAAAATGTAAAAGGAAAAACACGAAAATCGCCCCTTGGATGACAAATACACTACAAAATGCACAATGTATATCGGAAAAAATCAGTATTTGAAAAACATTGTAATCCATTATATTGTATCATATGTGTAATATTTGTTAGCACATGCTATTATCAATAAATTATTGTTATCTTAAGTTTGAGAAGAAAATAAAGAAAATCACCTGTACTATTTTATAAATAAACAAAATTTTATATTAAATTTTTGAAACTATTTGTCGACATTCGTCTTTTAATAAACTATCCTAGTTAATAAAAACGGATATAAGCTTTAAACAACTTTTTGAAACAACCTATCCCACTTTTAAGCCAAAATAAAATAACAGGTTGTTTCAAAAAGTGTTTAAACCTTGTGTGACTGTTTTTATTTGTTTATTTAAGAAAAAACAATATAAGCATAATTTAAAAAAGTAGTAAACTGTGACTAATCATGCAGGTCTCTTCCTTTATTTTTTCCCTGTTAGTGAATAGTAACCTTCCACCACAATAGATGGCGCCGCACTCGACAAAACTTTGTGGCTTCGGACTCAGTACAGGAGATTCCATTCTTCCCCGTATTAAAAGTATTTATCTATGATCAATGTTTTATTTTCGAGCAGTGGGAATCCCGAATAACGAACAACAGAGTTTATAAATCCAGCTTAAAACTTTACGGTTTACGATATAATCGCATTTTAAGAATCAGCTGCATGATTATTATTGAAAACATTTAGAAAACAAATTATAAAAAACTTAGCTAAATAACATTATAACTTCAATTGTGTCACATTAAATGTTCGATATGTCCTCCATTCTCGTCGATGCATTTATCTACACGTTCTATAAAAGATCATCTCATATTAAACAACATCATTGGATCATAAAAACCCGCTGCTCTATTTATTTCTTCCCAAAGTTGGTCGCTGATATTTATGGGACCCTTATAAACAAGTTGTTTCTTTGCACCCCAGATACCGAAATCGAGAGGATTCAAGTCTGGACTACGTACTGGCCAAGTAAAATGGTTACCTCGACCAACCCAGCGTTCAGGAAATTTGTTATTTAAATATGTTTTGACTGCTCACGTATAATGAGGCGGTTGCATGAACCACATATTTTGTCTTATATTCAGCGGCAATTCTTCCAATAAATTAATGAAATCATTTTGCAAAAAATATAAGTAGTTCTCACCATTCAAATTACGAGGTAACTCGTATGGTCCTAAGAAATTGTTACTAATGATACCACACCATACGTTTATTTTGAATTCATATTGGAAATTGCTTACTCATTTATCATTGGGATTTTCAATAGCCCAAAGATGATTGTTCCTTAAATTAAAAATACCACGGCGGTTGATGAAGGTAGCTTCGTCGATAAATAATATTCTGTCGACGAAGGTGAGATCAACCTTTTGCCTGTTTCGGATTGATATCTTAAAGGTAGATCCGCTTGCAATAAATTTTGTACCGGAGTAAACTGGTATGGATGATACTTCTCGAGGTGTAGTCTTTTTAAAATAGAAGTTTTACTGATTTCTAAAGCAGCAGATAAACGCCGTGCACTAACTTGAGGATCATTTTCAATGCGAACCATTATTTCGTCATATTTATCAGGCGTAATTATTCTTGGTCAGCCTAAGTTATCACGCTTAGGACGAAACGAACCACTGTCGCCTAACTTCCTAAATAGATTTTTGAATGTTTGTTGATTAGGTTGCTGCCTGTTTGGATATCTTCTCAAATATTCTCGTTTCGCAGCACGCCCATTAAAATTTTACTGACAGTAAATAGCAACCATATCTCTCATATCTGTATTAGAATAATTATTATGTCTCGGCATTTTCCGCTTTTTTTAAATTGACCAATAAAATGCAAACTAGATATTACAAGACTGACATAATATTGAAACAAATCGAATGCTTTGCTGTCAAAATCATTTGTGACGTCAGCCTACTACGTTAATAGTTTTCGAAATGATTAATGAAATAAATACAGCAGCGGGTTTTTTTGATCCAATGATGTTGTTTAATATGATCATGCAGCTGATCCCTAAAATGCGATTATATAGTAAACCGTTAAGTTTTAAGGTTAATAAGAAGTATACCTTTTTTCTATTACAATAACGTGGCTTTAATATTCTTTTACAAAAAAACCGCTAACTTAAACAGTACAAAAATGTAGGGCACATTGATGTCACAAATGTGGCCTATGTAGCGCCCTCTACAAATTACATCGAAGTAGGTACCAGATTATGATTTTTCGTGCCCAAAAACCTCTATTTCCAAATTTTCATGTATACATATCCAAAAACGTTAAAGTTATTGCAAAAAAAGATATTTTAAAATTTAACATCCTGTATATTCCTTATTACCAACATTTTATTAAAGCAAGTTGGTTTAAATCGTAATATTTTAAAGTCGGGAATCTACCATACTTCTATGTACAATTACTTAAGGACCACCCTGTATATAGTGCGGTCGTAAATTGTGCCCCCCTCGCCTCATAAGTTCTGAAAGGAATGAGATATAATAATGAAACAAAAACTAGATTAAACTAGAGGAAATTATACTATGACTTCAATTGTGTAATAGAGGGCGTTACTATCTTTAAAATTTGTATTGGAAGCTAAGGCCACAAAATACCTCATTTGAAAAATATTTTAGTTATCTTTACGGCAATAAAAACTTAATTATGATTTTTAAGTGGTTTTAGTAACATATTGTGAAGTAAATGAATGCATCACAGTGACGAATGAGCATTCATACTCAATGTTGAGGTTAATGACAGAATCTGGGTAATGGAGATATTATAATGTGATGATTTTAAGTCACTAAAACCACTTAAAACTCATAATTAAGTTTTTTATTGCCGTAATAGTATATTACGTAACGTGTGTTGTAAGAAGCATTTTACGCACGAACGGAAAAGTTACGCACGAAGCCGCGTAGCGGCGAGTGCGTAATTCCGTGAGTGCTTAAAATGCGTTACAACACGAGTTACGTACTATATTTTACCTACGACCACTTGTACTTGTGTTTATAATCTTATTAAGGTATTTAAAGTACAAGTAAAAACGTACATCCTCGATGCCCAGCCAAGTTTTATAAAGTCGCTCCTCGATGCCCAGCCAAGCATCTTAGAAGTTCACTCTCGATGCCCAGCCAAGTTTCGTAAAAGTCCGTCCTAAGTAGTATTTATTTTTATTAAAAATGTATGTAGAATTACCGGAATTGCATTAAATAGCGTATACACCTCTCGACTAAAGTGACATTAATCCCTCAGGTGGATTACTTACCTCAGGAATCAAACACCACCCGCGGGATTACATGGGCCACTTTAGTCGCTTGGTTTATAATATACTATTTTTTACTAATATGAGATACATTCAGACAGCTAAAAGATGTGGATTGAATGAAACGGAACCAATTAACATATAATTCTAAATAACTCTTAGTATTAAATACAATCTCATATCTAATAAATGTTATCTACCATTTATATATAGAATAAAATTCAACGTCAAATATCTAAGTAATACGTTTTGAATAAAATGGCTACGTCTATTGACAGATGCTAAGTGGTTGCTATGGAAGCCGTGCGATTTACTTTACAGCCGTGCGTTTTGTTTTACCGTGCGTAATAGACGTCTTACATTGATTGCCGACTGTGTGTTTTTGACTACTTACAGGGGTGATCGTAGGTAAAGGTAATTAAAATATCTTTCAAATGAGGTATTTTGTAACCTTAGTTTCCAATACAAATTTTAAAGATAGTAACGCCCTCTATCACACAATTGAAGTCAGGTGCTTGCCACTATTACTAGTCATAGCATGCCAGATGTATCTGCATCCATTCTTGTGAACAGAAAGGTCCTACATATCAAAGACATGGATGAAGTAACGACCACGGAAGACATAAAAGACGCTATCTCCAATTGCATGTTATCGAGACCAGAAGATGCGGAAATAAAATCACTTCGCCATGCATTTGATAATAAGCAAAATGTTACTGTGGGACTGTCGAAAGCAGATGCCATCAAACTCACAAGCCTGGGTAAAATAAATATTGGTTGGAAGCAGTGTAGGGTACTAGAGAGGAAAAGAGCGACAAAGTGCTTCAAATGCTGGAGATATGGACACAGAAAAGCAGAGTGCAGAGGACCAGATAGAGAAAGCCGATGTTTGAAGTGTGCGCAGGAGGGGCATAAGGCAGTGGACTGTACTAACAATCCCTTCTGCATACATTGTCAGAAAGAGGGGCATCAATCTGGAAACTCAAGGTGCCCGAAGAATAGGGGAGGGAAAAATCAGGAGGTATTCCAGTTAATAGAGCAGAATAGTGAGCAGAAAAATGAAGCTCAAGTTTCTGCAAATTATTGCCTTCAGGAGACGCCCGTGCCATGACCTAGCATTAGCCAAGGCCAACGAAATAGGAGCCAGCATGATTCTTATGAGTGAACCAAACCTCAACGCTATTAGAGATAGAAAAGACTGGTGGTCTGATGCAGACGTGAATACAGCTATCAAGATTATTGACAGTAGGATCACCGTAAGTAAATATGGTATGGGGCACAGTTTTTCGTACATCGTAACACCTGAAATCACAGTGTACAACTGTTATGCTTCTCCAAATAATGAGTTAGATGACATCGAGCAAATGTTGTGGGAAATTGAGAGATTGATAAGGCTGAATAAGGAGAAAGCAATCATAGTCGGTGATTTCAACGCGAAATCCCCTCAGTGGGGCATGAATATAACAGATACAAGGGGCAAATGGTTACAGAATGGTTAGCACAGAATGACATAGTAGTGTTGAATGAGGGAAATGAGCCAACTTTTTAAAGACGGGACTACTCATCCATTCTAGATCTGACGTTAGCTACAACTGACATCAGGAATAAAATAACAAACTGGGAAGTAAGTGATAGCAAGTCTCTAAGCCACCACAACTACATAGTATTCGAGGTAGCCGACCGAAAACTTGGAGCACTAGAGAGATCGAGCAGAAATGGAGGATGGCAGGTTAAGAAGTTGGACAAACAGAAACTCCAACAACTTACGACAACCCCACAACAGAACATGGCCCCCTCAGCAGAAGCTTTCACTCGTACACTGAAGCAGATCTGCAATAAAACTATGCCCAAGAGATGTGATAAAAGGAAGCGGGTGCCCATGTATTGGTGGAACGAGGAAATCGCCCAGAACCGTAAAGACTGCACTCGGAAGAGACGAAACTATACGAGAAGCGTAAGAAGGAATACACCAGAAGAAACATTGCGCCGGTGGGACGAGTATAAACAGAGCAAGAAAACACTACAATACAGTATTAAAAAATCCAAGAGAGGATGCTGGAAAACAATATGTGATGAAGTAGACTGTGATATCTGGGGGAATGGCTACAATATAGTCATGAAGAGCCTAGTTGGCTACCCACCCAGACAAGAAATAGCCATGCTAACAATGGAAAAGGTTGTTGACCACCTATTCCCATTGCATAAGGAGTAAACTTTGACTCCGATAGAGATGTGAAATTTCTAAATTTTAACGTAGAAGAATTATGCATGGCATGCTCCAAATTGAAGGTAAATAAGGCTCCTGGACCTGGACATATTCCAGCGGAAATAATTAAAGCTATGTCCTTGAACAAGCCGGAATTAACGCTTACTGTATATAATGGATTAGCTGGCCGAGCAGAATTCCCTAGAGAATGGAAACGAGCCAAATTGCTGCTCTTGAAGAAAGCGGACAGTTTGGATTCGTTGAAGGTAAACAAGCGATGGGCGCTATAGAAGAAGTTTTAAAAATTGCCAGGGCAGTGGGAGAAGAATACTCTTGGGCACACCGAAGACTCTGTGCAATAATAACGTTGGATGTCAGAAATGCGTTCAATTCTGCAAGCTGGGAGAACATCCTTAAACATCAGTTTAATAAGGGCCTACTTATCCGACCGGGAAATAATCCTGGAAACAGAGGAACAAGTAAAAATAAGGAAAATAAATAGTGGGGTGCCACAGGGGTCGGTTTTGGGACCAACTCTATGGAATATTGAGAGTAGCGAAACCAGCGGGTGTTACGTTAATAGCCTTCGCTGATGATGTTGCAATGGTTGTAGTTGCAAAATCCGAAGAACCCCTGATGAATACAGCCAATATCGCACTACAACGGGTATCAAACTGGCTCGAACATAAAGGGCTAGAATTAGCCCCTGAAAAGACAGAAGCTGCTCTACTTACGAAGAAGAGAAAGATGAATCCGATTCAATTTGAAGTACAGGGCGTAGTAATAATCCCCAAAAAAGCAGTTAAATATCTAGGAGTTTGGCTAGATACGAAATTGACTTTCGCCGAGCATATTGCAAAAGTTTCTGGAAAAGTAGAGAAAACAGTGACAGCCCTGCCCAGACTTATGCCCAAAATTGGTGGAGCTGGATCTTCCAAGAGAAGAACACTAATGAGTGTTGCACACTCGCAAATCCTCTATGCTGCGCCTGCCTGGCACTCAGTGAGATGCAATAAGAAACTGGTTTCCAAACTTGCCAGCGTCCAACGCAAACTCTGTATCAGAATATGCTCGGCGTATAGGACGATATCAACAGAGGCAGTAGGGGTCATAGCTGGGGTACCTCCAATAGACCTGCTCGTACAGGAAAGACGGGAAAACTACCTAGGGATTAGCAATACCACCGCAAGGACAAACCTCATAATGCAATGGCAAAACCGTTGGATAACCGGAAAATGGAGAAGATACCTAACATTGAAAAATGGATCGGCAGACATAATTGATACGAAAGAAATGGAAGACAGAGCACGACCATAGACGCAAGTAGTACAAACATCACTATGAGGATAGTATGACAGCCCTCTCACTGAAGTAATGCGAAAGCCGTTCCAGTGCGAGGAGCAAGACGATAGGGGGAGGGGCTTTTTTTAGTCAGTAAGAACCTGACACTGCCCACCTTCAGTGGGTGTCTTTGGAAGATTTTTTTACCCTTCCCAACTAAAAAAAATATAGTTTCCTCTAGTTTAATCTAGTTTTTGTTTCATTATTATATCTCATTTCTTTCAGAAGTTTTGAGTGGGGGGGGGCACAATTTACGACCGCACTGTATATATTTTGGTATCATAATAAAATATGCTTTGTTTATTCATGGTTTTCTAGGAAAATTTAAATACGCGAGACTTGAGGCTCAATTATCAAGAAATTCCGTACCTTATGCGTTTTTATTCAATAAAACAAGCAATTATCATTCAGTTGTAAACAGTTACCCTGTCAAGAGTTTAGCTTTGTTGCCTATAAGTAATTGAACACATGTTAAGTTTTAGACGTTTTGTGAGTTTATTTAGAAAGATAATTTCAAGTTGAGCCCACTGATCCTATCATATCTGAAACTTTCTGTAGAAGGTGATAGAACATTTTATAAACCATGTGAACTAAATTTCAGAGAATATAATAGAATCCAAATTATGGTTTTTTTAATTATCAAATTTCAAATATTAATTATGTATCAATCAATAACCAATAAAGTTCCTTAGTTTTGCCATTAGTGACTTACAAATAGTTTCAAATGATCTCTGGAAATAATTAAGGAAACAGTTTGAACATTTGAGAATTTTCTATTTTGTTTCTAATGGTACATTCTAAAATTCACCATCCGATATAATAGCTAGGTAGATCAAATCGGGCCGGAAATATTGTTACTTTAGATATGGAGATTTTTGTTGTCTTTAGTAGTGTAACCATTGAAAGATCCATTTGTTGTTTTGATTGAGGTTAAGCCAATATAAAATCTTAATTATCCAAGGGTATTGCCATATGAAAAAACATTTCTACTTTCCTATCAGATCTATATTACCATATTAAACAAGTCTCTTTAAAATTTGTAACTGAAATGTTTCTAAATCTCATAAAGTGTGTAAATCACCACACTTTTACGTTGGGTTCCACTTAACAGTGCTTAGTAACACCTGAAAAACAGTAACCGAGCCTACAAAGAACACACGAGTCCAAATAACCCTATTAGTTGATGCCATTAACAGTAACATTCCATTCCTTATAAATAAAAATTACATTAGAAAAAATAGATATAGTTTGATAAAATGCAGCTAGATACTTTTTCTCTTAATGACATTCTGTTCACCCTGTATAAAATTAAAATAAAATCGGCCAAAAACACAACTAATACCTTTAATGGGAATCCTTCTGGTAGGCGCGTTTTCATCGGTCGGCATCAATTGTTCTGCTGGTAACTTATGCCATGGTGTACTATCTACCTCATTATCCTTCATGGTGTCCCGATGTTTCTTATCCTGTAGGTGCAAAAGAAAATCTTTAGCTGTTTCCGGAAATTCGTCACACATTCTGCACCAGTGTAAACCAGTATCATAATGAACGTAATTATAATTCTCAGAACTGTTCTTCTTGAAACTATCGGGGGGATGAGATATTTTCGAATTAGTTGGTATTGGGGATTTCAATACTACTTGTCTTTCTTTTTCAGACAATGATGCTTCTAAATCACTTATGGATTGACCGTCTTTTATTATACCAGACAGCATTTCAATTACATTGTGAATGGCTTTCACTTTTCCTTGTATTTCTTCCTGAAATAAAAAACGCGGTTTTTAAAAAATTTCATGGCATATATAGTACATAAAAAAATACATACTGAACATTGAGATAAAAGAAATGTACGTCTTGATAGCTCCGTGCTAAAATGTAAATAATAGTAGGAATTCAAGTATTATATTCTTCACTACACTTACATGGTTTGTAATTTTTTTTAAATATCATTGACTTAATTATTCAGTCAATAAATAAAAATAAAAATTTGTATATTCATATTTCGACTCCGTTTTAACCCTGTAAAGGCATTCTGATGCCTAGAAAACTTCTTGAACAAAATTAAAAGAATTACTTTACTTTCACAAAAGATGCTACTACTTTCTTTTCAAACCTCAATAATATAAAAATCAGCGTGTTCAATTTCGCCTCTAGACTTTTTCATTGACATGCAATCAAAAATGTAACAGCTTAATAACTCGATAGCTTTACAAAAAAAGTTAAGATATAAAAATTTCAGTTAAAAATGTATTCAATCAATCCATACTAGTGTTAACTACACTAGTGGTTTTCATTCTTGTATTTGTTGTTAACAGAGTATCAGAAAATGAAACAAATATGCAGTTGTTATTTAAATACAAAATTCTTTTTTCAGTTCTAAAGAAACGAACCACCCTGTGTGCTTAACATTAGTATCAACTAATAGAATAAGTAAATACATTTTTAACTGGAACTTTTGTATTAAATTTTTTTTCTAAAACTAGCAATAACCAAGTTATTAAGCATTTTACATTTGGAACATAATGTATACTATATTAATAGAGATGTTATGGAAGTATGATTAAGAAAATAACAACACATAAAAACAAAAAAATACAATGATGATTGAGGAATATAAATATATCTAAAATTATTATAGGACATGTATTGGACTAAACTATTTTTAAAAATTAAGGAATTCCTCTACACTGTAAAATATATGACCAGCTAAGAATGATTGAACCTTTTTTCTAAAGCTATTAATATGTGTATCCACCTCTGTATCCACTATGTTACTGAACTTGTTGAGGCATTTGATTCCAATGTGTCTCAGTGAATGCTGACCTATTTTTAGACGTGAAAATGGCTGACGAATATTTGTTTTATTCCTAGTATTATAGGAAAGTATGTCTTTATTCTTCATAAGAAAATGCTCATTTTGTTTTGTGTACAGAATTAATAAATAAAAAGACTAGGTTGTTCAAATTGTAATAATTTAAACTGAGCACAAATTCCTCGGTTTTAAAGCATCCATGTCTCTAATTCCTTGTTGAAAACCGGTTCCTAATTAAATTCAATTGATCGCATATTTTACGCTATTTTCTCTCACTGTAAGAATCGCCTCCGCCTATGTTAGACATGTAACTTGTCATAAACCCGGACGCTACTGTCGCTAGACCATTGGTCCCCGCTTCGAACATATAGGAATTTCGCAGAAGTTCTGACCAATAGGATTCTTGCCGGTTACCGACGTCACCACGCATATAAATTCTAATGAATGCTAAAAACGCCGGCACTCTTGAACATACCGTTGTTGAACTGATAGATAGTCTCTGTCTCGCTCCACACATTAATTGTGGTTTATTTCATTACTTTTATCATTATGTTTATCATCGTTAATAGCAAATGAACAGTATTAAAATTTATCGTTTTCTCAACAAGACTACATGGCGTTAAATAAAGTGATTTTAGTCAAAAGAACATTGATGTGAATTTCGTAATTGGCCAGCTACTATATGTTGTAGTTAGTTGTCAATAAATGCATAAAATGGATGTGTTCTTAATGGTATGAATGACAACCTACCCAATGAACTGATTGAAAACCTCAGTCTCCCCAAACCGAGATCGTAAAGCATATGTACCTCGTGTTCATAGGTAATGCTGCTTTTTTATACAGTGGCTTACACGATGTTGTTATACATAGTCTTCATAATTTTTTTCTGAGCTTTAGAGGCTCTATCGAAGTGTGGCGATGCACCCCAGAATATCAAGCCATATTGAAGGGATGATTGTGCCAATCCATAATAGAGAAGTTTCAATACGTGAAATGATACTGTTTCCCTTATGTTTCTTATCATATAACAGCAAGTGCTTAGTTTTGTTATTACTGTATCTATGTGAGCTTCCCAAGTAAGTTTGGAATCTACAGTTATTCCTAAAAATGTCCACACTTTTATATGTAGGTAAAATTCATAATCTAGTGTAACGTTTCTCGGCAGAAAACGCATGTAATGTGTTTTTGTTGCATTTAATGCTAAGCCATTCTCCTTACAATAATGGTTTAACTCATAAGATGCCCTATTACTGTTTACAATAAGTTGTTCGATTTGAGTATTTGCCATAAGTATATAAGTGTATGATTTGATCTAGGGTTGAACAGAATTTGCTAATATCACCGACAACTATTATAAAGAATAGAGCCAAGTATCGAACATTTTCGCACCCTCCATCATAGATTGGAGTGGATCAGATCTAGCGTTATTGTTTATGATGACTTGGGTTTTATTTTATAGATACGATTCTGTCCAATCATGTTTTCCACATATTCCCATTCCATACATCTTCCTTAGTAAGAGAGTGTGATCTACCGTGTCAAATGCTCGGCTGAGATCATAGAAAAGTCCCACAGTGTTCTCTTTATTATTAAGTGCTTTATAAATGAATTCCAAGCAGCCTTCAATGGCGGCGATTGTCGATTTTTTTCCTGAATCCATTTTGAACAGCTGGTAACATACTGAAATGCTCGAAGTATTCAATGAGTCGCGCTGACTCAAATATTTTAGCGATTTGGCTTGGAATACAAATAAGGCGATAGTTTTCGATATCCCTGACTGACCCTTTATGTTTATAAATAGGGATACCTTTGGATTCCTTTACATCAGGAAACAAGCCTGATGTAAAAGACTCCTTTATTAGGTAGAATAGAGGCTCAGCAATACATGCAGCAACCGATCTTAGAATTTTACCATTAATGTCATCAATACCTTCTGCTGGTTTACATGTGGTTTTATATATAATTGAAACAACTTCCTCAGAAGTGGTTGGGAAAAGATAAAAACTTCTGTGAGATGAATCAATTTTCATATTATAATTTGGAGAAATATGATTTTGATTGATTTTTATAAAAACATTTGTTGATGAAATTAGCTTTCTCTTTATGTGTTCAATTTTTTCCGTCTTCAATTAGGAACTTCTTAATGAATTTTTGGTTTTCCCATTGCTTTCATTTATTATTTTCCACGATTCCTTCATCATGTTACTGCTACTGTGAATTCTATCATTATTTCTTTCAAATCTTTTTTTGTAATTTTTTTTATTCCCTTTTCAACCTTTTATAACTTTCAGTGTAATTCTTGTTTTCTACCTCTTTTCTCAGCCTGTTCATTCCTCACAAGAGATTGTGCAATTACTTGATTTCTGGTGAAAATTAATGTTTATGTTTACTTGGTTTAATCTTCTTCAATGTTTTGGTGAATACTGTATTGTAATGATATAGGTAAGCTGTATAAAACAACAAAAACTTTTCATGAAAGTCCCTTGCTGCATATATATCATGCCATCACTCTTTTGATAAACTATTTTGGAAGGTGCATATATTTGAATCATTTAGGTGTCTTGTGTAAATGTATAGAACACTACTGTACCTTGAAAAATCTGTATTTAAAGAACATACCTGATAAGTATAATCAGACAGAAAATTATCACTTACTTTAACATTATCTATAGGAAAATTGGTGAAAAAGTTATCTATACAAGTGGAAGTTGTCCTTGTTATTCTGGTTGGAACATTTATATGATGCCTGATGTTGAACTCCTTCAATACATTGACCAGACAACTTTTTTGGCTACTATGATTCAAAACGTTTACATTAAAGTCACCACAGATAAAATATTGATCATTATTACAATAGAAGGTCATTTATAATAGTAGCTATAATTAACTGATAAATGTATTAAAGTTATTGGAGTCTGGAGGTCTGTACACGGTAAGAATGAATAAAGACTTTTTCGAATCAAGTTTTGTTTTTTCACCACATACCTCAAATTCACCTTCAACACACCATTTTTTTAAATTCACTGATTCGAAACTTAAATCATTTATTATGTCGGTCTTGACAAATATGCAAGTGTCCCCTTTTTCTTTTCTCATACGTGAGAAGTGTGATACAAGTTTGAAATTTTTTATGGAAGTTACATCTATACAATTAGAATGAAGCCAGTGTTCAGTAACACATATAATATTTAAATTTTCTTTTCCCATAATTAAATGTAGATCTGGAAATTTCTTAGCTAACCCACCCTGTATGTTGATATGCAGAACAGTTAAAGTTATTGAAGTATGTTTTGCTTCGTACATGTTTCCTTGTATGGGTGTCCTGTTAACACATATTTCTGTATTATTTCCGGATTAAGAGCTTTGATGAGACTATATCCAGTCCATTTATTGTTCATTTGGTTTTGGTTCGCATTGTGCTCTATTACATTATTTTTAGATTATATGTTTACGCAAAATCCACCTCTCTATTGTCTTGATATCCTTCTGTATTTCCTAAAATCGAACCTTTTATATGCGACACTTTTTGGCCAAGATGTAGTCCTCTTTGCTGTTCCAATCAATACCAAACATAAAACATTTTGTTTGATTTTCCTTGGTTGGTAGTTTTTTGTTCACCAAATTTGTGTTTTGTATAAAGTTCTTTATGTCCTCTTCAGTAATGTTTCTTCATATTCTATATAGATATATCCAAGTTTTTCCTTCAACAGCAAACTCCCTATCTTCTGTGGTTCCTTCTCCAATTAATTTTTTCCTTTCAGTGCCTTTGTAATACTTGTTGGTAGGAACCTTTCTATTTTCTTCATTTTTATTTTTAGTTAAGTTTATTATATCATCCGCTATTTTTCATGATTCATCTTCTAAATTAGATATTTTCTTATTGAAATTAACTGTCTCGACCCTTACTTCGTGGAATATGCTCATATTAGTGTTTTTAAATGAAACTCACGGTCTCTAGTTAATTCCACAATATAATAAAAGTTATTGAAAATTCTAAAAAATTGACAATTGTTTCGATAAATCAATATCATCGTCAGAATGACAGAAGTTACATTTCATTTTATGCCTACCTGATGTTTAGTAGTTATTTTTGGCTAGACCAAGAAGTAACCTAACTTGTGATTGGCTTAATATATGTTTATAGAAAAAAGAAGAAGATGTGATATTGCAAGTATTGAAGCTTAGATATTATTAGCCCTATGGTGATATCCTGGATATCATTTTTCCAATTAAGATCAGTATAACTGTGCAATGATATAGAAAACCAGGAAAACTATATCTGCTGATCTTTACAATTATCACTTAAGAAGACAGTTTATTAGTGGAGAACTCCCTAGATTTAACTGTTCATTGACAACTTCATATTGTGGGTTTCTTAAATGTCTTCTAATTTCCAGTTCTTCAAGGAAATCCAGTTCTTAGTTTCTTTTCACAAATATGCAGCACTTCTAGTTCTGTGTTAGGTGTTAATGAATGATTGGTGTCAAGTAGATGTTTTGCGTAGTGGAATTTATCTGGTTGTTTTAATCTGTATGCTCGTAAGTGCTCACTGTATCGTATTTCAAAATTCCTAAGAAGTCCAGAATGTAATGCTGTCTATTTGGGTCAGACCCTTAGGAATTTTGAAATACGATACAGTGATTTGATTTGATTCTTGGAGCACTTACGAGCATACAGATTAAAACAACCAGATAAATCCCACTACGCAAAACATCTACTTGACACCAATCATTCATTGACACCTAACACAGAAAACTAGAAGTGTTGCATATTTGTGAAAAGAAACAAGAACTGGATTTCCTTGAAGAACTGGAAATTAGAAGACATTTAAGAAACCCACAATATGAAGTTGTCAATGAACAGTTAAATCTAGGGAGTTCTCCACTAATAAACTGTCTTCTTAAGTGATAATTGTAAAGACCAGCAGATATAGTTTTCCTGGTTTTCTATATCATTGCACAGTTATACTGATCTTAATTGGAAAAATGATATCCAGGATATCACCATAGGGCTAATAATATCTAAGCTTCAATACTTGTAATATCACATCTTCTTCTTTTTTCTATAAACATATACGAGGGCAATTCAGAAACTAACCTCCGGTTGATTGAAAAAAATACACCAAGTTAAGTAAAAATATTTTAATATATACATCTTACAACTACATCTTTGCACTATTTTTCGACATAGTCTCCATAACGATTGAGGCACTTATCGTATCTCTTCACAAGCTTTGAAATTCCTTCTGCATAAAAATCACCCGCTTGTGCCTTGAGCCAGCCTGTGACCGCATCTTTGAGCTCTTCGTCGTCATCAAACCGCTGGGACCCGAGCCATTTCTTCATATGCATGAAGAGGTGATAATCGCTTGGCGCCAGATCTGGGCTGTAAGGTGGATGGTTGAAAACGTCCCACTTGAAGGACTCAAGAAGGGCTGTTGTTCTGCGAGCAGAGTGAGGACGGGCGTTATCGTGCAAAAAAACGATACCGGAAGTCAGCATACCACGGCGTTTGTTCTGTATAGCCCGTCGTAATGTTTTTAGTGTTTCACAGTACACGTCTTGATTAATGGTCGTCCCACGTTCCATGAATTCAACCAACAACACCCCTTTGGCATCCCAAAACACCGTTGCCATCAGTTTTCTGGCAGAAATATCTTGCCGGGCTTTTTTTTGGTTTGGTAGGCGAATCTGAATGTGCCCACATCTTTGATTGTTCTTTTGTCTCAGGGTTCACGTACTTAATCCAGGTTTCGTCACCGGTCACGATTCTGTTTAACAATGGTTCTCCTTCGTCCTCATAACGTGACAGAAAGTCTAATGCAGAGGCCATTCTTTGACTTTTGTGGTGGTCGGTAAGAATTTTGGGCACCCATCGTGCACAGAACTTACGGTAACCCAATCTTGCTGTCACTATCTCGTACAAAAGAGTCTTAGAAATCTGTGGAAAATCAGTAGACAACTCCGCCATTGTGAAACGTCGATTTTCACGAACTTTTGCATCAACTGTCTGAACGAGTTCGTCAGTCACCAAGGATGGTCTACCACTCCTCTCTTCATCATGAACGTTTTCTCGTCCACTTTTAAATAAACGTACCCATTCACGGACAACTCCTTCACTCATAACTTTTGATCCGTACACGGCACAAAGCTCACGATGAATAGCTGCTGCAGAGTATCCTTTGGCTGTAAAAAACCTTATAACAGCACGCACTTCACATTTGGCGGGATTTTCTATTGCAGCACACATTTCAAACTGCCACAAAAACTAAACTAGCGCAGGTACGATGTTCACTCGACTACGGCTTGATGCCGACTGACCTGCTGAGCGTGTGAATGCACAGATGGCGCGCTACTCCCCCCACTACCCGCACTGTGACCAATCGGAGGTTAGTTTCTGAATTGCCCTCGTATTAAGCCAATCACAAGTTAGGTTACTTCTTGGTCTAGCCAAAAATAACTACTAAACATCAGGTAGGCATAAAATGAAATGTAACTTCTGCCATTCTGACGATGATATTGATTTATCGAAACAATTGTCAATTTTTTAGAATTTTCAATAACTTTTATTATATTGTGGAATTAACTAGAGACCGTGAGTTTCATTTAAAAACACTAATATTTTCTTATTATTGATTTGTTAATTTGGAATTTTTTTATCACCCTGTATTATAGATACCATTTGTTTACTAATACCTGGCTTATGCTGTTCAATATTTATTTAGACATTTTCCTATCTCCACAGTTTTTATCCACTGTAGGTTTTTGTGGGGTCTCGAGTTTTATAAATATTTCAAGTTTTTCTTGTAACAGTTTTTAATTTTCTTGGAGTAGACTGATATTATATTCCAAAATTTTATGTTTACTTTCTGCTTCATATAGCATTTTTCGCAGCAAATTGTTTTCAAATAATATTTTCTGTACATCTATATCCTCTTCATTTTGTATGTGTTGGTTTATTTGGTTTCATTTATTTGGGGAATAGATATTGGGACTAAAATTTTCCTCTTCATTGCAGTTTTTTTCAATACACAAAGCTGGATTTTCACAACAAACTTTCCTTTGGGAACAGCTGTTATAAAACACTGCTTCACATGTAGAACATTTAACCCTTTTTTGTCACTTTTTTACCACAATAATTACATATCTTATTCAGAGCACTTAAAATAACGTCCGACTTTGCCATGATAGCCGATTGACGTTAAATCCTTTCACCTATGACTTTTATTCTAAAATTCTATTCTCTCTCAGAATGTCTCTCATTGAAAGTATTAGCTATTTGTTCAGCATTTTCCATAGATAAGAATAAGCTTTTAAATGAATTATCACATGACAAGACACAGCATTTTTCAAAATCGGGCGATTGCCCTATATGGTATGGGTCAATGCGACATTCAGGTTTAGATACTCAGACAGCATTTCCCTACATTCAAAAATTGTATTACCTTTAAGGTAAATCTGCTGAATTTACAGATTTGAAATTAAAATTATCTGGTTTCTAAGTCAAATTTTCACTGATATCTACTACCAATCACCTAAAAAGCAATTTTGTCTTCAACAAAATGTAATCCGAAGTAAAATGTACTGTTTTCGACTCTTACTGTACCGAATATACTCAAGTTACCTTTTAAAATGAACTTAACTGTTTTTAAATAATTCCACAATTTAATGAAAAAATGAAAGAAATTCTAAAAAATACACTATTGTTTTGATATTACTAAGGCTGTATTCTGAAATAGTCACTAGCATTCTGGTCAATGGTTATGACGTCATGAATCCGACGCCATATTGCACTGGTGAGAAAAGTGTATAACTATTATATAATAATATTTATTCGTATTAGCATACAGCAACCATCCGCAGATGGATTTACACGTCAGTTTTAATTCTAAAAGTTAATCGAGTATGCAGCATAAGCTAAGACATTTAAAATTAAGATTTATACATAAAGATACAAAGTATAACCTTCGCATTTACATAGTAAGATTTACACATAAGGTAAAATACTATGGGCTGATCATTTAAGTAAATGAACCACGATATACAATTTGGGGTGAACATGTTATGCTGTTATAGAAAGCTACATTCATAGTACTCGTTTAGATTATAATAAGCCCCTTGCATCAATATGCGTTTTATTGACGATTTGAACTCTGTTAGATTCATTTTTCAATTTCTCGAGTTAGATGATTGTAAAGTTTGATTCCCAAATAGTCCGGTGATTTTTCAGTACAAGATAGATTGTGTCTAATGATATCAAAATCATGAGCATTCCTGGTAAAATATGTATGATAATCAGAATGTGTTAGAAACCTTAGAGAGTTGTTTTTAACATAAAGGAGAGTTTTGTATATTAGGATAGATGGTAGGGTTAGGATATTATTCTCTTTAAAGACATGTCTACATGTGTTACCATGTGGAATATTAAAGATAAGTCTCATTATTCTTCTCTGTTTGATAAATAATTTCTCTGAGCTAACAGCGTTACCACATAGACAGACATTATATGTAAGATGACTATACACTAAAGAATAGTGTATTCAAACTCGATGTTTTCTTCAGTTGTACAATGGCATAAAAAGCTGAGTTGAGTTTCTTACTGATATGCTCTATTTGTTTGTCACAGCTTACAAACTCATCCAAATGAACACCCAGAAATTTCAGTTACACAGGCGATATCAGTCATAGTGATGCGTGCAATATTTCTCCTGTATCTAAAGTTCATATATGTTGTCTTTTCAAGATTTAATTTAATCGAATTTTGATTACACCAGTACTGGAACGTGTTGACGACGCGTTTTGTTTTTTGAGACAATTCCTCATGAGTCTGTGCAGCAACCACCACCGAGGAAACGTCTGCATACATTACTAGTGTATCGTTAATGTTTTCAGTTAGATCATTAATAAAGATAAGAAACAGAAGTAGCCCCAGCACAGATTCCTGTGGAACGCCCATAACAGTATCTACTATATCAGATTTCTCGTCTTTTATCTGAACATAAAACCTTCGCTCAGATAAATATCACCCTAGTAAGTCAAGCATAGGACCTCTTATACCACGTAGATCATTAATAAAGATAAGAAGCAGAAGTGGCCCCAGCACAGATCTCTGTAGAACGCCCATATCAGTAACTACTATATAAGATTTCTCGTCTTTTATCTGAACATAAAACCTTCGCTCCGATAAATATGACCCTAGTAAGTCAAGCATAGGACCTCTTATACCGACAGCGTAAAATTTTTCTGTAAGAAATTGAATATTAAGGCTATCAAATGCTCTCGTGAGGTCGAAGAATACTGCCGCAACTGCCTGACCCTTGTCTAGATTCTTGTACACACTATCCATAAATTCGATTACTGCTCCTTCTATCGATCTTCTTGAATGAAAGCCACGTTGATTGGGAGACAGAATGCTGAATTTTTCTAGGAAATGTGTGATATATACGCTCAAATATTTTTGAGATGTCATTTAACAGCTAAATTGGTCTACAGTTATCAGCACAAGTAGCATCCAGTTTTTTATAAATAGGAATCACTTTACTTAATTTTAGGTCATTAGGAAAGATTCCTGTTTTGAAAGTTAGATTGATTAGGTAAGCCAGGTGCTCAGAAATTATGTATTTTGTATGTTTTAGCACTTTTATATTTATTTGATCACACCCACCGAGTTGTTTTTTATAAAGCTAATGACATTTACGATTTCCATTGATGTAGTTGCAAAATAAGCGAATTTTTAGACCACATTGATGAGCATGTACAGTCATTGTTTTTTATATCGAACATATTTTGTAACTCTTTGTTTTTCTCATTAAAATTTGTTGCAAAACATTGTGAAAATTCTTTATTGTTCGTTGTTTACGTTTAGCTGTATATCTTTTACTTTTTGTTTTCTACCTATTGTATTATTAACAATATTCTACATGGTTTTTTCCTTGTTATTACTGTCCCTGACCATATTTTGATTATGCTCCTTTTTTTATTTTGAATTAAGCGGTTATACTCTTTCGGTGAGTGTGTGAATTATTTGATATAATGTGTTCTAAGTCGTCTTCGTCATTTTCAACAAACAAACAGCATCTCATCATCGTCAGAATCGCTAGATGAGTCGAATTGTGTTTCAATAATAACACAACTTATTGTTGTATCTCCATTGTATGACAGGGATGTTGAAAGTTGTTACAAATTCATGTGAAGTTATGTTCTACATATTAGACAGTTTTTGGAAACCTAAAATAACACTTTAAGAACCTAATTATTTGTCTTAAATTAAATAAAATTGCTTCAATTATTACCCATTATCACGTGACTGCGAACACAAATTACAGAGCGCGAAGACACATTTATTACAGTGGTGACTGGATCCAGCAAACAAAATAACTGTACCTTACCGAAGATTGATTCTATGATGGTGCAAGTTTATTTGCTATAAACGTCGATTCTTGTGCAGTGCAGCTTAAGAATGTGAAAATATCGTTGTAAGTACCTATAAATTTATATTGATATAGGTACTTTATTTCAAATGAGAGAGACACCTTACTCTTTGATCATATTTAGAACTACTTATCATCTATATCAAAGAAATAAAACTTGGAATTGGCTCTGTAAACACACAAACTACTAATGAATAAATAATTTACTTTTTATTTTTGTCACTTAACCAAAATTATCCAAAATGATTTCAAATTTATACTTGTAATTTATGAGATATGACAACTTATATTAAAGTGATATTCACAAAAATAACCGATACTTGTTGTCAATGAAGCTGGATCTAGTCTAGCGCCTTTCTCCTTATTTGTGCACTTTTTGGAACCTTTATGGAGCGTTTTAGCGAAATTTTTCAAACCTATTTTTGTTTACAAATTATTTTTTTTATTACATTCGTGTTCATATTGGGTTTATTTTTAAAATAAAAGCAATTCCCACAATTAGCCAACATCCCTATTGATTATGGTTTAATTGTCATATTACTACATTTATAAAAACTTTGGAAGCATAAGCAGGGAGCAAAAATTTTGTGTTCCATGGAATAATCGTTGTAAACCAACACGAATCGTGTGTCACGAGAAAAATTTTCAATATGCTGTGTCTAGGTACACCGTAACTTGTGGGTACCTATCAAATCTGAAATTTATGTAGGTATATGCGAAGCATCATAAAAACAGTGACGGCACTTTTTTTAGCCTGTACCAATAAGGTAAACGCATAGTAAACTGTTTTGGGAGGAATAGTAAATCAAAGTGTAGATTTTTGTTTTCATAGTTTTTATTATATCTTCGTTTCATTCTAATAATGGTTTGATCAGCACCTTTGGGTCTTCCTTTCACTTTTTGGGTGGTAATACTGTCATTAAACTAAATAACTAAAAAATATTATATTAATTGAAGCTGCCTATAAATATGTAGGTATGAACTTACTATAGACTTTTTGTGAATTTTCAGAAACAGTTTCTTCATCTTTGTTGTTTCTTTTCTTAGCAAAAGGGAATTCTTCTATATTAGATAGTGAAACTTCATGTGTATCTAAAACATAATATGAATGCCAATTATAAAAAGAATATTAGAGCAGTTTTAGACCAACTAACCATTACATCAGTAAATGCTGTTTTCTTGTGAAATTATGGTTTCCTTGTTGCGTGTTTCTTCCAGTAAATCTATGAAATCAATGTTTACATTAGACACCTGATTGATTGCATTGATATCTCCAATGATTTGCATTGTGTACTCGTCACCATCCGTACAAATTGGATTTATAGCCACTTCATAACCTTGTCTCCAGAGTCTATATTTCCTCCAGTATTTTCATTTTATAGTTAAATGAACTGCTTAATTTGCAAGAGAATTTCCCACAAAAAGAGCTTTCGTCTCTTCTGGTTTACTGGCATATGTCCCTTCCACAAGTTCTTACCATACCACCATGAACACTTGGACTTCATAATATTTGAGATCTTTCTTCAGTACCTGCTTATACATCCTTCAGGTGATTCAATAGTTCTGCTACCTTTAATCACAAATTTTTGTCGGTTTTCTATTTGATACTGTTTTTATTTTCATTAAACTCTGTTAAAGAACTAAATATTTGCCGCACTGCACATTTAATCTTATTAAAGCTTGTTAGCTCTAATGATAATGGAGTATAGTTGTGTTAATTATGCAATTAGTGAATCGTCAACATATACCGCAAACTTTAATTTAAAAATGAACTTACCAAAGACGCCGGTGTCTGCAACTCACTATCAGCTTCCACAATCGATCGTTTTAACTTCTAGTGGAAAGGCCTGGCCTTTGTGCCACTAAATAAAGTTTATTGCAACGTCAATATTTGCGAATAAATACAGTAAGACAATATAAACTAGACACAAATCGAGGTTTTAACTAATTTTCAGAGTTTAACAATGTACAAAAAAATCGGTGCTCAATTTTAATGAACATAATCCATGAACGGCGCGCCGAATTTTATGGAAAATAAGAGGTTGGCGCAAACAAAGCTAAACAAAAAAAACGAGAATATTTTGCATACTCCGCAATTAAAACCGGCATAAGTAACCTCCAAAATCAAAATTGGTATTATTATAGTGTAAACCAAGACAACATTAATCCGTGCACGCTAAAAAGTAACATTATAACAATGTCAAAGTGCTCACCAACAAATTTTTGAGCAAGTCACCAGTATGACATCAATTAATGATGTTACAACCACTTGCCAGGTTACTGGTATGAATTACGGAATACAGGCCAGTAATATCGAAATTTTTTAGAATTATCTCAATTTTTTCATTATATTATGGAATTATTTAGAATCATTTAGTTTCTATTAAAAAAGTAGTAATCCAAAGTGTTTAAAAACAGCATTCATATATACATTTTTAAACTAACCTGCAATTTGGAATTTTGTTGTAAGATGTGGGAGAGATCTGAATCCGGTGTCTGCTTGTTACCCATTAAATCCTGTTTCTGCATTTGTAACTGCTTCAATTCATTTTTCAACACAGACGCCTTTTTGACGTAATCTTCTCGTTGTGTGATGAGTTGAGCTTTTTGTTGTTGCATCTCTTGCGCCACAGCTACAAAATAAATACGTTGGTTAATATGTTTAAAACAAATGCCTAAAAATAGCAAAATGTATTTGAAAAAAAACTTATTCTGGGAATCGATTTCTTTAACCTTTTAACTTGCTGAACCTCTTTCCTTATTGAAGACCGTATCCCTACGGAAAAAGTTTATTAAAATATTTGAATTCAATCCATATAATACTAACAAACATATTTTTTCTAGAGTAAAATAGGTATTAACTAACACATTATTTGCATTCAGGATTTGCAATGTGCATTAAAAGAAAGCTCAATTTAATTTTCTGATTAACCATTCTCTTTCCTGCTAAATGCCTCAGTACATTAGTCAAGGAGATGCATTTTATGCATGTTCGATCAACAATTCTCAGTAAAAACTTTCAAAACATAACTGTGGATAGTGACCTGTATTCCCTTAACTTTGGAACAATGTCATTTATTTGTCATACCAAAAATGAGAAATAGATAATATTGAACATGATAGAATTTATTTTTGCAAATCCTGATTACATCACAGTATTGACTTAATATATGTTATTAACAATTAAATATTAAATAAAGATATTTTGTACATAATATGAAGCGAATTATACAGAACAGGTACATTAATATAAAACATCAAACACTCTATTTTCAGAAAAACAAAATATAAATGTGAAGTTTCTACATACAATAATTTAAATAATATTTTGCTGTACCAGAAAATTAATACCTTAACATGAATATTTTGATTCATATACAATATACACAATTGACTTAAATACATCGATAACCATCAAAACATAATTTTTTGGGGCTGGTTTATCTATAAAAAATACTATAAGAATATATTGTCTGTACAAAGTATTTTTGTTTCAGACTTGGTATATTCAAAAAAAGTCCACATCCTATCAATCAACATTTCTGCAATTTACGAAACAAAACAGTACAAAATAAATTTGATCATACACATACTTACAACAATTCACGAAAATTACCTCAATTTAATTACATTATAATTAAAACTGCGACTGTAGTTTATTTTCTTACTTAAATATTTATGAACGTCATTTAAAATATAACTTACCATCAATTTGGTTAGGTGTGTGACTGGTCCAATTAGTAACTGTAAAATTTGCGGTTGCTGGTGCAGATTGGGGATGATTAGGTTGAGGCTGAGTGGCCTGAGAAGATAAAAATTATTCGTCAGTCGAAAACTGACAGCATTAGAAGTGAAACTTTTTATGTTATGCAAGAAATGTCAATGAATGTACAAAGAAAATTTTTAAACAACAAAATAAAACGATAATTCTTTAAAAAATATTACAAAAGAAACACAATACTTTTTCGAATAGACTATAAAAAACTATAGGTTAGTTAAGTTGTTCCTTATTTAAAGTAAAGTTGCCCCCCCCCCAAATGACAATTTCGGAAAAAAATATACGATAACGGTACCCACTTCTTAAGCACTATTATACACCACCAACAAAAACGGAATCACCCCTCCACCTAGATAGCTAAACCTCATTATATAAACTTGGTCCCCTTAACGATAATTTTTGAAAAACGTATAGGGTAGTGAAGTCCACTCTTAATGCAATCTTATGCACCGCTAACAAAAGCAAAATCTTCCCTTCCCCCAAATATAAAAAGTATATTCGTTCCCGTAAGCCAAAAAAATTAGACAATTGCCAAAATTATGGCAAACCTTATTGAATAAAAGCTCTGAAAGTTATCGAGAGGTCAGATAAAGTGTGTTGATCACTAGTTTGAAAAAAATTCTTTTTTTTTTGTGTAGTGAGTAGTTTTCGTATGCTAGGAAAAATGTTGTAAACCTAATATGCACGTAACGTGATCTTTCGCAATGCTTCAGTGAAATACTATAAAATGTGAGAAGCCAGAATTTTGGCTAATAAACAACGCCTAAATATTATATTGCAAAGCATGATGGTGCCAGGGGTTCCATCTCTCTTAAAGTTATTCAATTGATCTCTCTAGAACATACCCAACATTTTTTTAAATTGTATGTTGAGGAGGATCTCATGTATGTGTTTGTATATGTATATGGCGAAGATGGCGGCCAAGTGCCCTATCTGTATTAAATCATGCAACAATACATTTGCAATTCAATGCAATAAATGTACGAAATTGTTTCATTGTGAGTGCATTAATATGACCAGAGGAAAATTGAAATATTATGAACAAGAAATTAAAAATCCCAAAGGGGAACGTTGGTTCTGCGAAAAGTGCAAAAGTGAGGTTAGGAGTAATGAAAACAAAACCGAATTTGCAAGAAAAACCTGCGAACCCTTGGAAAAAGAAATCACCCTGAAGGATATAAAGGAGAAGCTCCAACTTATGGACCAAAAACAATCTGAATTGCCGAAAAAGTATGAAGAACAACTGAAGGTCAATGATGAATTGAGGCGGGATATTTACGATCTAAAAGCCCAGTTAGAGGAAGAAAAGAATAAAAAGGAACAAAAAGATCTCGAAAACAATATTGTAATAAGTGGTATACCACAAAGTAACACCAACGAAAACCTAGCAACTGCGTTCCATACAATCAACCAAACACTGAAAATTGATATACAAGGTGCGAAATGTTATCGCCTTGGAAGGGTAACAATCAAGCAGGAACAATAAATGTATGCTTTGAAAACAGAGAAGATAAAGAGTTTCATGAAAGCCAAGAAAGAAATGAAACTAACACTGTCAAGTACGAAACTTGGAAATAACGACAATGAGATATACGTTAACCACGATCTAATCAAACACAATCAATACCATACTGATGCGGGCAAGGAAATTCAAAAAAGAAAACAACTACAAGTTCGTATGGTATTCTCATGGAAACATGTTCATCCGCAAAGACGAAAGTAGCAAAGTGATCAAAATCACACAAGGGGGGGTGCTAAGTGAAAAATGCTGCAAGAATATTCTGAAAACAATGTACCTAAATGCTCAAAGTGCGTGAAAGAAACATGATGATATCTGTTACGTGAAAGAATCCAACTGTGATGTAATAGTGATAACTGAAACCTGGTATTTTGCAAATGAAACAGATCTATTTGTAATAAATGGATACAAAGGAGTTCACTCATGTAGAGATACTCGAGGAGGAGGATGTACAATTTTTGTTAGAAACACATTTAAATTCAGCATTATTGATAAAATATATAATCTTGTAAGTGTTAAACTCTTGGATAATAAAATTAAAATAATCAGAATATATAGACCACCTAGTTATATATTCAATGATTTTATGCCAGAATTAGATAATATCCTGAATAGATGTAAAACAAAAACAATATTAATAGGAGATATAAATGTTGATCTGCTCAAAAGTAATTCTCCCGAGTTTGATACTTATGTAAATACAGTAGCACTTAATGGATTTAAGATTTGTAATGTGATTGAAGAAAATTATGCAACTCAATCAACAGCAAACTCCAAATCTATCCTAGATCATGTCTTGACAAATAAAAATATAGTATGCTACATAACTATCTTTAACCACATAACTGATAATAAAATCTTAAATATACAACTTAATACTAATACTAAATCTCCACAGACTAACAAAAAGGTATCTCACAAACGGACCATACTAAATCAAAATGACTTCATACAAAAATTTCAAAAGCTGATCAACAGCCACGAAATAAATAGCTTTGAAAAACGATCATCAGCCATACAAGACTGTAAAAAAGGTTCAACAACTCAATATGAAATAAAATATAAAGAAGGTAAAGATTGGATTGGATTGGTTGTAGAGAATAAATGCAAAAAACTGAAACAGTAATATTTTGAAAAAAAAATGGAGCAATACAGGTAATAACCAGAAAAGGCAATGGAAACTCATCAATAGTCTTATTAAAGGCAATAACCAAAAAAGTCAGATCACTAATCTAGAAATTGAGGGACAAATCCTTGATGATCCCATAAATATAGCTGAAAAAATGAACCAGTATTTTGTTAATATAGGTAAATCAATAATAAATAATGTAAACTTACAATAAGCATAATCTGCTGATTTTGAGGAAATCAGCAGTAATTGTTCAATGCACCTATACAAAACAAATGCCCAAGAAGTTCAAGGAGCATTATATGAATTGAATAAAAATGCAGTATCTGGTTATGATAACATTAATACCAAAGATCTTTTAACACTCAAGGAAACATTGTACCTATTTTAGTAAAATTAATAAATGAATTATTCAAACAAGGTATCTTCCCAGATATTCTCAAAGTCAGCAAAGTAACACCCATTCACAAATCTGGACCAAATAATATCATAGATAACTATAGACCTATTTCAGTAGTTCCAACTCTATCAAAGTGCATAGAAGTTATTTTGAAAAAACGTATTATCACTTACATAAAAAAATGTGTTGACTTTAACCAATATTAGTACGGATTTCAAGAAAATAGTAGCACCTTGAGTGCAAGTATAGACTTTGTTAACCACATTCCTTCATCAATAGATGATAAATACTACGCTCTTGCCGTATTTGTGGATCTACGAAAAGCGTTTAATGTGGTTGATTTCTCAATACTTCTCACAAAAATTGAAGAATTGGGAATAAGAGGAAATGCTCTCTCATTAATAAAAATATATCATCTAGATCGCGAGTAATTTACAGTAGTTGATGGCTGTTTGAGACAAACTGAAAACATCAAAGCAGGTGTGCCCCAAGGCTCAGTCCTTGGACCACTACTTTATACAATACATGTTCTGTCTTTGAAAACTGCTAACATTATAGGTAGATATTTTAAATTTGCAGATGATACTGTACTTGTATACAAGGGTAAAGATCTGAAACAACTCGAAACAATAGTAAATGCTGACCTTAAAAGATACCACAGTTGGCATGCAAAAAATAAACTTCAGCTCAATATAAAAAAGACTACCTATATAATTTTCTCTAAGAAAAACATGAAACTACAGGACATTATATTGGAGATAGGAGGCAAAGAAATAACAAGAGTCTATAATGCTAAGTATCTGGTATTAATAGTCGATGAAAACCTATGCTTGAATAATCATGTCACCCATATAGATAAAAAAGTAGTTCCAATGGTTGGTGTTCTATATCGTTGTAGAAACTACATATGCCCATCTTCACTCCACCAAATACACAGTGCATATTTCTTATCAATATTTAGCTACTTGATTCCTATATATGATCATGTGGACAGACATTATTCAAAAAAATAAAAACACTTCAAAACAAAGTCGTGAAAACTTTATTCAGCCTTGATTACAGAACCTCAACTGATACCATATACAGAGCAACCAAGATATTGCCTATTCAGGATATTCTAGAAATTGAACAAAGTAAATTTGCTTACAAGGTTATAAACGAACAAATTAAATGCAATACCAACTTTACATTTGTTAATCAGATCCATGAATACAATACTTGAACGCATAAAAATGTATTTTTAGAACCTGTATGTACTAACATTGGCCTAAATAATCCCATTACACTATGCATGAAAACTTATAATACTCTCCCCAAGGAAATAATACAGCTCTAATATCAGTATATTTAAGAATAAAATCAAGAATTATTATTATACCTGCATACTCAAGGAATAATTGACATCATTTTCTTTCTTCCGTATTACAAAATTGAATAAGACTGGTATAACTGCGTTATTTTGTGAGAAATCAATTATTAGAACTGTTAGATTTCAAGATACATTTGTGCAATATATCCGTAAGTGAATTTTAATTGTATTGTTGTTGTTTGTTGTAATTTATATAGTAGTGTTGTTAGTGTTTTGAATGAAACTCACGGTTTCTAGTTAATACTACAATATAATAAAAATTGTTGAAAATTCTAAAAAATTGACAAATGTTTCGATAAATCAATATCATCTTCAGAATATTGATTTATCGAAACAATTGTCAATTTTTTAGAATTTTCAACAATTTTTATTATATTGTGGTATTAACTAGAAACCGTGAGTTTCATTTAAAACACTAATATGAGTAGATTCCACGAAGTAAGGGTCGAGACAGTTTAACTGTTTTTCCGAGACCAGCACGTACTGTGCTGCTTTGGAATAACCTTTTTTTGGATAGTGCTGCTATCTCTTTTTCTAATTAATATTGTGATATACATGTAACTCTCGTAGCATTATTTGAATAAAGTTCTTGAAAAAAAAATATTGTTCTCGCAGTTCTCAATGACGCTGTACCTGAAGTTGCCAATGGGAGGAATAAACAAACAACTTGGTATATAAAAGAAATAGTTATAACCTTTTTATTTAAATAAATTCTCTAAAAATAAGTAACATTTTGAAAAAATATCATGTATTTTGCAGTCTGGGCAGTAAGTCAGCAGTTGATATGTAAATTTTTTTAATTTTAGAGAGGTTTCGCATTCAGTTAAGGACCTTACAAAATGGCGATAATTTAAAAAAAGCAAAAAGTAGATACAATAGAAAGCACTACTGAAATACTAAAGACCTTGACGACCAATTTTCTTTGAAACTCTCACTTATATCATTGAAAGGCACTAACAAAGCATTAATACCTTAGAAAAAATATTCTATGATAGAGTGTAGATGCTAACCATAAAATAAGAAAAATTTGAATACCTCTAAAACTAAATAAGTGTTAACGAAATGAATAGAAGCAGTAAAAAGTAATAATAGGACAATAACCCCGGTGAAATTTTACACATTAGCTGATCGGATCCTAAATTTTCTATTCATAATAAAGGCATAACTTGGTTCTCATAAAATAATGCACAGAAAATTTTTTTTTAGTTAATTTTACGTTTTCTATCAACAACAACACGAAAAAACGGTTTTTAGAAAAAAAATCCTGTGTATGTCGTTTTCGGCCACTTTTCCTTACATGTCGTGTTAGCACGATACAGCCTCCGGAGTGCAATAATTGACCAATTTTATGATTGAACATTGTTAAGGACATGTCACAGATGAACCCTATTGATTTTCAGCTCACCAGAGCCAGTACAACGGGTGCTATGGTACTTGAAGTACATTTTGTCATTTTTTGAGAAATTTCAGTTTGTTAGCAAGATACAGCCTCCGGAGTTAAACAAGTCACCAATTTTATGATTGAATATTGTTCAGGACATCTCAATGATAAACCCTATTGATTTTCAGCTCACCAGAGCCAATACAACAGGTGCTAGAGTACTTTAAGTATGATATTTTTGTAATTTTTGAAGAAGTTTCAGTTTGTTAGCAGGATACTCCGTAGTATATACAAGTGACCAATTTTATGATTGGATTATTTAGAGCGTCTCAAAGATGAACCCTTTAAATATTCAGCTCACTAATGCCAGTACAACGGGTGCTATGGTACTTGAAGTACAAAATTTTTGTCATTTTTGGAGAATTTTCAGTTTGTTAGCACGATACAGCCTCCGGAGTTCATCAAGTCACCAATTTTATGATTAAATATTATTCAGGACACTTCACATATGAACCCTATTGATTTTCAGCTCACCAGAGCCAGTACAACAGGTGCTATAGAACTTTGATACAGTCTCCAGAGAGTATAAGATTGATCAATTTTATGATTGAATATTGTTCAAGGTGTCTCACATATATACCCTATTGATTTTCAGTTGACTAGAGCGAGTACAGCGGGTCCTATAAATCCAGATATACTACATTTTTGGAGAAATTTCGGTTTGTTGCACGATACATCCCCTGAAGTGTATACAAGTAACAATTTTATGATAGAATATTGTTCAGGTCCACAGATGCGGAAAAGTTAGTTTTAGTTTTTAAAACCATTTATTTTTGAATTCTAATTGTCATCTGTATGTTCCAATTTATTGTAAACCTGTATTTTTATTAGTGTTTTAAATGAAACTCACGGTTTCTAGTTAATACCACAATATAATAAAAATTGTTGAAAATTTGACAATTGTTTCCATGATATTGATTTATCGAAACAATTGTCAATTTTTAGAATTTTCAACAATTTTTATTATATTGTGGTATTAACTAAAAACCGTGAGTTGCATTTAAAACACTAATATGAGTAGATTCCACGAAGTATGGGTCGAGACAGTTAATTTCATTGTATTTTTATTGTTCGGTATTGTTTTTGTAGCCCCGAAGAAGGTGACAAATTGCACTGAAACGTTGGCGAATAAAATAAAAGAGTCAAACTAATTATTATTTTTTATCCGCTTCCACTAAACTTTCACAAACAAATTTTCATTCGGATACGAAGCATCATTACGTAATTCAAGTGCTTGTTCATATCGGTTCCACAAAAGCTTTGTTCCTACAGTAATCAGAAACAGTCAATGATAATCCGAATTCAGCGCAAAAGACTTAGCCGCATTCCAACAAGGTTCTGATTGGTGGATTTGTGCTGGGAAACAACCAATGCGCTGTTCCTACAAGTTTCTCTGATAGTTTGCTGTCAGAACAGTTTGCGGATCTTTTACAAATTGTTGGAATCATGCACAGTTACAAAAAAAATATAACTAACCTTTCTTCTGTGTTATTTTTATAATTATTTCTAGAATATTTTAGTTTTCAAGTGTTTGAAGTGGTTTTTGTAAAAAAATGACTGATTTTGAGTCATACGATGTATCGGAGATATCAGAGTTTTCTGACTTTATTTCAATAAAAATGTTATAACTATTTATTTTATATATCAAGTTTTTTGTTTACTTCTCTTATTGGCAACTTCAGGTACGACGTCATTGAGAAATGCAAGAACAACGTACATATACAAGCACATACATATGACATCCTCCTCAGCATAGGATATAATTTTTTTTTATATTTTGTAGATGTTTCAATTGAATAACTTCAAGAGAGATGAAAACCCTAGGCACCAGTATGGTTTGCAAGATATACTGAGACGGTGTTTATCAGTCGAAATTCTAACTTCTGACATTTTATAGTATTTCACTGGAGCAGTAAGAAAGATTACGTTACCTGCATATTAGCAGGGTTGGCAAATATCATGATATTTACATAAATATCTGGTATATATCAGATATATATCAAGTTCAGATATTTATTTGGGTTATTTTTTTTTAATTAAATCTGCTTATAGTAGCCAAGTAAAATCAAGAGCTCAAGTAATTATTTTGATTACAACTTAATTCTTATTTTTTACATAACAATTATAATGTACCCACCTAACAAAAAAAGCAGACATTCTAAAAGTAACAAAAAGCAATGTGTGCTTATGTAATAGGTATTTATGAAAACTCTAACAACAAAAATAGGCAACAATATGATTGAATATTGTTCAAGGTGTCTCGCATATATATCCTATTGATTTTCAGTTGACTAGATCGAGTACAGCGGGTCCTATAAATCCAGATATACATTTTTGGAGAAATTTCGGTTTGTTGCACGATACATCCCCTGAAGTGTATACAAGTAACAATTTTATGATAGAATATTGTTCAGGGCCACAGATGCGGAAAAGTTAGTTTTAGTTTTTAAAACCGTTTATTTTTGAATTCTAATTGTCATCTGTATGTTCCAATTTATTGTAAACCTGTATTTTTATTAGTGTTTTAAATGAAACTCACGGTTTCTAGTTAATACCACAATATAATAAAAATTGTTGAAAATTTGACAATTGTTTCGATGATATTGATTTATCGAAACAATTGTCAATTTTTAGAATTTTCAACAATTTTTATTATATTGTGGTATTAACTAAAAACCGTGAGTTGCATTTAAAACACTAATATGAGTAGATTCCACGAAGTATGGGTCGAGACAGTTAATTTCATTGTATTTTTATTGTTCGGTATTGTTTTTGTAGCCCCGAAGAAGGTGACAAATTGCACTGAAACGTTGGCGAATAAAATAAAAGAGTCAAACTAATTATTATTTTTTATCCACTTCCACTAAACTTTCACAAACAAATTTTCATTCGGATACGAAGCATCATTACGTAATTCAAGTGCTTGTTCATATCGGTTCCACAAAAGCTTTGTTCCTACAGTAATCAGAAACAGTCAATGATAATCCGAATTCAGCGCAAAAGACTTAGCCGCATTCCAACAAGGTTCTGATTGGTGGATTTGTGCTGGGAAACAACCAATGCGCTGTTCCTACAAGTTTCTCTGATAGTTTGCTGTCAGAACAGTTTGCGGATCTTTTACAAATTGTTGGAATCATGCACAGTTACAAAAAAAATATAACTAACCTTTCTTCTGTGTTATTTTTATAATTATTTCTAGAATATTTTAGTTTTCAAGTGTTTGAAGTGGTTTTTGTAAAAAAATGACTGATTTTGAGTCATACGATGTATCGGAGATATCAGAGTTTTCTGACTTTATTTCAATAAAAATGTTATAACTATTTATTTTATATATCAAGTTTTTTGTTCACTTCTCTTATTGGCAACTACAGGTACGACGTCATTGAGAAATGCAAGAACAACGTACATATACAAGCACATACATATGACATCCTCCTCAGCATAGGATATAATTTTTTTTTTATATTTTGTAGATGTTTCAATTGAATAACTTCAAGAGAGATGAAAACCCTAGGCACCAGTATGGTTTGCAAGATATACTGAGACGGTGTTTATCAGTCGAAATTCTAACTTCTGACATTTTATAGTATTTCACTGGAGCAGTAAGAAAGATTACGTTACCTGCATATTAGCAGGGTTGGCAAATATCATGATATTTACATAAATATCTGGTATATATCAGATATATATATCAAGTTCAGATATTTATTTGGGTTATTTTTTTTTAATTAAATCTGCTTATAGTAGCCAAGTAAAATCAAGAGCTCAAGTAATTATTTTGATTACAACTTAATTCTTATTTTTTACATAACAATTATAATGTACCCACCTAACAAAAAAAGCAGACATTCTAAAAGTAACAAAAAGCAATGTGTGCTTATGTAATAGGTATTTATGAAAACTCTAACAACAAAAATAGGCAACAACTAACAAATTTACATTAACTTATTAAGCTAATTAATGGTAACTCATCATCGGATTTGGAATCAATGGAATGTCCTGATAAGTATTCTGGCAAAGTTCTTGATACCTTTGAATTGTCCTCGGAACTGTCCCAAATCTTATTATTTTATTCTTTCTGATTGTTGTATTTAAATAAAAAAGTTAATTTTCCAGCTTTTTCGTTCCAAAGCAAATTGCGGAGTTTCGATTGTACTAGTCCAAATGATGAAAAAGTTCTGTCAAGAGATGCAGTACACGCAGTTGCAGTAAGCAGCTGTTCACATAATGATAAGAAGTATTTTTTATTTGGCCAACTGGAATCATCCATAACAATTCCTTTCCACCTCACCATAGGAGCTGTATTTATAAATTGAGATTCAAAAACATATTTGGGGAATGGTGCTAACATTCAGCTAACAGCTCATTATAAATGGAATAAATTCTGCATTAATTTTATTTAAATAAGTATATGCTTGTTCCCTTTTGTGATTGTGTTTATCTTGCAAATGCTGAAAGCAGATTCCCGGAAGTCAAGCTCAAAACAAATTCGGGGAATTACAAAAAGTAATAAACATAAAAATGAGGTGAGGTTTTTTTTATAAAGCTTATAAAGCTTCTACTGTATGTATGTTGTTTCGTTTTTTTATCATCGAAAGAATAGTTATTTTTCATTTTTTTATAAATATCATGATATATAACAAAGTATAAATATCGTGACATATATCATGCCAATCCTGCATATTAGGTTTAAAATATGTTTCCTGCTAACATGCAAAAACTACTCAAAAAAAAATTATTTTTTTTCAAATGACTGCTGAACACACTTTCTGACCATTCGATAAATTTGTGGATTATTTCTCACTAATATTTGCCATAATTTTGGCAATTTTCCAATTTTTTTGGCTTAGATGACTTAACTGGCCTAGACTATTTATATTAAAAGACAAACAAAAGTAAATATTATTTTAAAGAAATAAATTTATTAAATCTTCCAACAAACCACTATTTGGGAAAATTTTATTTAACCTTCATAGGACTGGCCGGGGTCCGTTTGTACCCCATGACGTATGTTTTGCTGTATCTTTGCAAACGCAAATTTCATCTAGCTGCAGTTTATGAATTATTTTGATAAAATATGATGTATTTAGTAGTTTTTATTGGCTGGTATAAACAAAAAATAGTTTTATATTCCAGGGGTCTCTTCAGACCCCGGTCAGCCTTTTACGTCCGATAAAATAATCCCGGTAACTGTTAGTAAAATCGGGGAAAACCATACATTTAACGTTTGTTTACTCACAGGGAATTTACCAGTTCAAATGGGGGATTCCCCGCACTGCGATATAATTTTTAGATTTGAATATTCGGGTTAGTCTCTTGTGATATTGCGAGTAGGGTACATCGTTTTGAAAATGAGTCAGTTTTTATTTACAAACAATCACAAGGGGCTTACTGACGATGAGATGTTATTTGATAGTGTTATCAATGAGGAAACATCGAGTGACTTAGAAGATGAAGACATTTTCACAGAAGTAGAGGAAGAAAATGATGTAATAGTTGTTGATCAAAGTATAGAGAAAACGAACCCAGAGGAACCAACAGTTAGTAACAGCCAGGGCATTCCAGTATATAAATCTAAAGATGGAACTGAGTGGTCAAAAATTCCAGGAAACACAAAAGTTAGACGTTCAAAAGCTAATATTCCGAGACATGCTCTAGGCCTTACAAATTACAGTTCTGATATCTCAAGTATAAAAGACGCTTTTCTTCTTTTCCTATCTCCGGATATTCTGAACATAATAGTAACCGAAACAAACAGAAAGGCACAAACATATTATGATAAATGGAATATAGAAAATCTGAATAAAATTAAAGTTTTTGTACCTGTTGATTCTACAGAGATTGAAGCTTATATTGGACTGTTGCTTATTCTTGGCGCACTTCACGGATCGAAAGAGGCTATCGATATGCTCTGGTGTCAAGATATTTCTTACTGTCGTCCTATAATTCCTAGTGCAATGTCAAGAGACAGATTCAAACAAATTACTTCATTTTTACGTTTTGATAATTTTCAAACAAGACAAGAACGAAAATTAGTAGATAAGCTATAAGCGATAAGAGATATATTCGATATTTTCACTTCTAATTGTAAAAAATCACTTAATCCTGGCAACCATCTATGTGTAGATGAGCAGCTTATACCATTTAGGGGTAAGGCACCATTCCGAGTCTATATGAAGAGTAAACCTGATAAGTATGGAATCAAAATATGGGCTCTTGTGGACTGCACCACTTCTTATATTGCAAACATGCAAGTTTATTTGAGTAAGTTATTTGAAAAGCAATATAGGCAAACTTTATATTCCTACGTATCTATTATTTTTTAGGAAAACAAGGTAACAAAGCGGAAAAGGGTCAAGGTCAAACGGTTGTCCTAGATTTGACAGACCATTTGGAAGGCGAATTTGGAATAACGACCGATAACTTTTTTACAAGTTTAGAACTTGCTGACAAGTTGTGGAAAAAAAATATTACTTTATGTGGAACCCTCCGGAAAAATAAAACATTTATTCCCAGGGAACTTCTACCGGCATCGTACAAGAAAGAGTTTTCAAGTATGTTTGCTTTTAGGAATCAAAGAACGCTAGTATCCTATGTTCCAAAACAAAAACATGCTGTCATCTTACTTTCAAGTGAGCATACTGATAGTAAAGTAGCTGGAGAAGAACAGCACTATAAACCAGAAATTATTCTTCATTACAACAAAACAAAAGGTGCTGTCGACACTTCAGATAAGTTGGCCAAAGAATATACAGTGCAGAGAAAGTCAAACTGCTGGCCAATGGCAATATTTTCGCATCTTATAGATATCGCAGGAATAAATGCTTATAAATTGTGGTTACTGCAAAACCCGGATTGGCGAAAAAACAGTTTGGATAAACGTAAAATGTATATTTTGGGACTAGGAAAAGAACTCATGAAGAAAAACGTTTTCCGGCAATATAATAATAAATACATTCAGACGAACAGAAAACGGCATATGACAGACGTTTTTCCCGAACTACTGGATGCAACAGAACATAGAGTTGAACAACAAAACATTACCAGGGGGCGCTGCCAAATGTGTCAAAGAGGAAAGACAGAAAATCCAGAAAAATATGTATTAGGTGTAATAACTTTGTGTGCCTAGAACATTCAAAATCGGAGATAGTTTGTAAAAAATGTTAAAATGATATGTAGCTAGTAGTATTAGTGATTAGGGTATTTTGTTTTTTTTCGTGATGATTTTTGACTAATAAATGGTTAATAGTAAAACTTTAATAAAACTTCTTTTCTATATATATAATTTAAAGAAAAATACAGCATTTCTGCAATTTTACACATGGGGTCTTCTCGGACCCCAGTTAGTCCTTTTCGTAAAATTTTGATGTCCGTCTCATGAAGGTTAATTTTTGTATGTTTTCACAACTACGGCTGGCACATAATGATTCACTGTCTAGACAGTGTCCAACATGATACTCTGTTAACTGGCATAGTGCCGTAATCAGTTGATGAGTCAAGTGGGATAACAGGAGTGGAAAACAGCATTGCATCTCTCTTGATTGTGGTATTATAATATAATTATGTTCCTTGTTACACTTTTAGATTTCTACTTTTTCCGTCTCCCTCACTCCGCTTAAGTAAATTATTAAAAGATGACAAGGAGTTTAACAGATTTGTTAGTTCTATGAGATTACTCTCATGCCAAAAATCCTATAGTGTTCCATAAAAAGTTTCACTTCAATAATATTTCACATTGATTTTGGATTTTAAAACGAACTATTTTCTTATATTTCAGTATGAAAGTAGAATTCTTTAATTATATTATTAATAGATGTTCTCGAAATCCAACACCACACACCACTTGCTATTTGAATAAAAGTAAATAGATTCAATTAATATAAACAAAAACCAAATTACCTGACTGCCATAACCAGTATATCCTTGGTAGTTATAATTTCCAGAATATTCTTGGGAATATGAAGGTGGGGGGTACGAGAATTCTGAAGGAGGATACTGCTTAAATAAAATGGTAATCAGTAAAAAACAAGTAATCGGAGCTGGACTCTCAATGCAGATCCAAAAATTTGAATATTTTAGTATGTACATTTGAAATAAAAGATTTTCTCCACTAATCAAAAATTAACCATTCTATTATCGTGAGCTTCTTTTATTGGTATTAATTTGTTTGTATAATTGATACTTAATGATCCAAAAATTTGCATGTAACAATATCCAAAATATTTTATTATTAATAAACATCTAAATATAAAGCTTCATATTATATTAGAACATATCCGAGATTTGTTGATGAGAGTAGATTATCAAAATATTCTAATGCTATAATAGATGATTTATTTATTTCAAATATTTTTCATCAATACAATAAATATTGTTTTGGAAAATATTAATGAGACATTCTTGAGGTTCACAAAGTGACATGATTTAGGTTTCATTCATATATCTATAGTTGTTAATTTAAATAAAAAAAAGGTAATTACATCGAGGAGTTATAATCAATAAAATATACCCAATTTATGGTTCCAAATTGTATGAATCTGCATTAAACACATTGTGCCTTCTGTTGCATTTGAAATTAAAATTGTAATATTAAAAGATATTTTATCAACTTATGATACTTACATTATTATTGTACATGGTGTCCTTTATAAGGCTTAAATAAAAGCCACTACCAAAATTCTAAAACAAACCTAAATAATTTGATTCGTATATACATTAAAATTATTAAACGTGAACAAGAGCAAAAATAATACAAGTTTCACAAAATTTGCAGTTAAACTGACAATACAGAATATATTGTTACTATTCAAATAATTATTGTATCACTACAATTAAGACTTGAGTCCCTCTTCCCTCATATATTTATATAAAACAAGATTGAACTACACGCCATTTTCAATAGCTTAGCTTGTATCCAAACCGACGTGTCAACTGTCATTCTAAAAAAAATGGATCATCAATAATTTGCTTTCCTGTCTACTGGAATATCAGATCAAATCAGTTCACATCAGTTGGTTCCTTTCACCCACTGCAAACACGGATATAGAAAACGTATCCGTGGCTGCTAGAGATGGGCTGCGATTTCACCTTTGTTCTAAGGATTTCACCATAGAGAATATATTGTCTATGTATTTCAACAGCCACTGTGCGCGAATTTGTCGCCGCTCCGCTCCTGTTGCTGGATCGACCCGTTCCAGCTCGTTTAAACATCGAACTAACCATAGAGAAAGTAATAGGAATATATTACTTGTCTATTGAAATAACTAAACAAACAGTTTAAAATCCTGCGACTTTTCGGAGCGGTAGGATTCGAGCACCTTCGTTGAGTCGTGAGCATGTCGTGAGATACTGCGTCGTATATATTTTAATGTCTGAACTAGAACTGCGAACGGAAACTATTATGAATTGGATATGGAACCACAGTGATGAAACTATGATCTTCTAGTCACGAATTTTTACAAAGTGAATACAGGGTGTATTCCGAAATCTCACCTGTATTCTGGCCAGTGGTTCTGACGTCATGAATCCGACGCCATACGCGAGATTAGTGTGACGTCACAATTTGAAGCTGTTCCAAACAAAACTTGTTGTCATAGGAATTTCCATTTCAGTGTAGATTTTTGATTATTTAAGCGTTTCATACGTGTTTTTGAAAGGAATAAATTGTTGAAAAGTAAGTAATCTTTTTTATTCAATATAATAAATAATAGTTTTGATAATGTAAGTTATCCTTCAATTCGTATTTTTGATTTTGAAAGCTATGTTTGAGGTTATGTTTACTGGATTATTTGATTATTGTTAAAATATAAGATAAATAATAGTGATTGTTTTTCTAGTGTCATCAGAACATGTTCAACCTTTTTTAATGATAATATGAGTTTGTTAGTGAAAAATGCTGAATTGAAGTGAAGTGTCCTTTCAAGTATCCGAATGAAGAAAAATTAAAACCACTCTCAAAAGACAGGAATTACATCATTCATTTTGATGAAAATATATTAGTGATAATTGAAAAATATAACTATTATCACCATATGCAAGGTGCATTACATATTGCATGAGAGGACATGTGCTATTTAATATTATGGATACCAAGTGATTGTGGGAATTGCTCGACATCAAGAATGGAAGAAAAATTTACATGTTTTAAAAACATTCTACCTTTACAAATTTGTACCATTTATATTAACATAATAAAATGTTTGCATAATTATAAGTTTTGCTTTCTTTCCTGCTAAGAAAATTAAATTGAGGAAATGTTGCAAATTTACATGATTGAAAATATGCCATTTAGTCTGAAAACTCAGAACGTCATGTCACAACTTTGCCTCAATCAAATCATATTTGTAAAAGGTTCAGAGTTTCTGTTGGTTGTTTTCAAATTTTATTTGATCTGTAGGCTCTTTTTTCAACTATATGTAAACACATTTAATTTTATCTAAAAACAAATAATATAAACAAAAACGTTTCCAAATTTCTTTATTACACAGAGAAATATTTACTTGTAATACTATGGTTTACAGTTAATAGAAAGAGGAAAGTGAGGAATTTCAATTTATAATAGCAAACGTTTAAAAAATCATACAAAGCAACTTATAAAAAATGTAAAGCGAAAGATCTGTAAGGACAAATAATAATGTATATGTTGTAGGGAGATCAATATATACAGTACAAAATCAAACATACAATGAACACGTACAAGTTTGCTTCTACCTTGTTTGCAAAATTTGATCATGTACAAAAAAATAGTTGGCCAATTTTCTTTTCTCCATCCATAAAATGACAGCTACACAAAAAGCTCCGGGATCTGGTTTTATTGTGCTACAAATATTGTATAAACACACAAAATAAAATGTTTTATTTGTAGGTACTATGTCAGCTTCATCCAATTGCTTCTTACTTTTGTATCCTTTGGAAATCTATAAAACTTACAGTTCACTCTGACAATATAATGCTAACAGCCTGGTGGCCAGCACAGTACCATTATTCCTTATGTGAAGAAACCTAAAATTAGATAATACAGAGAGAAAAATAATTAAAACAATTCTATTTCATAAGTTTATAATAGCATGTTTAGGTTAGATAACTCTTTTATTAAAATTATATTGTTATACATACCTATTTTGGCTGGAATCGAACATATCTCTTTGTAAAAGTCTTAGTGTATATCTAAATGCCTAAAGCTTAATACTCGAGGCGAAATTCGCGCTTTTTTGACATAATGTGTCAAATCCAGACTGTTGTCGCACTTTCGCGTATTTCATCTATACTCACAAATGCGAAATTCGCCTACGCGAAAGTGCGGATTAATCGCAAAAAAGTTGAAATGATTTTAACTATATTGCGATTTTCTGTCATTACTGTCATTTATAGTGTCATTTTTTGATGGTTTGTACAGATCATAAATTTGATCTTGAGAAATATTAGGTTTGTGTACATACTACTATAATATCTTCGTAAATAATTGTTGTAATGACAAGCATCCATGACTGGTTTCTTTTGATACAAATTGGTCAAACACAAACAAATAATAATAAAAATTCCAGGTTATGTTATTTCTCTTGATTTATAGGTGTAACCTCATGCTATCGCTCGTCGCTCGGTTTCAGCGACAAATCTGGTCACGTGACCGAATTTTGAATTTCCCGCGGCTCAAAAAAGTAGCGACAAGTCACAAATCGCCGCGATAAAAAGTAGCGACATGTCACAAATCGTCGTGATGGAAAGCAGCGACAACATGGATGCTTTGTATTTATGGGAACACATTTGAAGTTAAATCCTTAATATTGTATGAATGCTGCGTGTATATTGTTATTGTATTCTATTGTAGGAATACATTATTATATTGAGTTGTCCGAAACTGATACTGAAAATATAAAATTTTGTATTTTCTGTTTTTATGGCTAATTAATTTCTGCATTTGAAAGAAACCCAGATCCCAAGAAGTCCACAAACTCAAATGATCCTATTAGATTCTAGAAAACTCCATTGTTCAATATCGCACGTGCACAAACACACTCACTTAAGGAAAGAAAATTGAAACAAAATAATTGATTACAATATATTTAGTTTAAACTAGGATACACAGCGACTTTTCTCATTTCAGTATAAAAATGTTTCATTTATTGATTTAACAATATTATATTATTAAACTAGTCAACATGAATAGTTTGTTTCTTTTCAGTTCTTTCAATTATCACAATCATTAAAAAATTGTCCTTTTTTGTTAATAATAAAAGGAACATGAATTTATATAAATAAACAAAACAAGTACTTAATTATCACAACAAAACATTTAATATATCTGTCATCTAAAAACTTTTACAAACAAAAATGTGGTTAAAAAGTTACATCATTTCTCGATAAAACTGTATAACAAAGAAACAAAATTATTGGTTTAAACGTATATTTTCATACTTTACCAATTAATAATCTTTTAAAATATTTACCTCGCCTGAATCCATTGCTTACAATAATATAACATAAACAAAGAAGTTGCACATAGAGAAAAAACATCTTATTATTTGATTTGTCAATGAAGTTGCATGTCGCTGAGTTCCAGCGGCAAAAACTCAGCATTTTCAGCTTTATTGCAACTTTTTTAAATCGCGGGAAATTTAAAATACGGTCACGTGACCAGATTTATCGCTGGAAAGTAGCGACGAGCGACTGCATGAGGCTACACCCTTTATGACAAACGATACTTGTAAAAATCGCAGAATAGTTAAAATTTCCCGCCGCGAATATTTTTAAATCTGGATTTGACACATTATGTCAAAAAAACGCGAATTTCGCCTAAGTGAGTATTAAGCTTAAATCAGCAGCTATATTCAAAATATAAAGGAATAATATCTGGTCCAAAATCACACCAATGGTATCTAAGTGGATAGTTATGTTTGTTTGGATACAGAATTGGCATAATCTAAGATTATGACGTCACCACTAACAGCGCGAATTTAGCACTGGTGAGAAAAGTATAACGTCAGACTATTTCGGCGAGTGTTTCAATACCCCTGAATAACAAATAAAATAGATATGTTTGTTTTGATTTTTTCTTGCCCCAAACATCGAATCACAAACTATTTTCACTTGCGGACACTTCCACTCCTTACTAATTTATGCATTTTAGTCGCTGCTTTTAAAAGTTATTAATAACACTTGAATTTAGTTTAATAAAGGCATATTCTTATATGAATATTAAACAAGTATTTGTTATAACCTTATTGTAATAACTAAAAGTGGCAATATTACTCAAAATTTCAGTACCTGTTTTATGTGTAATTAGTAGTTTTGTCCTTCTTTAATTACCATATAAAGAGAGATGCGTCATAGATGCGTCAGAGTGTGCTCGACGATAATTTCGATTACGCCGTAGTATTCTAGTAAATAATGCCCAACGTGGTTTGTTCATACTAGAGCCATTACGACTAGAGAGTAAACATTTAGTTCTTTCATCTTGATGAGTTTTTCAAAGACTTTTAATGTCAAAATAAACTTTTAAGTTAATTAATTCAATGTTTTTGGATTATCAAGGTTCATTGGTGCCAAGTTTGTCAGAAAACAGGCGAAATTACCAAGGCCATGTATCTACAATGCTATCCCCACTTTTTGTAATTCATTCCTTATTTGACTACTGGCGCTTAGGATTGTTGGCCGCAAAAATAAACGTGTTCAGGAATTAATAGCCCTCTCTATTGTATATTAATACTCTAAGGTCAATACGCTCATTTAATGTGTATCATCAGTTGGGACAGTTCAAGGTTTTGGATGACAATAGACCGAAAAAGTTATGACTTCATAAACATAGCCACTGACAGTTACTGAGGAAAAACAAATATTTATTTACGTTCATTTTACGTTTGTAATATGCTTAAACATGGCTATTGTTAATTTGTCGAGCATTGCGTAGCAGTTTTGCAATGCAATTAAAGTGTTAATGAAATGTGGAGACAGTTTAAACAGTGGATATGTCTTAGAGATAGAATATATGATGGAAGTTTATGAGCAAAGCAATAAGGCATAATTACTTGATAGTCATCACTGCAGTGTCACTTTACAAATTAAAAAACGAATAAACTTTCAAAATATTACGATGGTCAAGACAAGACATAAGTTAAATAATTGATTTGTTTTCCTTCAGTAACTGTCAGCGGCCATGTTCTGACGTCAAAATTTTTCGGTCTATATAGTAAGAATCCGTTGGAGTTATTGTATTTGTAAAATAAATTTGGTGCTATTATATGAATAATATAAAACGAACAAAAAGATATGTACAGCGAATTTGTGTTTATCATGTTTAACACAAAAACGTTAGCTAAATCCATCCTAATTTTTAAAAATTTTATATTTTCTTTTTTGTAACATACAAAGGTAACCTATCTTTTAGAACATCACCATCAAATCATCTTATTAAATTACCAATATAATATATTTTTCGAGTTATTTTTGACCTAAACTTTTTTCGGTGCTTAATTATCTGAATATTTAAAGTTAAAACTTTAAATAATGCTCTGTGGTAATAACATAATACAAATAAAAAGCAGACATCCAATAACAAGAAAATGGCGTGCGTGACGTTTTCACTAAATGCGCGTAATATTTGAAACAAAAGAACTATTTTCAGCATGCTGTGACTAGCTTGTAGTTAACTTTAAGGGCTTTTCGGAAACTATGATCGGGTTAACCCGTTCATGATCTGAACGTTCGGAAAGTAATCCGGATCACGTTCGCAAACTGAGCGGATCATAATCATATGTTTGGATCCTTTCTACCCTAGTACATCGGTGGGTAAATGCGATCAGTTGAAGGATACTTTTGGAGTGAGTATGTGAAAACATATCAGGAATAAAAAATTTTATGAGGAAATTGTCCCAAGATATTTGCCTGATGGTATGTGAATAGAATTGATTACATGTTTCAGGTGTAACATAAACTTTTCTTTATAGATTTTAAGGCCCATTTCCGTATGACGCGATCAACCATAGAGTTCTTAATAGGTTGAATATATATTGACACCATTTCGAGATAATGGTTATTTGACTGCTCAACAAAAAAATTTCAATAGGAAATTATCATCTATAAGAATTTTAATAGAACATGTTTTTGGCATTCTGAAGTCAAGATTTCGCATACTTAGATATGTGAATAAATATAATACTTTATACATACCACAGCTTGTCTTAGCCTGTTGCATCCTCCATAACTTATGTGCCAAACAAAAAGACAATATTGAGCTGGATGAACCTGTTATGGAAGAGCAACAGGTTGATGTAAATACAATGGGAGATCAAGAAAATAGTGGTATAATGAAAAGGAATTATATTGCATCAATTTTATGAATAGCTAGTATATATATATATATATATATATATATATGTATTAAATAACTTCCGTTTCAAAGCCACCAATATTATTAACAGCTTTCGCTACACTTGAAGTCTATCATTGAATGAAAATTTAGAAAAACATTCACAAAGTTCTTATTAGTTTCTTCATAATTGTCTTTTTTAGCGGAAAATACGCAAATTTTCAGTAAGCCATTTACGAAGAAACTAAAATGAACTTTGTGAATGTTTTTATATATGTCCATTCAATGATAGTCTCTAATTACAATAGCTGTTCATAACTTTATTGGCTTTGAAATCATTCAAAAAATATGAGGAAAATGAGGTATTTCCCTCTCACTTTCCGGCATCCCAACCTTAATATGAATTTTAGGTTTACTTTTTTTAATAAAACAAATTTCCATGTAATTTCAAGAGTTTTATTCACACTGCTCCTACCAGAAAATTCAAAACAAATACCAGAAAATGCAAACATTGAAACATTTTAATTAACTAAAAACATATATTCTCTAACCAAATAATGACAGGAACGGAGGTCAAAAAACTTTCCTTTAAAGTAAGAAAACATATATTATTCTTTGGAAATGTATCATTACAAATATCGTCTTCTCTTGGGGGATAATACTTGGAGAACACATAAAAACATTAATGGTATTTTAATTACAATCAATTACACAGTTTAAAGTTCACTCTTTTGGCTGAGTATTTTTAACAAGCTCCTTTAATATTTGTAGAAATTCTGATTGTTTTTCCATTCTTTCCCGATGACGAATAGCCATTTCTTCCCTTAGTTTTGTGATCCATTCTGGCTCTGAAGATGGCCCAGCCCTTGAAGTTTTGATTATTTGTGGGTCACTACCTCGGTCATTATTCGAACTTTTGTTTTCATCACTTTTCTTTACTTTTTTTTAGGACAAGGGCCTGCTTCGCTATTAGAAGTGTCATTGCATTCTGGCTGTACAATGAATCCTAAGGTATTAGAAGCTATGCTTAATGGATTATTTTCTGGTTCACTACCAAAAATTTCATGTAAACTGTTAAAATAGGGCCAAGATATTTTTCCTCTGCCAGTTTTACCATTATTATCCAAGATTTTTTTATATGTTTTTTTCAAGTTCTTAATTTTAGTTTCAATTTTTTCAGTATTAAATCTAGGGAATTTATTCGCTATTTCTTCATATAGTGACTTTGTTTTATATTTTTTATTCTTAAACTTTTCAAAGTTTGTTCTGTATAGATCTATCAGGTATTTTATTTCATTATCCGTCCATCTTTCTGTACACACTAAAAACAAGTTTCATTTACTTAATATATAAATGTTTATTAAAATGGTAAAATGATAAGTTTTAGAGGGTGGCTGATACAAAAGAGACGATTATTTAACTGCCTGATTAGAAATAAAAAAGCAGCTCTGATTTCAAACTTTTTTATGTTAGAAATGCTTTTTTGATAAGATTTGATCACTGTTTATTTAAAAACATTTACCATTTGTGTCATCACTGCCGATATCACTACTCTCAGATTCTTCTAATACCTCAGTTTGTTGATTTTCCTTTGGTAATGATGCCTTTTTTTGTATCATTCCTGTAAATACAAATAAGGTATTTAATAAATATCGACAAAAAGTTGTAATAGTTTGGTCTAGGTTCATGATATAATAGGTTAAAAGCTATTTTCCCCAATCATATATACCCAAAAATCTTAACTAATAAAGACTGAATTTGTTGTTTTAGTTTTTATTGCTCCTTCTAATTATTTCCAAGAGTTTGCAGAATCTGTCTGTATTCACTTGTTCCATTTTTTAAAACCAAATTTTATTAATACACATTCAAATACCAATTATTTAAATTAAACGAAGAAGGGTAGGTTTTCAGGTAAGTTCTCTAACCTGTGCTTCAACCATTGGTATCGAGAATAGGTAACACTAAACTAGTTAAAAACAGAATAAATATACCTGAATATCCTGATTTTTCTCCTGAAGTACTAGTGGTTCTTGTTTTACCATCTTTTAGGAATAGCTGACATGCCAATAACCTGTTTTTTCTTTCAATTTCTCGTTGCAAATAGTTGTTTGCCATATCATAATCTAAAATATAAATTTTATAATAGGTAGGTAGGAAAGTCTATTTAAACTGATACCTACCACCAGAAATTATTTTTTCATAATCCTCGGTTGATACCATAACGTTGTATCCATTACCATCTTCGTCGGTTAACGTTAACAGATTGGTATCACTCATTTTTTTTTAACTGAAATTCAAACTAAATTTTCCCTTTTGTACAGAAATAATTTTGTCATGCTAATAATTTTTCCCAACCAAAAACAAACTTAATTTTTAGGTTAGGAATTACAGCTGATTAATTTACCCACGTATGAAGCAGGGTTAAAAAGATCACACCATATGACTGACATAGGTTTACTCCGATCAAATTCCGAACACCACATACCCAACCTCGGTTCACTTTTCGAACTACTGGATCAGTAGTCCTAGTAACCGGGTTAATCCGATCACAGTTTCCGAAAAGTCCTATTGTTTCGTTTGTTTTTGTTTTCTTCAAGCTAAAATGTTATTAAGCCTAGTAGTGGGCAGGCTGCTGAGGCTTGCGGTTTTTGTACTTTTTGACTTTTCAATATAAAAAATAGTTTATTGGTATTAAAATTTTCTTTTTGTTTTTTTAAATGAAAACTTATTAAGTGTTTTAAGCCACGTAGTTAGCAAATTGCTCAGACCTGCGGTTTTAATAATTTTTGACTTTTCGATATAGGTATTAAAATTTAAAGTCAACGATGAGTGAAAACACATTAAAGCTTTACAAGATGAGGATGGAGAGAAGTACATGAAAAATCAATCCACGAAACTAAAGTAATAAAAATACAAAGTTTTTGTTAAGTATTAAATTTGACATTTCCACACAAAACAGAACGCGTCGTTCGGAAACTCTGATAAAAATCTCTGTTCGAATTTGGTTTTTAATTACCAAATTCTCCCGTGATTTTATTTCAACTGCCCCTGTATACTACCTTTCGAATATTATGCTCAAAACAGATAACTAAATATATCCTTAATTTCAACAGTTAATATTTCTTTACTTCACCAAAAAAGTCATTTAAATTTACTAACACCTAAGAGAAGCAGATAAATATCGTTTTCTGAAATTCTACTGAATATATCAAAGTCCCCGACATCTTATCTCTTCATAAAAACTCTCGTCCAAACTCTGTTATCTGTATCTACGAAATCATTGAAAACCCCAAAAAAAACATCTTCATAACTGCCAAATTCACTTGTTGTTCGAACGTTACGTTTTAAAATACTCGTATCCCATTGGTTAGACCCGACCAAGTGGATCCTACGTCACCAGACATATAAATGCGGCATATAACCTACATTCGCTCTCTCTTCATCTTACAACGTGGTACAACAAGGTACCTCACGTCGTAAAACCACCCGGCGTGTTGATACGGGGAACAACCATGTGTCCGTAAGCTTTAATCATTTAATAAATCACCGAAGTATGTGCAAAATACTCTCTTTTATCGCGAAAATAATAAGTGAAGTCTTAATTGTCGACGCAAAATAAATAAATTATAACTTCCTGATAATATAAAACCTAAGTGACATAAGTGTTTCATTACAATCATATACATCATTCCTAACGTGAAAAATACCCATTTGGTCCATCGAGTGCATCGTATTTACAACAAAGAAACTACATTCCCTCTAATTAACCCAAAGTAAAAGGGTTAAATTAGAACATGGTCCTTCGAGCAGGATAGAACCAGAAGAAAGTGAAGCAGTCCTAGCGACCAGGAGAGAGCAGTGAAACAGCCCTTGGAGTCCAGAGAATATAGACCCTCAGCGTTCCCGAGAACTCTTCGAGAATTTCAGTCAGCAGAAAACATTCATTAGATAAGGTATTTATCGATAATAAAAGATTTGGTATATTTGCTTATCAACCAACGTAGAATTTTGTAAAAATAGTATATAGGGTGATTTAAATGGCTTCACCTTCATATTAATTTGGATTTATAATAAAAGTTTTTGATATATTTTTCATGCAACATAAACATTTATATTATACAGTGTGATTTAAATAATTTCACCTTAATATTAATTTGGATTTATAATAAAAGTTTTTGATATATTTTTCATGCAACATAAACATTTATATTTATATTATACAGTGTGACTTAAATAATTACACCTGAATATTGATTAATTACAATAACATAGTTGATATTTCTTATAAAACATACATTCATACTCTGTATTTGATTATTGAACTTTTGAAATTTACATGAGACATTGGGATTTAAATAATTACACCTGGATGTGTTTGATTATAATAACTCTAATTGACAAAGTAATTTCATATTTGTATATAACATACATTCATTGTACAGTGTGTCTTAAATAATTACATATTAAGATTGTCATGGAACCATAATAACACTAGTCGGTATTGTTGTGTGAGAAAACCAGGTACAATTACAGTGTCATTTTACCTTGCAACGAGCCGTAGAAAACTGAACAGGCACGGCTGGTAGCAAAATATATTACGCTAATACAAAATAAGCATTGTTCAAACATAGCTATTCATTTACATTTCATGTTAACCATATAATTAATACATCATTTACAAAATGGATTCATTAAAGACGCAACGAGCTAGTTGCAAAGCAGCAGTTACTCGCATTTACAACTGGTTCCATAACAATCTGGACGAGTCAGACAAGTATGCTTTCAAATCCCGAATAGTCAACTTAGAAAAATATTACTCTAAATACTCTGAGATTCAAGACCAAATTGAAACCATAGCCGTAGATACTGAAGTAGAATTCGATGATAGAAGTCAGATTGATGAAAAATATTACTCATTACACTGCAAGTTACAAAATGCTTTCGAAAAGTTGAACCCTAAATTCAATCAAACTAATCAATTCCCTGTACAGTCTCAGAGTGAAACTCATATTAGATTACCTTCCATAGAAATACCGACTTTCTCAGGAGATAGCACTAAATACACTGCCTTTATAGACCTTTTTAACGCACTAATAGTGAATAACACCCGGCTTACATCTAAAACTGAAAAATTCTACTATTTGAAATCGTACTTGAAAGGTGACCCGCTCAATTTAATTTCTCAATTACCGGTAAATGAAACCAATTTAGCGTTGGATTTACTGAATTCTAAATATAATAATACACGGCAGATTGTTACTGCCCATTTTAACCGTTTGACAGCCTGTAATAACATTTCAAAATGTACTGCCCAACAATTAAAAACATTCACGTCCGAAGCTAGATCTATAGTAAAATCATTGTTAAATCTAAATATCAATAAGGAAGAGTTATTTGATGCACTAATCGTTCATATATTAAAAACAAAATTAGATTATAATACAAAAAGGTCTCTTGAAGAAAAAGAGACTGATCAAAATTTAATTGCTAGTGATACCTTTTTTGATTTCTTGGAAAAAAAATGTACAGTCTTGGAAAACTTGTTAACCCAAGATTCCAAACCCGATACATCCCATCATCGTAACCAGTCTTCTAATGTGACCACACCACCCAACAGAGTAACTTTACTTTCAAATCAACATTCGCTTCCCAAACAAAACCCACCTCCAACATGCTCATTGAGCAAGGAAACAGGCCATAAAATTTATACATGCCCCCAATTCGGGATGCTTTCCGTTCCTGATCGGAACAAATACATTAAAGAAAACAAATTGTGCTTCAGGTGCCTAGGTTCCACACACACAGTTACTAACTGTAAATCAGTTAAATCATGTTCCATATGTCAAAAAATACATCACACGTTACTCCATTTAGACAATTATCCCCCTAGACAAAACCTTGACACAAGACCTGTCGAAAGAAATGATACTCCGACCGTCGCCATGGCCTATTCCTTTCATTCCATATTAAATGAACCATGCAACCTACACTCTCTCGCAACACAACCTTCAACTCAACATTCACTCGCTAATCACTCGTTACCCAACTCACTTGAAAGGGACACCTTTACTCAGCTATGTTGTGGTACAACTCGTAGCTCTAACCCCGTCAACATTTCAACATGCTCATTCTGTAACGCTCTCTTGGGCTGCATTTGGTAAAATGAGGGAAGTGTTTAAGGGCAATCTCCCAATGTGTCTGAAGCGAAAGGCCTATAATCAGTGCGTTCTACCAGTTATGACCTACGGAGCCGAAACTTTGACTCTGACAGCCACATCCGCTAAGAAGCTTAGAGTAGCCCAACGTAGGATGGAAAGATCGATGCTTGGTGTGTCACTCCGTGACCGCATAAGAAATGAAGACCTAAGGGCGAGAACAGGAGTCACGGATGTTATCTATCAGGTGGCAAAACTCAAATGGAACTGGGCTGGACATGTGGCCCGCATGACAGATGGACGATGGACAAAAAGGCTGCTCGAGTGGAGACCAAGGACTGACAAAAGAAACAAGGGAAGACCTCCCACGCGATGGACGGACGATATCAGAAGAATGACTACAAACTGGATGCAGAGCGCTCAAGACAGAAAACAGTGGGCAGAAATGAGGGAGGCCTATATCCTGCAGTGGATGCGACAGGCTGATTGATGATGATTCTGTAACAAAGCAGGTCATAAAATTTATTCTTGCCCACACTTCAGAACACTCTCTACACTTGACCGCAAAAAATATATAATAAATAACAAAATGTGCACAGCATGTCTGGGTTTCAGACACACATTCGCCCATTGCTCGTCTACCGGTGTTTGTGCCATTTGCAGAAACAAGCAGCACACTTTACTTCACTCCCCTCACACCCACAAACAAAACCCATCATTGAGACCTTTGAACATAAACCCTAACCACTCACCACCAATGCAACAATCTCCAGAATATTATCGTCAAGAAACGTACTGTTCTGGACAAGACTCATTCACAATACCTTACGGATAACCTCTCTCATACTCATTATACTCATTCTGTGGTGTGACCACACCACTTTCAAATCACAACTTACCCTCAAAAACATTCTTAATTCACAAAACACTCTTAACTCATAAATAAATAATTTTCAAACCAACACTTACACTCGAATAAACGATTCACTTTCATACTCAACGCTCTTTCAGTGCAGGATAGCACTCATGCATTACTTAAACTCTTTCTCGTCAAGAAAACAATCCTTTAGTCCTCTGGAAGAGGACATTGATACTTATATACTAGACACTTAAGAAATACAAAAAAAAAACGTTGTGAAAAACTTAACCTTATACTTAGACATTGAGAAACAAATACTTTAACATTTAAAACCTTGGACGAATTAAAAAGCTTAGACACTTTGACATGAAAATTACTCTTATGTGAATACCTGGATAAAGGTATTGACTTGGTTGAAAAGAAGAAGATACTTGGTTGAAAAGAAGATGATACTTGGTTGAAAAGAAGATGATACTTGGTTAAAAAGATGAAGATACTTGGTTGAAAAGATGAAGATACTTGGTTGAAAATATGAAGATACTTGGTTGAAAAGAAGATGATACTTGGTTGAAAAGAAGATGATACTTGGTTGAAAAGATGAAGATACTTGGTTGAAAAGATGAAGATACTTGGTTGAAAAGATGAAGATACTTGGTTGAAAAAGAAGATGCATGGTTGAAGAAGATGATACTTGGATAATATAAACACTTGGGTGACGTTTAGAAGAAAACGGCATCCCCCCTTACTCATATGTTACTAAAACAATCACATTGACGATACTTTGAAGTCAAAAAGACTTGACAAAAACATTATATACATATCTTACCCTCCTTTTCTTGACGAGAACAGAAATAACTCCTTTACATTAATTAAAACATTTTAAAAACTCATTCTTACCCGCAAAAGAGTCGGGTCCCCTTAACACAAACATCTATAATCATATACAAAAACAATCTCAAAAGAGTTAGAAAAAACTCTCTCATCATACTTAAACACTCGTGGTCACTACCTTACATTTACTTTTATGCTAACTCACACTTACATTATTACTTGCACTAGCATACAATTGCACCTTAATCATACTTATACTCATACTCATATTGGCACTCAAAGCTCACATTCATAATACTTTTACACTTATTCGTACATACTCGTATTTGCATTTGCATTCACATTCATTCGTACTTACTCGCACTCACTTGTTGTTGCACGCACTCGTACTTGCTCTAGTCTCATGAGCATACTCTCTTACAATCACCCTCACTATACAAGTGATTCCCCCGCGTAGAAAGGGAGTAGCGCAAGCTACATTGGAGTTTTCACGTTCTCCGAAGAAAAACGTTCCCTTTCTTACCCAGCACCATTCATTCTGATACAATAACAACCCGGAAAAAATACCCACATGAGCTTTCCATGCTCTCTCATGGAATTTCACACCCCTTCACAACTTGGCCCCCCTTTTTGTTTATATATGCCCGAGGTTCCTGGGTCGTTACTCCTTAAACAAACTGGTACCACAATTGCTTTAACCTAGAGTCGACGCTTGGCGTGACGTAAGTCGCTAGGCCCCAATCGGACCGGGTAAGCCTCTGCCGGTGGCGAATTGCGCTGGTACATAGACCCAGTAGGCCCGAAAAAATAACTGCCGCTTGGCCCTCTCCTATCTCTCTCATTACTTCATCTTTCCTTCTCATGAAACTTAACCCAAACCTTACTCTTCTACAACATACTCATGTACTCTATCACTTACGCTCTCTCCTTCCTTTTATATTGCTTACACTCTTATCGTTTACAACTCTAGTCCATTTCTAGAGTATATTGCTACATTCTTATCGTTTACAACTCTAGTCCATTTCTAGAGTATATTGCTTACATTCTTATCGTTTACAACTCTAGTCCATTTCTAGAGTATATTGCTTACACTCTTATCGTTTACAACTCTAGTCCATTTCTAGAGTATATTGCTTACACTTTTATCGTTTACAACTCTAGTCCATTTCTAGAGTATATTACTACATTCTTATCGTTTACAACTCTAGTCCATTTCTAGAGTATATTGCTTACATTCTTATAGTTTACAACTCTAGTCCATTTCTAGAGTATATTGCTTACACTCTTATCGTTTACAACTCTAGTCCATTTCTAGAGTATATTGCTTACATTCTTATCGTTTACAACTCTAGTCCATTTCTAGAGTATATTGCTTACATTATTATCGTTTACAACTCTAGTCCATTTCTAGATTATATTGCTTACATTCTTATCGTTTACAACTCTAGTCCATTTCTAGAGTATATTGCATACCTTCTTATCGTTTACAACTCTAGTCCATTTCTAGAGTATATTGCTTACCTTCTTATCGTTTACACCTCTAGTCCATTTCTAGAGTACATTGCATACATTCGTGCCCTTACAAAACAAGAACTAGCATGCATCTAGGCCTCTTGTTCATTCATTCATTCATGACGTTAGAGTCCTTACAACACTCTAACATCAAATCCTCATCATTTCTTACCTTCATGATGTTAGAGTCCTTACAACACTCTAACATCAAGTCTTTATCATTTCATTCATTCATGACGTTAGAGTCCTTACAACACTCTAACATCAAATCCTTATCATTTCATACATTCATGATGGTAGAGTCCTTACAACACTCTAACCCGTCTTATTCATTCGTTACATTCATGACGTTAGAGTCCTTACAACACTCTAACCTCAAATCTTATTCATTCGTTACATTCATGACGTTAGAGTCCTTACAACACTCTAACCTCAAATCTTATTCATTCGTTACATTCATGACGTTAGAGTCCTTACAACACTCTAACCTCAAATCTTATTCATTCGTTACATTCATGACGTTAGAGTCCTTACAACACTCTAACCTCAAATCTTATTCATTCGTTACATTCATGACATTAGAGTCCTTACAACACTCTGACACCGACATTAGGTTACTCTACAACCCCTATACACCTATTTACATAGTTACTCTCAAAATTATTCACTTTCATTCACAAACCTGCATCAACACTGTACACATACTCACGCTCCATACCCTTTCACTAACATCAGCATTCGATTTCTGAGAGCAGCCATATCTCACCTCTCTTCCATTCTTCCCGCGCCCCCAATATGTTCGAATTTGGTTTTTAATTACCAAATTCTCCCGTGATTTTATTTCAATTGCCCCTGTATACTACCTTTCGAATATTATGCTCAAAACAGATAACTAAATATATCCTTAATTTCAACAGTTAATATTTCTTTACTTCACCAAAAAAGTCATTTAAATTTACTAACACCTAAGAGAAGCAGATAAATATCGTTTTCTGAAATTCTACTGAATATATCAAAGTCCCCGACATCTTATCTCTTCATAAAAACTCTCGTCCAAACTCTGTTATCTGTATCTACGAAAACATTGAAAACCCCAAAAAAACATCTTCATAACTGCCAAATTCACTTGTTGTTCGAACGTTACGTTTTAAAATACTCGTATCCCATTGGTTAGACCCGACCAAGTGAATCCTACGTCACCGGACATATAAATACGACATATAACCTACATTCGCTCTCTCTTCATCGTACAACGTGGTACAACAAGGTACCTCACGTCGTAAAACCACCCGGCGTGTTGATACGGGGAACAACCATGTGTCCGTAAGCTTTAATCATTTAATAAATCACCGAAGTATGTGCAAAATACTCTCTTTTATCGCGAAAATAATAAGTGAAGTCTTAATTGTCGACGCAAAATAAATAAATTATAACTTCCTGATAATATAAAACCTAAGTGACATAAGTGTTTCATTACAATCATATACATCATTCCTAACGTGAAAAATACCCATTTGGTCCTTCGAGTGCATCGTATTTACAACAAAGAAACTACATTCCCTCTAATTAACCCAAAGTAAAAGGGTTAAACTAGAACAATCTCGTTCAGGGTTAGAAGCCACAATCAGCTGATAAGTGATCTATCTGATCTAAGATTACCGTTTCCGAAAAGCCCTTTAGTCTCATATACTCGACAATCTTTTACACAAATTCTGTTGATAAGTAGAGAACATCTTTATCACTATCAGAATTTGATGATAATCTTTCAATTCTGCCTCAATTAACGTATTATTTCTATTTTTACTCATTTTATGCCGTTTTGGCTGCTAGGGATCTACTTCGGCCATTTTATAATTACTGTCATAGTCAACTTAACCACAAAAATTTAAAAGTGCGGCTAAAGTACGGTAATGTTATCCTTTCTGCATATGCTACGCCAAATTACAACCGCTCCAGACTTGTGCTAAGAGAATACTGACAGGTTAACCATCAGTGGTGCCGCTCGGAATGTTTGCAGCATACTGAAATTCTCGATGAAATGGTACTAAAACGTACCTACAAATGGCAAAAGAGGAGGTTGTATAGAACAAGTAAATTTGAAAGTGCAAAAACGATACTCGTTGTATAAAAGGAAATTACTGACCTATTTCTGTTGCTGCATTTTCAAACTCCTCAATAGTCTTATACCGCATTTGGCATAAAAGAAGAAGAATAGCTGTATGCCTCCTGAAAGGACTAACAAGGCCAAACTGGAGATAAATAAGAAGAAATATAATAGGATGTAAATCAAATATTTCTAAATTCAGAAACTAAGTATATATGTTAAAAAATGAAAGGTAAATTATTTTTCAAACAAAAAATTGAATTGTTATTCTAATTCCAAAAATATACAACTATATATTGGGTATTCAATAAAAAAAATCATCTAGTTAGCTTTGAAATTTTAACAGAAAAAGACAGCAACAAAAACGTATGTGTATTCTTACATCATTCCAAAATGCCAAATAAATGCGGACATATATGACATTTGACAAATCTTCACGTCGACGGTTGTTGCCAGGTTGCCACTACAACATGATTCGAAAATGTACTGAATAACAACGGTTTTAAAAATAGTCGTACTGACGTGTCGAAAGTACTCAGAAGGTATTGAATTCAGTACAAAAAAATCGAAACGGCAGTACAGTTAACCATGCCGTAACTCACTAACTCCGTAACGGAATAGTAAATTGTTGCGTGTGATCGCCGTTAGCAGACATATATGTCACAGTCATGTCACAGTATACCTGTATACTGTGACACAGTGAAGAATGGCAAGCCCGCGTATGCGCGCAGTCAGAAGTGAACCTATAAACGTGCCCGATTATTCATATTAACTCACAAAAAAGACAGAAAAACGCTAAAAACAGTATCACCCAGGGCTGCCACATGCACCTGATCAAATATCCGTAGATTGGTTCGGAAATTTCCGTAGAATTTCCGTAGATCCAGAATAGTGCTTCAACATACAGTCTAGGGTTATCTGAACTTATGAACATCTGATCCTTAATGACCTTGAACGCTCAAGTAGCGTGCCTGTGTGAATTTTGAATTTGTTTATTGGACGATATACAATTTTTCAGCTTCAAAGTTATGGCAACTGTAATTGTTTTTAATTTTTTTTGCATGGAGTAGTCGACTCTGGGTAGGTATTGGTAATCAATGAGTTTCTGGTGCTAGTTTTGTTTATATTAATTGAAGAAAAAACTCTTTCTACTGTTGCAGAAATATGAGAAGGAATTCTAATGTGATTTGTTAATTTTACTAATAAAGGAAATGTTAGTTCATCATTTGCATTTTTAAAAACTGATACTTTGGGCCAGAAGTTTTCAAAACTATCCGAGAAATTTAATTCACATTCTCACTTATTACTATAGGAAAATCGGTAGCCGAGGCTGCAATAAATGGATTTCTTTTGGTTTATATTTGTGGGAATTAAATAATGAAGATTTTTAAGTTTTTCGTCTGTTTTTGGTTATGGTTATATTCATGATTCACGTAAGTTAAACAACCACAAAATACAGATTGGTATATGTCAGGTTATTTACTCTCCGCACTCTTCGTTTTCGTAGTAAGTATTTTATAAGTGGGTAATATTTTGAGAAATAATTTACTCAGAGAACTCGGAGCAAACAGTATAACAGTGCATAGTAATTATTATCATTGTTATTGAAAATTCCGTAGATTTTCGAGACTATTCGGAGATTCCGTAGACATCTTCTGAATTCCGTAGGTCTACGGAAAATTTCGTAGATGTGGCAGGTCTGGTATCACCCAGTATTTTATTTTATCATAATAATACAGTAAAAGTACCACAGGAATTACAGAATAACAGCGCTATCCTTTATAAAATAATGAAACATTTTCAAATTCAAGAATATTTTCTGCAACATAAAATTGAGCCACATTTATGGAGTTTACGCTAGACTATAATAGATGGCGCCATTAGTTATTAAGTAATTACATGTTTTTAATATTCATAAATTTGTTAAGTTCGGTTTTATAAAAATAATATTACCGATTAATGTATTAAAAAAAACAAATAATTAATAAAGCTAATATTACCAATAAATACTTTTAACAAATAACGCGGCGATTTTAAATAGTTATTCAATCTTTTCCAATGTGACACAAGTCGTCAGCGATTTGTCACCGCGACTTTATCGGAGCTGTCGCTATTTGTCGCTGTGACAAATAAATTTTGTTTGAAATCCGATCACCCCTGGCTGCTAAAATGGAGTTTTACAGTGTTCTGAGATAAAATTAACTACTAATAATTTTTATATCATTTTTATTAATAAATACATACAAAAAAATCAAATCAATGACTTATATACAACAGAAAATTAAGGTAGACTTTAACATAGTTCAGAAGGTTTAAGAGATTGCAATGGCTGAAACTGTTAAACAAAAATAGTATATTAAAGTATAAGTGGATAAAGAGGTTTTTCAAACACGCGCGAATTTCGAGCACGACGGCGCAGCCGAGTGCTCGAAATAGAGCAAGTGTTTGAAAGACCAGTTATCCACGAATACTTTACGCTATTTTTTTTATTGGTGCACTTTGGAATCATAAAATATTATTATTATATTATTACTACAAAAAAATGGAAGTCCATCCTCGATGCCCAGCCAAGTTTCGTGAACGTCAAATAGTATTTATTTTTAGTTGACGTTACGGGCTGTCAGATCAATAATCAAAAAGTTTCTTTATTTATATTTAAAGGGAAACAATGTATATATGAATATATAAATACATTTTGCAGAAAAAACCAAATAAGACATTGTTTCCCAATGATAATATACAATTTAAAAACTAATAAAAAAAGTTGTCATTGATACTTACGTTTTTCAAGTTGTTGTTGTTACCATGGGGACTTTAAAAAACGCGCGTGTTTGAAAGTTCGATTTAAACACGCTGACGCGTGCTTTAAAAAGGTAATATGCGGCATCAATAAAAAAAAAATATTTTTTTTAAAGCACGCGTCAGCGTGTTTAAATCGAACTTTCAAACACGCGCGTTTTTTAAAGTCCCCATGGTAACAACAACAACTTGAGAAACGTAAGTATCAATGACAACTTTTTTTATTAGTTTTTAAATTGTATATTATCATTGGGAAACAATGTCTTATTTGGTTTTTTCTGCAAAATGTATTTATATATTCATATATACATTGTTTCCCTTTAAATATAAATAAAGAAACTTTTTGATTATTGATCTGACAGCCCGTAACGTCAACTAAAAATAAATACTATTTGACGTTCACGAAACTTGGCTGGGCATCGAGGATGGACTTTCATTTTTTTATAGTAATAATATAATAATAATATTTTATGATTCCAAAGTGATTCGTGGATAACTGGTCTTTCAAACACTTGCTCTATTTCGAGCACTCGGCTGCGCCGTCGTGCTCGAAAAATCGCGCGTGTTTGAAAGACCTCTTTATCCACTTATACTTTAATATACTAATCAAACTACTATTTTATAACTTTTTTATAAATAATCTTAAAAAGCGAAAGTAATGGAAATAATGATGTATCAATCATTTGAACAAAACTCTTACGCATTAGATATACTCAGCAAATAAGATCCAATACGTACAGTTCAAAATAGTGAACAATAATGGAAAGAAAACCCTAGAAAATCTATCAATGTTTATAGCTCTATTTCTTTGTCTTTCAGCGATGTTGACAGTCGGCTTTGCTTTACTGGCAGCAAATGACGAATTTTCTTTAGCAGGTTTGTCTGAGACCCTGGGGGGATTCTTCGGAGGTTTCTTAGGTGCATCCGAGTCGCCCAAGACGATATTTACTAGGCAGTATTCCATAAGAGCCATAAACACAAATCTGTAATTATAAAAAAAAGATTTAATACCTTTCTTCACCTATTATTATGCCATAATACTTACATAGTACAAACAGACATGAATCCATCTACAGCTTTCAAATAGGAAACTGGAGGAAGAGCAGCTTGACTTTTGGCATGTTGCGTCGACAAAGTCAATAATGATGTTACTCCCAAAGTTACTCTTGCAGGAGCTGCCTCTGGTTTTATCCAAAACGATACCCACTACAATACAAATTAATTTGTTTTATTAATATCTACATTTTTTAATGGAAAACCTTATACGAGTATGTATTGATTAATTTAAATTCTCACAATAAGAATATTTTTGATAGGGTGAGTTATTATTACAACTACTTACAATATTTTCCAAATGCTGTAACGAATCAATTGAAATGTTTTATAGATTTTTAGCCAGTTCTAAGACATAAAGTAATAGTCGAGATTTTAGGAGTGCTTCATAATCAATGTACCTCTAGTTTTTTCAGTGAATTTGGAATCATTTCACTTTTTCTCTATACAAATATGAGGCTGTGATGGATTATACAGAGTATTTGAAAAATTATGATAAACTTACATGTCCTCAAGGACCACTCAATCCTTTAATGTGGGTGCAAGGCATATACGCTTAGTACCTAATGTATATATCAAACTGAGCGAAAAATTATCAGATCCTAACTCTTTTTTATTCCTTTTTAGTATATTGGGGGAGATTTTATTTCCATCAAATTACAAGAAGATTTTTTGGCTTAAGAAGCAAAAAACCTATCGAGATAATAGCATCAATCAAGGGTGACTTTTATATGTATTATTAAATGTTCTACCACATTACAATATCATTTAAAAATGAACAATAAGAAAATTGGACATTTTATACAACATATTCAATACCTAGTTCCTATTAAGGTTTTAATGATGAGAAAGGGAGAAAAGCCATTTCAATATTCCTGTTTACTGATATGAAATAAAAAAGATATTATTAGCTCATTCAACAGAAATGCTTGAAATAACAATTCGATAATTCAGTTATGGAAATAACGTACGGATACAAATGGAGATGCTCGCTTATTTCATCTAAAATTTACAAACTTCATTTTTGCCAGGGCAGTATTAGTAAAAAAAGAAGCTGTTCCGCGAGCTGGTACATGTAAGGGAAATAAAAACGCTGATAAAGTTAAGCGTTTGGTTGAAGATCTGCTATGGTATCTGGAGATATATCTCTTGATACTAGCATAGAGTTAGGATTCATGGAGAATGGGATGTTTCTACGCATACGATCTACAACTCCCTGATATCCTGTTTTTGATATGAGGCAACCTTTATGCATGATAATTCCTCTGATGGTTACGGAGTATTTTGACGCGGAACATATCACACGATCCGTTTGACCTGTTCGCTGTTGATATTCAAATCCGATTGAAAATGTGTGATTTAATATTGGGAAACATTTACGGAGATACGTGCCGACCTCCACAAATTCTAGTGAGCTTCGCAATATACTGGTGCAGGGGTGGAACAATTTTCCGCAGAATATGATCCTAAATTCGGGGTCTCATATGTCAGTTTCGCAGACCCAGTTTGACGGATTCCGTGATACTGAACAAATAATGAACGTGAAACATTTTCCTTAAAAATGATCGTTATTTTTATACTTTCAGTTAAGGTGGAAACTAGTTCTACTTTTATTCATTTTGGATGAACGTTATTTGACATTTGAAGTGTAACCACTCGCGATTTGTTCAGTTTTGGGACTAAAACAGTTTCTTTTGCTTGAGTTTGCCGTTTTGTGTTGATCAAAATGGGTTTTCAATGGCGAGATAAACATACAGGGGCATTCTTAGAAAATTATAGAAAATAAAGCCAATCCATTGAATATAGTTTCACTAGCACCCCAATCGTTTCTGCGTAATATTCACTGACTGACCCACCATGTACGACGTTTCTGATGCATCAAAATATTTCTTAAGTTATTTGTTAATTCTGAACATACTTCACGAAATGCTTGAAGCTGATTGTAATTTTGTTGACATTTTACGTTTTATTTTTACTATCTCCTTACAAACTGAATGCATTTAGCAATAACAAAACAATTAAACGCGAGAACACAAACATTTTTCATCAATAATGAATCAGTCAAACTGCTTCAGTTAAACTGACAGGTTAGAAACCGCTTTAAAGTATACCTCTTCCTTTGCAAAGTGCTATTACTATTCTACCAGTGGAAGTAATACTTGTTATTTGAAATTTCTTTTGTTATAATTTACTTAAGCTTAGCAAAGTAAAATTGTTCAATTACATTATTTAGCATATTAATATTTCGCCATCTCTCGGGCGCAAAATTGTCGTCGACTAGTTAATGATACTTACATCCCTGGTAATGTAAATAACTATTTTGTATGATTTGATGCATGAAAAAATATATAAGCTGTTAAAATGAGCTATTTTCACTGGGGCATCATTGCTTTGCTTGCGCGTTGAAATACCTAAACTGTTGATCGTCCCTATTATTAAACTTTATGATTATATGACTATTACTTACCGACATGATAACTATCAAACATGTAGGAATGTATGTATGAAACAGGTAATATCCCAGTCGTCTTTTCAAAAGGAATACTACTTCTAAGCATGTGAAGTTTCCTACAAAATACATCAGAATTAAGTAAACATTATTCTCTATATAGGTGTTACGAATAACTCAAAAAATATATAAATTGCAGGAACAAATGAACTGTAATTAATTATTGCCTTAAACTTTGCCCACTAACTTGTGATATGGTGCGATTCTTCTTGCTAACCAGTACTGGGAACACATGCAGACTAAGCGAACTCGGAGTTGCAGCGGAACTAACTCTCAACTCTCAACGAATAACTTCGGCGATATACAGTGTCTCGCAAAACAGCATTCACAAGCATAGGCAATAATGAGAAGAATTAAAAATGAAACAAAATCAATTATTGCTAGATTCGTAACATTTTCCCCACTAAAATACATAATCATGCGTTTGAAAAAATAAATAAACATAAAAAAGTACTTAATAAAACGAAACATAAAAATGTATGTTTCGAATTAATATCTTACATCTAAAATAACAGCGATAATTTTTAGGACAGGAAAACACAAATTTACACCGAATACACTAAAAACTAGATAAGAAAGCATATGAAATTGAAGAGGCAATGGAGGTCTTTTTAAGGAACCACGGCTAGTATGAATTACCGCCACGCGGGCAAATTTATCACGTCCATAAACTAATTCCCTTATCCGTCCTAATGTCCAGTGACAAAGAGGAACATTGTCAACTTTTATCAATACAAGCATACCTTCTTGTGGAGCGACTCCATGTGGGCCGAGCCGAAAGTTGTTGAAACGAATGCAAGTACTTTCGTTTTCAACGAGCCCAAAAATCTTGCTGCATACGCTGCAACAACTGCCAACGCGAAAGTGGATTAAGGGGAATTGATTCAAGACTTGGTATAGTCAACACGGTATAAAATTCTTCATACGTTAAAATTTGTTCACCAACGACGCGAGTATGGTGCGTTTTGACATATTTTATTCCTGCTTCCCACCGAAATGGGCTCCAGAGGGAGGACTGAAATTGAAACGAATATTTTCAGAGCGTGCGGCTTCTTGTGAATATTTCAATAGCTCCTTATTGGCAGAAACAAAATTTGTGCCGTTGTCACAATATAAATCGGACACACGATTTCGACGAGCAATAAATCTTTGTAAGGCCGCGATAAATGATTCTGTTGATAAGCTATTTGCCAATTCCAAGTGTAATGCCTTTACAGCAAAGCATATAAGCAGACACAGGAAAGCTTTATGTGAGCGGACACCACGATGTCGAATAGATGTTATAAAAAAAGGACCTCCATAATCAACTCCGACATGGGAAAGGGGTTTAAGGGTAAATAATCGAATTTTTGGCAGGTTTCCCATAACAGGCTGAAAGGGGGCGGGAGACGTTTTCCAGCAAACCACACATTTACGCAGGACAGCGTTAATTAAGCTCGTTTTGGAGACAGTATCCAAAAGTGTTATGATATTAAAAATTGCGTGGTATGAAAACCAGCGGGTAAACATCTTTTGTGAAAAAATCAATTACTAATGAAGTGAAGCGACTGTGGCATGGTAATAAGTAAGCATGCTTCTGATAATAAGACAAATATGAATATTTTAATCTTCCACCTACATGGATCGTACCCGTACACTGTAATTAATTATAGCGTTGGTTAAACTTTGCCCACTAACCTGTGATAAGGTGCCATTCTTCTTGCTAACCAGTACTGGTAACACATGGGAACACATGCGGTCTAAGCGAATTCGAAGTTGTAGCGGAACTAACTAACTTTCAACGAATAACTGACTCCGGCTATATACAGTGTCTCGCAAAAGCAGCATTCACAAGCATAGGCAATAAGGAGAAGAATTAAAAATTAAACAAAATAAATTATTGCTAGATTCGTAACAACAGGTATACTGTGCAAGTGAAAAGTTCTCTTCTCTCTCCTCTATTGAAAGGTAAGGAAAATTTGAAGATGGGAATAAATGGTTGTAAGCTTCTCTATTAGTGGTAAAATATGACGTAACAGTTGTATAGATGAAGTCATAGGGCTATAATTCTAATAATTATCAATAATTTTAAAAAGGAACTCAAGGCAACTGACATCTTGTTTGAAAGGTATTGACAGTGCCTACTCAGCTACTTATACTTTATTAATTTTCTTAGAGCTCAGGCTAGTTTTGATTGAGAATTATATGAATAAAATCATTTATATATTTGACTCAAAGGCAGTTGATTGTTTGAAACAGAAATCTTCTGCTTTATTATAATTACCTATAGAATTATTCTCTACACACAATCTGCGCATTAACTAAAAGTGAAGTTACGGGACTGTTTAGTTATTAGTTTAATTTTCATGATAAAAAACAGATCGGATTATATTATTATTATATAAACAACGAAACTTATTCATTATTAATTCTATCAAAATTTATTGAAAGTCTGTCAACGGTATTGACGACATGCAGTTATGATCTAAAATAAAGTGTCTTATTAGTTAATAAGAACCATTATACGCAATTATTCATATAATTTAACACGGTTTATAAAAATTCATAGTAGTTCGATAATTTAATTTGTTTCTTATCTATTTATTATTTTGTTATTATTTCAAAATTGAATAAAATTCCTTCGAAAGGTTAATTATCTCTCAATACCTATCCTAATTTTTTTTCAGATATTGATTTGAATTAATCATATTCTAAATTTATTTTTAATTCAGTATCTTTCCTAAATTCCATTATTTTCAATTCAATACACTCTTTACTGTACATTCAACAGTCTCTATCACACATCTATTTTTAAGTTGCGAATATCCTCAAAAATTATCAACGTAGTACGACACTGAAAAGTTTTTGATTCCATTCATACATCGTTGTCACACTAGGAAAATGGATGTATTGTAGTTGTTCAGAATTCTCACGAATTCTTGGCAGTTAGTTATTGTAACTCAAATGATTAATTTTAATATTCTATCTGTAAAATCTAAATATTATGTTAAAAACATCAATACAGTTTTAACTTCAATTTCTAGTCAGCAACCGCTCTGTAATTCCTTATTTATTAGTGACAACAACACATAAAAAAATTCTTATCTATCGCCAAAGCCATAACAATTTTTGCGGTAGTAGCGGTTCCCCTTTTTCGGTTATGTTCAAAGGTTGCTAGAGCCCCGCAAGCAAATTTCTTCCCCTCTCGTGGTGTCAAGTACATCCTGGCACGAAATAACCATTACATTCCCCTGTACTTTCCCTCTTACATCGAATGTTCAAGAAAACTTCATTCATTAACAAATCAGAAGAGACAAAAAGCCATAAATAAATCTCGTTAATATGTTTACAAAATATCTACTGGACCGATACCAGCTTTTGTAAGCAGCTCTTACATATTCCAAGCTCAAAGTCGAATAAACAAAGAGTTTAAAGTGGAAACAGTATACTATTGTGCAGTTTATAGGCAGTTCTAAATATACCTGTAAGTCAATAAATTCCATCTAGTAATATAAGAGATATTTTGTTTTAGAAATATCAATATATAAATAAGTCGCAGTCGATTGTTTATAATACCAGTTTTTATTGTTCTCTTCATATCGGTCAGGTTTTGCCTAACTACGTTAGGACAGAACTGTAGTTGGAAACTTTCTGCGAGTATCAATGTAAATCATTTTAATCATGACAGAAAATTTGGCGGAACCCCCTGATCACAGGGGTCATTCTTCGAACCAACCTCAACTGACAACTGCTTCTGACTCTTACCCAATCACAAATAAGTTCTTCTCGATCTTATTCAAATGTTGCAGCTCACTCTTTCCCTCTAAAGATCAAGGTATCCTATTTCCTTCTATTGATGGAGTTAAATTAGAGGAGTACATTTTTGCCGTAGGAGCTAAAATTCTTCCTAAAAACATCTCTTTTGCTTCAAGAATTTCAAACAACAGAGTATGTATTTACCTATCAAACAAGTCATTGGTTGATCACTTTATGGCAACATATTCTAGCAACACAATCAAGACATCCAGGCAAGACGACTCATTACACCAGCAAGCAGAATTACGTTATTCAACGTTTGCCCTAGTATACCACACGGGACATTAGAGACTGAATTGAAGAAGTTGGGTTCAAACCTTGTATCACCAGTAACTTTCATAAAAATAGGAGTTTCCAACCCAGAATACGGACATATTTTTTGTTTTCGGCGCCAGGTATTCACCTCTCCTCTATCTCCCGAAAGTAACATTGCTGAAACATTCACATTAACCTATGAAAATACTCTATATCGAATTTTTGTATCCGTTGATGGCCTGACCTGCTTCAAGTGCAAACAGCTAGGTCATATTGCTGTCAACTGCTGTAATGCACCCACCGCTTCCAACACTTCCGAAAATAACTCAGAAAGTCCACCTAAACCCTCTGATAACCAAGTAGTTCTTATAAAACTCTCAGTACAAAAGATCCTGTAGAAGTATCTCAATCTATTGTGAATTCACAAAACCATCATATTACAAATGATTTACCCTCCACACCAAAAAAACACGAACCAGCAATCAAAAGAACCAGTTCCGACCGGGAAATACCTGAAATTGCGGAAGAAGAAAATCCAACAAACAATATCTTTTTCACACCCGAAAAACCCCCCCCAAAAAAATAAAGGCCCGATTTTGACGCATTGCTGAAACCAGCAAAAGTTTTCATAAATTCTCACGAACCACCCTTTGTTCTAAATTTTGACCAACTGGTGGATTTGTTCGCAAATAGTTACAGTTCACCATACCCCGACTAAATTGCTATAAATTACACTAATGACTTACCCTTACTTTGCTATATGTTACATGAAATTCATCCTCACTTGAAAGATAGAAGCATAAAAACCCGCTGCACCAAGCTTCGGAAAAAATGTGAATTTTTCGACTCGCAACCATCAACTGACTATGAAAGTGACGCGTCAACGGAAGTGAGCAGCTATTAATTTCTTCCAATTAAATTTTTATAAACACTCTTATTATGTTCAAAAACATTCTCCAATGGAATATAAACGGTATTTACACTCACCTAGAATCACTGCAATTACTTATGTCTGAACTTGATCCTTCTATTTTCTATTATCTGCATTCAGGAGACAAACTTTGCAGATAAAACTTACAGTAATAAAAACTATAACGGTTATTTCTTAAATAGGGTCGATTGTCATCCAAATTGCACTTTAGTTTCAAGAACTACAGTGACAGACTGTAAAAACTTTTTTAAACAGTCACTGGCAAAACTGCTGGTCTAGATCTCAATCAAAATTGAGGATAGTGAAAAAAGTGTAGCTGCCTGGAAATTCCTTCCTCGACTTAGAGTTGGACACACTCATTTCTCCCACGGCCACTTAATGACTCATTCTGCGGCACCCATATGTGAAACAAGTCAGGTTCCAGTGTCGGTAGTGCATGTGTCAGTGGAGTGTACCCGTTTTGCTCATCAAAGATAGCGGTATAATTTACCAAATAATATCATAGACATTATCGGAGAAAACTGTGACGTTGAAAAATTGTTACTTTTCCTGAAAGCGGTTAACTTACTGTATAAAGTTTGAAAATCCTATTATGTACATGACTTAAATGTAAATTTATTGTTGGGCGCTAATAACCCTAGGGGTTGATGCGCAATAAATTTCAAAACAAAAAAAAATATCTATTGGCTTGCAGACATCACCTCATCGCCTAAAAAATGTATCAGCAATACATTGCGTAGAGATTCGGGAGATCGGTTTTACCTCTCCGAAAATCAGTTTTTACAAGAGCCTCATAAGAAACCTTCTCGAAAGCAATTAATAAAAATATTATTCGCCGCGTAGGCATATATTTCTCGAATAATTCCCCTTTTCAACCGGCATTTTGAATCAGTCTAATCTAAAAGTTTCTCGGTACTTCTATAAAAATAAAAAAACTGTGTGTGCTGTGTAGGGTTTATCGTCCTTCAATGTAATATTTACAAGTAATCATTATACGTATTAAATTATTAAGTGAGTTTAAATTCCTCATCCTCACCTAGGAACAGTGTTAACAGCAAAATAATTTATGAAAAGAGTTATATCTACAATAAATTAGTTACCAACGGAAGTGAATTAGCTACTCAAAGCTAGTATTTCCAAGATACAGTCAACGGAGGTCTTCTGCAAGGTACCTGAGAGTGAAGGAGGGAAATAAAAACATCTACAGTCCACTCCAAATAAAAAATTCCTTCCCAAGCTCGAATCCTTGCCCAGTAGTCCTTTTCTAGCACATTGTCAGGGAATTTAATGATGGCTTCAAAACAATCCTGATATTATGAATGAGATGCTAGGTCTCTTATTTTCCTACGTCATTGGGTGAAACAGTTCAAACAATTTGGCCAAGAAAAATGTTCATCCAAATTAGGATGCAGAAAAATAGAAAACAAATCTTTAGATTCACACTTCGGTGTTGAACAAATATCTAGGAAACTAGATATTTCGTAAAAAAATTGATGACGTTTTTAATAGACGTGAAGATTTTGTATACAAAATTATGGGATAATGTTACGACCGAAATTTTTGAAATGTTGCTATGTTTTCCGACTAAGCAATTCCTTTTTAATGGGATCATAAATCGGGAGTCTTGTTCCGCCACAATCCGCGTTTTATGCGTAAGTCAAACACCCATTATTCAGGAAAGCTCAATGTGTATAGGACGGAATAATTGTCTTTTAATTAGAAATTTCATCATTTGTAACTTAGGATTACCACAGAGATAAGAAGAATAGAGGAATCAGGTATATTGCAAAATGTATGACAAATATAGCATGGCTTGCTGTACCTATTTAAATAAATGAACATTTTAAGCATCTGATGTAATCACTTTCACCCCATAATGTACTCTGAAGTTACCTATTATGGAAATTGTGTAATAATATTGATTGTGAGATCGTCAATACCCTAAAACCCTCACAAATTGAAATTTATAAAAAAATGTTGGTACTGTTTCCCAAATAATTAAGGCGTTACATACCTAATATTCACTCTGTACATACTTTGTTTGAATTTAGTCGGTGCAACTAATAGAATTATGATTCTATTGAAATTTCTAATATACTTTATGTTACAAATGATAATTACGAATTCTTACCAGTTGAATACACCTGAGTACAATCAGCAGTATTATTTTTAACTAACGCTAGTTGAGGAAGTTCGATATTTTCATCCACCACCAAAGGAACGTCCGGATCCCATTCAAAAATCATATCATCCGTTGTGTGGGATACTGAAATATCACAATTCGTACATAGTTTTTTAGAATGAAATTTATATAAACTCACAGCTTTCCATTTGCAATTTACATTCTTGAGTATCATGCGGGTAAATCATAAAGTTCATAGCACAAGAGAGCCTCAATGTTAACCTAGAATTAAAAAAATGTCAGTAATCGGTATCCAATTTCTTAAGAATAATTTAGATTTCTCGCTGAATCAATAATATAATCTCGTTTTGTATGAAACTACTACTACTACGAAATTCTATAAAATCCAGCGACCGACTTTGGTTTTCAAAGAAACTTGAAAAATTCATTTGAGTGCATCGTTTACAATATACTCTACTCAAATTCATCTGAGTTTTCTGATTTATCACAAATTATTGTATGGATCTTCTTCTGGTGTCTGATGGTTTGAACACTCTGCTAAATCCTAATGTAATCATTAATAAGTTCAGCTACAGTAACCGTTATAACTAAAACCTATTGATATTTTTTTCCTCGGAAATCGTGAATTCAATAAGTTTTTCAGTTAAACATCTGGCCGCAATGTTTGATAATAATATTTGATGCCAGTTTTCCAAGTTTTGCTTAATAATCGAACAGTAAAAGTAGGTAGAGATGGACGACCACGTTTAATTTTTTTGTATTTGGGTGTAATATGTAAGCTGTAAACAAAAACAATGCAAATGAGAAATATTCAACTGAAATTCGAATACGGTAGAGGCAATTCTACTCACTTCAACAAAGGTTCCATTAAATGCATTCGCAATTTCTGTTTTGCCAGTGAAAATTTTGTTTTCTGTAGGATGTTACATTTTGTCTATGACGTATTTTTGTTTTTTTTTGTCCTTGATATTTGAATTGTTTTGATTTTATCCTATTAATTGGTTGTAGAAGTTGGATTTAGTTTCGTGAATCAGTGAAGTTAACTTGTTTCGATAGCTTTTGTATTCTTTTTTCAGATCATCATTGTGTGGCTGCTTTTGCATAAGACGAAACATCTTATTTTTTTATTAATAGAATTTAGTAATCAGTGTTTTTAAATGAAACTCAAGGTCTCTAGTTAATTCCACAATATAATACAAGTTATTGAAAATTCTAAAAAATTGACAATTGTTTCGATCAATTTTTTAGAATTTTCAATAACTTGTATTATATTGTGGAATTAACTAGAGACCTTGAGTTTCATTTAAAAACACTAATATGAGCATATTCCACGAAGTAAGGGTCGAGACAGTCAATTTAATTTAGTAATCCATTCGTAACCCAGGGAACTATTTTGTTGTTTTCCCTACGAATCTGACGTACCTCTGTGCATGCTTCCAACGTATTTGTGGTTATATTGATAAATTTTTCTGTTGCAGAGTCTGGAGTGGATGCAGTGTAGACGTCGCTCCAGGAAATATTGCTGAACATATTGTGCATTTTGTTGATATTTATACATTTTATTATTTTGTTATTGCGTTCTTGTACCTTATTTTTTTCCGGAATTACAGCTTGGAGGAGAGTAGTGTCGTGGTCTTTTAACTGTGGTTTTCAATATAATGGGTAGGATATTTTCGTTCAAATTAGGATCTTTGGATTTACAAAAAATATGGTCTAGGCATGTTTCACTCTTGCCTTGTACTCTTGTAGGTGCGTTTACTGTCGATACGTACCCAAATTCATTTAGCGTGTTCAGATATTCAATTGTATCCCTGTCATCCGAATTACACAGGTTAATATTGATATCTCCCAAAAATAGAGATATATCGGTGTTATCATGAAGGTTCTCAGAAAATTTAAAAAGGTTTGTATTAAACTCTTGAAGGCTGGAGTTTGGTGATCGGTATAAGGCTGTAATGAGAAGTGTGTTCCCCATGTTTACATCAAGGTTGATTTGAAGCGCCTTCAGCTCATTAGTTTCGCTTATAATTATCAATATCAATATTAAAAATTTGAAACATCACTAAAAATTCATCTAAGTTTTTATAACTGCTACGGATATTCATTTACAGAACCTAAAATTAGTGGAGCTCCTATTGATATCAAGGATTTGATTGCATTCTTCGGTGGTATCTATGCTATACGTTTCACCACATACACGCGTGCTGTAGATATGAACACAAATAATTCAGAATTTACAAAGAAAGGAAAAAAACGTAATTGTTGAACACCCACAATAAAAAGTAGTTTATAATAGTAACAAGTTGTAGACGAACCATTTATGCACTTATTAATATTCTGTGTGCCGGAGCAAGTCGAAAAATTTATAAAGTTTTTGCGAAACTATTTTTGAGTTACAGCTATAGCTATATTAAATTTCATATGGTTTCACTTTACTTTATTGCACCTGATGATGAAGAATTATTTCATGTTCCATAAGGATTTCTTTCGAAATGTTTAAATTCCCTGGATATTTCTTTGAGGGGTTCCTTTGGTTTTGTTTTGGGACCTTTTGGAGTTATCTCTTGTGGAGTGTTTTTCGAGGGATTCTGATTCTTTGGTTCAGCTTCTATGGCAAAACATTTTTTACGGTTCTATAAATATGGCACCTCCGAAAGACCGGTCGGCGAAGGCTTCCATTGGCACGTAAGCGTTACACCAACTTAGGAAAAACTCTTCTGCGTAATGATATAGATTCGGATACCTCACTGCATATTCTCTTGCAGCAAACGAGGCATTTTGAAAAGACTCAAAGTAGGTAAAGAGCAATCATATCAACAGCTTCATCGAATGTAAAAGGCATGTTAAATTCTCAAATAAAACCAAAACCGAACTCAGTATAAATAATTTCACGTTTCTGCTAGACATGATTGTTTCCAAAGCCCAAAAAATACAATTTCAGATTAAATCTGATAACATCAATGGATTGTTGGATAACATCAGCAATTTCCGGTTGTCCCCCCCTCTTTACTCTCTGCTACTGAAATGGGATTGGCTGTATTGAATAAAAAATCAAAAAATTACTGAGAATGTGAATACCTACTTACTTTACCATATAAAGTATGGTCTTGTCTTTATATAGCCACATATAGTGATTCGGTATTGTCATAGTTTGAAAAGTAACAGATTTGGCATTTTTGAAAAAAGAATCCGGCCTCCACATTTTTTTCAGCCATTCCACTTCTAGTAATCTATATTCCGTTGTCATATTCTCAGGAAGTCTTAATCTGTGATCTTTCCAGGTTTGAGCAAAAAATATATCCGCTGCGTATGTCTAAAACACATCACATAATTAAGAGATTACAGTTAGAATGAGATTAAAAATAGGAAGATAAACAGAAATATTTTCTTCTTGAATTGTGACACATCTGACAACGGTACTTAGAAGTTTGCAATCAGTTAGTTATGTTGGAAACAGATAAACTATTAGTTTTCCTTTGGTGAAATACTAATATGTATTGAACGAAAGTATGTCATTATCTTATTACTCTTTGATAAAAGGAGTACATAATGAAACCGTAGAAAACAAACGTAAATAAGGTTTATTACTAACTAATTCAAGTTGCCATAGGAAAAGGGCGAGGAATACAAGTGTTAAGGAACTTATCAATCATGGAAATCATGGAATTCGTCTGTCTTCTATTGCCCAACATATTCTCTTAGTTCGTTGATTGTGATTATTAGTACGCAGGCTGTAAATGTTATATATAAAACGATACTACTTAGGGTAGAAACCCCAGTAGTCGACACCTTAGAAAACCCTCATCATTAAAAATAATGCATTAGTTCACGTTTATCCTCTATCTATCAAGGACAGGTCCCTCTAAAGTCATTCTGTGTTTAATTTTGGATGTAGTAATGCCTCCTGGGCGATAGAGGGCAGTCTTCGCCAGATAATTCCTATAAATTGAACATAGTCACTTTTCACCAATAGTCGGACGGCAGGCTCCCGCAGTCGGGCAGCGACGTACCAGTACTCGACCTACGCGGAAATAGGTGTACCTAGGAGGTTTAGAAAATGTGGAAATAAAACCAAAACGCGTTGGTATAAGAACAACATAAAATATATTTTTTATAAAAAGTATTTAGAACAACAGAAAATATATTCTTTGTAAAAAAAAATAAGTACAAACTCTTACTGAAATACAGCTACTAAACACACAATTCACAAATGAAATCTTTGTCGCAAATTTCCTCGTACATTCCTCGTGCATTTGAGATGGTACCATCGTGTGCACATATCACAGCCAATATTTTTGAGGTCATTGTCCTCGTTATCACTGTATAATTCTATATCGCAGGAACAACATTTTATGCGTTTTCGTTGAATCACTTCTGCATTGCTTTCTTCTAACTGGCTGCTTGGGATATTTTGTTTGAATTGCTTTTGAACTTTTCGCTTTGCCTTTCGAGTCTTCATAATCCTTTTTCTCTACATTTCCTCTCGCTTCGTCTCCTTTCGTTTTTGCATGTCTTCCTTTCTCTTTTTAATAGCTTCAGCTTTTTACTGCTTAGCATCTTCTTTCTCTCTTTCCAATTGCCGCCACATGTCGCTTGATATTGCATTTGGTATCCTTGGAGTATCTTTATTTTTGACGTTTTTCTCTATTGGTTTTGGATAAAACAGCATAGTAGGTACTGGATTAATGGGTGGAGTTGACACGACGCTCAGGATTTCCACTTTTCTGTTTTCAGCAGCCTTATCTCCAATTTCTTGTACTTCTGAGGAAGCTGTTTCAGTCTCTTTCTCTTCGGAGGAACTCTTAGCATTAGTATCAGAGGGAATGTTCAGATCAATTTCTAGTCATAGGATATTTCAATGCACAAATCAGAAAGGAGGAATATAACGAAAATATTGCAGGCCAAGAAACAATACACGAAAAGACAAATGACAATGGCTCAAGACTCTGCAATTTTGGGATAAGTACCGACACTTTCATAATAAGTACCAAATTCAGACATAAAAAGCAGCATAAAGTGACATAGACAAAACCAGGCTCCAAGGAAGGGAATCAGATAGACCACGCACTCATATCAAGAAAATGGCCGAATGAAGATACTAAGAAACGTTAAAACGGGAAAACGTAAAAAACAATGGAACATAGATAATTTAAAAGAAGAACATACGGAAGAACACAATTTCAAAATCTAATTATAATTTAAAATAATTTTATTTAATAGGGCTTTTTTTTACTTTATTAAATACCGCACATGCACCGCCACCTGGCGCCGCGAAGGAATCTCAGTACTTTCGCAATAGGCACCTGTTCAGTTTGGTTACATTCTCAGTTAGGCATGTATGAATATGAAAAAGCCGTGCAGGAAATAAAAAAGTGGAAAATCATGCAAATCTGTAGCTAGCAGGTTTGGAATAAATAGAACTACAATTATGTTGTTTTTGACTTTAAGTTATGTTTTACAGGTAACTGCGACGGTTATTTGGTCAGGTGTCAATCTTCAACAGAATATATTAACGAATATATTTTTCTTTAAATTGTTCTTTTTAAACCGTAAAGAGGAGAAGAAAATGCGTGTAATAACGTATAAGGCAAATGACAAGATCGCGTATGCATGCTTAAATGAAGTAGTTTCGATATTTCCCCCTTTAACCCTACCAATTTATTTGCATTTTTTTAATATTTCTATAATTGCTATGAAATAAATTCCTCCTCTAAATATTTCAACAATAAATGAATACTCTAAATAGTCTAAAAGGCTCTCACCATATAATTTCATATTTTACATTAGTTTTAAATGATTTCCAATCAATATCGAATTTTGATAAAAATATTAGGTTTGAATAAAATTATTTTAAATAGATTTTTTGCTTTAAAGGAATATTTATGGAATCAACTTTTAATTTTTATGAATTTCGGCTATTATTTTATATATTATTAAATATTGAAATAATATGCGAGCCTAATTAAGATTATCGATGTTTAAGGATGAAATTTATATTATTTATCTGAAGGTATAGCGCGCATCGGTGCTGGAGTGCCAGATAAGTGTCTGAATTTGCGGTTTAATTGACCCCGTTTTGAGGGTCTTCGAAACCACTTAGTTGTAAGCCCTTTTGTATGATGAAGTCGTGTTTAAACAAATAACTGGTGTAAATTGCGTCCATTTTTTCGATGACGAGGTCAACCCCTATTTTTTACAACGCTGATGGTCGCGCTGTAGGCCAATAACCCTCGTGAATTACTTAGATATATAGAAATCTTTTATATCGCCAATTTTGAAACTTCTTCTTGATGATGAGCAAGAGGTAAAAAATTACCACTTTCACCCTCTATAGCTACCCTGAATTATCGCTTTGACTTGCGCTTGTGAAGAAACGTGATGTATTTTAGGATGGGAACATAGAATATATTTTGTCAATTTTCTCCTGTTCTATCTGTCCTACTATAAATAACAAAAACTATCGTACCATTGAGTTTTCGTCGATGCTGTCCAAACCCATGACAGTAACATGAAAATGAACTATAGTTGGATTACCATCACGTTTTGGTGGCCTCATTTTATCATATTTACTTGGATCGGTGGGGAGAATATCACGGATAGTCAAACCAGTACTAGAACAACAACAAATTTGATATTTTTAATACGGAATGTCCGCACAAAACTTAGGATGAAACAGGGAGAGATGACGCAACTTTTGGAAAATGCGCCGGAAATCTACTGTTTTGAACTAAACGTTGTCCCAAACTCATAAATAATTCTTTCGGTATCAAACTTTTATTGAATAACATCGACATAAAAAAACTTGAACATTTTTTAAAAATAAAATAAAATACAAAATTCTGATTTTGGCAATCTCTCGCACGTCCCATGGGTGAGGCGACGCATTGGGTGTGGGAGAGATTGCTAATACGAGCTCAACATTACATGGTAACTTTTCGGCAATTGTTTTCTTTCCACTGGGTATGCAGTAGTATTTAAAGGATGTGCACGAATCCATTCCGCTGTCGATTTGATATTTTCGTAGCTCTCCAAACGTCCTACGTATTTATTTTAGTCAAAAGTTTCGTCGTCTGTGGAATCGTTTGTAGAAAACGCACCATTTTCTTCAGAGGAGGAACTTATCAAACGTCGTTTTGCAGAGTTTGTTCTAGCAAGGTTGTTTGTCCTTAACTTCTTGGGTATGTTTTCTGTGATATTTTCTAATAGTTTTTTCTGACATTTTATTTTTCTTACGATTTTCTACTTTTCCCTTCTTCAATCTTTTTTCTTTCTTATCTGCAACAAATGATGAATCAGTGAAGTTTTGTGCAGACTGTTTTCTTCGTTTAATTTGCTTGTTGGTTCTGAGGACTGGCACTGGCGAAATTTTATCCAGAATTTTACTAGGTATCCAATAATCCACACCAAACGGAGAAGGTCTAGGTTCAAAACGAGTTGGCGAAGATGCGCATTCTTGTTCTTCTTATTCTCGGAAAATCTCTTCTATTTTATCTTGTTCTGCCACACTTTCTGGATTTTGGTTAAGGTTATTTGATGTTAGAGAGGCATGTTCAGGAACTGCTGAGGGTTTCAAAGGAAAAATTCCAGTTGCGAAAAACCCTGAAGCTCCAGTCTGGCTAGTTGCTGCGCGAGTCCACGCTGTAGCAAGCAGTACACCGAAATTTCTACGCTCAATCTTCTTTTGGGGATTGGCTCTAATGAATTCATCACATGCATTTTTAAAATATATTTTGAGAGGCTTAAAAAACGCACGGTCTAATGGTTGAAGAAAGTGCGTGGTGTGACTGGGCAAACACAGCAATATAACGTAATTTTGAACCGCAGTCTCCAACATCTCGTAAGAGTTCATATGCGATCCATGGCCATCTTAGAATAAGAAGCATTTTCTAGCAGGCTTTTTTGGTAAAAAATGGGCTAGAAACCATTTCATAAATAGATCTTCGCAAATTTAAGCTGACTTCCGTCTCATTTTGTTCACCCATCCTAGTGGCATGTTCTCTTGCCAAATTTGTTGCAACTTGACACCCTTGAAAATGCAGTACGGCGGCATAAACTTTCCCTCCGCGTTGCAACATGCCACTACTGTTATGATCTCACCTCGTTCTTGCGATGTAACTAATGGACGTCTTTACTGTTACTGCGTTCACAGCTAAAACTTTACCAGGTACATTGGATAGACCGGAGGAGACACTGGCAGTAATGCTCAGTACGAACTTCCCGGGATTCACTGAAATACAAGTCGAAGCAACGAGCGAAATCAGAGAGGAACGGCAAGTTGCCCGCGGTCTGGCAACTCGTGATAGCTGGACTTGTGCAAAGTCCATAGTCACATATGGATCTGTGGCATGGGCTATTCAATCTTTCAATCCCTTCAAGGCGCCTGGAATGGACGGAATTTACCCCGTACTACTCCAAAAAAGCGCCGACATAATACCTCCAAGACTTGTGAATCTGTTCAGACTAAGCCCAGCCACGGAGTTATACCTACGGTGTGGGAAATCTCCAAGGTGGTATTCATACCAAAACCTGGAAGACCCTCTTACGATACTGCAAAGGCTCATCGTCCGATAAGTCTCTTGTCATTTCTTCTTAAGGCACTAGAGAAGATGATAGATAGGCATTTGAAGGTCAAGGTGCTGGGCGACAAGCCGCTGCACCCCAATCAACATGCCTACCAAAGTGGCAAATCTTGCGAAACAGCCTTGCATAGCTTGCTGAGCAAGATAGAGCAAGCCATTACTTACAAAGAAGTTGCACTGGCTGTGTTCCTGGATATCGAAGGAGCATTTGACAATACTAGCACTTGCTCAATATTGTCAAAGCTGGAATCCAGAGGCACAGACAGGACAATCACCCGATGGATAGAGAACATGCTAAGCAGCAGGAGAGCACAAGCATCCCTGTGTGGTGTCACAAGAGAAGTGAAGACAGAAAGAGGATGTCCACAGGGAGGCGTTCTGTCACCAAAGCTGTGGAATCTGGTAGTCGACAACCTTCTTGTCTCACTAAACGAGCAGGGGCGGTATGCTCAAGGATATGCTGATGACATCATCATTCTAATACGTGGAAAACACGTGGGCATCTGCCTGCAACTAATGCAGAGGGCAATGTCCGTAGTGGAGAGATGGTGTGATGCGGAAGGATTGTCTGTCAATCCCTCGAAAACCATCATGGTACCATTTACAAAACAGCGAATCGCAGAGATTACTAGTGTGCCAAAACTCTTCGGCAATCAGATTAAGGTTTCCAGGGAGGCAAAATATCTAGGAATCCGGTTAGATGACAAGCTAACCTGGAACAGCCATCTAGCGAGCATCACAAGCCGTTCTTAGATTACGCTAATGACGATGAGACGAGCAATTGGGTGCACCAGAGGGCTAACTCCGACAATGGTAAACTGGTTGTACACCAGAGTAATCAGACCAATGATGGTGTATGGTGCGATCGCGTGGTGGCCTAAAGTTCAGCAAAGCACAGCCGCCAAAACGCTTTCTAAAGTGCAGCGAGCTGCGTATCTGAGCATTACAGGCGCTATGAAGGGCACCCCAACCGCTGCATTGGAAATACTGCTAAACATCCCACCATTAGATCTCTATATACAGGGGGAGGCTAAAATGGCTGCATACAGAATGCAGTGCAATGGCAACTGGTGCAAGCACCATGCTATGAAACATACTAAAATACACGACAACATGAAGTGCGACATCATCGAAATGCCACCTGACAGAATGCCCAAGGTCGTGGAAACTGAGATACAATATCGTGTCAACTTGAATGGCAGATCCGAATGGGCCCAGGGAGAACCTAAACGCATGTTGAACAGTATCACTTGGTACACCGACGGGTCAGAGACCCTAACGGGTACAGGAGCAGGCGTTTACGGCGTCAGACCCAGGCAAAGCATGTGTTTGCCTTGGCAAAATGACGACCGTATTTCAAGCAGAAATAGCTGCACTAATCAAATGCGGCAGAACATGCATAGATAGGAAATATAACAAAAATACCATCTATGTGAACACGGACAGTCGGGCGGCCCTTTTGGCCTTAACAAGCCACAGCTATACGTCGAAACTGTCACAATACTTTGAAAACCTTGGCAAAAGACAATAAAGTAATTCTTACTTGGGTGCCAAGCCATATAGGGGTAGCTGGAAATGAGGGAGCTGATAAGTGTGCCAAGAAAGGAGCTCATCTCACTCTCATGGAACCAGAACCAGCGTACGGCGTTTCATACAGCGCCATACGAAAAACTGTTTCCAACTGGGTATCACTTGAACACCAAAAGTGCTGGAACAGAATCAAGGGACATGCTCAGTCCAAAAGAATGCTAAAAGGACCATCGAGTTCCTACGCAGCAAATGCTTTTAGACTGGGTAGGAAAGAACAGCGAAAAGTGGTAGGATTCATAACTGGCCACTGGATATTCAGCGCACACCTAGCGAAAATGGGGATTGAAATAACAAATCCCATTTGCAGGATGTGTGGAGAAGTAGAAGAAACCGCAAAGCACGTGGTCTTCGATTGCCCTGCCCTGTGCAGAAGGCGAACCTCCTGTCTAGATATCTTCCTAGGCACAAATCAGGAGGGAATGCAGGAAAACATAGTCCGACGAATCTCAATGTTCGCTAAGAATTTAGGATAGGACTCTGCTTAATACCTGTCAGTGGAGGTGCACAATAAGCCAATCAATGGCTAACCCCTCGAGACTAAAAAAAAGGTACATTGTTTAATTGAAGCCCTGATTCGTCCATATTGAAAATGTTTAGAGGTTTATCAAGAAGGTGATTCTCTGTGAGTATTTTCCTCAAAAGCTCAAAATATTTTTGCACCTCTTCCTTGTTCATACCTCCGGCTCGGTACATGGACACACCTTCGGCCTTTCGAATGCTCAAAGTGGGATTCCTTTTTAAAATTGCTTCAGCCAATCATTCCCAGCCATCTTTTTATCTTTATTGAATCGACTTTGTAGACCCATAGATTGTGCTAGATTATAAACTATCACCCTGAAATTTTTAAACGTAGGCGCAAAACCTGAGGCCTATAGTTTTTGAATATGGTTACACAGCTTTCTTTCTGCATCCTCACCTAAAAAGCATGTCCCTCCCATACTGATACCTTTGATGAATTTTCGTTTCTCTAAGCGTGCACGTAGTATCCTATCAGGGATGTTGTTATTGCGACCGACTTGTCTGATGGGCACCTTGTCTTGAAGCACAGCGTTCACTGCTCTCGTCAAGTCCTTCTGCTACTCTTACGATTAGTGTAAAAAGTCTGCATTTTGGGTCTGAAATTAAAAAAAAAACTATTGTACATTATTTGTCCTGAAACGTCATCTATCCCAAGCCCATGGGATAGATGACACACGTGTTTAGGTTACAACAAATTCAGAGAGATGGCGTTAGCTTAGTGAATATAGCTTTTATAACTGAACTTCAAACTACATTCGTCAGAACGTCGACTTTTAGCAGATTTCTAATAAATAGTGGATCAAATTAAACACCTTGCAAACATCTTCAGTACTTACCAACTATATATCACAAAATATCTTGTAAGTATATCACACTTTCAATACGGCAAGAGTAAACCGTCTGCATGCACTTATCTTGGGCAACTGGCGCCGCGTGCACTGAAATCGTGAGTTATCGGATTACGTCGTCTCTCCCACCGCGTCATGTCTCCCTGTTTTACCCTATACAGGACCTTTATCAGAAATTGCATCCAAATGCTGAACCTATGAAAATTCATTAAGGTACTTCTGTTTTGTTTAACCTATTCGCCTTCCTCTACTTCCTTCTGCCGTTTCAACAATCTATACATTATAGTTTGTTTCCAAAGTGATCTGAAATATTGTGTGAGCGATTCTTCATTCAGTTTTAAGGCGAAAAGTTTTCATAAGTATATGTGGTAAAAGTATTATCATTAATTGCCTTTTTGTAACAAATGGACTATAATTGAAATTTATTCAGACCACAGCTTTCTTCTAGTAAAACTAATAGTTTTTTGAACTAATTGGAAAGAACTTGTTCAATGTGCGTGACCTTTGGAGTATTGACAATTGCGCATTCAAACCTAATATTTAATGCAAGACTCAAACAATAAATTTCATTATACCAGCAGTTCTGATCTAATTTGTGTTCAGTAGATAACGATACCTAATAATATGCAATTTTTCAGGGATTATTCGATGATAATGGTGAAACTTCTGCTCATCTATAAAAAAACTGTTACTGTTAGAACTTCACAACTCGATAACTACTACTACTACTCTATAACTATCCGTTCCGTATGCCATATTGCACTCTATTAAGATAATGGAAAAATGAGCATCCTGTATCTCATTAACAACAAAACTCATCGCAATGTATAAAAAAGGTATTTGTCTAGCATTAATGAGACATTGTGTGACGGTTACTGAACCAGAAGGTCACTAATAAGGTTAATCAGTAAGAGTGAACCACGATTCTTTAGGGAATATGTTTAATTGGGTCACTAATAAAACACGTTCAGATTAGAACGCGTCAATGTTAACGGTGTTAACGGACTGATGAATATCGATTCAGCATGTATAAATAGTTTAGTTCTGTATAGTAAACATTAGTTGTATTTTATACTCGTAAGTGTAACTCTAGTCATCGACATATTGTCAGTGGTCACGGTTAATTGTTATTTGTGTTAAATATAATATATCACAGTGAGATTTTGAACATATGTTATTATTTCGTTCTCACAGATTGGAAGTAAGTATTGCCCTAACTAATGGTCTGAAATATAAAATAGTTTAGTATGTGGTACGCTTACCTCTAATCATCACATGACGATCCTGCAAACGTTTAACTGCAAAGTTTAATTTCAACAAGTGTATGGACCTTTATTTGAATTTTGCGAATTGGCTGAATGGAAAAATAGGAGGTAATTCAACGAAGCAAGAGGTCCAAGACACTGGTACAGCCAACAATAATTTTATAGTACAGCATGAGAGTTTCACGACGTAGATTATGGTATTACTGTATTTTATAACGGTGGCCTTTATATTGAAATTCATATGATCTTTATGGAAAACTCATCTCAGACAATTGAAGCATAGGAGTCCAGAAGACAGTAGGAACGTTAAGTGTATAAAATTGTAAGATATAATCAGTTTTTATGAACGAATCGTATTATAATGTAATGTAATGTACCTAGGCCTAAACTTTTTTTCAAATGTCAATTACGTGGGAACAATTTGAATATAACTTATAATCAATTGCCGAGGAAATAAAAAACAAGAGAAAAGGATTTTAAAGAAATAAACTACTAAAAATCCAGATATACATAGCGAAATAATTAAAAATATAGGAATTCTTTATTAGTTTATTTCGTAACGTGTGTTGTAAGAAGCATTTTACGCACGATTGGAAAAGATAGGTAGCGCGTAGCGGCGAGTGCGTAATTCCGTGAGTGCGTAAAATGCGTTACAACACGAGTTACGTACTATACTTTACCTACGACCTACTTGTTAAGGGATTTAAAGTACAAATAAAAACGTACATCCTCGATGCCAAGCCAAGTTTTATAAAAGTCGCTCCTCGATGCCCAGCCAAGTTTCGCAAAAGTCCATCCTAAGTAGTATTTATTTTTAATAAAAATGTATGTAGAATTACCGGAATTGCATAAAATAGCGTATACACCTCTCGAATAAAGTGACATTAATCCCTTAGCGGGATTACTTTCCTCAGGAATCAAACACCACCAGCGGGATTAAATGGGCCACTTTAGTCGCTTGGTGTATAATATAGTATTGTTTACTAATATGAGATACATTCAGACAGCTAAAAGATGCGGATTGAATGAAACGGAACCAATTATAATATAATTCCAAATAACTCCTAGTATTAAATGCAATCTCATATCTAATAAACATGCGATTTAGTTTACAGCCGTGCGTTTTGTTTTACCGTGCGTAATAGACGTCTTACATTGATTGCCGACTGTGTGTTTTTGACTACTTACAAGAGTTGTAAGTAACCCATTACGCACGAAATGAAAAAGTTTATGCACGAAGCCGCGCAGCGGCGAGTGCATAAATTTCATGAGTGCGTAATGGGCTTACAACTCGTGTAACGTACTATACTTTTTCTACGCCCATTCATTTTCTTCCATTAAATAAAAAAAACATCGCAATCATTTAAACTTTATTATAATAGTTGTTAACAATTGAACAATTATTGTAAATCGATTGTGCCTTATTATTTAATGGTGATGAACGGTTATTTATAATTGTATTATATTTTGTTCAAGAAATTGACAATATAAATGACATGACATATTTTTCATAGCATGCTACTTAAGAAAACGTGTCCTATTTTTAAAGAAATTGCATAATGTGATGCCTACATTTAGGGGCATCACTCTTTCAATCCTAAATATATCTCGCTAATGCTAAAAGTTTTTATGTTTTTCAACTGACTAAATTTGTGTAAATAGGCCAAATAAAGTCTTACGTAAATAAAAATTTGATTGTAATTTAATTAAGCCAAGAAGTTTAAGTTTTCTTCTCGAAACACACGTGTATGTTATGAGATCTCATTACGTGCATGTTATTGTTAAATGTCATTTACAAGGAATGTTGACAGTGCGATTTTTGACGTTTACAAACATGGGGGTAGAAAAAATAATTTTACAAAACTAGTAAATAAAAATTGGAACAATTTAGTTATAGTTCAGTAAGATAGTTTTAGAAATTATTTTGAGAAAATTGGAGATAAAACTTCTAGATCGTTTCATGCGTTAAATTGTAATATTAAAATACCAACATCGATATTTGAGGAGATTGACACCTCTATATTGTAAATAATAAGCAAACAGGTAAAATGGCCTTCAGTATAAATGATTTCTTTGATTTTCCAAGTAAGGTGCTACCCACTGAGTTCAATGGTGAAGCGGGTAAGCTACAATCATTTTTGGATTCAGTAGATTTATTGCAATTAAATGTAACAGGAAGTGAAGAGAACGCAGTACTATTAATTAAAACTAGATTAACCAGCAAGGTAAAAGGTTTGATAACTACGGAAAATTCGATTACGAGAATTAAGAACAAACTTAAGTCCGAAATAAGAGAAGATAATCCAAGTCTTCTTTTGGCAAAGTTGAACAAAGTACGTCAAAATGTAACAAGTTACGCGACGGTAATAGAAAAGTTGGCGGAGAAATTACAGGCAGCATATGTGCCGGAAGGTATGCCAGCGAATCTAGCAGAAAAATTACACAAGAGAAGCGACAGTTAAGGTAGTTACGATGAACGCCACGGCGGATTTTACTAAAACGATTATAGCAGCTGGAAATTTCGAAACTACGCAGTGTCAGTGGTGTCAGTTGAAGGCATATTAAGCCAGCAACAAATATTACACTTCAAGGACAATAAAAATTTCTTATGAAAACCAGGGTTCAAGGAAGGATATTTAGACAATACAACCACGGAAATGGATATGTAGATTACCACAATAAAGATAGAAAATTCAACAGGAACAGCACTTACAATAATAATAATAATAACGTAAGAATATGTGAGATAAAACAGAAAATTGAAGAAATGGGCAGATAAATAACACAGTTAAAGAACGGAAACTACCAATTAAGGATGGAAAATATGGACCTAAAGGAAAAAACCGAATTATTGCAAGTAAACATCACCCAGACCGAGAAACATTTTAGAAAGAAGAATTCGATAATACATGGCATAGAAGAAGGCAATGACGAAGACGAGGTACAACTAGAAAATAGATTAGAAGATGTAATGAGGAAGATTAACAACACAGTAGATGTTAAATCAGATATTTTAAAATGTAAAAGAATAGGAAATAAGAACAGTAACAAAAATAGGCCAGTCCTAATGCAGATGAAAGACTTGAACAAGAAAGTAGAAACTTTGAAAGGAACGAATAAATTAAAAGGAACAAAGATATATATTAATGAAGACTACCCAAAAATTGTACAGGACTAAAGAAAACAGCTAATGAAATATATGAAGCAGGTGAAAGAAAAAGGAGCAAAACCTAAGTTAATTGATAAAACATTACTGATAAATGACAACGTATATATTCTAAAAGACCTATAACAAAGAAAAAATCAGTTAGAGATACATACAGGATGGAATAAATCAACATTTAAGGAAAATAACAAAGCTAATCAGAAAAATGTTAATAAAACCTTCAGTGATAAAAGTTTTAAATAACTTAGAGGTGCATGAATTGCTAATTCTACATTTTGAAAATAACCGTATCTCATTTCGGATGAGCGTACTGATCAGAAAAAGATTGAAATTTAGCGAAGCCTCATCTACCGGAATATACAACTTCGACTTAGGACGAACGTTGGAAATGCCTGATAAGCTTTCGATAAAATTTGAGATGAAAAAGAAAATGAAAATATCTGCAAATGATTATATATTTTAAACGTGCACGATAAAGGAATTTATAGAAGAAGGTAATATAAGATTAAGAAATGTACAAGTATGTATCTGCGAAGAACCAAAGATGATGGAGCATAAAGATTAACCTCAAGAGATCTTATAAAGATATTACAATGTTTGGAGGACACGTAGGATATAATAGATTATTAAAGAAAATAAGAGCGAATTTTAAATGGAAAAACATGGAGAAAGATGTGAGGAAGTATGTAAAGAATTGGCATGAATGTCAAGTAAATGAAGCTAAGCCTCGTCATAAAGAGAAATTTGTCATTACGGATACTGCAGTTCAACCATTGGACATCATATATAGACACAATAGGCCCTTTTGTAGAATGTAAAAATGGAAATCGGTATTGTATTACGATACTGTGTGAACTGACAACATATGCGGTAATGATACCGGTCAGAAACAAAGGTAGCAACGACAATTGCGAAAGCGATATTTGACAACTTTATACTAGCCTATGGTTTAATGAAAGAAATAAGGACAGATCAAGGAACAGAATATAAGAACGAAGTAATGAGTAATAAAGCAGAACTGTTAAAAATAACAACAAGCGTATCACCACGAATCCATAGGGAGCTGTGAAAAACTTCATCGATCGTTCAACGAGTATGTAAGAAATTTTATAAATGAATCTAGAGATAATTGGTGTGAAATTTGTGAAAATGTTTCCATATTGCTATAATGCAACACCTAACACGTATCAGGGATACACTTCATTCGAATTAGTGTATGGTAGAAAGCCTAATATACCGGAATGTTTGAATACAGAAATTGAACTGTGTTGTAAATTTGAAAGGTACGATAAAGAATTTTGCTAAAACATAAGTTAATTAGAGTAGATAAGAGTGAAAAAGAATCTTCACACGTAAATTTTAATATAGGAGATTTAGTAATATTAAAGAAAGATGTAAGAACAAAGTTTGACCCCCATTACCTTGGCCCATTTAACATAACAAAAATAATAGGTGTAAACTGTGAAATTGTATCTCAATATAATAAAAAAACAGACCGTTCATAAAAACCGTCTATATTTGTACAATAACCTTAATATTTGTGAACAAAGTGTGGCGGAATAAACACAATTACAACAAACAAACAATCAAGTTAATAAAAACAATATAAGACAAACAAATAATTCAGTGATGAATAACAAAACAGTGTAGATTTAGTATCGAAAAATTATCAGGAATAATTTCCCTCCTCCAAGAGGGGATGATGTGACCAGTATTAAACCAGAAGGTCACTAATAAACTTAGAAAGGTTAATCAGTAACGATAATAAACTGTAAAGCAATTAACCCGGAGAAAGTTAATATTTTTCAATGTAAACGGTGTTAACGGACTGAAGAATATCGATTCAGCATGTATAAATAGTGTAGTTCTGTATAGTCAACATTAGTTGCATTTCTTACTCGTAAGTGTAACTCTGATCATCGACATGGTTAATAGTTATTTGGGTTAAATATAATATATCCCAGTGAGATTTTGAACATATGGTATTATTTCGTTCCCACAAATTGGAGGTACCTAAGTGTTGCCCTAATTAATGGTCTGGAATATAAAATGGTTTAGTATGTGGTACGCTTACCTCTAATCATCACAATCGCCCTCAACAATATTTCAGATTACTCTGTAAACACCCTGTAGATAAGGGGCGCTTGTAAACAAACAATAATAAAGACATCAGACAAAAATATAGTCTCACATTCTACTTTAATATGATCCTTATTCGAAAGCGGAAAATCCGAAAAAACGTGTCCAAACTTTTGACACAGTTGCTAACAAAGGCTCTACTGGGCTTTCGTTTGACCATTGACTATATTATAACGATGTACTTACGCTAACTCTTCTCTATCCTGTTCCATCCTCTCCCTATCCGGTGTTTTCTGTGGAAAAATATCAAGAGGGCACAATCTAGAAAAAACCAATTAGGATAAATTGCAAACATATAAGGAGGCTTATGTTAAATCGATATACAAACAAACAAAATAAAGAATATGTATTCGCTTACGAGTAAAAAGTAGCCTTGAAATTAGTACAAAATCAATTATAAAAGCGAATGTGTATAGGGTATAAAACGAACATGAATGGGTCTCATTTAGACGAGAGGAAAAGATGGAACCGAATGGTTTCCTTCGTACGTGACATACATTTGCATTCGTGAAATAATTAAAATTTTATTGATTACGAAACTGTTGCTAAGGCTTTTCATAATAACTACTCATACGAGGGATGTCTGGTCTCTGACTTAGACACCTTCATCAATCAAAAATCAACAAGTATATAACGATGTTTACTTAACTATTTTAAACTACAAAAAGTATTGATTCCAATCATATATATAGAGGGTGTCACGTCTATAATTTTCACCACCAAATATTTCGAGTTTTGTTCTAATTTTGGAAAAATGCCACAACAGATGAATTTTAACCAACAGGGGCTGTATTTTTATGTAGTTTCAAACTTCTATTTTCATCCCTATAGCGCCCAGAACCACCCCTTTAAAATCCTTAAATGGCAAGGGGTGTCAATCAAATCATCATTTGTATGCTGCTTTCATTGTTTATGGAACTAATTGTTCTTAGTTTTTCAAATAACAAAAAATTTTGGTTAAAAGTTAAAATTCTTTTGATTATTCTCAGTCCTTCCTGATCCATAACTCTGTTACTATTAAAATCCCAATTATTAAAATGGTTTATTACAAACAAGAAAGAGTTGAATTAGTAAAACTGTACTATCAAAATAATGAGTGTACTTGTGTCACTTTAACCATGTGAAACAGCAAGGAAGTCGTCAGTATGTTACACGTTGAATTGTATTTTTTTAAGGAACTGGCTGTTTCAAACATAAAAATATGATGAGCGTGAGCGCCCTATTGGAAATGACGCTGTTGAAGTGGCTGTTATTAGTCATATTTTCTTCTAATGGATAACAGGCAATTATCGAGAAATATCGCTCATGTATCTGGTGCATCAAAAAATAGTATTCGTCGGATTGTCAAAAAACCTAAATTTCATCCGTACAAGATTATAATGGTAAAGAATTGAACGAAGATGATCTGGATCGACATTTGCAGTTTTGTGAAAATTTCACTCAGCGATTGAATGATGACGCAGGTTCACTTTACAAGGTAAGGTGGGGTAAGAGCGTAACAAAATAAACGTTTTTAAAGATTATAACTAACTTTTCCGCATCTGTGAGATGCCCTGAACAATATTCTATCATTAAATTGTCACTTGTATACACTTCGGGGGATGTATCGTGCTAACAAACCGACATTTCTCCAAAAATAACCAAAAATGTCGTCGTCGTCGTCGCCGTCGTTGTTGTCGTCGTCATCGTCGTTCTCGTCGGCCACTTTTCCTTAGATGTCTTGTTAGCACGATACAGACTCCGGAGTGCAGTAAGTCACCCATTTTATGATGGAATATTGTTAAGAACGTGTCACAGATGAATCCTATTTGGCTCACCTGAGCCAGTAGAACTGGTGCTATGGTACTTGAAGTACGACATTTTGTCATTTTTTGAGAAATTTCAGTTTGCTAGCATGATACTGCCTCCGGAGTTTAATAAGTCACCAATTTTATGATTGAATATTATTCAGAACATTTCATTAATGAACCCTATTGATTTTCAGCTCACCAGATCCAATACAACAGGTGTTACAGTACTTTAAGTACGATATTTTTGTCATTTTAGGAGAAGTTTCAGTTTGTTAGCACGATATAGCCTCCGAAGTATATACAAGTATATACAAGAGTTAGCACGATACAGCCTCAGGAGTGCAACAAGTCACCAATTTTATGATTGAATATTATTCAGGACGTCTCAAGAATGAACGTCTCAAAGATGCACCCTATTGATATGTATTCAGCTCACTAAAGCCAGTACAACGCGCGCTATGGTACTTGAAGTACCCAATTTTTGTCCTTTTTGGAGAATTTTCAGTTGTTAGCACGATACAGCCTCCAGAAAGTATACGATTGTTCAATTTTATGATTGAATATTGTTCAAGGTCTCACAGATGTACCCTATTGATTTTCAGTTGAATATATCGAGTACAGCAGGTCCTATAAATCCAGATATACTAAATTTTTGGTTATTTTTGGAGAAATTTCGGTGTATACAAGTAACAATTTTATGTTAGAATATTGTTCAGGGCCACAGATGCGGAAAAGTTAGTTTTAATCTTTAAAACCGTTTATTTTTCCTAGGTATTGGTAGTGTTTAACTTGTTCCAGTGCTTCTGTATCGATTCTTATATTAATCTTGGTCTCTTCTTTTCGAATCACCATTATTTTTGTTTTATAGTTGTTTTCTTGCAACTCTTTTTCGTTCTTTGCATCGTCTGCAAATGCTCCCTAACTGATGTTAACTCTTTGTAGTTGCAAATGTCCCACACATATCTTTTTACTTAAAACAGTGCATCTTTTTATGATCTCGTCTCGTCCATGATGATGATGAATAGTAATGGACTCAAGCTTCCCCCCTGTCTTAATCCCATATTTGTAGTTAATCCTTCCAAAATTTGGTTGTTTCTTATAACTGCATTCTCATTGTTTTCATAAATATTTTCAACTATCCTTATAACTTTCATACTAACTCCTCTCTCGGTCAATATTTCCCATACTTTCTCTCTAGGTACTCGATCAAAGGTTTTTTCTAGATCTAGGAAGGCCACGAACAATTTCTGTTTTCTCCGTAATGCTTTTTCTGTCATCTGTTTTATTAGTGTTTTTAAATGAAACTCACGGTCTCTAGTTAATTCCACAATATAATAAAAGTTATTGAAAATTCTAAAAAATTGACAATTGTTTCGATAAATCAATATCATCGTCAGAATGACAGAAGTTACATTTCATTTTATGCCTACCTGATGTTTAGTAGTTATTTTTGGCTAGACCAAGAAGTAACCTAACTTGTGATTGGCTTAATATATGTTTATAAAAAAAAGAAGAAGATGTGATATTACAAATATAAACATATATTAAGCCAATCACAAGTTAGGTTACTTCTTGGTCTAGCCAAAAATAACTACTAAACATCAGGTAGGCATAAAATGAAAAGTAACTTCTGTCATTCTGACGATGATATTGATTTATCGAAACAATTGTCAATTTTTTAGAATTTTATTATATTGTGGAATTAACTAGAGACCGTGAGTTTCATTTAAAATTACTAATATGAGCATATTCCACGAAGTAAGGGTCGAGACACTTAATTTCATCTGTTTTATAGTAAATACATGACCTTTGGTCCTTCTTCCCATTCGAAATCCACTCTGGGATTCTTCGAGTGTATATTCTACTGTTAATATGACTCTATTTTCTAATATTTTTTCCATAATTTTCATCGCTGTGCTAATTGGTGTTATTCCTCGGTAGTTATTGCAGTCTTTTACATCACCTTTTTAAAAATTGGCACTACTAATGCCTTCTGCTAGTCTGTTGAGAGTGTCCCATATTCTATAGCTTCATTGAAGATATGAAGCAGCATATCTTTTCATTTTTGTCCCATATTCTGTATCATTTCTGAAGTTACTTTGTCATATCCAGATGCTTTTCCACTCATCAGTTCTGTAGTTCCATGTTCTATCTCTTCTTTGCTAATTTTTATTTCTGTTTCTTCCATTATGTCAACTTGTACTTTTTCCTCTGTATGTTCTGAATGATTTTTGAGCAGTTCTTGGTAATATTCTTTCCACCTTTGTAGGATTTCCATTCTTACTTTCAACAAAATATATATCTGGCTGTTTTTCTGTTCCCAAAATTATATTATCTACCAAAGACACATAAACAAAATGCTCCCCTTCAACCAATTGTTAGTTCAATTAATTCAGTTACTTATAACATTTCTAAATTTGTAGCTGATATCCTCAAATAGGTTGTAAAATTCCACTAATTATAATACCAAAGATACTTTTTCATTTGCTGTTGCTATGAACGGCAGAGTCATTCCAAAAGGTTACGTCTTAATATCATTAGATGTTGTGTCTCTATTCAACAACTTGCCTTTGGGTCTGGTAGTGGAGATTATGCAGCCTGAGTGGATTTTCACTGAGGTCTGCACAACTGTTTCTAAGGACAACTTTTTTCTCTCATTCGATTTATATTTAATAATACTTATTCAGTTTTAACAATAATTTTTATTCTCAAATATTCGGAACTTCTACCAAATCTATTTACCAGACTTAAAGATACAACACCTATTCTTTATAATACAAGCGTTATTTACGAGATACCTTGTGGTGAATGTCAATGCTCATATATAGGTCAAACATCACTATGGCTTAAGCAGTGTATAGTTCTATTCTGGGGTAAAAATGCTAGGTCACTCAAACAACTACAAGAGCCGCTTGTTTCTGGAAATGTATAACGTAAAAAGAAAACCAAAAACATCATTAACTACAAAACTGACACCAACCAATTAAGCAGCATATTATACTGTAACATTTTAAATCTACTGTTAACATGTATAAGATACACACCTTTGAGTATCATTCAAATGAAATGATTTGGATTCATATATACTTTCAACTATTCTCTTCACTATATTAATTGATTACAAGCAAAAACTAACAATAATTAATAATAACTCATTTTATATTTTTATACATTACCGTTTTGTACCAGTACTGTTTTAACTATTGAAATGTTTGTTTCCTCTGAAGACATACTCTAATATCTGTAAGTTTTTGATCGAACTGTTTTGTTTTGTGATGTAATTTTAATTTTACAATGTTATTTTAGTTCACTCCTGATGAATCTGTGACATATAGTGAAATATTCAGAATTTAAATAAAAGGAGTTTTAATTGTCTAGCGACCGCAACCACACGAAAATGCAACAACATAAATTTCGTATGAGTGTATATACAGTGTGGAACAGCCAAATGGAATAAATTCGATAACGAATAAATGAGAGCGTGTTGGGAAAAACGCTTGGACACGTCGATTTGTAGTTTTAGATGCGCATTTTTTTCAAAAAAGAAAATAATTATATAGGGTGTGTCATGTGACAGTGGCCGATACCAACTTTCTTATTTTAAATACAACCCCCTGTATATTATTAGTTTTTGGATTCTTCAGAAAATTGTAGACATAATTCATGTACAATGTCCCATACCTATCTTCAACTGTTTCGGAAATATTAAGTGTTTTCAGATGTATTACAAAAATTAACATTAAAAAAAGAAAATTATTTTATTTCACAAATAATGTAAAAAAAAACAAAAAAACATTAATTTCAATGTAAGAGATGTTCAAAATGTTCATCGCGAACGTCTTGGCAACATGCTAATCTGGTATAGAAATGTCTTCTAACGTTACTCAACATCTCAGGCGTGACTGATCTAATCTCAAGCGTGATTCGTCTTTTTAAGTCATCTAAGTTGAGTGGTTTAGTTTGGTATACAATACTTTTGACATATCTCCACAAAAAGAAGTCTAATGGCGTCAGATCAGGAGATCGTGCTGGCCATTCTATCGATCCGCGCCTCCCTATCCACCTATTTGGAAAATTTTGGTTCAGGTACTGCCGGACATTGATTTGGTAATGGGGCGGTGCTCCATCTTGGTGAAACCATAGTATATTGGTAGGAACTTGTGGGTTTGTTGGATCAGGATATAAGTTTGTCAAAGTTGGCACGACATTATTTTGGAGCAGTTCTAAATATTTATCCCCATTCAAGTTGCCATCAATGAAAAAGGGACCTACGATATGATTTCCAACAATTCCTGCCCAAACATTAACTTTTTCAGGATATTGCGTATGTTCCTCTCTCATCCAGTGAGGATTCTCATTAGACCAATAGCAGCAATTTTGACGATTGACATGACCGTGAAGTGTAAATGTGCTCTCATCAGAAAATAAAATATCTTCTAATTGGATCATATTGTTATCTAACATTTCCATCATTTGTTCACAAAAATACGTTCTCCTGTCGAAATTGTCTTCCATTAGCTCCTGAGTCATTTTATAGGGATGCATTTTACTTTTCTTTAATATTCGAAAAATTGATGTGTGGCTAATGTTGAACAGTGAGGCTTGCTTTTCGACCAGAATTATGTGGGTTTTCTTGAAACTCAAGAATAACATCCAATTTCGTATCATCGCTTAGTTCATTGGCAATTACTTTTTTGTCTGTCTTACATGACCAAGCTCGGGATACTGTTTTTCTATTTTGCTAATTGTTCCTTGGGATATAGGCGGCAAATTTGGAAATTTTTCGTGAAATAAGCGAGAAACTTCCATTTGTGTCCGTGTGTTATCTCCATAGCATGGTTATTTTGTGCATTTCAGTTAAATGAACCATTTTTCTGATATTATTACGTACAGTTAACGAAATTCATACGACAATAGCACTGACACTGATCATGCGACAGACAAGTTGTTAAGGCTGTGAGTTTCATACGAAAATAAACAAAACTGTTTTTGTATTTTTTTTTATTTCATATCAGTAAAAATGAACGCATTAATGGTTTTTGCTTAATATTAAGAGTTAAATGGGAAACAAGTGTTGATTATAATGTAGCAAATTTGTGAAATAAAATAATTTTCTTTTTTAATGTTAATTTTTGTAATACATCTGAAAACACTGAATATTTCCGAAACAGTTGAGGATAGGTATGGGACATAGTACATGAGTTATGTCTAGAATTTTCTGAAGAATCCAAAAAACTAATAATACACAGGGGGTTTTATTTAGAATAAGAAAGTTGGTATCGGCCACTGTCACATGGCACACCCTATATAATTACTTTTTTTGAAAAAAAATGCGCATTTAAAAATACAAATCGACGTGTCCAAGCATTGTTCCCAACACGCTCTCATTTATTCGTTATCGACTTTATTCCATTTGGCTGTTCCATACTGTATGTATAAGTATATTTACATATTTCGATGGCTCGATCTCTGATATTATTCCTAATTCCTTCTGTTCATTGTAATGCTGGTTCTCCTCTCCTTCTCCTATTATATGATTTGTATCTATATGCTGTCTTCAGCCATCTCGCCACCTCCATTCTCATTACATGTCCGTTCCATAATAGCTGCCTGGATTCTTCTCTTTCTGCGGGCCTTGTTTTCCTTCTGATGTATTCTTTTCTGACATGTTGCATTTTCGAAATATTACATAGTTTAGACATCCATTTCCATTGCCTTTATCATCTTTTTTTCTTTCTCTGCAAGTTGCCAGCATTCACACCCGTAAGTTAGAATAGGCTCTACAATAGTTTCGTAGATCGTCAATTTTGTTTTGATTTTCCTTTCAGTTGACCAAAGTTACGAGTTTAATAAATGTATGGCTCCTTTTTCTTGTTGCGACTCATATCATAATATATAATAAACTTATCGAAACATTTCTTTTTATTTCAATAGGGATGCATAACAGAATAACATGGAATGGTGTCTAATTAATACTTTCATCCACCTCTTGTATCTCTCTCGAATCAGAACAAAAGATTTTAGACAATACGTGTCATTGATTCTGGATGATAAAGGGAACTTTCAAGAGTACTAATAGGCTCTTGATATGAATAATTGTTAACTCCAGCATTAATGCGATATTAGTTAATATTAATTTTTTTATGAAAAGCGTTTTTCAAGGCTCTCTTTTGTTTAAAGTAGCTTTATATGTAAATGTAAATACACAATCCTTGTAGCAGAAATACTTACGATATATCAGCATCGATGGTATCATGCATACTGAGAAGAAAAATAATGGCCGACAGACTTTTCATATTAGAGTAAATATTTTCTGGAACAATAAAAACATTAACTAGGATATTGTTCTGAAATTATTTTCAATATTTAGAAGGACTCAAATGGAATATGACTTCCTTGGCAGTTATTATTCAATTAATAAACGCCACGCCGTTTTATTTACTTATTCATTAAGAAGGTACTTTATCTGACTTCTATACTTTTGGCCCCAAAATATGATGATTCAGCCCAATATGCCTCTTACGATAGTAAGTATTTGAGAGTTCCGGGATACCCGTTGTCTCAAGTTTTCCATAATTCAGTAATTTTTACTTGGAACATGTATTTTGGTGAGATGATTATGAATTTGGATTTCAATTTAGTTTTGCTGCTAGAGTGCCCAACTAATTAAAAGCGTACTAAATATAAATAACGATAACTATGATTGGAAAAGGTTAAGATTGAAATTTATCAAGGTTGACTAACTAAGGGATACTGTTTCGATTAACATGCGCAAAAATTAGCCTTGAATGATATTTCATGTGATTATTTAAAGCATATTTATAAAGAAAAGGTGGAAAATCCATTGTGAACCTGTTTGCTGAAGATGTATTAGACTTTTTAAAGAATGCAAACTTGCCAAAAATAAACTGTTAAAAAAATAAACAAACAAAAAAAATTAATGTCTAACTAATAGAAATTTATGTTAAAAATAAGAACTTTCAACGAAATTAGAATACTGATTACATTTTTCGATGAAAATATATAACGATCTTTTATTTGTTATAAATAAATATTAATAATTATTCAATTATCTCTTATTTGTCTGCTCACGAGAAAATGATGGAAAACAGCCAAAGGTAGTTAACATTTTTAATTTTTTAACTAATCGAATACCGCTTGTCGTAATTTTTTTATCGATTTACATTGTTTTACTTTCAATTAATTATTTTCAGTTTTTCAAGACAATTGTAAGAAAATTGTTGCTGTTGCCTTAAACGATCGCTTCAATGTCAAATAGGGTCCACGTGTTAAATATACTAGCTTTAAATTTTTTCAAAATTTATTGCCACAAGGTATGAAAAAAATTTCTACATTTGAAGTAAATAATGGGCAAAGCGCCAAAACTAAACTTTTGAGTAAATCAACTTTTTGTAAATAATGTTGCTGTATTTACAATATAGAATTAATAAAAAAAACGTTGATAATTTACAGATAAAGGTAAGACTAATTAAAAACACTAATAAGACTAATTACTGATTAAAATTTGTAATACAAAATACAGAACTTAAAAAAAAATAAAAAATGTTGATTTCATGAAAAGGGTTAAGTGCCACAACAAATAGCGTACAAATGGGATATGTCAGACATTAAAGATTGTATTCTTAATATTTTTTTATTCAACACTACAAAAAAGTTAGTTAGAAAATAATTGTTAAACTAACAAATTTTGGAAAAATGCTTTATTTTCTTCTTTAATGTATGGCAGCACCGATCTTAAATTCGTTTTTTTTTCTTCGCTTATTCTGCTGGTGCACTCTAAAGGTTCTAAATTCATAGTATTAATACTTTGAGTGTTGATGCTCTTTTTGAAAACTTTAGTAACCTTCCATGCATCTAATTCGTTAAGAGTTTCTCGTATCTTTACTTGTCCAGGATCATCTTTGCTTATTCTTATCCATTGTGCTTTAGAAATTTTCAAGTTTGTGGTGTTTAATGTTTTTTCAGCTGCAGATTAAAAATTAAAAAAATCTTCTTGTTGCATCAAAGCTACCATGAATAGGTTGTTTGGTGTAGCAGTTGCCATGAGCCGGACCAAATCCATAGGCACTTGACATGTCTTCCGTCGTCTTCTTTTTTCGATGTGTGCAAAATTTCTATCACAGCTAAGAAAAGAGTGTCCAGATATTAGATATTTATGATCAATTTCATCGAAGCAACCCCGAGCAACCAAGTAGATCCACAGAAACAAGAGCATTTTGTTCTTGTTCTGCCCAGCGCAGTTATTACTCCAAACCGTGAGCCGTTTTTTATATGTCATTTTACTGGTTACTGCTTTCAATATACACGAGGCAATTTAATTTCCTCCTCGTCCAGTTATTCCTTCATGCCATAAAAACATAAAACCTTTGTTATTGTCTCCTACATGCACACACAAGTTGTAACACGAAAGTTGCCGTAAATAGTACATCTGACAATGTGTTAAAGCAGGAAGAGACAGAACTTGTTGGAAATCAACCGAAATCGTACACATAGAGCTTGTAGGAAGTTGGGAATTTTCATGATCATGTCTCATCTCTGTCATAGCCTTTTGAGATTTACGATGGTGGAGTTCAAGTTTTTGCTTTGCATCCCGATTTCTAGGATCATTATCCATTTGCATGGTTAGCAAATCGCAAGTATCGCAGGTGTTAGTACGAGGATGATGAAAACTTAGGTTGGGAAATTTCTTTTTGAACGTAGTATAATAATAACGGTACGATATCTGCGTCTGGGGAAACTTTTCTTTAAATGCCATATACAATCTGCTCATGTTAAGGTCTTGACTTAAATATTCTTTTTGGGTTTTCAATCTACTGTAATGACTTTGCTCTTTTGGAAATGACTGAATGTGCTCAATAACTAGATTTTCGTCTTGTTCTGTAAATTTTCGCATTTTTTTCTTGTTTTCTCGTTTCTCAGTGTAAACTACATCTCCTGGCTTTTTAGCTTTGACAAGAGTTTCAATCCTTCTTTTGGTTACACCGTACACTTCTAGAAAAGTTTGTTTACAGACCTGGACTATGTTGCCTTTGCCATCTGGTAAAATAAAATACACGCTTGCCTGTCTTTTACTATTTCCGGATTTTCGTATTGGCCATGCCTTCTTCGTTTCACACCAGAAATTGAGAGTAATCCCATCAAATATGAGTTTTGGTTTACATTATCTTTCATTCCATAAAAATCATGAACGAGTTTTAGTTTGTGAACACGAAGAATTTCTCGACACTTGTATTTACATTTACAAATGACCTTAAAAGGGAATTGCAAATAAAAATAATATTAATAAAAACCGTAACCACTTACCTCGCCTTTAGGTTCCTTTTTCTCTCTTACAAGGATATTACTTTTGTTAATATACGATTTTCCCTCACATCTTTTGATTTGTCTTTCTTCTTGTGCTCTTCCTTTTCCTTTACTTCTTCATGTCGTATTATCTTGTATGATATTTTCCATATTTATACTTCCATATACACCCGTAGATATATAAGTAGATATACGCACGACTAGACGGTCGTGACAAGTGGCACATAGCCCGGTATTTACAAAAGCCAGGACTGCAAATTACACAGACTATATCTTGCGGAGACTTTTGAACTATAAAATAAACTCTTTCCACTTAGCCCGTTATACAGGTAACTGGCGCTGGCTCTTAGCACGCATTTTAGTAAAAATCCCAATTTATATTTTGATGGCACTTAGCCCATTATTTACTTCAAGTCTTCATTTAGAGGACACTTTTAAGCATGTGAATTTAAATTTTCTAAAAGATAACTAATTTTCTTGGGAACATCCTTAAGTACATCAAAGCACATTTTTTATTTCTCTTCAACTATAATTAGAATAATAGAAAAATATCAAACTAGATCGTTTTTAGAATTATTTCGAGAAACTCCTTAGCACTTAGTTATCTTAAGGTAGCTAGATGAATAGAAATTGGAAGGAAATAGAAAGCGAAGTGGCAGCTGATTTAAATGTCTATACATGTTTTAAATTTAACGTAGGTATCTAACAAAAATCAACAAGACATTAAATATTTCAAGAACCTACCAGGCAAAGACAATTGATAAAAATGGAAACGAAGTACGGGAAGAAACTAAGTTCCTAGAAAAGCTTAGATTCGTTTAAAGAGACTGATTCAAAGCTGTTCTGTTGCCCCCAATTTTAGATATACTATATAAAATAGCGCTATTTTCATATTCAATTTGTCGAATTGGGAGATGGATGGGAAATGTCTATAGATAAGCATAATCAAACCTGAAATGAGCTTGTCCATTGATTAATAATAATAATAATAATAAATGCTTTTATTGGTAACTTGCATACAAATAATACATAGCATTGTTTTAACTGAAAAAAAACGTAGCTACTAAAAAGCTAGAGTTCAAGCTTTTAGCATTAGAAAGACTTAGCTTGGCTCTTCCACTCAACCCGAAATCAAATACTAATTTTTTCACTATAAATGAAGAAACAAAACAAACAACCGAAAAAAAATCAGGTAAAAAAAGTTGAAAATTAATTAAATCCCAAGTATATAATAAATATACCCAAGCCGAGAAAAAAGATGAAAAATAGTATAACATAGCCTATTTGTACTTTCATCATATTTAAAGAGAGAAATAAAAATAAAAGTTTTCAAAGTGTTTCACGTCAATGCTTTATTTACAGAAGGAGAAAAAAAATCTCAAATTCTACCAAATTAAAAACTACAAAGGATCCTCAAACCGATCAATTGATAAATCTGATTTCATATTATTTTTAAAGGAACCACTTGTGAGATGTTTGTATTTGTTGGGTATCCTGTTGAATACTTTTGTCACTTGACATGAAAAAGACCTTTTAAACAGAGATGTGTTATGTAAAGGTGCAGTTAGTGTATACTTAAACCTTATATCAATATTGTGTACGTTAGTCCGGAATTATATTTTTCGGTATAAGTATGGGGGTTTTCTCAAAGAAACGATTTTATAATAAACCATGCAAGCATTAAGGAATCTACGTTCATTCATTTTTAGCCAGCCTAATTGTCGGATATATCTAGTCGTAGGCTGTCTTCATCTTATGTCGCAAATGAAACGCACGCAACAGTTTTGTATTCGTTGTAGTTTAGAAGTATTAAGCTGTGAAATGCAGGGTCCATATACTACATCTCCATAATTAGCATTAGAGAGAATAGGTGATTCACAAAGAATTTGTTTAACTCTAGATCTTAAGATCTAGATATCGTTGATTCACGGTGAGCTTTATGGAACATTTCAGCCATTTCATATACGTATGTTCGTTAACAAATAACAAATCTAATACTTGTAAAATCACAAAATACACTTGAGATGAACTAACAAAATGAAGCACCCCAAAGAAATGACAAATTATGCTTAAAAAATTTCACAATCCTTTCAATCGAGTTTCTCAAATTCCTGGTACTATATTACTAATAGTTTTATAATTCTGCAATTGATAAATAAAAACAACATCATTTTGGACAAGCCCTTCAAAATATGGCTCGGTACTGCTTATCTCGATCTGGTAGGAAAATTCTAGAGGAGTAACCGAATGAACAAGATATTAAAGACAAAGCCTAGGGCAAATACTTGTTTGGGATATTTACCAATTTTAGTAGTAATATAGACATTGAAGTGATAACGTTTTATTCTTATCAATTAAACATACTATATAGCTAATACTGTGATGTATATATTCACTATTTGGTGCTCAGCAATTAGTAAATTTCAGTTGACCAATTTCTTTATCATGTTATCTGTAAATGTATAGTAAGATATTGGCTAATGAATCTGTTAACTAACTGAGGCAATTATAATAATAATAACAGGGAAGAAGCCAGAGTACGTATTTAAAAATATAGAACGTAACATGTTAAACCGAACAAAATTGTTAATAGGACTTAATATGACAACTGCAAAATTGGTACAGTGACGAATATAAAACTACAGAAAATACAAAAAATTGAGTATATTTTGAAAAATGGTGTAAGCAGTGTATTGAAACAAGAAATCAATGAATATTAGCCGTTTTTAAACAAATGAGAAATCTGAAGAAATCAATGAATATTTGCCGTCTTTGAAGAAATGAGAAATTTGGAGAAAACTGGGTTCAAACAAGAATGTATACAGAACAAGAAAACCGAACAATGTAACACCTAAGCGGTGATAAACTTTATACAGATTATTAAATGAATCGAATGGAGTATCCATCATTGGGGAATAGATCAGTAGGGACAAATCAAATGAGAAAGAATTTACACAATTCTCTAAATAAAGAAGTAAATAATTCTAATTAGAATCATTTTGAACAGTTTCATTTATGCTCTCGAATAACTTCCACCGGATAGGACACCTTATTTAACATTAATTATATTTCGAAAGAAAGTCTTAGAAATCTAGAAGTTACACAATTTCAAATTTTAGTAGAATATGTGAAGGAAAGCTGCCTTCATTAACATAATAGTAGTAAGTATATCCTTAACAATAATAATTTTCCAAATAAAACAAGAATTTCACTGTCTGATCTAACTAAACAACATTTTATTATTATATAGAATTTGAAATTGTTCAAAAAAGTATTTATAATATCTAAATTCGAAACAGAAGCATTAATTTCTACAAAAAAAATTAAACTTACATAATCTTCCTTTTTCTTCACTCACGAACTCACCACAATATTTAAAAAGATTTTTCGAACATTCAATTTTTAACGAGTATTGTTAAGTGCGCACTCTACCGGATTATTCATGTAACGAATATCTTTGAACTGGATATTTGACGTGCTTTAGGCCTACTTATACTTTTCTGTGCCCAAAACCAAATAGTCGCGTCAATTGCACCTATATTAGCGCGCGCTCGTCTGTAAGAATTTTCTGAGGAAGATACAAAATAGGAGTCTAAAACTAGCACTTTCCAGTGTTAAATTTATTACAGATGTTACAATTATTTTGACATATGACACAACATTTCAACAATATTGTCCCATTTTTAAAATTTTACGAAATATTTGGTGATGTACAAGGCATATTGAAGTAGTAATAACTACTTTCAATTAATCAAGACTTCAACACTACTGATTAGGATAAATAATAAATTTTCTTCAATTTTAGGTCTCATTTGAAGAAAAACGGGACATTAATACATTTTTGACATTTTTGCACTATTTAGGCCATTTTCAGAAGATAATTTGACTTTGACATAAACATCAACAATGGAAATTTTCGTTTGGATTTTTAATATAGGTATTTATGATTTTTGGAAATGATCAGCTTTTGTATTCGATTCTAATTAATTTTTGTACTTTTCAAGTTTTTTTTGTTATTTCATGGTTATTGCTGTATTTCTGGTATAAGGGTGTAAAATTTGGGTCTTCTAATTTTTTTTCTTCCAAATGATTTTTTAGATCAGCTTAAAATTAGTTGGAAAATGACTATGTATTATATATAAAAAAAAATCTGAGTAAATTTCAGACAATTAATTGAGAATTATTTGGAAGAATGTTTCCTTGTAAGTATCAACTCAAAAAAGAGCGTCTGTTCTTCAACACGAACATTTTTCAGGTGATTGCCAGATGAATATTTCAAAAGGCGGATATTTGTCTTACATTACTTGCATATATTTAATTCTTTATACAATGCAATTTTTCGGTGGGGTAGATTTTTCCAATGTGATACCATGTGATAAATATGCCCCACCGGTGGGGCACATTCAACTTCACCATGGGGTAGTTTCGACAACCCCTTCTAATTTATTATTCTTTACTAAAATGTGAGAAAAAGTGGAATATTAATAAGACTTTCGTTAAGCAATGAAAAAGGTTTAATTCAATAGCCACAAATTCTAAAATACATTATATTTTTTATTTTGAACGCAAAAATATTTTGAGTTCTTGATGTTGCTTTATTCTTGATAGCTCTCAAATTTCCAACAATATCAGTCCGATCTACAGTTGAGATGTCTTCAACATCTGGAAATGAAAATTGCATTGATTGTCCTCTTCTCCTCAGAAATTTAATGGCATACTCTACCTGACTGCAATTTATGACTTCACCAACGTAGTATTTGGTAATAGTTTTAGTACAAAATTTGACTAGTTGAAAATCTTTTGCATGAATGGTGTCGTCATCCAGTAGAGTCAAGCTTTCATGGTAGATGGATACGTTTTCACTGAGACCTATCCAATCCACATCACTTTCTTCGTCAACTTCTAGTTGCGTATCACCTTCACTGGATGATGAAGAGGATAGCGTGAAGACCTTCCTTTTACATGGCCTCTTGTTTATATTTCTAGTTGCAACTTTCATCTTTCTCTCTTGTATTTCTCTTTCTATCATTTCCCACTGAAGTTTCTCAGGAGTGTCAGTATAAATTTTTGATTTTCCTTGCAGTCTTCTTCTAGGTTTAGAGGATTTGATGGCTTTTGGAAGAGGTCGGACATGTTCAGGTGTTGCTTTTTCGATGATTTCATTGTTGCATTTTTGTATAAGTTCTTCTTCATTATTTGTCTCGGTTTCACAGCGTGTGCTCGCAATAGGTATCATTTCACTTGATTTGGGTATGTTTTCGTCAGTGAATGCTAGGGAATCCAATGACCAAATTCCAGGTTTCTTGAAAGCATTGATAATGTTGTATGGCGTGAAAACTGCTAAAAAGGCATGTCGAGTCAGCCTTGCTAAATCCATCATTTGTATAGTTTTCCCTGGATGTATCAACAACCAATCGTTGAAAGTATTGGCACAGTATTGCTCGAAAGTACCAAATACAGCAATGTCGCAAGGTTGAGAGAGAGAGAGAGACATAAGCTTTATTGTCATGAAAAATTATACAATTTTATGGACAAAGCGAAATAATTCAAAAATAGATAAGTATAAAAAGAGTACATAAAATATAATATTGAGATATAAAAAATACTGACCATACTAACAATACAAAACATAATATATAAAAATACCAAATTTAAATTAATAATTATAATACAATGTTACCATCGTACATCATGCCAAATATTGAACTACGCCGATGTAACTCAAAAGTCTAGGGTAGATTGCAGAACTCTGCCACTGAATAATAAGGTCTCTCAAGCAGAAACGCCGTTGTCAATCTCCGGAACCTATCGAATGTATTTGCCACTTTTAATTCTAAAGGTAGCTGATTGAATAGTTTTTGGCATTGAAGGTGATGGAATTTTTTACCAGATCAGAGGTGGGTATTGTTAAAAAATACTGACCATACTAACAATACAAAACATAATATATAAAAATACAAATTTAAATTAATAATTATAATACAATGTTACCATCGTACATCATGCCAAATATTGAACTACGCCGATGTAACTCAAAAGTCTAGGGTAGATTGAAGAACTCTGCCACTGAATAATAAGGTCTCTCAAGCAGAAACGCCGTTGTCAATCTCCGGAACCTATCGAATGTATTTGCCACTTTTAATTCTAAAGATAGCTGATTGAATAGTTTTTGGCATTGAAGGTGATGGGATTTTTTACCAGATCAGAGGTGGGTATTGTTAAGTATATATCGAACATTTTTCTTCTAATGGGGTAACTATGAATTGGCCTCTCAGTTTAATTATGAAAATGTTTGCGAACCAAACACACGGATTCCAAAATGAATAGAGGAGGAAGAGTTCAAATTTTGTATTTTTTAAAATTGAATTCGCAATGCGTCCTACTACTCAAACCATAAATGTAACGAATAGCTCTTTTTTGTTGTTTGAAGATAAACGCGAAGAGATGTAAACTACAAGACCCCCAGAAAGGCAAACCATAGCGAAGGTGCGATTCGAACAAAGAGTAGTAAGTTGTTAAAGCAGTACAAGAATCAAGTAGTTTAGACACATATTTGATGGAAAAACAAACCGACGATAATTTTTTCGCTAAAATGTCTACATGTACAGACCGTTTAAGGGCACTGTCAATACGGAGACCAAGAAACGTAATCGAATTTGAAATTCTTAATACGTCATTGTTGTTTGAGAGGTTGCAAAACTCCTTTGTAAGATAAAACTAAGGTTTTCTTAGTATTAAAGCAAAGCACGTTCGAGTCAGACCAGGACTTAATAGTAATGAGATCTTTGCCCTTTGCGTATGGTAGAATGTAAAGTTCGTATATCTGAACTGCTTCAGGTTACACTAGTGTCATCGGCAAATAAAGTGAATTTACCATTAATTCGTAAGTCTATGACATCGTTAATGAATACCAAGAGAAGAATTGGACCCAAAACTGAACCCTGGGGTACACCACTGCTAACTGGCAAATTTTTCGAAACTGTTCCATTTGCTCGTACCAGTTGGTTTCTACATTCCAGGTATGATTCAAACCATTTTAAAGGAATACCACGGATGCCATAATGTTCTAGTTTGTTTATCAAAATTTCATGATCAACACAATGGAAAGCCTTTGCGAAGTCACAAAAAACCGAAGCCGTGAAAAGTTTATTATTAAGAAAGGTATATATTTCATTAAGAAATGAAAACATTGCGTCAAGAGTACATTTATTAGGTAGGAAACCGAATTGTTGGAATTTCAAGATTTTATATTTGAAAAGAAAAGGTAGTAGACGGTTTTTCATTAGTCTTTCGATTATCTTCGATAAGATTGGTAATAAGGCAATAGGACGATAGTTACTAGTATTCTGTTTCTTGCCACCCTTGTGGAGGGGAACAATTATAGCTGTTTTTAGACAGTTAGGGAAGAGACCTTTTTCAAAGGATTCATTGATTAGAGAACATAAAACGTTAATTGCCGCATCTGGAATATTCAAAAACAACTTTGCTGATAAAACATCAATGCCACAGGAAGTTTTGTTTGGAATGCTGAGTATGGTTTGCACTAGCTCAAATTTATCTATTGGTTTAAGGAAGAAACTATAAGTGATTCTTTTAGAAGGAACGAGGAAAGAAATAACATCACGACTATTTTAGAGATAATATTCTTACTAACTTCTATGAAATAATTGATTCGTTCGTCTGGGTGGAGTTCCATAAAGTTTGAGGAACGAGTTTTGTTCCTTAAATCATTGATAGCAGACCAAGTTTCTCTCGTGGAATTTTTAGCTCTTGAGATGCGATTGTTATAATAGTTTTGTTTAATAGCATTGATAGTTTTCCGTTACAATGTTTTATAGTTATTGATATAATTGAGTATGTGAAGATTGTCTATGAATTTTTTAATGTCCATGAGTGATCTCATATTCTTAGGATTAAGTACGTGTTCCTTTCGTAGACCATGATTTGTGATGTTCAGTTTTACGAGAGCGAAGAGGAAATGATGTATTGAAGCACCTAATAATTCTATTAATAAAGTCCAAAAATTTAGAGTCAATATCTTCAGAAAGATCAATCCAATCAATTGCTAAACATAAATTATGTAATTTGGTGAAATTTTGTTGAGAGAAAATCCTCACCAACTGAGTGTTTTCCTTCAAAAATTTACGAGGTAATACAAATTTGGCGAAAACTGCTTCATGGTTAGAGAGACCTGAGTTAATTACTAAGTGATTCACATAATGGGGTAGAAAATCGGAAAATATGTAACCTAAAATTGACGAAGTTGCTTTAGTAGTACGAGTTGGTGAATCCACGTGCAAATTTAGATCAAACGACTCAAAAATATTCACCAAAGACCTTTGAGTGGCACAATCATTAGTGAAGTTAATTTTAAAGTCACCGCATAAAACTTTCTTGTTCTTAACAGGCAGAGTGTCAAGTAAATTTGGAAAGTTCTCAAAAAAAGAATGAACGTTTAATTTAGGTGATCTGTAAATACAAATTATGTATAAATCCATATTTTTGTTGCAAATTATGGAAAATTCTAAAGTATTTTCTACTCGTAGATAATCATATTTTAATACAGCCGAGAAGTCCTCGCGAGAAGATAAAATTAGGGTTCCACTGTGAGCTGAAATACTTCTGTCATATCTACTAATAACTCGATATTTTTCAATAAAAACAGGTTCGTTTGCTTATAGCCAGAGTTCAGTAATAGCAACCCCAATTTCTCCAAAAACAAATACAACTCGTCCGTTTTATTGCGTTATGACTGAATATTCATTAGAACCATTCTTAATTTACTGTCCTTAAAACTAAGTAAGGATTCTAGTTCCTCTGGACACGTCCTATCAACTAAAAATTTTTCTTGGATGAATCGGCAGTAAAGTATCGGCTATTACACTCTCTAATTTTTTGTAGGTGAATTCTTCGTTCCGAGGTGATGTAAGTTCTGTAGGTGGATAGATCTTCATCCACTTCAACTGAGCTTATGCCATAAAAATCGTGAAAGTTATAATAAATTACCCTTAAAGCTATGGGATCAACATGCAGACCCTCTGATGCTAAAAACACATTTACACTTGTGGAAGTATAACCTTTAAAACATACAGTCGATGGTTGGTCATGTAGATAGGCGAGGAATAACTTGAGAGGTGATAAAATAGCCGGTTCTCTTAATCTAGACATAATATAACGATTGCCTCCAGTAGAGGACTCCTGTGTAAATCTGACCGTAGGAGGAGTCATCCGGTCCAGCGAAAAGTTAGTGTCATTGTGTGAATCTTTTGTAAACTGAAATTATTTATCACAAGAAAAGCTGTTTGATTTACAAACGGCTATAACAAGTTTGTCAGATGTGATGGCTACTACTACGGAGCGAGAAGGATCAGAACTTTTACTTGATTAACTGTCACAGGCAGAAGAGAATCAATAGTCGGAGGAGACGAGTCTTCTTGAGACAACGAAGATTGAAATGACCATTTTAATGAAACTCCAGGTGGCCATACATCATTGTTAAACAATTTGCTAGCAGACTTTTTTGTTAGAAAATCAATTTTAATTGTTGATGTTTTTGATTCATTGCTTGGATTGATTAAGAGAAAGCAACGAATGAGCTCTGTAAAACCCAGCTTTTCTTTAACATGATGTACAATATGATTTGTGGTAAAGCCTGCAGGGAGGTTGTTGACTATTACATAATGCCACCTTTGATTATGGCTAGGGGATAAGTTGTTCGAAACTTCTGGAATACTGGCTACCTCAGGAGATGTTTCAGTTTGTGTAGAGGATGATGTAATATAGGTGAAACGCTTCTTCTGATTATTGTTATTAATTTGGGTGTTCATCTCTTTCACTAAACTGGATATATGAGTTAAATCACTTTTTGAATTATGCAAATCTTATTTTATCTCCAGGGATGAGGAATCATGGATATGAATTTTCGTTGTTCCTCCGGAATCGTTGAAAAGCATAGAAGATATGTTGAAGAGATTATGTTCCATATCCCGTACTGATTTAAGCAACAAATCTGGCTTAAAGACAGTAAACATGTCGGCTATATTATTGATATCTTCTATCTTCTTTTCCATAAAATTCCATTTGCATTTATTCTTTAATAACATATCGTATATCTCAGTAATAGTTGGTACGCTGTCAGTTAAATGATTTATACGATTTGCTAGCGAGTCAAATATTTCATGAGAAATATGATTCTTGGTTAGATCAGAAATTTTATCATTAAGGTATCTTAAATTAGTAGAATCGCAGCCGATGCGACGTATGTGGTGGAAATGAGAGCATAACAATGCCATTTGCTCTACAGTAATTTACAACAGCCACAGAAATATGTGATTCGTGATTGTCTAATGTGAGTAAGATCTTTTTTACTAGTGAACATTTTGTGTGCTTTTTGATATGTTCTAAAACTTTGAGGAATAATTCCGTGGTCATCCATCCAGAGCTATTACGTAAGGCTATACTTGAAGGGGGTGCCTCTTGAATCAAATCTTTCAGCCGTCTTTTTCTCGGAAAGATGTAGATTGGGGGTAAGTAACCACCTGAAGCATTTATGATTCCAACTATGGTTACCAGTTCACCCCTCTCAGCTGCTTAAGCCTGGCTAATTTGCTTCTTTCCTTTTGTAGCAATCACCTTAACTGGCTTGGTGACAGTAGTAACACCAGTTTCATCTAAATTTAGAATATCTTCAGGTTCTAACTTGTATTTCGCAAGAACAGCTTTATAATTGTTGCAGAATTCTTCGACATTTCTTCTATTGAAAGCTGTAGCACGTGCGACGCTGGTATTTTCGGGTTTACGAAGAATAAGCTTTTGATGTCTCTCCATGAAATTCATTACCCAATTTAGACCAGCTATCTTGTTTGTTTTCCTGGCTTTTGGCACCTTACATTCAGGTATGATATTTGCATAATCATATGCTAGGATTAGTGTTTTAAATGAAACTCACGGTTTCTAGTTAATTCCACAATATAATAAAAGTTATTGAAAATTCTAAAAAATTGACAATTGTTTGGATAAATCAATATCATCGTCAGAATGACAGAAGTTACATTTTATTTGATGCCTACCTAATGTTTAGTAGTTATTTTTGGCTAGACCAAGAATTGACCTAACTTGTGATTGACTTAATATATGTTTATAGAAAAAAGAAGAAGATGTGATATTACAAATATTGAAGCTTAGATATTATTAGCTATATGGTGATATCCTGGATATCATTTTTCCAATTAAGATCAGTATAACTGTGCAATGATATAGAAAACCAGGAAAACTATATCTGCTGATCTTTACAATTACCACTTAAGAAGACAGTTTATTAGTGGAGAACTCCCTAGATTTAACTGTTCATTGACAACTTCATATTGTTGGTTTATTAAATGTCTTCTAATTTCCAATTCTTCAAGGAAATCCAGTTCTTGTTTCTTTTCACAAATATGCAGCACTTCTAGTTTTGTGTTAGGTGTCAATGAATGACTGGTGTCAAGTAGATGTTTTGCGTAGTGGGATTTATCTGGTTGTTTTAACATGTGGCATTACAACTAATATTTCCTAAACAAGTTGATGAAATAAAAACTTATAAAACCATCACATATGCAGGAAGTATTTCTAATAATATTTCAAAGTTAATATCTTCAGCAACGAATACAAGTATTTCTTTTAAAACAGAAATTAACGTTAGTACAAAATTGTTAAATGTAAAAACAAAAATACCACTATTAAAAAAGTCAGGTATATATAAACTCAAATGTCCAGAATTTAATGCTGTCTATTTGGGTCAGACCCTTAGGAATTTTGAAATCCGATACAGTGAACACTTACGAACATACAGGTTAAAACAACTAGATAAATCCCACTACGCAAAACATCTACTTGACACCAATCATTCATTGACACCTAACACAAAACTAGAAGTGCTGCATATTTGTGAAAAGATAAAAGAACTGGATTTCCTTGAAGAATTGGAAATTAGAAGACATTTAAGAAACCCACAATATGAAGTTGTCAATGGACAGTTAAATCTAGGGAGCTCTCCACTAATAAACTGCCTTCTTAAGTGATAATTGCAAAGATTAGCAGATATAGTTTTCCTGGTTTTCTATATCATTGCACAGTTATACTGATCTTAATTGGAAAAATGATATCCAGGATATCACCATAGGGCTAATAATATCTAAGCTTCAATATTTGTGATATCACATCTTCTTCTTTTTTCTATAAACATATATTAAGTCAATCACAAGTTAGGTCAATTCTTGGTCTAGCCAAAAATAACTACTAAACATCAGGTAGGCATCAAATAAAATGTAACTTCTGTCATTCTGACGATGATATTGATTTATCGAAACAATTGTCAATTTTTTAGAATTTTCAATAACTTTTATTATATTGTGGAATTAACTAGAAACCGTGAGTTTCATTTAAAACACTAATATGAGCAGATTCCACGAAGTAAGGGTCGAGACAGTTAATTTCATATGCTAGGATTCTTACTTGGTGGTAACTCACTTCATAATTCAAATTAGCGCATTTTGCTAAATACTTTGCAAGCTCATTTTCTTGCTGCATTGTAAACACCTGGTTTACTGTGTATTTAGACCAGAAGATCACAGCTTTCACTGGCCCAGGAAAGCGAGGAGCTTGATCTTCATCACTTTCGTTGGCGCTATCATGTTCCTGGAGCAAGATTTTGAGTTCATCTGTAGAATGTTGCTTTTCTAAGGCCTTTATTCTAGATATCAATGTTGTTCTTTTGATATTGTAAAATTCTGCTGCAAATTTTGTCCTTCTCACCTTGTGCAGATTGTCTTTTATTGCTGCCATAACTTGGTTTTCATCAATATTTACTCTGGATGTCTTCTTGTTGTACACTCGCACCATCTGGAATTATAATAATACCAGTATAGTATATCGATCAAATATATGAGCCATGAATGTTATAATTATTGTTAATAAGTATTACTGTTTTTAAATGAAACTCATGGTCTCTAGTTAATTCCACAATATAATAAAAGTTATTGAAAATTTTAAAAAGTTGACAATTGTTTCGATAAATCAATATCATCGAAACAATTGTCAATTTTTTAGAATTTTCAATAACTTTTATTATATTGTGGAATTAACTAGAGACCGTGAGTTTCATTTGAAAACACTAATATGAGCATATTCCACGAAGTAAGGGTCGAGACACAGTTAATTTCATTAATAGGTATTATCCAAAAAGTTGCATGGGGTACATTCGACGACCAAACTTAGAATTGTCCTTGACGGTTCTGCGAAGTCGGACACCGGGAAGTCTTTGAATGATCTTCAGTACATGGATCCCATAATTCAGGATGATTTGATATCCATAATTTTGAGATTTAGGCTATACAACATAGTGATATGTGGAGATATTGTCAAAATGAATCGCCGAATTGGGATACATCTCGGGCAGAAATCCCTACAGAGGATACTGTGGAGATTTGATCCATCTGAGAATATTCAGTAGTAAGAGCTTAAGACGGTCACCTATGGTAACGTGTCTTTCCCCTTCTTAGCAGTGCCTTGTCTGCAACAGTTGACTAAGGAAAGTGTAATCTCTTACTCGAAGGTAATCGAGAGATATTTTTACATGGGTGACATAATTTTGGGTACAGACACGGTTGAAGAAGCCATTTGTCTGTGTAATGAAATCAGAAATCAGTGTATAAGTGACCAATTTTATAATTGGATGTTTTTCAAGGGGTCTCACAGATGTATCTTATTGATTTTCAGCTGACTAGAGCGAGTACAGCGGGTCCTATAAATCCAGATATACTACATTTTTGGTTATTTTTGATGAAATTTCAGTTTATTAGCACGATACATTCCCCGAAGTGTAGACAATTTTATGAATATTGTTCAGGGCCTCTAACAGATGCGGAAAAGTTAGTTTCAGTCTTTATTTTTATTGAGCGAATGAATCTATTAATATTTTTATCATTACATATTAAACTCAATTTCTGACGAACTCCCATTCAAATAAAATTATATCGATTCTTCGTATAATATGCTTTAATTCTAAAAAAGATATTCCTAAAATAAAGTCATAATGCGGAAAATATTGTAGGAAGATAAAATTCCGCCAGCACGCCATTTTTCACTTATTAGAAGGCACTCGAACACGTTTCTCTTTCGATAGCATTTTTTGAGTACTTTCGATTTGTTCTTAACGTTCTACTTTGCCTATGTTCTGAATTTATAATGTGAACGAACCGATTCAACCGAGAAACAAGGGTAGCTTATTATATTTTCTATTTCCAGGTAGATATGAGTGTAAGGGTATAGCTATAATTAAAAATAAAACAAAAGTATGTTGAGTAGATCAAGATCCGTGATACACTAAAATATTTTCAATGGCTAGAAACACACATTGTAGAATATTGATTATCTTATTTAGGTTCGTGAGCTTACACTGTTTTTATTTTATTTCAAGCATTGACATTTGTGGCAGTTCTTATAACTGGATATGATTATACCGATTACACAAATTTGTAGAAAAAAGGCACAGTTGTTCGGAAAAAGTTGGGAGCCGTTTTTGCAAGAACTAGTAGTAGTAGAAGTATCAACACTTCCATCGGTGTTCACAAGCTCCTACACTTTTAGACCGCGTTCGGTCGTCATTTGTGAATGTATTACCAGGAAAAAGAAGCTAAGAATAATTTAGCTCATTGTAAATGAGAAATAGCAAGTCAGGAAGTTTATTTAAAACTTAACTCGCTAATGGATAAACAGTATGGGTCTAATCACACATGTTTGTGTATTTCTTATACATATCTGGCAGCTAGCAACTACGTCTGGATGCTGGCTTTTAAGATTGTTATAATAGTCACTCATTGTTGTCATTGTTTGAGAATTCCCAAAATCAATAAAAACACTAAAAACTTATGATGAACGTGTATTGCTTTTTTCTCTTAATTTGGAAGTAGAGATTATTTGAAAAAGGAATGTGCTAATCTAAGATGGCGCGATTATTATTTGAGGAAAAATACATAGACAATGTAGCATAACTCACATAACCTGGAGTAGATTTACTTCAAAAACGTTTGACAGCTTTTCAAGAACAGTTACGACCACTTGTTTGCAGACATCCGATATCGACAACTCCACTTATTTTGTTCCTTATCACTCACTGGTCATTTCAAAATTGTAATCGTGTACTAGAGGTTACTAAAATTCTAAACTGCAATATTCAAACCTGTTTTGAATAGAATGGAAAGTGATATACTTTTACATAGGTTCTAAATAATTTATGAACAAATGAAAACCAATCATCTCCAATATATTTGCACCTTTAATGTGGGAAGGTACAAGAGTTAATAGGATCTCTGAAAAGATTGATATATTGTTCTGTTTTAAAATGAGTCGATATTGATTGTAAATATTAGGAACGTATAGTTAGTTAGTACAGAAGTAGAAATCAGAAGTAATATTTACAAGAAGATAGTATGATACATATTTTCACTTAATGAAATTGACTGTCTCGACCCTTACTTCGTGGAATATGCTCATATTAGTGTTTTTAAATGAAACTCAAGGTCTCTAGTTAATTCCACAATATATAACAAGTTATTGAAAAATCTAAAAAATTGACAATTGTTTCGATAAATCAATTCTGACGATGATATTGATTTATCGAAACAATTGTCAATTTTTTAGAATTTTCAATAACTTGTTATATATTGTGGAATTAACTAGAGACCTTGAGTTTCATTTAAAAACACTAATATTTTCACTTAGTTATGAAGTTCTTTCGTATTTTATTTAATTATTTAGTTCAATTGTTAAAAACTGCAGTTGACATAGTTTCAATGAGATGAGTAAATCTGAAAAATTTTATAAAATGAATTTGTTATATAGAATAGTAAATGAAAAACTTTATTGTAGTGAGTTAGTTAGTAGGTAATGGGTTATGTTGAAAAATGAAACGGACGATGTGGTATTACAATTTTCCAGACAATTATAGTTAAAGTGAGGTGTAATAAGACATTGATTCATGCAAAGGACTTAATATAAAATGGAATGTGAGGCAAAATAATATTTGAATATGATGGAAATTAGGAAAATTGGGAGTTATCATAAGAAAGAATTGAAAGCAGATAATACTTAAAATATTATTAAAGAAGTGCTAGAAAATTGATTAACTGTAATTAGTAAGTTACTAAGAAATAATGAGACCATTTATACAATTAACAACACGAAATTTCGGCAAAATTTATAAATTGAATAGCAAAATGGGGAAAATTTCATGACATGTCATCGTATATATGAATCTATAAAATTATAGGAATAAGCAAACAAAATGAAACCTATATTAAGAAAGAACAGGCTTTTTAATGATATGAATAAATATAAGACCAGTAATTGAAATAAAATAAAATCAGCACGCACACTGAAAGTTTAATGAAAATTTAGATATTTTCGTAACTAACGACACGAATAAATAAATAGGATGGTGACATGAAGTTGATAGAATGAAATTACAAAAAAAGTGGTTGTCAAAAAAGAGAGTTTTTGGAGAAAAAACGTATTGTAATCAAAAAGTCATAAAAAGGTGTAAGGCAAATAATGACATAAAAAATAAAAAAAATATTTGGAAGTGGCTCTAAATCAAATCATTAGTATGGTAAAAATAAATAGAAGTGATAATTGAAAGAAGTACTTATCTGTGAGTGATTTATAATTTATCAACCTGGATCCAAGTAAATGTCATCTGTATACAATCAAATTGCTGTATCCCGTTGAGATAAGAATACGAGTGGACGATATCCTGTTCCAATTCCCAGTAGAATCAAATCGCTTTTGTGGTAAGACTTTCTTGATTAATATTCATATTATCAACTTTTGAGATCTGATCGCGAAATATCGTTTTTTTTAGGTTAAAATTCTGAGTTGACAGTTATAACGAAATATCTTAACTTATAACCCTTAATCATTAGAAATAATTACAAAGGTTTGATAATAGTTAATAATTCTGGTTAAAAGTTTATAATTCATACTAATTGAAGATTTACTCAACAAACATAATTAAATTATTTCAAGAGCAAATGTGTCAACTGTCAGTGCCAAGTTTAATAAATAGTAAATTCCGTATTTGATTTATTATATTTTACAATCAAGAAGAAACTCCAGCTTGCCTAAAGAAAACAAGCCGCCCAAATTTATTTAAATAATTTTTGAAATTCAACACTAACATAATAATAATACACCACTAATTCACCCAGTATTTGAATGCATCTCTGAGAAAAAGATAATCTCATTGTTCATTCATATTCAAGGCCAATTAACTTTGGTTACTGTTAGTCCGGAGGCTTATTCAAGTTATGGTAAAAAGGTAAATATAAAATTTGAAATTGAGAAAAAAAACAATAAGATTTATATTATTAAAACAAAGTTCAATTATTATTCAGAGCAAATCAAAATTACTACATAAAAAAAATTAATATATTGCATAAAATGTTGAAGTCAAGGATAATAAAATAATAAGGTTTATAGTTACAAAAGAAAATTTAATACACAAGGTAAAATAAAAATTCCTGCATTAAATAAGAAAATATTAAAACATAACAATATATATATATAAATATATATATATATATATATATATATATATATATATATATATATATTGAACCATATATCTTATATATTAAAGAACATCAGCTGTTTGAGAATGTTTTGCTTAGTATTTAAAATGGATTGAAACTATGTTAAATAAAAACACATTAAAAAAAACCATAATCATAAGTAAAAATTCATATAAAGTCAGAATATATTAAACCATTTATTTATAATAATTAAAAAGAGTAACAATAAATATAAAGAAATTACCTTAATAATTGTCTAAATTTTGAAAACGCTTAACAAGTATAGAAGAGAACATTAAATTTGCCCAATATGGATGTTTGTTTTTCATGAATGAATCAGCTGTTTATCTAAAAATAAACAAGTATTAGTGATCTAATTTAATATAAGAATTAGTTAAATAGTATAATATAAATCATATTCATATTTAGTATAAAGAATTAGATAAGTTTAGAAGATAAATAAAAATGACATAAAGTAATTATATGTCAAAACTTTATATAAAATTTTATGGAGTTAATGAATCAGAAAATGGTGATGGATTTGAATGAATATTTGCAACTAAAGAATTTGGATAGTTCAAATAACAAAAGCAAAAGATATATATATATATATATATATATATATATATATATATATATAATGATAAATAAAAGAATGTATGTTCATAAATGTAAATATTATTTTCAAGTTGTCACAAATATTAAAACAAAACTAGACATTGTAATATTGAAACATAACCATGAATTTCACTATTTGTAAAAGACTTGTTGTATTGAAATTCGTTGAATTATTAAAGAAAACAGATAATTTTCAAGTGAAATTCACATTCATATATGTTTACAAAACTTTCATAGAGTGTTGTAATTGTGAATATAATTCGACAGCCCCAGAAAATATATGATTGGTGTAAAATGACAGGACAAATTTTGATAAATTAAAAAGAAACAAAATTTTATTGAAAATTAGTGAGCTGAGAAACAATAGTTTATTTGTTGATTAAAAAATTGACGATCAAGGTGAAGCGTTAGTAGTTGGCGTCGAAGTAGCGAGGAGGTAATGAACAATTTTTCAACAAAATTCAAGTAAAATCAAAAAATATTATGATCAAAGCTATAGATTCCTTTTAAATATAAAACTAAGAACACTCACATGTGTATCTATCCAGTTTTTCCGTGAGAATATCCAAAATTCTCAATAAATTACGCATCTTGGACTTCGGAAGGTGTATTCCTGTTTCCAGACGAGTTAGATCCAGAATCCAGACTTCAGGTCAGTGTTTCTTTAAATATTATTGGCCAATAATAATAATAATAACTAAGTAATATAAATTCAGTGACTATTTCCGTGTGTAAAATAATTCTTGCGTCTATATGATCGATCTAACAAAAAAAGAAATAAAGACTTTATGTAGTTCATTCAAAAGATACAATTTCAATATTATTTAAAAAGGCCTACATGCATGTTTTTTGTAATTCTATAATAAAATAATGGTTGTACTTACTTTATTCCAAATCGTTAAGAAAAATGCATCTTAATCCATTGGTATAATATTTCCATGTATGTATAATTTTGTAACCTATTTCTTCTGAACAGTTTTATCATTTGTATGTATATAATTTCCGAACATAAATTCTTTTATGCAATATCTCACAAGCGTTACAACGGCAACGATTTTATGATACATTGAATATTCACACAGTTGCTAAGCCTCTATATGAAACGTTAGGATTCTCTCGTATCCATTCGCATTTATTTGAGCATGCGCATAGGATGGTGTATGTTATCATTTATGACTATGGTTTTGGTAATGTCATAGGCGTATCTGTTTTATATATATTTAAATAAAAATTTCTTTTAGAAAATTAAATCATTGAAAGTACTGTGTTTCTTTTCATTTACTTAAGCATAATAAATAAAAATAAAACAAAGCCAGAGCTCGAAGGGTAGAATGAATCTCATGCTCCCGAATATAATATAATAATTATCATATAAAAATTATAACAAAACTGAGCTAGCCACAACAAATCAAATTCAAATTCAAACAAATATAAAATTATATATCTAAACAATTAAAATTATAAATAAATTAATTAAAACAGTGTTTAATATATATATATATATATATATATATATATATATATATATATATTTCATATAGTACCTACCTACCTTCAGAATGATACTTTTTCAAAATAGTTCATGTCAAAAGCAGTGGAACCTATAACCATAACTTCAATAAAGTTTGATTTATTTCAAAATGGTTCATTACTGATTGTGAAAAACATTTTCCAGTGTACATCAAGCTATAGGTGCAGTTTCAAAAGTAGGTCGTTGCTATTAACGCATTTTTATCGAGAAGAATTATACTTCCAAGTATTTGAGAGAACCTTGACGTCAGCTTACAATAAGTAGTGAGAATACAGCCAAAACGGAACAAAAAATTGGGATAAAACATTCGAACTTGAAACATACAATATACAACTTTATGGAACATTAAATAGTAACAGTCAAGTTATATGCAGTTGGCTAGAAATTAAAGAGAAATTTTCATTGAGAAATGATTCTTCTATGATTCGTTTCAACGTTTACTTTATACTCTGCGGCAGGGAAGATTACGCTTCACTATAAATAATGCCACATAAACTATCTGTTATAGATTGTACTCACTATTGTTAAGCTTCAAAATCGTGTACAGTTACCAATACTTTTAAGTTAGGTCTTTGCGGGTCCGTGGAAGAAATAATTCATGAGTGCCTATGTATGTACCAATCTTAAAAAAATGCTCACAAGTAAAAAGAAATTATTAGTCTGAGTTCTATACATCTAATTTTGATAATCTACGTCTAACTAAGAAAATATATTTTAATCCAGCGGTTCTGAAACCCATGGCTTCGTGCCCACTGTCTGAATTCTAAAAATCCGTAGACGTAGGAATTCAAAATTCGCGCCACGTATCCAAGCTAACCTAACCTTACCTTTCTCGAACTAATTAAGTGTGAATTAAAGCAAATAAAGAAGCGATATGTTCCCGTGCAGAGGAAATAAAGCCTTTATCAGGGTCAACCACTATTCTACCATCATACATCCCATAGAAGAAAATTTCATTTATCTCTCTCTCTCTCTCTCTCACACTCGATGACGTGGCTTGTACATCGACAGGTTCAAGTGGAGATCGTCTGAAATCTAAAACAAGAGAATATGATCAATCAAATCTAAATTTCGGCTTTTCTAGCTTTGAAGTAGATGGCGAAGAAAAAGCTCATTATGTTGTTATTTGTTTAAAGTATTGTTTGCAGATAGCATGAAAATAAATGAATTGAAGAGGCATCTAGGAATGCTTCACAGAGAATATGTCAATGAACTGCGTGCTGGCAGTAATTGAGAAGGCTCTCTTGGCATCATACAAAGTGGATTACAAAGTAGCTAAATGCAAAAAAACCACACTAATTGCAGAGGAATCGAATGTATCCACCCGCAAAGACTTTGTAGAAATATGATGTTTGGTAAAAGTTTTACTTAACAAATTAACAAAATTCTTCTCTCAAATTATACAATCTACCGACGAATGGACGATATTATATCATTTGATATTCAACAATAGCTTGAATCTGAGCTTAGTGGAAAATTGTTTAATATACAATGATGCAACTGACTCCAGTAATCATTCTTATTTGATTTGCTACATTAGTTCTGTCAAGGTTCTAAAATATGTGAAGATGTATTGTTTTGTAAACAGATAGAAGGAAGATCTACAGCCACCGAATTGTTCAATGCTACAAATTATGCTGTTACTTAAATTAATCTTTGGACAGGTATTTTCTAGTGGTCCTGTTCATTCTCTCGACCCTTCCATCTGATTGTGGATGCATTCCCAGCTTGACACAAATTTCCTGGAATACCTAGCTCTCGAAGTTTCTTCCTTTATCGCTGTGGAGCAGTCCACTTTCACCAATATATCCGCGACTATTGTGGCCTCTTGATTCGAGATCGCGTAAATTTCCACCCACTTTGTGAAATAGTCCATTACAACCAGGATGTATTTATCACCATTTTTTGTCGTCGGAAATTATCCAGCGATATTCAGTACCAATCCTTTCAAAAGGGCTTCCAACATTATATTGTTTCACGTGTGTCTTTCTCTTGTAATGTGGTCCATTACTCGTAGCACAAGTCGTACATTTCTTACCCGCTTGCCGTTTTATGCCGAGTTATGTCGTCATGACTTTTTATACAGGTTTGTACAATGACGAGTAAACTCGTCTCAGTCGTCTCATGTCATTTCGAATAATTCTAAGCCGATATTTCTCGTTGCTTGCCGTTGTAACATCAAGTACTACGCCGAAATAACTTGTCACCCATATAAATCTGGTGTTTTCAGCGGCAGCGAACGGAAAGGGAGGGGAGGCATTCGATAGAACCCGTACGTGCTGTAACGAATCAGTCAGGCTAGTCTCCTAGTCGCTGTTGTGCACTGTCGCGATAGTGGTGTTTTTCTGGGCATTGTTTACGTTTAGATTCTGTTTGCCAGAGAATTTTGGCGTACTTTATTGATATTTGAAAATGGAATATGATTCCGATTCACAATCGAGTGGAGACGATTTTGTGCCCGATGATCAGTTAGAAGAGTCGGGAAGCAGTTCTTCGGAGAGCGAGTTATCTGACGATTCTGATGGTGAGAATCCTGATGATTTGTTACAAGCCAGGGTGTGGATGGAGGTTGACGCGAAGTTGCCGGTTGGGCCTGCTCCTCCTCGGTATCCTTTTAGGGGTAATATTATTCAATAATTCGTGTGTACAATCAATGCTATTAGAAAATTATATTTTAGGAACACCTGGAATTTCTCCTAATGTGGACTTTCAAGAATTAGAGAATATGTTGGCGTTTTTCAATGCATTTTTTGACGATGAATTAGTAAACGAAATTGCTGTTCAAACAAATACATATGCTGAGCAAGTTAGGTCAAATCAGTGGAGGTGATGAAATTCGTATCTTTTTGGCACTCAATATTTTACAAAGTGTCGTAAAGAAACCATGCCTTCAAGACTACTGGACCAAAAACCATATTCTTGCTACGCCCTTTTTTCGACAAGCCATGTCGTATAAAAGATTTATAGCAATAAAACAGTACTTGCATTTTTCAAATAATGCAGATTATGATGCTGAAAATCACCCGAACCCAAAGTTGAATAAAATATGGCCTGTATATTCGAAATTGTCTCAAAAATTTTCAAGTCTCTATACTCCAGAGAGGGATGTAACAATCGACGAGAGTCTTCTTTTATATAAGGGCAGGTTAGGCTGAGTGCAATACATACCTTTGAAACGGGCCCGGTTCGGAATAAAGTCTTACATGCTATGTGAGTCAAAAAGTGGATACGTTTGGGGCTTCATAATATATACTGGTAAAGGTACCAATTTTGATGCGGATTATCAAAACTTACCGATGGGTTCTCAGGTTGTCCTGTCACTGATGAAGCCCTTACTATGCAAAGGATACTGCCTCACTACCGACAACTTTTACACGTCACCAGAATTAGCAGATATTTTGATTTCTAACAAGACTGACACGTATGGTACTATGAAAACTAATAGAAAGGAAATTCCTCCTGCTTTCAGAAGTAAAAAATTGAAAGCCGGAGAAATAGTAGCTTTCCAGAGGGGTAAAGTTTTGATTATGCGTTGGAGAGATAAGAAGGATGTTACTCTTCTGTCTACAATACATAACATAGAAACAAAGACGTATGAAAAAAGAGGAAAGGACAGAACTAAGCCAATATTGGTAATTGATTACAATTATACAATGGGTGGAGTAGATAAGGTAGATCAGCATTTGTCAGACTATCCAGTTACTCGAAAGCGTGGAAAAAAGTATTACAAAAAAATATTTTTCCACCTTTTAGAATTAGCCCTTTGGAATTCCTACATTCTTTACAAAAAATGTGGTGGTGTAAAGTCTCCCTTACAATATAGACTATGCCTTATAAAGGAAATGTTCGAGAAGTACCACCCCAACTTGCTTCCTTCCACTTCTGGCCGTCCAAGTAAATCGCCAAATCCTCTTCGAATGTCAAAAGGGCACTACCCGGATTATGTTCCCGCCACTGAAAAAAAACAGTGTCCAACTCGAAGATGCGTAATGTGTTCCCGAAAACGGGATAATTGCGGAAAACCTATAAGAAGGGAGAGTCGCTATTGTTGCAGCGTTTGTGATGTAGGCTTATGCGTAGTACCGTGTTTCAAGCACTATCATACTGCATAATTTGATTTATTATAACCCGATTTTGTATGTTTTATATCAATATATTATTTCACTTGGTAGATGTTTGAGTTTCACTTAGTAATATTTCGTGAATATGCGCCAAATTCCAAAATGACGAGTTATCTCGGGTTAGTACTAGTACTTCAGAACCAGATAAAAAAAATACATAAAATAATTATACAATCAGCAAAACAAAGGTATATACCTATTTGTATTCCTTTAAACAACAAATTCCAGTGATAAAAAAAATAGTATTTTTTGCATCGAAAAGTTTGAATAAATGAGTAACGCAAGCGGTTACACCAGTCCTTCACATCGTCAGAGCAGTTCATCCAATAAAACCTTTCACGGACTCGCTGAAAGGTTTTCTTCACTCCTATATGACCATCCGATGGACTGTCGTGTAACTTTCTCAGTACTTGGGCTACTCTTGTTCTCGGGATAACTATCTGTCTTCTCATCTCGGAACCATAATCGTTTTTAAGGACTCTTTTCAACAGCCCTTCTTCCAGGACAAGGGACTCCCACTGAGCCCAATATGCCTTGAGTGTCGGTGAAAACCTTGCCATCTCTTGACCGATATGTCGCCGATTTTCTTCCTTCCATCGCCAAATCATCTTCAGGTGAGGATCATTATCCTGATCTTCTCTTGATCCTGGTGGGTGACCATTCTTCGTCGATTACTGTAATTCTTGATACTGCAACTTCCTTAGATTTCGACTTGTTGCAGTGAAAATAGTTTACAGGGAATGACCGTCTAGGCAGATATATTCCCCCCTTGTCTAGTTTCCCCTGTGACTGAAGTTCTTGAGTTGCACGAGTCCTGGGGCGCTTAGACAGGCTGCGTACGTGCTCTAGCTTCCCACACTTCCGGCATTTGATCTTCTCCGGCTTATTCTCTACCATACTTTTTATCAGGTAAACGATCTGGTCCAGTCTGTCTTTGTTACCTTCTTCTCACATGGTCCTATCTTATTAGTGTTTTAAATGAAACTCACTGTTTCTAGCTAATTCCACAATATAATGAAAATTGTTGAAAATTCCACGAAGTAAGGGTCGAGACAGTTAATTTGGTATTAACTTTTTGTACCTCGAATCCTTCGTTAGCTGCTTTATATTCAAGAGGTTCTTGATTTGCAGGAGTCGTAGGACGCTTAGACGAACTGCATACGTTACTTTTAAAATTAAAGTCACACTTGACAAATTGTTGAGTCAAGTTTGCCTTTATAAAATGGCAAATACGACAGTTGTTCGTGCTGGTATTATTTGTGTTATAAATATTTTACATTCAGTTTTAACTGGTTACCTCAGAATGCAAAAAAACACAAATAGCGATCTGTTTGGGTAAGAAAATGGATAGCTAGAAGAGATATATTAGGTGCATCGACGATGCTTTTAGAAGAATAGGCAGATGAAGACACAACAGCGTATAGAAATAATTTGAGACTATCTGTTTCCAAATTTGAAGAGCTGCGGAAATTGGTGGAACCCAAAATACATAAACAGCAGATTGTTTTAAGAAACTCTATTCCGTCAAGAACAAAACTGGATATTACTCTAGGATAACTCTCGAGTGGAGACAGTATTGTATCTCTTCGATATGCTTTTAGAGTAGCAAAGAACACAATATATACATTTTTACCAGAAGTATTGTCTGCAATTATTGGAGTACTTCGCTCCTATATTATGGTAAGATTTTTTAAGATTATTAGTTCGAAGAATAACAAAAATGAAACAAAGTTTATAATTTGAAGTGAAATTTTATTTTATATGAGAAATAAAATACAAGAAAAAAATTAATTTAACTACAATACATTTATATTAAAAATTTGAAATATTCATCTGTAGGAATCTGCAATTTATGATACGTTAAAGAATCCTCATCGTGTTCATAAACAATCTCTGACAGAGCAGTATTTAGCCTTGACTTGGAATATGTAGGAAAATCATCTCCTGATGTGACAGTGTCTTGTACCAATCTTGTATAAATGTTATTTGTTGGAGTTACGCAAGAAAATCTTTCTTTTGTGATTAAAGAATGAATACTTTCCTGTAAGTGTAGCGCATTCACAACAGGAATTTATCTTAGTTGAGCCATATTACCATATTGAGTTAACTCATCTTCGATCACTACTGGTGCATTATTTGCGAATACTATTTCTTTTACGGAGCCTTTAGCATCAGGTGTCCTATTTGAAGAGCTGGAGAGAGATTGTTTGGACCCAATATTATTATTGTTTTCTTTTATACTCGTTTGTTCCACATCCATTTCTTCTATATCACTACTTGGGTTGTCTTGATTAATGACATCCAGTTGGCTGTTATTGGAAATAGGGTGCATCTGAAATACATAAACACATTGATGCAAAATAAACAAACTAATGTTAAAAAAAGTAAGTTATGAAGTTTTCTCAGGTACCCACTTCAGGAGATGAATGGAAAAAAACAACGAACGTTTTCAGAGAACGGTGGAAGTTTCCAAATTGTTGTGGCACTATCGATGGAAAACACATAAGGATAAGGCGACCACCTGGGGTATTCTTGCTTCAACAATTAGAATTTTCGAAAAACCGTAATTGGCTACGCAAAGGACGTCTTGAAGCCGTCCAATTATGTACGACTTTGAGACGTGCCGAAACCATGCCCTGCGATCTTTTATAGCCACTGCTAAACTGCATTTTTAACGCCATCTATTCGCTTGGAAGGTTACTAACGACATCAAAATGTCAGGAGTAAAACAATAACAAATGAATCAGTATATTTGAGACTTTGACAGCGTTTTATTGTATTTGTCATTTTTTCAAGAGAAATAATTTTTTAACTTGTAGATGACATTGCTGTAACACAAAGAAAAGCCAAAAAGGTTTTAATTACAACAGACCTTTCGTCTAGTTCCGATATTTACAAAGGAAGGGGGTCAAGGATACGGAAAAAAATATAAGGTAATGTCCCATCTCTCTAGTTCTGATTCAGACGAGAGTCCCTCATTAAATCGTAACATTTATTCTGTTTTTAAACCTACGCCATAAACAAATTGTAAGTATTTAAAGAAATTAATTAGGATATTTTGTACAAATAATATATTTTTCAGTATTCTATAAAAAGTCGGGGAATTATAAATCGGGTAGTACTTCTCCAGAGATTCAAGTGGAATCTATTGCCGAAACTATGAGATCTGAAGCTGAAGGAATTTCCCTTGAGAATAAAGAATCAAATGATATGGCGAGATTTGCTGTTCCTAGAGGTAATTTGTTTGTTAAGTTAAATCATAATTTATAATAACCTAAAGTTTGCATATTAAATTTGACTTTTAGTATAGAAATACTTAATTTTATAATGTACCTTTTTTTAATTCTTATTAGAGTCAAAACCTTGTGGCAGTGGAATCAGATGAACACTTCACAAAAGAGATAAATCATCACAACAAATAGATACACTTGATGATCAAGGTAACTAAACTAAACAATTTTAATTAATTTTTATATTTAGTCATATTTTGAATTTATTTTAGAATTTAAAAAGTTGATGATAGATGAAATATCTCAATTAAATTTAAGAATCAACACTTTAATTGAAATAGCTGGCACTATCTTGAAAACACAAAGAATTCCGAGTAACCTACAAGTAACATCGTTTGAAAATAATGTGAAAACGTTATATGAAAAATGTCCAGTAATTCGACGCATATTTTTAAAATCCAAATTCAACGTACTCGATCAAATACTGTCCCTAGTATTGCAAACCGACATTACAGATCATTTCTCAACAATACTACAGATAGTACTGGAAAAGACCAAATGCCCCAAGGAACGAGGAACAGTGAAATACATAGATGAAACAAAATTTAAAAATACAATCAGACAAAAATCTTGGGATTTCTTATACTTGAATCCAAATCCTAACTATGCAACAAATACTTTCATTTAAACACTTCAAAAATATATAGACGACTGTACATATACACAAAAATGTAAAAGGAAAAACACGAAGATCGCCCCTTGGATGACAAATGCTTTACTTACCTCAACTACCATAAAAAATAAAATGGCTCAACTTTTGAGAAGAAACCTGTACTATTTTATAAACAAAATTTTATATTAAATTTTTGAAACTATTTGTCGACATTCGTCTTAATAAACTATCCTGGTTAATAAAAACGGATAAAAGCTTTAAACAACTTTTTGAAACAACCTATCCTACTTTTAAGCCAAAATAAAATAACAGGTTGTTTCAAAAAGTGTTTAAACTTTATGTAGCTGTTTATATTTGTTTATTTAAGAAAAAACAATATAGGCATAATTTAAAAAACCTTCAGTATTTGATTGGCTTGCCATCTAGTAGTAGCTAGTAAACTCTGACTAATCATGCAGGTCTCTTCCTTTTTTTCCCTGTTGGTGAATAGTAACCTTCCATCACAATAGATGGCGCAGCACTCGACAAAACTTTGTGGCTTCGGACTTAGTACAGGAGATTCCATTCTTCCCCGTATTAAAAGTATTTATCTATATCCCGAAACAGGCGTCATAATGACGTCCATTAAATGCCTCTGTACGTTCAGAGATTATATGGACATAAATTGGACGTATGTAGGATGTATAGTGCTGTTTCGGTGTGGCCTATTCTGTATTTGTTACATTTAAATCGTAAAAAAGTCAGAACAACCGTTTAATATTGGGAAGTCTGACTAAAAACTTGACTCGTTTAAAATGTGTGCAAAGGGCCTTCTATTTCACTATCTATGTTACTCTTCCCGGAAGTGATAACAACCTCGGCATGATCTGGCACGATCTTTCAGATAGAACCTTCGATTTATTTTTCATATTACATATTATAAGTTTGCCCATAAATTAAAATTAGTTGGAATTTCCTCATAATAAGTACAATTCCAAAACTGATTATAGACTAGACTACAACTAACATCAGGTATATTTTTATTTCCCTTTCTTTGCATCTATTCAATTTCATGAATTAAATTGTCATGAAGATTGTTGAAATAACCCTTAGAAATACATATTAATTCAAAAGGGCAATTAACGTTTAACTGATAACAATTTTGACTATAAATCACTTTTATAATTAGCTCTGCGTACAGTCAAAGAAGCTCCGTCATTTTTCTGTAGGGAATTGTTTTCCATACCCTATTCTCAAATTGCATATATGTATTTGTAAAATCTAAAATTATTGAGCCAAATCGAATTTCAGTTTAAACTGACCATTTTAAATTTATTTTATAGTTATAAACAAGTAGGGAAACGCCTAAGTGTGGCGTATACGTAGACTTTTTAACAGTAACTTCAGTTTAATGAATAACCCTGTGTAGACAACTGAAGATTTTTGCTCCATTGAAGAGGTTTCATACCATGATGATTATGAATCCGTTTATACCTAAGCTCTAGCACTTATCGTTCGTCCGCTGAAACTCCGTTCTAAACAGTAATTTCAGTTTAATGAATGACTCTGTATATAGAACTGAAATATTTCTCTCCAATGAAGAGGTTTCAGGCCGTGCTGATTTGGAATCTATTTATATCCATGCTCTAGCTCTTACCGTTCGTCCTCTTAAGCTGAAAATGGACGGACAGACGAACAGACGGACAACAGTTGCCAGAGTATAGGACTCGTGTTTAGAAGTTTAAAAAATCACATTATGGAAAATATCAAGATTTATGGGAATAGTTATTATCTCACGACCTGTTGTAGATAATGCTTCCTTTGATTAAAATGAGGAACAAATATTTATATACCTACTTTTATTAATCGAAATTTTCCAATTTATCATCAGTATAATGAACAAGACAGTTAATTGGCAGTCATTCTTATTAAATATCAAAATTTATGTTACTTTGTTGATAACGCTAACCGGCCAATAAATTAACAATTTGCAACTATTTTGATCTACACTCTACGGCTTATAATTAAAGGAAGATTATTACCTACTGCTAAGCACCATTCTCATCAATAAATAGAAATGTATTCTATTGATATAACTACTTTGGGGTTTGATTTCAATTTTAATTTATTTCAATATTTTTTTTATTTAATTACGCTTCAACCACGCAAGGTTATTAGCTTACAGTAATTTGAAACAATCAGTTATAAATTTTACATAACATGTTAATAGATTTTAAATATTGTAACACATTATTATAGTCCAATTTATCGCTAAGCTCTTCTTTTAAGTATTTTCCTATATTGTGATTTAGTCTATCGATTGAATATAACGGACACTCTATTAGTAAATGTTTAACACTAAGTTTCACCTCACAAGCAAAACACTCCGTTTGTTGTTCGTTAGTAAGTAAATAACTATGTTTTAGACGTGTATGTCCAATACCTACATCGAGTGGTTTCACATATTTGCTGCTCTGCAGCCCCTGGGTAGGCCCTATGACGGAACACCACCCTAGAGACAACACAAAACCGGCCGGGATGGATTAAGAACACTATCTCCATCCACTAGGACCTAGCTGGGAGCTGAATAATTCCAGAACCTCACCAAGATAAGTCCATTGTCTTATACTCAATTCATGGACATTTAGAATTGGAGATTTTTATTGTATAACGGCGTTCATATTCGTCTTGTATTTTGGATATGTAGATAATGTGAATTATCTATTGGGTTATGAATAAATATAATTTGCTGAACATTTGATATTTGATTTTCAGCAATTTATATTAACTTGGACCATTGCGTTAAAATATTTTCAATAGTTCGTTTTGTTAACTTAAAGTAAATATAAGGTTTTCCAGTTTTTAACCTTTTTAGTTTTTTGTTTAATTAAAGTATCGCTTAAAAACTGGTGGTGTCAAATTTAATATCGATTGTTCACTCCATCCCAGTGTAAGCTATAGGAATACATTAACTGGAATCGAATACCATACCTGAGGAAGAGTCCCAAGCCGGGGGAGAACATATGTGGGAAGGTACGGTTTTGTTTATTAGTGAAAGTTTATCTGCCATTTGCTGGTGGATGATTTTTGCGACTGTGTTGTGTCGGTTGAGGTATTTGGTTGGTGCAAGAATGTTGCAGCCGTTGGTTATATGCAGTATTGTTTCTCTGTCAGAATGGCATCTTCTGCATTTGTCATATTTAACTGAGGGGTCTTTTAATATGTATTTGCTATATGTTTTCGTTTTTATTACTTTATCTTGTATAACATGCATGAACCCTTCCGTTTCGGGGAAGAGGTCACCCTTCTGGAGCCATTTATGTGTTTATCTATGTCTTCACTTTGTGTCTGATTGAAGTATGGTCTAAGTAGTTCTTTGCTTGCCCATCTTTGTATTTTCTCTTTATATGTGGTTTTCTTGTCCTTCAGTGAAAAGTCGGTGTTGTGTAAGTCTAGTGGAGTGTAGTTTATGTCGACGTTTACTATTGCTAGGTGAAGTTCGCTTTCGGACTTTTATTATTATTATTATTATTATTATTATTATTATTATTTTAACTAGTTCTCTTCTTAAGGCATTTTATATTAACTCAGGCCTTTTGGTCTGAGTGTGGTTTATTCAAATATAAATCTATCAAAGCATATTTGACCTTCCACTTTTTAGCGTTATTTTCCCAGTACTTTCCTTACAATGGTGCAAGTGCAAAGAATAGCTATTTTCTGCATCTTTCCAATTGCAGATGGACTGATTTTAAGAGTATCCACAACCTTACCAAGCTGCCGTGGTACAATGCCTGTTGTGGATAAGACCATGGGTAGGATAGTAACTTGGTCTACTTTCCACTGCTCTTTGATATACTGAGCGAGGTCATTATATTTTCGAAGCTTTAGGTTGATTGTGCTTTCCATGTTGTTATCATTCACAACTGCGAAGTCGATAATCCATACCTGTTCTTCTCTCAGGCTCCACAGAACCACATCCGGCCGATTTGCTTCATTTGTCCGATCAGTAAATATTGTTCTATCCCAGTATAATTTGTAGTGGACGTTTTCTAGGATGCTTGCTGGTGTATACTCATAATACTTATAAGTGAGTTTTTCTGTTTCGGGTATCAAGTTATATTTGGAAGCCAGAGCATGGTGTACTATCTTTCCTGTTTGATCGTGGCGTTTCTTGCACTCGGATGCGGCGAGGGAGCTGCATCCTCCAGTTATATGTTGGATGGTTTCCCCCATCCTGCCACACATTCTACAAGTGTCATCTATCACGGTTGGATCTTTAATGATATATTTGAGATAGTTCCTAGTTGGTACAACCTGATCCTGTATGGCGATCATGAATCCTTCAGTTTCAGGGAAAAGGTATCCTGTTCGTAAGTACCTAGTGATTCGACTATTTTTTATCTGTGCCCTCTGCGGCTAGGATAGTAGGATGTCTTCCATGCAGTGCTTTCCTCTGCCATGCTTCTCGTCTTTCTTGTACAGATGTTGGGTGAATGCCACGGTTATTAGTTAGGTTCAATGGGGTGTATTTATCATCTTGAGAGCATACTATATTATGAAGTACGGAAGTCCTTGCTTTTCTATGGAAATAGCTTCTCATTGATTTAATTTGACGAATGTTCATGTCATAGAGGTTTACTATGCCCAATCCACTTCCTTTGCGGGGTATATAAACTCTTTCCACAGCACTTTTCGGGTGACGGCTTCTAAACTTGGTCTGTTGAACTCTGATCGATCTGTCTATATCTTCCAGGTCTGTATTGCTCCATTTCACAACTCCCATAGAATAAGTGATGACTGCTATGGCGTATGTGTTGATAGCAATAGTAGTGTTCTTGTAATTCAAAGATGTTTTCAATACCCTTCTCACTCTTTTCTGAAACTCGCTCCTAAGTTGTTGTTTAATCAGCGTATGCTCGATAGTTTTGCTCTGGTTCATCCCTAAGTATTTATACAGCTCATCCGTATTCATTGACGTTATTGTTTCCTGGTGGGCGGTTTCATATGTTAGGTTTTGGTTGAGTTTCCCTTTGTTTATACTTTGGATTTTGCACTTATCTACCCCAAATCTCATCTTTATATCCTCGGAGAAACTTTCGGTTACTTTCAGTTGGTACTGAAGCCCTGTCTTTGTTGCTGCGTATTGTTTGAGATCGTCCATGTAGAGTAGATGGCTGATCTTGTGCTTTTGTCCGTTTTCATCTTTCATCTCAAATCCTTTCATCGTGTCATTTAACAGGTCTGTTAGCGGGTTTAGGGCCATACAAAACCATAGTGGACTTAATGTATCTCCTTGATATATACCTTTTCTTATCTGTATTTTTTCTGTGGTGTAAGTTATTTGAGGTGTTTTCAGGTTTAAGGTCGTGCGCCACTTTTCATGATCTTTTTCTGGAAGGTGATCAGTTTCTTATCTATTTTATAAATTTCCAGGACTTTCAGAAGCCAATCGTGGGGACAGGAGTCATACGCCTTGCGGTAATCTATAAAGGTTGTGAATAAGTTTCTCTGCTTCGTTATGGCTTCTGACATTAAGATCTGGTCTATGACTAACTGCCCCTTACACGCCAATGACCCTTTCTTGTAACCTTTCTGTTCTTCACCTAGGATGTTGTTGGAGTCACAATGTTTTGTAATATTTTCGGCAATGCAGGCTGTTAATACTTTGTAAAACGTATTAAAGCATGTAATTGGTCTGTAATCAACTGGGTTAGATGACATCCTTTTTTTTGGTATCAACAGTGTATTTCCCTCACACAATAGCTCTGGTACTGAGTCTCCATCCTCCAAAAATCGGATTATCAGTTCTAGCATCTTTCCATGCAAGGCGTGAATTCTCTTTATCCAAAAGTTCTGAATAGTATCGACTCCCGGGCATTTCCAATTTTTGAGTTTATCAATCACAAGCTTCAGCGTCTCAGGTGTTATAATTGTCTCTGCCATTGGTTGTATCCTATTTGCTTTATCTTCAATTTTTTTCAGCCAGAGTGCGTCTCTGTTAAAGTGTTCATATTTTGACCATATGTTTGCCCAGAATGTTTGCATCTCTTCTTCGTTTGGGGGTATGGTATTTTTGTAAAATATTTTCTGGTTCCTTCCAAATTGCACATTGTGGTCTCTGCGTTCCTTACTTTTCTCATATCTTCGTAATCTTTGTGCGTATACACTGAGCTTTTGTTTCATTGTGTCCAGCACTGTCTCAATATTGTTATTAAGAGGGTCATATTGTGTGTGTGTTCTGTATACATTCTTAATCTTTCCACCCTTCTTCTTCATTCTTTTGCTTCTGCTTCCATTAGTAAAGCAATGTTCCTCCGGAGTTCTTCTATCTTCTTTTCCAATCTAGTTTGCCATGGCGGGGTTCTTTCTATGTTTGGCTTGTTTGTCTCCGTACTCTGGTTCCCTCTAATCTTCCCCCCATTACATATTACTATTGCAACTGCTGTGCTATATAAGCAGTGGCACAGGTCTTCATAGTTCTCTATACCTTGTACCATCTGATTGGTTAACACCATTTGCAATAGATATTAATTGCTCTAGTTTGCGGCTTCCATATTGCTTTGGTATCTTTGGTTTCTGGGACGGTCCAATCCCATTATATAATATTTTCGCCTTATTGAATTCTTGTATCATTTTCTCCTCCAATCTATATACCTCCCCGTCTTGTTCATTTTCTTCATTGCTATTGCCTACAGGTGTCTTCTGATTGACTATAATGTTGGGTGGTATATCTGGGGTTACCTCAATAGCAGCATTTCTTAGTTTCCCATTGACGTCGAGTTCTCGTTGCACTTCATCCTTTATTTCATTTCTTCTTAATTCAGGAATTAGGTTTCTCTGAAATAAGGCTGCTCTTCTATCAGCTACATTTTGTTCGGTCACGTGCTCCAATGTTGGAAATTGGTGAACAAAAGCTTCACGTAAGTTCTGTCTGTACCCTATTAGCTGGGTCTCACACATTGTTAGGCGGTAATATAGTCTTAAAATAGCTTCATTCATATCGCTTGTCCACTGTATTATTATTATTACTATTTTTTTTATTAATTCACACTTGTCAGTGGAGGATTGGCATGTCCAGGCTGGGATTCTCAAGGTTTCAGCAGCCTAGTCATGTGTGAGCACTCGTCGGACGGTCCGGCATATTCCCAATATAGTTGCTTGTTGGGCGGCAATTATATTCTTATCAACATTTTCCAATTTCAGCTTTTTTAACTCGTTTTGTAAGTGTACTTCAACGAGGCCAGTAGTTGAGATAACCAGCGGATGTATGGTTACGTGTTCTAATTGGTAAGCATCCTTTAGTTCGTGCGCCAAGTCAATATATTTGTTTATTTTACTATTACTATTATTATTATTATTACTATTATTATTATTATTATTAAAAGGGTTGTCGTAGGGAAAATAGTGTGCATTTCACGCACTCGTTATATTTCCGCACTCGTGTGAAATATATCACTTTCCTCACTTGTTACGTATTGTACTATTTTTGTACTGGGTAACTTACTCAAGGAGAAATGCGCTTTATTGAGTTTTTCTGAATTTTTGTGTGTTAAGTTAAGCTTAATCGAATCCGACGGATTGAAAACTGGAGAAAACTTCCGCTTTTTCAAATAGATTATACGTTCTTTGTTGACATGAAATTACAATATTGTTACACCACTTGTGAAAGACAATAACATCGACAACGAGGAACCTATTGAAAAAGAAGAATTAGAAGTCAGGTCTATTCTAGGAAGATCGAGAACGATGAAGAAGAAGAAATAGAGTATATTTACAGTGACGTGGCGAAGGCAATAGAAGTGTTAGTAGTGATAGTAATAGCCGCAGTTGAAGTGAAGTGGCAATCGTGGTATAGGAGTTAAGCTTTGCACATGTTAATCAGTTTGAAGCTGTATTTTTTGAAGTAATTAGTAAAGTTGATTAGTTATCCCATCTGAGTTTATTTGGAGTAATATTCATAATATTTTGGTAACAGGTGGGATAACTAAAGGAAGAAGAGGGAAAAGCAGCTAATACGAAGACGGAGGTTGAAAATGTATTGGAAATGGTGTGAAAATTAAACGAAAGAGCAGATCGAGACAGCCAGACAAGAGTCCAACATGAAAATAGGAATAATAAGGGGAATATTCAACAAAATTGAGGAAGTAAATGTCGAAATGTCAGGCAAGGTTGTCGGCGAAGGACACAATGTTTCGGTCAAAAACTACTTGCTTAGAAGGGCCAAACGAACTATTCACCGATATCCCGGCGTAAAGGTGGTCGATTTTACAAAATCATGATGCAATGGTTTGGCGTTCACGTCAATCATTCAGAGAAACTGGCCGGACTCATAGATTTCTGGAAAGCAAGTCAGATAATGCTTTCTCTATTTTAGAACGATCATCTTAGCTGCTTTAACAAATCGGTTTCTTGCATTCAAAATTTTTGTTGTAAAAATACACTAAAGTGAGTTACTATTCGTTATTTTTGATCACAGGATACTTGATCCTCGTTTTGTTGAAGATGCGATTCGGCTAACTTTCAATCAAGAGCATTACAGAAAAAATCCATCAGCAATGACTGAAGAGCCTCGTGAAACATTCTTCTGGTACTTATAAATATGTACCGATATCTTTTATTTGAACCGTGATGTTGAAACTTTATAAGAAAGCACATTTTTTAAATTTTGAGTTTGACCTGCTTTTAAACATATATTTCAGAATTTTTTACTAGGAGACTAAATTAAAAAAACTACTGTTTTTCAAGTGTATATTTTTGTTGGAAATAAATTATTGTTGTAGTATATAATACCAAAAAGTAGTGCGGTATAAGTAGGAGAAAAAGCTTAGAATTAATTTATTATTATTCCCACACTGTATAAATTTGCTATTGCAGTTTTTATTGCTAGTCCTTAAACAGTCTTAAGAAGTGTGATCCCATTTTAAACCGATGTCCAATAGTCCAGCTTCGATATGTTCAGCCATTGCGGAATTTTCGTCGACATCCTGGTGCTTATAACCAGTAAGGAAATGACAAGTGCCGGGAATGTAAGGAGGAAAGCCTTTAGGGAGACAGGTTACGTCACGTTCTTCTGTTATGAAACCGCCAGCTTTAATCAATCGCCTAAAAGAAAAATGAAATGTATACAAAAAATAACCTATTAACAATTTAAGTACATACACGAACGTCGTAGGACTGATATTAATCTTGAGAGGCTCGCTGGTAGATTCAAATTTATTTGCTATAGTGACATTATGACCAAACATGCAATAACGAGGCATTTTTACTCCCACAATACCAGCTAGAACTGAAGCTGTGTGAATTCCTATCCGCATCTGAAATGTTGAAATTAATAGTTGAAAGTAAATTATTGTCTAATTCTTAGATTTTTATCACTCTTATTTTTCTCAGATTATTTATTTCAGTAATTGGGTCGCAAGCTTTTAAACTTTAGTAACAGTCTATTTTGTTATGACTTTTTTGTGTTAGAAAGAAAAAAATACAAAGCAGAGCTGGAGTTATGAAATTTGCTTCCTAGTAGCGGCATTCTTTTTTTGTGGCACCTGGCATAGATTAAAGGAACTATATTGGTACTGAATATTCAAACAAAAGTTTGGCGGTGTTTTAATAGTGGCGCTGACATACAATATAGTATTGTATACCATCTAATAGGTATGGTTTGGGCTCTTGTACTGATACCTAATTTTTGCAACCCAACAATACATCAATATCCTTGGATATTCCTGGCAGGAGTAATATACACTAAGATACTCAAGACATTTATACCAACAATGCTTCAATAGTTTCTCTTCAAATAAAAATCCAGATAATCATAACTACCTAGCTATGCTTATTTCTGATATATTCAGTTCTATTTCCAGAATTTTTGTTACTGGATCTTATCTTACTGTTATATTATTTATTTAATCCAATTGGCATACCCGATTTTCTCTATTTTAGGGGAACTAAAACAAAACAAATTAAATCATGAGAATGAAAATTTTGCGTTTTGTCAGAAAAACAATAGTTATTTGTGAAACAAGTGTCACAATGACTCGTTATGTAGTACGAGTGAGGTTTGCACAACGAACCGCGAAGCGGTGAGTTGTGCAAATCACGAGTACTACAGAAAGTCATTGTGGCACAAGTTTTACAAAATGTTTTTTATAATTCGCATTTATTTAATTATTTAAATAAAATAGAATTTCATATAATCCCTGTTTTTAAACTAGGAGGCGTGGTTTGAATTTAAGTTGGCAATTCTGTAGATTCCTAATTGGTCAGATCACAAATGGTTTTATTCAGCAATTCTGACTTTTGACATATTATAACCGAATAATTGTGTAAATTGTAAACAATCTTTCATTTAAGCAAAAAGAGGATGATTATTTGTTTAAAAAAGAGCTTCTTCGTATATGCTCTTGCGATTTATTTATAATATATCATGAACAGAATTATTTCTGTAATACATCTTTACATAGATATCTGGTAATTTATCCCAAAAACCGAAAGTTTTGTATACCTATATATTGATCCTATACAATATAAAAATAAACAATTGACAAATCATTGTTAAATAAAAGTTAGCGTACTTTATTCATTATTATTTTTAATATATAAATCATTCTAATTTACCTTTAATATAATAATTTGCTAGCTAGAACAACGCTAGACCATTTTATTTATAATTGGTGTCAAGGTTAAAGTCAAATGTCAAATAAAAATATAACTAAATTCAATAACCAACTGTACACTAAAAATTACTATAACAGTGTTCAAAGAGCTTCATTGTGACACTGTAAACAATGTTATAATGAAGTCTCTTTTATATGCGAATTATAAAAAGATTATTAAAAACTAAGAAAGCTTAAAGAAATGAGTGTCATAGGTTGGTGTCATGATGTCAAAATTGTATAATTAATTTATTACCGTAACATGACTAGATTCCACACAATAAGGGTCGAAACAATAAATTTAATAATTAGTTCTGTCAACCTCTGTCATTATTTGTATAAGTATAATTTTATACGGTTACATGTTTTAAAAAATGGAACGTTGTTAGTCCCATCGAGAATACGTGTATTATATGCAAAATTTATAGGACGGGTTGGATAAAAACAGGTAATTTAAGTATTTGATTACATAAGGGAGGACGGAGGACGCTATCCTTCGCTCAACGTCGCGTCGTCCAAGAAGAACAAATTCTTGATTTTGTTGATTTGGAACCATGTTACATCGAAACAAACTCATTTCAAAATAGATACAGTCCATAAATTATTCAGAAAAAGTGGCATATATCCATTTAGGCCCTAAAAAGTTCAAGTTTTACATGAGAGAGATAGGGAGCTTCGGGTTTAATTTTTGTAGATTGTTATTGGATAACTTAATCAATGTTCCACATTTTTGTGTACTGATGAGTGTACATTTACTCAGACAGAGATTATAAATACTTATTCAGATATATGGAGATATGAAAACATTATTCACATACGTAAGATGTCACCAAAGACGATGGTCAATAAACAATTGGGTTGGATTATTAAATAATAATGTAATGGGTCCAAACATTCTCCATAACCGACTTAATTCAGCGACGTATTACAATTTGTTAATAATAGTTCCAGGATCATGATGCTACTGTACATTATGGTAGACAAGTTAGTACTTTATCAAGTCAAAAATTTCCCTACCATTGGATTGGAATAGTTGGCCCCCTAGATCACCAGATTTAAACCATTTTCCTTCTGAGGATTCTTGAAAGAAAAGTTTAACTTCGAATGTGTTAAACGACAGAAAGAAGTGTAAATCTAGCATATGTTTAAATAGTATGCGATTCATTTGAGCACCTTCCTCAAATCAATTTAATATTTTATAATAATTATTCATTTTTAATAAAGTTTGATAAATATGTAATATAATAAAGACTGAATTATAGATCTTAGTTTTTTTGTCAATAACTCCGTAACCAAAAACAAAGCGCCAACTATTTATTCTTACGATTTAATTTGTTTTGGTCCTCCGATTCATATTACATACATATAAAAAGTTCAAAGGACAAAAGGATTAAAAGAATGGAACAAAAAAATAATCGAGATAAAAATACAAAATGAGAAGTGAGATGTATTATTCATTATAAGTTGCTTTTACCTCATGGTGAGTTAGATATGGAGAAGAATACAAATAATGTAAAAAATTACGCAGAGGAAAGGCGAGAATGAGAGAATCTAAATTAAATACGAGGTGAAATGAAAGACGAGGTGCTACTGTATGTTATTTACCTTTATTGGCTGGCCCTGGTGAGTTTGATGCAAAGAACAAACTTCTATCATCTTGAGAGCCATCCAAGCAATCTGTTGAGCATGCGTGTTGGTTTCTTTGTGTAGCCCACCAGCAACACAATAAGCGTCTCCAATTGTTTCTACCTAAAATTATATTTATTTGAAAGAACAACCTACCAAATAATTCTCCAACAGTTTTAATTTTCATCTGATTTCGTGAAAACAAAACACACAATAATATTCAGCAACTTTTTGATGAATTTTCTCAAAAAAATGAAGCAGCAAAGGAAAAGTTATATTTGCACCTTGTACACGTCAATTTGTCCACAAAAAATGTCAAATTTATTATACAAGTTTTGGAGCATGTTGATAACCATCATCGGTGTCGCTGTGGAACAAATTGAAGTGAATCCAACTATATCGCTGAATAACATTGTGACATCTTCATACGTTTTCGCTTCAATTGTTTCACCTACAACAGAAATAGTGGTAGTAAGACATAAATCAGAGGTAACTTAATATACTGCTGACGCTAATAATATTTTCAACAAACTGTAGTACAATTGATACCCATTTGCGATCATCCAATCCCCGATTAATTTGATGAATTTATGTCTGCAGTAGTTTTCCCTAGCAAAACTCGAATTACAAAGAACATTATGTTCAAAGGATTTTATTTATAAAATGTTTGACTGGAATGTATATATTACTGCAGAATCTGCTCAATAGCAGTTTCTGGAAGAAACATTGAAACTTTGAATTTTAAAAAGCCCTACATATTTCAGAAACTAAGGAAACGAGCTCCAGCAACAAAATTATCGTTTGTCAAGATGGAGTTAACTTTATTTCTGAAAAAATTCTCAATTGTTATCGAAGAAAATATTCATAAAACTAGTTATTTTGGATAAATTTTCAGTAAAACTGGTAATAGAAGAATCTGAGAACTTGACAGCGTAATAATAATAAAACAAACTAGAAAGGCCATTATGGGATGTTACTATTGAAACCGAAGATAACAACGGATTCATGATAAATCAAATCTTATTTTCAAAGGTAATAAAAAATTACTTATTGTGAACTTAGAAAAACCATTTTTAATTATAATGTGTGATGCCCGAGGTTTAGTCAGCGATTCCACAAAAGGTTTAATATTTCATGCATGTTTTTATATTTATGCAATCTTTTTGGAATGACAATCATCTGATCTCTTCTTTTCCAATAACAATTACTGTTATTGTTTAAGTCATGTTTGTCTATGTAAATATTTACCGGATTTTCTGTATATGAGAAGGAGATCCAAGGAAGCATAGACTGGAGAAGTTTTTCTAAAAAAATAACTAAGAGTCAACAAAATTACTGTATTTTGATAAAAAACTTTTCGCCATTTATGAATCAATTAAATATTTTCGTTACATGCTGGAATGTGTTGATTTCCGAGTCGCAAGAGATCACAAACCTATAGAAAAGGCTATTTTTGTATAGACAGAGAGATCACCACATAAATTTAGATATTTTGAATATATTTTATAATTCACCAGCAAAATTAAATATGTAGGTAGCAACAACGTAGAAGTGGCTGATTTCTTCATAAAAATAATTGTACATTATAATATATTTTTAGTGAACAACACTCGGACGTAGGGTTAACTAATCTATTACAAAAACAATAATCTTTAAATAAGGTTAATAGAAAATGTTCTCTTAAATCAACATTGAAACGCGCAATTCTAAAATTTGGTACGAAATTTCTAATAATATACAAAGAATATATATTCCTTGAAGCTTACGTTATAGTAGTTTTCTTAAAGTATATAATATAGCTCATCTAGGTTACAAAGCCACTACTAAAACAAACCTATACTTTTGGCCTTGTATGAATAGAAATATACGCCTTTGAGCAAAATCATATGGTCAATATCAACAAGCAAAAGTTGTTAAGCCCACCAAATCTACTGCAGGAGACTTTAGCGTTCCCGAAAGTAGATTTCAACATATTCACAGAAGCCTATAAGGTCCTTTAAAACCTTCTAAGGAGTGCACTTATGTATTTACAGTTATTGATAGAGTTACTGGGTGGGTATATCCACTTAAAAACTTGAAATTGAATTGGTTCAGCAGAATTGGTTCGTCGTGAACATTAATTATGCTTTTAGTGCCTTTAGTCTTTATGAACTCGCACATTATTATCTTTAACTAAATTATCTCATATAAAAATGTCTGGTTTTATAGCATTGAGGTTTTGAATTTTTTCCCTTAGCCATTTCGTGTATTCGGTAGGGTATGGTATCCCCGTTATTGGGGGAGACGGTAAGGTGATGAAATCAATGAGATAAGCTCTATTGATTTATTTAAAAAACACTTTAAATATATTTAAATTTCAAAAAACAATAAAATTTTATTTATAATTTTCAAAATTTAACTGTATAACATAAATGAGACATAATTCAACATCATACATCGGTGTCGATAAGAACGTTAGCCGAGTGGAACTAAAGCCCGCCAAAGCGTTCGAAGATAGATTGGAGGACACAAACAAGCAGAAAAGATCTGAAATGTCAAATGAAATACAGCCGTTCACCAAGATAATGCACGGATACAATCGATAGAAACGATAGTGAACTTGTATTTATGAATCTAATTGCTGTTACACCCGCAATCGAAGCCTATGTTGAGGCAAAATAAAGCATTGTTAAAAAAGGCATCGAAGGTTTTCAAAAGCATTGAAATTATTGTATTGTTATGTTTGTGAATAGGATATTGGCAAGAAAAAAGGGGTTTTACTTATTAGTTCCGGGATTTAGAGACTCATATGTTAGTCGAAAAGAAGAAGAAATTCCGAAATGAAGCTGGATGAAGATTCGACTCATAATTATAGCTACCTCATGTTCAGTTTATTCATCATACTATCTCGGAAATTTTCAATGAATTCTCTGATTTGCATCGCCTTGTGTTAGCTAGGTGCTGCACAAATGTACAATTAATAGAGACACCTGAACAGTAATTGTATGACTCACAGTATTGTAATGTTTTTCTTATTTAATTAAAAAGTTTTTATAACGAAGGGTGGGATAACTTCATACAAACAGTAGGTTTACTAATTTAATTTATTTATTCACTTCACTATTCATTAATTTATATTATATACACAGTATATTCACTTACATTGATTTATATAAACACTTCACTACTTAGACTATTTACTTTATATCACGAGTTCACTTTATAAACTGACTTATCCCGCTGGCCGGTCCTTTATATATTAGTGTTTTCTTTACTAGATAATTCTAGATTGCGGCTTACACAAAAACAATCGGCTCCCTGGAATTTTCTAGATAAGACAATGTCTAGTTAAGATAGTCACAAAAGATCGTAAACAGTTCTAAGAAATCCCTGCGCATCCGCCAAAATTTTAACTTTCATACATGGCTTAGGCAGAGTCGGAATCAGGGACTACACTTGTATGCTATTTCGAAACATTACCTTCTCCTTAAATGGAAGTTCCTTCTAAAACTTTTGTGTAGCCGAGCCTGGATGTTTGAATCGGTAACTGGCCCCATTTCTACACTTTCCGATCTTATGGAAATAATAGGGCACCGTCTTCCTCTGATACTGATAACGGTGGTTGTAGCTACAAATTACTATCTGGACACCGGTATTTTGGAAGATCACCTGTACCATGTTCCTGATGACTCGCCAATTCAACTGGTTACTCGCTATCTTAGGCATAGCCAGTTTCTTCATGCTGGATTCCAACACATGATCTAGAAGGTTTCGAAGTGCTTCCCACACATCATGGTAGGGTCAGACACATCTGGAATATGGTTTACTCCTTTCTCTAGGTCATGGTCTTCTTCGAATGACGCTAGTCGATTTTGGTGAACTACTTTTGGTTTTCCATTGAGGATCTTGCTTATGCGATATATAACATCATTAATTCTTTTCTTGATTAAGTATGGACCTTTCCAGGATTTTTGTAATTTTGGAGAAAATCGTTTTCTCTACGTCGGGTTGTGTAACCATACTTTGTCCTCTTCTTTAAAACCGCTTACTGTGGCCTGCGTGTTGTACCGACTTTTCATTCTGTCGCTGGCAACTTGAAGATTTGTTCGAACTAATTCATGAATATCGTCTAGCCTTCTTCTCAATTGGATCACAAAGTCTTCTCCTGCTATATCCTCTCCAGGCCAACAACCAAATTCCAGGTCACAAGGAAGCCTAATTTCACGTCCAAACAGGATTTTCGCAGGTGTTTTACCCGTGGACTCATTGACGGCAGATCGATAAGCTAATGCGAATAGGAAAAGATACTGATCCTAATCTCTCTGATGACTGAAACCTACTTTGGACAGGTATTTTCCAAGAGCCCTGTTCATTCTCTCGACCATTTGATCTGTGGATGTAATGCCGTTGTCCTGGTCTTCTTCATTCCCAGCTTGTCACAAATCTCCTGGAATAGATGGGTTTCGAAATTTCTTCCCTGGTCACTGTGGACTTCCAAGGGCACTCCATATCGGCTGATAAAATCCTTCACCAATACATCTGCGACAGTGGGGACCTCTTGATTCGGGATCGCGTAGATCGCGTAAATTTCCACCCACTTTGTGAAATAATCCATTATAACCAAGATGTATTTACCTCCATTTTCTGTTGTCGGAAATGGTCAAGCGATGTCTAAAGCAATCCTTTCGAAAGGGCTTTCAACATTATACTGTTTCATGGGTGCTTTTCTCTTGCGATGTGGTCCATTACTCGTAGCACAAGTCGTACATTTCCTACACTAGTCCTTCACATCGTCGGAGCTGTTCATCCAATAAAACCTTCATTCTTCATTCCCAGATGGCCTCCAGATGGACTGTCGTGTAACTTCTTCAGTACCTCAGTTACTATCACCCTCCGGGTAACTAGCTGTCTCTTAATCTCGGAACCATCATCGTTTTCAAGGACTCTTTTCAACAGCTCTTCTTCGAGGACAAGGGAGTCCCACTGAGCCCAATATGCCTTGAGTGTCGATGAAAATCTTCACACTTCTTGCCATGTAGGTCGCCGATTTTCTTCTTATCATTGCCGGATTATATTCAGGTGAGGATCATTCTCTTGATCGTCTCTGATCCTGGTGGGTGACCATACAGTAGCTCTTGAAATTGCAGCTTCTCTAGATTTCGACTTATTGCAGTGAGAATAGTCTACATGGCATGACCGTCTAGGCAGAGAGTCGGCTTTTCGGTGATTCACATCAGCTCGGTGTTCGCCAGTATCTGATTTCTCCTGTGACTGGAGTTCTTGGGTTGTAAGAGTCTTGGAGCACTTAGACGGACTGCGTACGTGCTCTAGCTCGCCACACTTCCGGCATTTGATCTTCTTCGGATTTTTGTCTGCCATACCTTTCAACAAGTTGACGATCTGGTCAGGTCTGTCATCGTCATCTCCTTCCTGCATGGTCCTACCCTTGTTGTACCGTGAACCATTCGGGGCTGTTTTGCATTTAAGAGGTTCTTGGTTTGCAGGAGTCGTAGGACGCTCACACGAACTGCGTACATGCTCTAGCTCACCACAATTACAGCACCTGATTTTCTTCGGCTTCTTATCTACCATACCTTTCATTAAGTTGACGATCTGGTAAAGTCTGTCATCGTCACCTTCTTCCTGTATGGTCCTATCTTTGTTGTATCCCGAATCTATCGTGGCTGCTTCATATTCAAGAGCAGCAGTCAATGCATCGACCAATGTTTTGGGATGGGCTAATCGAAGTGTCCTCTGCATATCGGAGTCACGTAAGCCATCAATAAAGACCTGGATGCCCAGACATTCTATCATGTTCTCCGGTGCTGATGGTTAAGTAAATCGAACGAGTCGGGCAATATCCACTTCATACTCTTGAAGGGCTTCGTCACGTTTCTACCTTCGGTTCTTCAGTTGGGACTGGTACAAATGCTCTACATGTTCGTGGCCATATCGCATGTCCAGCCTCTTCTTCAGCTGCTCGAAGTCATCCGTTTCTTCCAGTGGTATCATCTGAAGCACATCTAAGGCATCTCCCTGAAGCGCTATGTGTAAATTCACTGTCTTCTCCCTATCGGACCAATTATTCACTCTAGCGGCTTTTTCAGAGTGTTTCACACAATTGGTCCACGATGTCCTTTCGTCAAACGGTGGAGCCTTGACTCGGGTAAAACTGCCAATATCTTCCAACTTAGGGTGTGTTTCTGGCTCGTTTGTTCGGTCTTCTTTTCTTCTGCTGGAGTGTCTTATGTTCTTAAATCTGCCATATTTCTTCCCAACTCCTTGCTTTTCTCGTCTATCGTTGTCATCTTATCTTCAATATCCGATGTTAGAGACGAAATTTTATTTTCGACGTCAGTGGCAATGTCATTTTTCATGGATAAGATATAGGCAGACATATCCTTCTTCATAGCAGAGATATCGTTCTTCACATTAGTTGAAATCTTTTCTTCCATGGTAGAAATATCATTCCCCATAGTAGAAATATATTAGTCCATATTAGCAGAGATGTCGTTCTTCATATTAAAAATATCGTTCTTCATATCAGTAATGGACGAGATTATGGTGGAAGCCTCATCTTTGAATAAAAATATTTCTGGATCTTGCCAGTGCCACTTTGAGTCTTTCTACTTACTCACTCTTCGTACTAGACGTTTCCGAATCGCGATTTTTCAATTCTGCCTAGTTCAGTCACTTTCAGGTCACATAGTCTCTTGGCCATTTTTACGTAGATATTTATTTATATTATTCCCCTTCTGACACCAATGTAAAAATTTTCTTATTTACTTAAAAAGTTTTTATAACGAAGGGTGGGATAACTTCATACACACGGTAGGTTTACTAACTTAATTTATTTATTCACTACACTATTCACTAATATATGTTATATATACAGTACATTCACTTACATTAATTTATATTAACACTTCATTACTTAGAGTATTTACTTGTTCGCTGTTCATATCACGAGATCACTTTATAAACTGACTTCTCCCGCTGGTCGGTCTTTTATATATTAGTGCCTTTTTTACTAGATAATTCTAGATTGCGGCTTACACAAAAACAATCTGCTCCCTGGAATTTTCTAGGTAAGACTGATCATAAAAACAATGTCTAGATAAGATAGTCACAAAAAATCGTAAAATTCCTGCGCATCCGCCAAAATTTTAACTTTCATACATGGCTTAGATAGAGTCGGATTGAGGGAGTACACTAGGGTGCTATTTCGTAACAGTATTTTAACGGTGAATTCGTCGTGAATTTGGTGTTTTATTCTCTTCGGCACTTTAATGAAGTACGGTTGTCTTTCCAATTGCTTGACACGTCAACGTTCTCTGAATTATGCATGGATTTTATATGCAGAATCTTGTAAAATATTAGTCGTTCCATAATATCATAAATGGATGAATTTGCCACTTTAACTAGATTTCCGCAATTATCACAGTAACCGATCATCATTAAGAGCTTAATTCGTTGGATTCCAGTTAAATATTTCATTATATTGTTCGCAAACAATCAGTTTTCAGTTATTATTGCTCGCTTCAGACAATTTTTAGCTAATTATGATATAAATGATTCTATAAACCAACATATCAGGTACTATACATTTCAAAAATTATTCCAAATAAAAAATTACTTATTTTAGGAATTTGAATAGTCTGTAGTTAGTTAATTAAAATAAATAAAAATATTTAAAGAGAAATAAATATATTATAAATAATGAACCATTAGTGTTATCTTCTTTGAAAATAATTCATTAAGAAGCTTTGAAAAATATTCAAATGGAAAAACTTCCATTGGGGACACCATTGTAGATACAGAAGGTTGACCTGGTGATTGATCACGATGGCCAGATGGTCCGGGCTGAGGACTAGGTGAACGAATTCTAGGCAATTCTGAAGGATCAGAATCTGGAGTTTCTCCCATAGGATTTATCCAATCGGTCACTAAACTTGAGCAGAACTCATCGTTTCTAAAGATATTGAAATTGAATGGAAAAATTCCGGACACTCCGAATCCACTAATAATATTCGCTGGAGAAAAAGCTTTGGGGTGCGCTTCTCCAAGGAGGCCTGGAATGTCATATATTGTTATATTTTTTCCTCCATGACTGGTAATTCAATCAGATGCAGCACAATTGTAATACGTTTTCAAAGATCCGAAAATGGTTCGGTCCAGTGATTGTAACTGTGTGGTGTATGCGGTGGCAACGATAGAAGGATAAGACCATTGGCTCGGGCAAAATCGATAACTTCGAGGTTTACGTGGCTGTCATGGTTATCGAGAATAACTAATTGTTTGTTGTCCGAAGAGCAGTGGGAATATTTTTGACAATGTTGCAGATATTTGCAGTAATTTTCTTTTGTCATCCATCCAGATGGATGAGGAGCTCCTGCGGAACCAGGTGGGGCACCTTGTAGCATGCGATCTTGCCAGTTTACACGTGGAAAAATTAGGAAGGGAGGAACATGATTTCCACAAGCGTTTGCTGCACTACAAATGAGCTGTCCCCTTTCACCCGACGTGACTCTCTACTTGCTTATCACCAATAATTTTCCCTGGCTTGTGAACAGTTGTGACTCCTGTTTCATCAATATTCCAAATTTTTTCAGGAGTAAACCTACACTTTTCAAGCGAAGTTCGCAATTTTTCGAAAAAGGTGCTCACTGTAAATTTATTAAATGCGAAACTACGGGCTAGACTAGTGGGCTCAGGAGTTCTGAGAGATAATCGGCTGTGTCTCTCCATAGAACATTTCGCCCAATCCCTGCCTGCTGTTTTTTTTGATTCCCAAGATGGAGGAATCTTTTTATTATTTGCCTTAGCGAAGTCATAGGCAAGTTCGCGAAACTTTTTTAAAGATAAACCATAATTTAAGCGAGATGCTTGAATAAGATATTCTGAAAGCTGCAGTTCTTCTTCACTTTTAAAAATTTGTGCTTTTTGAAACCCAGGTAAACGATCTTCTCCTCGTCTAATTATTCGCTTTAACGTTATTACATTGATGTTGAACTGTTTAGCAGTACCTTTAAAGGACCCCCCATTTCTCACTGCAGCAACAGCTGCAACTATAATTTCAGAATCGTACTGAACACGCTACTTTGCACCAACTTTAGGTTTGTAATTTTTTGGTATCTAAAATGAAATCGAAAAAATATATATAAAATTACATAAGGGAGACTTGATCCCCCCAATTAAAACTCGATAAGGTAGACTTGCTCCCCTGATTATATCTCCCTTAACGCAATGGGATCAACTTTCCCGAGAACACACTAAATGGCAAGAAATCAAAACATAACCTAAATTACGCAGCACAAATTAGCTAAAAATACTCGCCAGGTACCACACAACGACACTAATATACTATATACCAGATTTTCTTCATACATAGTAGCTAAATAAACATTTAGTGGGGTGCAATGTTAGTTCGCCTCCTCGTGGTGCATCCTGGGTAACGCTAAAGAACTAACAATCTTGGCAGCCAGATAATCATTGTGATCTCCTGGCTAAAGCACATGATGAATGCTAAGCTAAAAAGCTCAAACGGCCCTTCTCAGGACCTATTTACTAAAAGTCTTGGACCTAGTCTCAAGATATGCCAACTTAATATAGAAGGAACAAGCTGGGCAAAATGCCAAGTTCTAGACAAAATTTTAAGATCTAATGATATCGACGTTGTCGCTATACAGGAAACCCATACGGAAAATATAGAACAACTAACTAAAAGAGGCACCATACCAGGATACTACCTGTTGGGAGCTATATACCATCGTGCTTATGGCGTGGCCACCTACGTTCGCTCCGCATCGGATTCGGACAATATCCAGCAAGTAATTGTTAAAATTGGGGACATAATCATCAACAATATATCAACAATTATTTGATATAATACTTACTTTTATTGTAGCTGATTTAATGTATATGTTTATTTATTTAGAATTTTTGTTTTTATTTGGCTAGCTCAGTTTGTTTTTAATATTTGTTTAATAATTTATTTTAATTAGATTATTCGGGAGCATGAAATCCTTTTTCCCTTTGAGTCCTGGCAATTTATACTGTTGTAATAGTTGAAATAAAAAGAAAACACATTATTTGAAATCAATTTAATTATCAATGCAATATTTATTTGATAAAATAATATGCGACGCCAATGGTTATATTGTACCTATTTATTGATTTTAATAATATCATAAATGCGCATGCGTGAAAAAACTAGTCATGCGCTTTAACATGAAACGAACAATTATGATACGTAAGAAACCTCTATATTAATACAAACATATTTTGTTTGATGATGCAGATAGGTAAATGGATTATACAAAACATAAAAGAATTTATATATATATCATAGTTATATATGATACAAGTAGCTGTGGGAAGAAATTAGTTATATACATGGATAGAAAAATATGGAATTATATACAGATGGACATGGTTATAACATTATAAAATTTCAATCACCATATTTATGCGATTACAAAATGGCGTGATTAGCGTAAGTACATATTTTAATTTAGATAAAGTTCGGCCTTTTATTAAATTTAACGATTTATGCAATGAATATACTATATAAAGTCTGTTTCTTTCTTTTTTAGATCGATCATATGTGAAAAGGTTTATCAATTTATGAAATTAAGTACTTAATTGGGATTTTGAGTTTTTACACTATTTATTGGCCAATAAATGATTTAAATACACTGACCTGTTGATCTTGAATTTGGAATGGAAGTCTCTGGATCCCAGGAACACTCCACTGAATCTCCAAAAAAACCAAAATTGTTGAAAATTTCACAGATTCTTGTCAGAAAACTTGTTACAATTAACTGTAAGTATTTCTAATATTGTATTTAATCGTACTTTAGGAGTTTAAATGTCTTAAACCGGGAATATCTTTAAATTTTTAGGAACACTATCCCACACACTCCTCGCTTCTTAACACTAGCTTCTGTTCTCCTTAAGCGTCCCCTCGATTCTCGACTTTTTTAAAACAAACAGTCTTTTGTTCTTTTCCAGATCACTATTCAAAAATTTATTTATTGATTCACAGTTTGTTATGTCATCTTTTTTTAACCAATAAGATATTGTCTTCTGTAATCAGATAATTGAAACTTCAATCACTTATCAAAACAATTTCATACATACAAATACATTAAAATTGGTTATACTTAGATACACTTACATAGTACAACATTCAATATTATTATTGATAGTATATTGGTTAGGCAATATCTATATTTTATGTTATCATTGAGGTAATTCCTTTTTTATTATATTGTTATAGGCTGTTATTTAATATATCTTTATTTGATATGTTGTTTAAATTAAGAAAAGTGTTTCCTTTTTACTTGTTTTCTTAAATTATGTTATTTTCATATATATTTCATACTAGCAACTTAATTTTATATTACTAATTCTCTTATTATCTAAGATATCTGGTTCAATTCCCCTCAAATTTAAATTTAAATGATATCCATACCCTGGATATTTATTTAAATTTCAATTTTCTTATTATAAATGATTGATTTTATTTTATTCAAAAAATTTAACATTTTTATGGCATAATCTTACTTTCTTTAACTTTGTTTCTCAAATATTTGTTCACATTTTTCCTACTACAAAATCTATTTCTTTCAATAACTGTCTCCTAATTCTTTCCTTAAAATACACTTGATTAAGATCAATGTCAATTTATATTTTTAATATTACTTCATATAATACTTCTCTATTATCATTTCTTCCTAACATCCACTTATATATCAACTTATTTCTTTGTAATTACATTATACTTCTATATACTCCTCATATCATATTTCTTTTCAATATTCATTATTCAATATAATTAATTATTTCTCAAATTCATATATATATCAATATCAACTTCCTTATTCTTTCCTGTATTTTCAAGTAATCTATAAGATTCTAATTGACATTAAACATTACCTCCTATATTTTTAATCAATATCATTCATTATTATCCTTTCCTATCCTTTATTACTTACATCTTATTTCCTTATTTAAAAATGTGAACTTCTATTTGATACTTGAGTTATTCTTATTTTATCCCCTCTATCCTATATTCTTTAATAGTTTCATTCTATGTAAACCAGTATCTCTTATAAATTGTTTCCTTTATTGGATATATATTTTGATTTGCCATACTCAAATTTTTTAAAATGTTTTAATTATAAGTTTTACCTAATAAATTTTTCTTTATATTATATTATATTTATTTTTTTAGGTTCTGAAGAAACAAACGTGATGAATTTAATTGGATCATCAGCTGCCAAATGGAAAACAAAACTCTGTCTAATATCTACTTTATCTTTGTACACTACTTAATATTAAATTTTAAATCTATCCTTATGACTATCATTTCCTTCTTTAAATATTATTCGTAACATAACATCATCTATTCATAATATCTATATACATGTTCTACATTGAAAACTCCCCTTTCTAATTGTGTACCTGGATAGAATAATCGATAACTATTTTGAGCATCACTATTGTCGACTACATATGGCCCTTCAAATGGTGATAATAACTTTTTACATTGATTTTCACCTTTCTTTGGTGTTCTTAAAGATCTTACTAGGACTAAATCTCCTTTTTCAAATCTAATCTTCTTATTATTTTTGTTTCCTTTTCTTTTAATAAATCTTATAGCACTTCTCTCCAAATTCTTGCTTACTTTATCCAAAACTTGAGACATATCCCATTCTCTCTGTATTATCCATTCACGTTCTGGAAGTATTCCTTTCAAAATAAATTGTGGACATTCTTCAGTAACTCCATTAGGTAATTGATTTAAAAATTTCTCGACTTGATTTAGATTTTCTTCCCATAAATTGTGTCTATTATTACATAAAATCCTTAAATATTTAACAACTTCTTTGATATACCTCTCAGCTGGATTAGATGAAGGTCTTCTTATACTTATGAAATTCATTTTAATATTATGATTTCTACACAAGCGTTTGACTTTTTCACTCACAAAGTAAGTAGCATGATCCAATATTAAGTTTTCCGGAGTTCCTATTTCTTCTATAAAATTTTTTAGACAAGATATTACTGTATTTGCATTGGTACGTTGACAAGGAAAAGTTCTTACAAATTTTGAAAATATATCCACCATAACTAAAATATGTTTATTGCCTTGCTTGCTAGGTATTAATTGTGATATGAAATCAATAGCTACTATATGTAAAGGCTTGAGTGCTATTATAGGTTTTGGTCCACTAATATGATGATAGTTTCTTTCCTTTGCCAACTGACAAATTTTACAAATTTTACAGACTTCTTTAACCAATGATATGTCCTTCTTTGCAGTGTAATTTTCTCTAAACAACATCCATAGTTTTCGAGATCCTATATGTCCATACTCCTCATGTAATTGTTTGAGAATTTCCTTAGCATATTCAGGTGTTATTAAATAAATTTCCCTATCTTCCATCTTCTTATACCAAATTCCCTCGTTTTGAAATGCTCCTCTTTTACAAGATTCTTGTAAATTTCTCTGATCCTCCATTATTTTTTCCAAAGTAAACAAACCTTCAGTTTTTTGCAATCTATTTATGCCAATTTGGAATTGTTGATCCTTCTTCTTCATTTCTGTTTCACGGCTAAGAGCATCCGCTACTATATTAGTTTTCCCAGGAATAAATTTTATTTCAAATTCATATTCCTGTAATAGAAGTATCCATCGATGTATCCTATTATTTGCATAACGATTTTTAAACATTGCTGTTAAAGCTGAATGGTCTGTTTCCAAGTAAAATTTGGCTCCTAATAGATAAAAACGTAATTTAGTTATGCAAAACACAATGCTTGCCATCTCCAATTCAGTAACTGAGTATTTTCTTTCATAGTTTTTCGTTACTCGGGAAATAAAACTGATTGGTACTTCTCCTTCCTCTTGTTCTTGCAATAAAACTCCTGCTAATCTATCTATGGATGCATCTGTTCTTAAAATAAATGGCTTGTCATATTGAGGATGATAAACCTGCAAATTTTGTAAAAATATTTCCTTGAGTTCTTGGAAAGCTTGTTCTTTTCTAGCATCCCATTTCCATTTTGTTTCCTTCTTGAGTAATTCAATTAATGGAATTTCCTTATTACTGAGGTCTGGTATGAGTCGTTTGAAGTAGTTGAGAATTCCCAAAAATCCTCGAAGAGTTTTGAGATTAGTCGGTGTTTTATATTCCCTTATGGTTCTAATTCGTTCAGGGTTCATTCTCACTCCAGTAGAATTTAAAATATATCCCAAATACTGCACTTCTTTTTGGTAAAATTGACACTTTTCCATGTTCAATTTTAATCCTGCTTTTTCCAATTCTGCCAATATAGTCTTCAAATGTTCGTGATGTTGTTCTTCATTTTCTGAATATATTAATATATTATCGATATAGTGCAATGTAAAATGTTCATATTGATTTAGAACAGTGTGAAGTGTTCTTACCAATGCTGCACACGAACTCTGTAAACCAAATGGAACAACACAAAATTGGTATACTACACCATCAATCATAAATGCTGTATATGGACGACTTCTTTTATCTAATGGAATCAACCAAAAACTATGCTTCAAATCCAGTTTCATGAATATGTTAGCTCTTGTAATCCTACCAAATATCCCCTCTACATTTAAAGGACTCTCATATTGTTTTTTAGTATATGAGTTGATATTTCTGGCATCCAGACATAATCTAATCTCACCTGACTTTTTTTTGACACATGTTATCGCACTTATATATGGAGAGTTGGATCTTTCTATAATGCCATCTTGTATCGTCTTTTCTAACTCCTGGTATACTTCATTTTTCAGCTTGTAAGGAATGGGATAGGTTTTTATTTTGAAATTACTAATATCCTTGTTCATTTCCAACTTATGTATATACTTGGCTGCTATACATACTTCTTTGTTGAGAAGTCTTCCATATCTTGTTAATAACTCATCAATCTCCTTTCTATATTGTATGGGACAAAATTGTTCCTGTAGATCTTCCACAATTTCTATTTCATTTACTTGACATTGTCTTTCCTCTACCTCTTGTTCTTCCTTTTTGTCAAAAGTTATTATATTATCTTCACATACCATGTATCCCTGTTTATAATCAATAATCATCTTGTGATTGCTCAATTCATCATTTCCCAAAATTACATCATATTTTAAATTCTTAACTACTAATAATTGTATTTTATAAGCTATATTTCCCAAATAAAAATCTGTGACTATGCTACTATTTGTATAATATAAATTTTTATCATTCGCCCCTACTAATGATAGTTTCTTCGTATTTATCATCATAATATCATCTTTATTTAAATTGTCTACTATATCCTGTTTAATTAATGTTACCTCTGAACCCGTATCTATTAAAATTCTACAAATAATGTTTTGTACTCTACCCTGGATAAATATTAAATTAGGTTTTTCTACTTTTTTACTAATATTTTCATAATCTATAATAAATTCTCGAGGATGTTCATATCGCGATGAATAGATGATATTATGTACGTAAGGACGGTTTAAGCAAAATTCGCTATGTTATCCTGTCCAGGAATACACTCTTCTACCTGTATCTCCTGTCTAACCATGTTTACCTGTCTCCTATTATCATCCTCCCTATTTCTGTTTTGTTCTGGATTGTTTCGGTTTTCTCTACCATTTTGCCAATTTCTTCCTCTATTGTTATTGTTGTTGCTATATTGATTTCTTCTCTCGAAATTGTTATGATTCCTATAGTTCTCAGGATATCTGTTTCCATTATTCCTTTCTCGATTTCTATATTGTTCCCCATTTCCTTGGTATCGTCTATCATCAAAGTTCCTGTTTCCATAATTTCTATTTCCATTGTTTTCATTATAATCTCTTCTTATATTTCCATTCTCTCTTCGTGCATCATTTCTATTGGTTCCATTTCCATTTTGATATCTAAGAAAACCATTTCCATTTTGTACACTTCTTTCAACTCTCTGCAAATACCTAGATAAATTGTCCATTGTTTTTATGTTGTGTAAGGCTATCGTTTCTGAGACTTCGGAATTGAAATGTCTCCCGACATATAAAACTAATTCCTCCTCCTCCATAACAGGTTCCAAATATTGTGCCATGTTATAGAGTTGCATAGCATATGCATTTAAATTTTTATTCCGATTGTAATCGAATTTCCCAAAATACAATCTTTCCCTAAAATTCGCTTGATGAATTTCACCTCAAAAATAATTCATGAATTGGTTCTCAAATTCTTCCAGATTATTTATGCTTTCTTCCTTATTACAGAACCATAATAGGGCATGTCCAGATAACATCCCTCTAATACAAATCTTCTTCTCCATCATATCTCTCATTCCTTTGAGTTTGCTTTTCATGATTTTAATAAACACCTTCGGATGAATGGTATTTATATTCCCATCAAACTTTACTCCGATATCCATGTTTCCCGTATAGATTACTCCACCTCCATTTCTCCTAACGTTAAATTCAATTTCTTCCATGCCTTCCTGTAATTTTCTGTTCATTTCTTCCAGTTCTTTATGAAATATTCGTCCAATGTGCTCGTTCCTCTCCTCACATGTTCCTGTTTGTTTTTGAAACTTTACATCTAATTCCTTAAATTTATGTTCCGCGTTTTGCTGATAATTTTGCATAATTTCTTCGATTGTTTGTTCCCTGAATTTCATATACTCCATTTCTTTCGTTATATCTTCTGTTTGTTTTATAACTTCCGCTTGGATCGTTCCCGGTAATTTTTCTTCTATACCTCTCTCTATTTCTTGAATTTGTTCTACTACTTGATTTTCTATCTGCTCTCTAATTTTCATACCATTTTCTTGAATTTCATTTCGTATATGTTTGTTTTGCTCCTCCATATCTTCTCTCACCTTGTTTATTTTCTTTCCAAATTCTTCATTAGTCTTCTTAAGTTCTTTAATTTCCTTACAATTTTCAAATTTCACTTCTTCTATTTTCTCTTCTAATCTGTTCATATTACCATTGATGTTGTTTATATCCCCTCTAATTTCTTCTCTCATACTGTCCATTTTTCCATTCATATTGTTAATATCTCCCCTCATTGTGTCCATGTTTCCATTTATTTTGTTCATATCTCCCCTCAATTTTTCCTCCATACTGTTCATGTTAGCATTTATACTATTTATGCTCATCAGAATTTGCATCATTGTATCATTGTTATTCATTCCTCCTTGTGGTTCCCTTCTCTCTTGTTGTTCTACTTGTTCTATAGTTTCCTCGTCTCCTGTCAAACCTTCTTCCTGTGCATCACCTTCCGCTTGTTGTCCCTGTTCCAGATATACCGCTTGGTAATCTCCCATACCATGACTTCTTTCTTCCCTTTCCTCTTCCGAACCACTGTCTGCTCCTACCTGCCTTCCATCTCTCAACATCATTCGTTTTGCCATTTTTTAATTGAGTTTAAAATTTACAAATATAACCAAAATTTTTACAACGCCCCACGTTTTGGGTGACAATTATACTAATTATTTGATATAATACTTACTTTTATTGTAGCTGATTTAATGTATATGTTTATTTATTTAGAATTTTTGTTTTTATTTGGCTAGCTCAGTTTGTTTTTAATATTTGTTTAATAATTTATTTTAATTAGATTATTCGGGAGCATGAAATCCTTTTTCCCTTTGAGTCCTGGCAATTTATACTGTTGTAATAGTTGAAATAAAAAGAAAACACATTATTTGAAATCAATTTAATTATCAATGCAATATTTATTTGATAAAATAATATGCGACGCCAATGGTTATATTGTACCTATTTATTGATTTTAATAATATCATAAATGCGCATGCGTGAAAAAACTAGTCATGCGCTTTAACATGAAACGAACAATTATGATACGTAAGAAACCTCTATATTAATACAAACATAGTTTGTTTGATGATGCAGATAGGTAAATGGATTATACAAAACATAAAAGAATTTATATATATATCATAGTTATATATGATACAAGTAGCTGTGGGAAGAAATTAGTTATATACATGGATAGAAAAATATGGAATTATATACAGATGGACATGGTTATAACATTATAAAATTTCAATCACCATATTTATGCGATTACAAAATGGCGTGATTAGCGTAAGTACATATTTTAATTTAGATAAAGTTCGGCCTTTTATTAAATTTAACGATTTATGCAATGAATATACTATATAAAGTCTGTTTCTTTCTTTTTTAGATCGATCATATGTGAAAAGGTTTATCAATTTATGAAATTAAGTACTTAATTGGGATTTTGAGTTTTTACACTATTTATTGGCCAATGAATGATTTAAATACACTGACCTGTTGATCTTGAATTTGGAATGGAAGTCTCTGGATCCCAGGAACACTCCACTGAATCTCCAAAAAAACCAAAATTGTTGAAAATTTCACAGATTCTTGTCAGAAAACTTGTTACAATTAACTGTAAGTATTTCTAATATTGTATTTAATCGTACTTTAGGAGTTTAAATGTCTTAAACCGGGAATATCTTTAAATTTTTAGGAACACTATCCCACACACTCCTCGCTTCTTAACACTAGCTTCTGTTCTCCTTAAGCGTCCCCTCGATTCTCGACTTTTTTAAAACAAACAGTCTTTTGTTCTTTTCCAGATCACTATTCAAAAATTTATTTATTGATTCACAGTTTGTTATGTCATCTTTTTTTAACCAATAAGATATTGTCTTTTGTAATCAGATAATTGAAACTTCAATCACTTATCAAAACAATTTCATACATACAAATACATTAAAATTGGTTATACTTAGATACACTTACATAGTACAACATTCAATATTATTATTGATAGTATATTGGTTAGGCAATATCTATATTTTATGTTATCATTGAGGTAATTCCTTTTTTATTATATTGTTATAGGCTGTTATTTAATATATCTTTATTTGATATGTTGTTTAAATTAAGAAAAGTGTTTCCTTTTTACTTGTTTTCTTAAATTATGTTATTTTCATATATATTTCATACTAGCAACTTAATTTTATATTACTAATTCTCTTATTATCTAAGATATCTGGTTCAATATATATATATATATATATATATATATATATATATATAAACCTCCCGGCAACTCATGGCCACCGAATGTGCTTACAACTCTGCCGCACCCGGCTGTCTATGTGGGAGATTTTAACAGCCACCACACTCAATGGAAGTATAAGAACAACGACAACAACGGTGAAACTCTAATAGACTGGTCAGAAGACAATAAGACGTACCTTATCTTCAATGCAAAAGACCGGGGATACTTTAAATCAGCAGCGTGGAATCAAGAATATAACCCTGATCTCTGCTTTGTGAGTACAGATGATGAAGGTATGCCAGTTCACGCTACTCGCACAATTATGTTGGACTTTTCACACAGTCAACATCGACCAGCGATGATTAAAGTCGGAATGAGTATCCCTCTGGTTAGGTCTTTTCCTCGCCCAAGATGGAACTTCAGGAAGGCACGTTGGGATGATTTTTCCGGTGGTCTTGATAAATGCCTTGGTTGGGTTCCCCCTGAAGCAGGTAATTACCAGAGGTTTGTAAACGCTACAATCGAAACAGCGAAGAAGACTATCCCCAGAGGCTACCGTAAAGAATACGTACCAGGGTGGACCGATGAATGTGAGCAAGAGTATCAGCGTTTCCTAGAGAGCGGGGACAGAGAAATTGCGGATGACTTACTACTTAAAGTGAATGCGGCGCGGCGCGAGATGTGGACGGAAACTGATGAGGGTTTAGACTTCAAATTATCAAGTAGGAAGGCCTGGTCACTTTTAAGAAAACTGGGCGGTGATCATAAAACAGCGAATACTGACAAAAAATTATAAGCAAATAAAATAGCAACACATATTGTATCCGTCTCCAAAACACCAAAGGACAGAGACCACGCCACTCAAGTCAAACATGAGCTCACGAAACTAAAGACCTCTTGTGAAGAGCTGACCGATTTCTCTAGCCCATTCACTATTGACGACATAACAGAGGCTCTTAAGGATATTAAGTCTGGAAAGGCTCCAGGACCCGACGGGATCCACTCAGAGTTCCTACTAAATTGCGGAAAATACACTAAGAAATGGTTAGCTATGTTCTTCACAGATATCATGGAGAAGGGTAAAATTCCTCACGCAATGAAGCAATAAAAAATCATTGCTATTTTGAAACCTGGGAAACCGGATGACGATCCAAAAAGTTATCGCCCCATAGCACTGCTGAGCATGATATATAAACTCCTAGAAAGAGTACTTCTTAATAGAATAGGGACTAAAATTCTTGAGCGAGTTCCGATTGAGCAGGCTGGATTTCGACCAAAGAGAAGCTGCACAGACCAGGTTATGTCGTTAACAACGCATATAGAAGCAGGATTCCAAAAAAAGTTAAATACATCGGCCGCTTTTATTGACTTGTCAGCAGCTTATGATACAGTGTGGAGACACGGTCTCCTATATAAGCTCATACAAATAATTCCATGTGCAAGAACAATTAGACTTGTTGATAATATGCTCGCAAATAGAACTTTCCAGGTTATACTCCACAATCAAATAAGCTCTTCAAAGATACTGAACGAAGGGCTACCACAAGGATCTGTTTTGGCCCCACTGCTCTTCAGCCTATACTTATCTGATATGCCGGCGACTAAATCGAGAAAAATTGGCTATGCGGACGATTGGGTCATAGCTACCAGACATCAATCTTTTGAGGAAACTGAAGAAACGTTAACAGTTGACCTAAGAACACTAGGAACTTACTTTCGCAAGTGGAGATTGAGGCCCAATCCTACTAAGACAGAGACGTCTTGTTTCCACCTCTGCAACAAAGACGCAGCCAGAGAACTCCAAGTTTACTTCGAGGGAAGACTCCTCCAAGTAAAGGAGCTAGGCGGGTTCTAGGCCATTCCTTATGTAAAATAACATGGGAAATCGCCAAGGTCCATCGTGGTAATTTTTGGCTCAATTCTGTCTGCGCATGTACCAATCAGAGGCGGTCGTCAGCCATCTTGTGCCTTGTGCCATGTATGCTGATGACGTCACCCCTACCCGGTCAGTTGATAATGTGTATAATGGTCGCAGTAGTGTAGCTATGCCGGTTCAACACCACTACTTCGAAAAAGGTCCGCTAGGCGACGGTGGCGCTGGTGTCGTTGGCGCTGTCGGCGGTGTCGTCCATTTTTTATCCAGTCGACCATTTTTTAGTCGGCCATTTTTTATCCAGTAGATTTCGCTAGATGGCGCCCTTCAATTTTGCAGATTTCTTTTATGGATGTGTGTCGTCCATTTTTTATCCGGTAAGTTTGTGCATGACGTAACCGAAAAAAAATTTTGCCCCGAGTGAGATTCGAGCCCACGACCTCATCGTTCCCAGCCTACACCGCTACATGTATGCCATGATTCCTACAACACTAATATCGTTTTAGTTGTTAGAACATGTCAAATGCAGTTGAATCAGAATCCTTCGTAATCGTTCATTGTATATAATTGTATAATCAGTGATAATATAAACAGTTTTATCATACACACATGAGAGAGAAATTAATATGTAACAAATAATTTACTGAAACGAATCCGAATTTTATAACGCTAGAATTATTTTTTAAAATCTCCTTCATCACGACGTTATATCATAAAGCTTCGTTTCGCTGTATTAAATAGGGATGACTTTCCTCAATGTATTTTCATAGAAATTTTTCTATACACCTTTGAAGAAAAAAATATTATTTGTGTTGTTATTACAAATTATAAAAATATAGAGAAGATTGAATATAAAGAACCTTGAATTCACGACATACGATCGTTATTTTATTAAGCATAAAATATTCTTTCTACTAATATCTATACCTAAGAACAGGTAGTCTCTCTCGCCAACACTTGTTCAGGTAGGGAACGCATTAAAAGATTTGAATGACAATATTCTGTATAGTGGTTGATTTGAGGAGCCGACACGACGTTGAGCTTAGATCATAAAGAATACGAGGCATGTTATGATTAAAATTGATATATACATGGGGTGTTTGTAATTATTAAGACTGTAGAAATATGTAGATATAAAAGTTAATGATACACACACAGTTTAGTAGTATTTTGGGCGGGATGTCAACATGGAATGATGCATAGTGATTGGAACATTTAAAAAACAATTAAGAAGACAGATACAATTATGATTAACAAGTATGTAGATACTTAATGATTTATAGCTTGAAATTTGACAATCTTATTTTATTACTTTATTTAAGAAATATTTAATCATGAGTATTCAATAAAACTGTCATTTTAGGTGTCATAGTGTGTTTAATTAACTATATTTCCTCGACTAGAACTTCTTCTGGTGTGCAAGAATATTACTACAAGATGAAAATATTAATCCGGGAATTTTAAAACCTAATTTATTTGTTTTATTCATTAGATTAAGGATGTTGACTAATTTTAGGAATAGCTTTTATTTCAAAGATGGACACAGAATAAAATATATTTACAATATAAAATTTTGGGATGTGTACAAAGAAAAAAATTAACATAAAATGATAAAGATATTTACCTTAGAACAATTCGCGACATACGAGTGAAATCGAAAGTGTCTATTATTTTGTTTTTGGATGCACATGAAGTATTGGTAACTAAATTCATTACAGATTTCAATTAAATTTAGATTTTTTCGAGTGTCGTAGATTATATCTTTAGACGGTAGGCGACAATACAAACAACATATCCATTAATGGGGAGGTTAAAATACGAAACAATTGAACGAACAAACATTTTATTATACAATATAAAATTGAAAAGTATAATGAATCAAAATAGTAGCTAACAATAATTTTTATTCTTAATTTTAAGAAATATTCAAATGGCTGACATCGACATCCATATAATCATTAATAGAATAGTGCCCCCATGGTAAGGTTTCATCGGAACCAGGAATAATAAATCGTTTGTCATCCTCAGGACTTAAAGCTACTTTATCCTGAACAATTGAATAGACTAGATGTTTCTCGGCACGAATTAGATTTTGGGAAACAGTTTTCTGCGTGAAGGTATCAAGACACTCTTCATAATCTTCAAAGGTGATTATTGTATGCACAACTGACGACTTTACTCCTTTAGCTTTCTTAGTTATTCCAACATTTCTAATGAGGCAGTCTATTTCTTCTTTCTCAAAACCATTATTCGCAAGACGTTTTCTTTTTTGCGCGAGACCATCTTCAGAAGTTAGTAACCGCGTCGCATATAATTTAGATCGTAACCCAATATAATCAGTCATTATAATACCATTGTTCTCATCCTTCATCACCCCAAGAACCTTCTTATTAATTTGAGGAATTCCATAAACATTATCTAGAGGATAGTCTGAGGTATCGAAATATCTATAACAGTGCGTCTTCATTGCTTCATAGGGATCTTGACCTCGAATCTCATATATAAGACTATCGGTATCAGTATACAGCATAGTACAATTTTCGCTAAATTGGTTAGACATGTACTCATAGTGAAAATCATAGATCGTAGTTTTAGCTAGATCTAAAATAGTCATTCCTACATATATTGGTTTATTTAACCATATTTGCAGCTTCCTTAATTCGATGGCAATTAGGTTTTCACTAAAAATCATGCTATTTTTAAACTCCGGCTTAGCTATATATGATTCAGCACCATATCGACCACTCCATTGCGAAATTAGCTTTATATCAACGCGCTTGCGCACGTTCTCCATGGTCTTACCGAAAACGGCGTTGTTCATGAGTTTGAACAAATTCTTTTCGAATTCATTCTTCCCAGCTTTACGTAACTCGGTGTTTAAGTTAATGTAGGACTTTAACCAAGAACTCTGCTTGAATTTTAACACTCGATATATTTTTGATAATACAAGCCCATTCTGTAACGCTTGCTTCAATGTCCGGTAATGTATAACATATTTTGTTTTATTAGTTAGGGTACCCATCAACTTAGTCTCCTCATTTGAACTTGCAGCAGGCATCATGGTCTTAGGATTTAGGTGTTCGGAGCAGAATGGGATATCCTTATGCAAATCATGTAAATGAACAGGATACTCCAAATCAACCTCGAGTATGTACCCCTCAGAAGCATCTTCAGCAATTTGTGTAACGTCAATATTTGTATCGCACCATTCAAATCTTCCACATGGTAACGCTTGACTCATCGCCCATCCATACTGATTGTTAACGTCAAAATACATTAAATATTTCGTCGGTTTTGAATGATTATAAGTGGGCATATACTTATTGTTGGCTCGGGCACGACGTTTTCCGCAAACTTGACTAAGTCCACCGCGTAGACCACGCTCAACAAATAAAAACATGTCTACATCAGTGAGAAGTTCCAATTCTTGTCCAGTGTGTTTTAGCATAGCATCGAATGTAAATCCAGGTAATGTATAATAATGTGCAGGATCGATGTTATACGTAGCAATACAACTGGAACGAAACTGCTCAAAAACGTCAGCAAAAAGAAGGATATCGGTCTTCATATACAACTCTACATATTCACCTAAAGTTTGACATTGAAACGTATTCCAGACGCGTTGTGCTCGACTATAAAGTTTACATGAGCAGGGTTTATCTTTGAGATTATTATAGAAATATTCGATAGGAGGTAACCTTGTTTCTTCAAAGCGGCCGAAAGAATTGAAATAGTCATAAGGCATCACCCCCTTCTTAGTTAGCATTGTGAATTCTTCCTCGGGAACACTAGAAAACTGTGATCTCAAATAGGAAATTCGGTTAAATACGAGGCGAGTTTATCGAGAGATGATGCCATGAATCGGAAACTATCGATAAATCTGAACCGGATTCGTGCATCTTCAACATGTTTTGTGAAGGAAATATATTTTTCTTTTGTAATAGGAAGCAAATCAATAGAACCTGTCATGCGGGTAGCAATGTCTTCGATGATGAAATTTGCATCATAACCAGATAAGTTGTGGAACACTACATTAACAGTAGGCGAATCCTGATAGTTAATATTACACCCCTCATGCGCTGCACCTCTATAATTGTTTTCAGGAATGAGATGATCATGATCTCGGACTTTCTTGTCAGTAGAGGAAAATGGTGTTTCACAAATATGACATTCGGTAGCAGCTTGAAACTGGTGTTCTGGATTAGGAGTCATATGAATTCCATAAGGACAAAGGAACACCGTACTAATATCTTGAGCAAGCAGATTCAGTTCATCGGCAAACCAACGCATACAATCTTCACCCAAATAACTTTTAAAAGAGGAAAGCGTATCATCATATGATCATTTGAAGTAATACCCAACGGCTGCAGGGATATGCTGTTGTGGCTTCTTAGAATCCCCGGTCCGCATCAAAACACTCTCGAGATCTGCATATACTATAAAAGGTGCCTCTACCTTATTCTTAAAGTTTTTGAATTCAAGAATGTTTTTCCCCAGTTCTGGCATCTTAACGGCACAATCATTAATTTTAATACAATCTACGATATGAGCATCCATCTTTCCGCTGTAGTAAATGGTTGTAAGCATCTTTCGCATAAAAAGTCCATTCGACCCTTGCAACATTCAAGATGAACATCTAGTTTTTCATACGATCTGAAATAGCGTAAGCAACCGTCGCAGAAGTATTTCTTACAATTATGTTCACTGAGTTGAGTGGACAGAAGTCTTGATAGGTTCTTTATCCAAACAAAATGATATTTCGTTGGCGTTTCATCATATCGATTTTGTACCATCAACAAATTTACATGTTTATCCATCTTATTCCTTGTAAGGTAAGTTGGTAGAGTAATAAAAGTCTTTTTATCTTTTTGTAGAATATAAACATTTATGGATATACCATTTTGCTTCTCAAAATTGGGGATCTGCTTCATTGTCATAGGAAACTGAATGCTTTTAAGTTTCAAAACAGTTGAATAGTGAGGGTATGAGGATGTTCTATACGTATGTTCCACTGCAGGAAAAAGTGCCGACGTCACCGCCCAAGCAAAGCAAGAATCATCTTCATTATTGACGTTAATATATGCCTTCCTCTTTTTTATTTCTACAGGTAAATCAATATACGAGGATCCCAGTTGCGGAGTATATTTATTAACGTTAACACCTAAGTTCACCACCTTCTTCAATGCCCAACCACTATCACGCTCTTGGAATTCTTCCACATCTTTAAGGATAGGTGCAATGACTTTAGTATCAAACCAATCATCAATGTTTGTATCTTTATAAATTGGAGAATTGATCGTTGTAAAATACTTGAACTCATTAAGAATCTCATCACCCTTGCATATTTCAAATTCACCTCCGAAAGCTACATTAACCTTAACAGCTACCTCCTTTTTTAATATATTATGTATACGTCGTTTAAAGACTACCTTACAATATTTGAGAAATTCAGAGGGATTCTTATGCTTTAAGTTTGACATGGTGCCAGTTCTGATGCGGTTGTTAAATGATGCCTCTAAATCATCCCATTTTACACGATGTTTTGCAGTCCCCGAATGAGATGATAGACCTCCACCATGTTTCTGAATATATTTAAATTGGTTACGAAACGATTTTATTTGAGTTATATTAGTTAGGATATGCTGCTTTTCCCCAATATTCTTGGCACTCCGTAACGCATTATTTAGTTTCTTCATAGCTTTCCTACACTCCATAAGCCCTTTAGTCACTTGGTGTTCATTATAATCAGACGTTATAAGCCCTATCAAAGTAGCAACATGTTTTACAATATTCACAAAGAGGCCCATAATAAATATAAAAGTTTATTCGTAAGCACTTTGAGCAAAGGACTGTAATCGAATGAGCATTATCAGGATGTGATGAGTAAGAAGTAAACGTCTAGTCGGACGGAAGACTGAACGGTGACATTTTTTCATAAAAAGACCTGCGATTGAATGGAACCCTGTCTTTCAGCTGCTTTTCAGGGATATACACATGGAAATAGCTATGGAGTCATATTTGTGAATACGAGACAAAGTGAGTTACAAATTGAAAATAGATGGATTATGCTTTCAGCAAGGTGCCATGTACTAATCGCAGACTGACATGATTACACCAAGGCGGCCAGAACATCATATATATATATATATATATATATATATATATATATTAAAGTATATTTGTCTCAGCTATAATTATAAATAACCAATGCTAAAAGATTGTGAATAAAGACCTTTTTAAACAAAAAAAAATCTGCGATAGAAGAAATTTGTATCTGTTTTTTCCATAAGGAAGCATGTAAAAAATGGTACATTTTTAAGCTATTTGAGCAATTCTAATACTTTTTGCTTATATAGTTATAATATTTTTACTGAGGGAAGATGATATATTTTCAAAGAAACACTGATTTGGGCATATAAACAATAAGCTTATGATTGATTCCCTTACTGTAAAATACTGTACTCGCAACCTACGATTTACTCGAATACAAGCTCGATTCCAGCAAGAGGTGATTATTTTTTTTTTAGAATGATTTGGTTGCAAGAAAAAAAATGATAATTTCAATACCTTTCATGGAATTTAACTGTATATATTTACATTATTTTCTATTTACGCACATTAAAGTTATACATGAAATACATTTTTCATTATGATATTGTTCCGGAAATACGTTCTCAAACCGAATACTCCTGCAGATCAAAGGTATCTCACATAATATGACATGTGAAGTTTCCAGCAATATTCACGAAACAATATTTGGTAAGGTTTGGTTAATCAAACAGGGTTAGTAGACATACACATCGGAGACATATCAGAGACATACCAGAGATAACGACAACAACAACGACGATGATGACGACAACGACATCGGACAACTACAACGACAACGTCAACATTCTAGGTATCTGACTATCGCTAAATGAGGGAATATTATCCCAATCATAGAATGCGCGACAACGATAAAGACAAGAAAATTGTGGAATGAGTGGAACAAATTCATGATCAGAACAAAAAAAAAATATTAAAATGGTACTTTAATACCACACACAAGTGTACTGTATTCACCATTTATTGTAGATATAGCTTTTGATTTTCAATTTTAGTTCTTATGAGAGTGAAATACGGAGTCTTATACGTTTGTCTGATTATGTAACACAATAACTTGATTTGTACGGTGCAGTGATTCCGCTATTTGTTTGAGAGGATATGTTGCAGACTCGACATATTCCCCATGACATTTCTTATTATTTCTTTTAAGCGACTTACATTTTTTTTCCACATACAGCTTTTGCATGCTTTGAGACTTGTTGTTTGTATGACAACATTATAATAAATTAAAATGTGTGGGTGCGCGATTCAATATATTATTAGACGGTTAGCAGACATACACCACAGAGGCATCAGACATGCACCACCGATATACGTTCTAATGTGTCTCTGGGGGTGTCTCTGATGCGTCTCTGATGCGTCTCTGGGGTGTTTCTGATGTGACTCTGAGGTGTCTCTGATATGTCTTCTGTCCGACTAGGTGTTTACTTCTTGTCTCCGATGTGTCTCTGATGCGTCTCTGGGGTGTATCTGATGTGTCTCTGGGGTGTCTCTGATGTGTTTCGATGGTAAGAAGTAAACACCCAGTCGGACGGAAGACTGAACGGTATCATTTTTTTCATAATTGTGCCTCTGACGCGTCTCAGATATGTCTCTGGTACGCCTGTGATGCATCTCTGATGGGTCTCTGGTGTGTCTGCTATGTTAGGTTACTCAACTTGTGTGCGCGTGTCTCAAAGCATGCAAAAGCTGTATGTGAAAAAAAATAAATGTCGCTTAAAAGAAATAATAAGAAATGTCATGGGGAATATGTCGAGTCTGCAACATATCCTCTCAAACAAATAGCGGAATCACTGCACCGTCCAAATCAAGTTATTGTGTTACATAATCAGACAAACGTATAAGACTCCGTATTTCACTCTCATAAGAACTAAAATTGAAAATCAAAAGCTATATCTACAATAAATGGTGGATACAGTACACTTGTGTGTAGTATTAAAGTACCATTTTAATATTTTTTTTTTGTTCTGATCATGAATTTGTTCCACTCATTCCACAATTTTCTTGTCTTTATCGTTGTCGCGCATTCTATGATTGGGATAATATTCCCTCATTTAGCGACAGTCAGATACCTAGAATGTTGACGTTGTCGTTGTAGTTGTCCGATGTCGTTGTCGTCATCATCGTCGTTGTTGTTGTCGTTGTCTCTGGTATGTCTCTGATATGTCTCCGATGTGTATGTCTACTAACCCTGTATGATTAACCAAACCTTACCAAATATTGTTTCGTGAATATTGCTGGAAACTTCACATGTCATATTATGTGAGATACCTTTGACCTGCAGGAGTATTCGGTTTGAGAACGTATTTCCGGAACAATATCATAATGAAAAATGTATTTCATGTATAACTTTAATGTGCGTAAATAGAAAATAATGTAAATATATACAGTTAAATTCCATGAAAGGTATTAAAATTATCATTTTTTTTTCTTGCAACCAAATCATTCTAAAAAAAAAACAATCACCTCTTGCTGGAATCGAGCTTGTATTCGAGTAAATCGTAGGTTGCGAGTACAGTATTTTACAGTAAGGGAATCAATCATAAGCTTATTGTTTATATGCCCAAATCAGTGTTTCTTTGAAAATATATCATCTTCCCTCAGTAAAAATATTATAACTATATAAGCAAAAAGTATTAGAATTGCTCAAATAGCTTAAAAATGTACCATTTTTTACATGCTTCCTTATGGAAAAAACAGATACAAATTTCTTCTATGGCAGATTTTTTTTTTGTTTAAAAAGGTCTTTATTCACAATCTTTTAGCATTGGTTATTTATAATTATAGCTGAGACAAATATACTTTAATATATATATATATATATATATATATATATATATATATATATATATATATATATATATATGATGTTCTGGCCGCCTTGGTGTAATCATGTCAGTCTGCGATTAGTACATGGCACCTTGCTGAAGGCATAATCCATCTATTTTCAATTTGTAACTCACTTTGTCTCGTATTCACAAATATGACTCCATAGCTATTTCGATGTGTATATCCCTGAAAAGCAGCTGAAAGACAGGGTTCCATTCAATCGCAGGTCTTTTTATGAAAAAATGTCACCGTTCAGTCTTCCGTCCGACTAGACGTTTACTTCTTACTCATCACATCCCGATAATGCTCATTCGATTACAGTTCTTTGCTCAAAGTGCTTACGAATAAACTTTTATATTTATTATGGGCCACTTTGTGAATATTGTAAAACATGTTGCTACTTTGATAGGGCTTATAACGTCTGATTATAATGAACACCAAGTGACTAAAGGGCTTATGGAGTGTAGGAAAGCTATGAAGAAACTAAATAATGCGTTACGGAGTGCCAAGAATATTGGGGAAAAGCAGCATATCCTAACTAATATAACTCAATTAAAATCGTTTCGTAACCAATTTAAATATATTCAGAAACATGGTGGAGGTCTATCATCTCATTCGGAGACTGCAAAACATCGTGTAAAATGGGATGATTTAGAGGCATCATTTAACAACCGCATCAGAACTGGCACCATCTCAAACTTAAAGCATAAGAATCCCTCTGAATTTCTCAAAGATTGTAAGGTAGTCTTTAAACGACGTATACATAATATATTAAAAAAGGAGGTAGCTGTTAAGGTTAATGTAGCTTTCGGAGGTGAATTTGAAATATGCAAGGGTGATAAGATTCTTAATGAGTTCAAGTATTTTACAACGATCAATTCTCCAATTTATAAAGATACAAACAATGATGATTGGTTTGATACTAAAGTCATTGCACCTATCCTTAAAGATGTGGAAGAATTTCAAGAGCGTGATAGTGGTTGGGCATTGAAGAAGGTGGTGAACTTAGGTGTTAACGTTAATAAATATACTCCGCAACTGGGATCCTCGTATATTGATTTACCTGTAGAAATAAAAAGGAGGAAGGCATGTATTAACGTCAATAATGAAGATGATTCTTGCTTTGCTTGGGCGGTGACGTCGGCACTTTTTCCTGCAGTGGAACATACGTATAGAACATCCTCATACCCTCACTATTCAACTGTTTTGAAACTTAAAGGCATTCAGTTTCCTATGACAATGAAGCAGATCCCCAATTTTGAGAAGCAAAATGGTATATCCATAAATGTTTATATTCTACAAAAAGATAAAAAGACTTTTATTACTCTACCAACTTACCTTACAAGGAATAAGATGGATAAACATGTAAATTTGTTGATGGTACAAAATCGATATGATGAAACGCCAACGAAATATCATTTTGTTTGGATAAAGAACCTATCAAGACTTCTGTCCACTCAACTCAGTGAACATAATTGTAAGAAATACTTCTGCGACGGTTGCTTACGCTATTTCAGATCGTATGAAAAACTAGATGTTCATCTTGAATGTTGCAAGGGTCGAATGGACTTTTTATGCGAAAGATGCTTACAACCATTTACTACAGCGGAAAGATGGATGCTCATATCGTAGATTGTATTAAAATTAATGATTGTGCCGTTAAGATGCCAGAACTGGGGAAAAACATTCTTAAATTCAAAAACTTTAAGAACAAGGTAGAGGCACCTTTTATAGTATATGCAGATCTCGAGAGTGTTTTGATGCGGACCGGGGATTCTAAGAAGCCACAACAGCATATCCCTGCAGCCGTTGGGTATTACTTCAAATGCTCATATGATGATACGCTTTCCTCTTATGAAAGTTATTTGGGTGAAGATTGTATGCGTTGGTTTGCCGATGAACTGAATCTGCTTGCTCAAGATATTAGTACGGTGTTCCTTTGTCCTTATGGAATTCATATGACTCCTAATCCAGAACACCAGTTTCAAGCTGCTACCGAATGTCATATTTGTGAAACACCATTTTCCTCTACTGACAAGAAAGTCCGAGATCATGATCATCTCATTCCTGAAAACAATTATAGAGGTGCAGCGCATAAGGGGTGTAATATTAACTATCAGGATTCGCCTACTGTTAATGTAGTGTTTCACAACTTATCTGGTTATGATGCAAATTTCATCATCGAAGACATTGCTACCCGCATGACAGGTTCTATTGATTTGCTTCCTATTACAAAAGAAAAATATATTTCCTTCACAAAACATGTTGAAGATGCACGAATCCGGTTCAGATTTATCGATAGTTTCCGATTCATGGCATCATCTCTCGATAAACTCGCCTCGTATTTAACCGAATTTCCTATTTGAGATCACAGTTTTCTAGTGTTCCCGAGGAAGAATTCACAATGCTAACTAAGAAGGGGGTGATGCCTTATGAATATTTCAATTCTTTCGACCGCTTTGAAGAAACAAGGTTACCTCCTATCGAATATTTCTATAATAATCTCAAAGATAAACCCTGCTCATGTAAACTTTATAGTCGAGCACAACGCGTCTGGAATACGTTTCAATGTCAAACTTTAGGTGAATATGTAGAGTTGTATATGAAGACCGATATCCTTCTTTTTGCTGACGTTTTTGAGCAGTTTCGTTCCAGTTGTATTGCTACGTATAACATCGATCCTGCACATTATTATACATTACCTGGATTTACATTCGATGCTATGCTAAAACACACTGGACAAGAATTGGAACTTCTCACTGATGTAGACATGTTTTTATTTGTTGAGCGTGGTCTACGCGGTGGACTTAGTCAAGTTTGCGGAAAACGTCGTGCCCGAGCCAACAATAAGTATATGCCCACTTATAATCATTCAAAACCGACGAAATATTTAATGTATTTTGACGTTAACAATCAGTATGGATGGGCGATGAGTCAAGCGTTACCATGTGGAGGATTTGAATGGTGCGATACAAATATTGACGTTACACAAATTGCTGAAGATGCTTCTGAGGGGTACATACTCGAGGTTGATTTGGAGTATCCTGTTCATTTACATGATTTGCATAAGGATATCCCATTCTGCTCCAAACACCTAAATCTTAAGACCATGATGCCTGCTGCAAGTTCAAATGAGGAGACTAAGTTGATGGGTACCCTAACTAATAAAACAAAATATGTTATACATTACCGGACATTGAAGCAAGCGTTACAGAATGGGCTTGTATTATCAAAAATATATCGAGTGTTAAAATTCAAGCAGAGTTCTTGGTTAAAGTCCTACATTGACTTAAACACCGAGTTACGTAAAGCTGCGAAGAATGAATTCGAAAAGAATTTGTTCAAACTCATGAACAACGCCGTTTTCGGTAAGACCATAGAGAACGTGCGCAAGCGCGTTGATATAAAGCTAATTTCGCAATGGAGTGGTCGATATGGTGCTGAATCATATATAGCTAAGCCGGAGTTTAAAAATAGCATGATTTTTAGTGAAAACCTAATTGCCATCGAATTAAGGAAGCTGCAAATATGGTTAAATAAACCAATATATGTAGGAATGACTATTTTAGATCTAGCTAAAACTACGATCTATGATTTTCACTATGAGTACATGTCTAACCAATTTAGCGAAAATTGTACTATGCTGTATACTGATACCGATAGTCTTATATATGAGATTCGAGGTCAAGATCCCTATGAAGCAATGAAGACGCACTGTTATAGATATTTCGATACCTCAGACTATCCTCTAGATAATGTTTATGGAATTCCTCAAATTAATAAGAAGGTTCTTGGGGTGATGAAGGATGAGAACAATGGTATTATAATGACTGATTATATTGGGTTACGATCTAAATTATATGCGACGCGGTTACTAACTTCTGAAGATGGTCTCGCGCAAAAAAGAAAACGTCTTGCGAATAATGGTTTTGAGAAAGAAGAAATAGACTGCCTCATTAGAAATGTTGGAATAACTAAGAAAGCTAAAGGAGTAAAGTCGTCAGTTGTGCATACAATAATCACCTTTGAAGATTATGAAGAGTGTCTTGATACCTTCACGCAGAAAACTGTTTCCCAAAATCTAATTCGTGCCGAGAAACATCTAGTCTATTCAATTGTTCAGGATAAAGTAGCTTTAAGTCCTGAGGATGACAAACTATTTATTATTCCTGGTTCCGATGAAACCTTACCATGGGGGCACTATTCTATTAATGATTATATGGATGTCGATGTCAGCCATTTGAAGATTTCTTAAAATTAAGAATAAAAATTATTGTTAGCTACTATTTTGATTCATTATACTTTTCAATTTTATATTGTATAATAAAATGTTTGTTAGTTCAATTGTTTCGTATTTTAACCTCCCCATTAATGGATATGTTGTTTGTATTGTCGCCTACCGTCTAAAGATATAATCTATGACACTCGAAAAAATCTAAATTTAATTGAAATATGTAATGAATTTAGTTATCAATACTTTATGTGCACCCAAAAACAAAATAATAGACACTTTCGATTTCACTCGTATGTCGCGAATTGTTCTAAGGTAAATATCTTAATCATTTTATGTTAATTTTTTGCTTTGTACACATCCCAAAATTTTATATTGTAAATATATTTTATTCTGTGTCCATCTTTGAAATAAAAGCTATTCCTAAAATTAGTCAACATCCTTAATCTAATGAATAAAACAAATAAATTAGGTTTTAAAATTCGCGGATCAATATTTTTATCTTGTAGTAATATTCTTGCACACCAGAAGAATATCTAGTCGAGGAAATATAGTTAATTATACACACTATGACACCTAAAATGACAGTTTTATTGAATACTCATGATTAAATATTTCTTAAATAAAGTAATAAAATAAGATTGTCAAATTTCAAGCTATAAATCATTAAGTATCTACATACTTGTTAATCATAATTGTATCTGTCTTCTTAATTGTTTTTTAAATGTTCCAATCACTATGCATCATTCCATGTTGACATCCCGCCCAAAATACTACTAAACTGTGTGTGTATCATTAACTTTTATATCTACATATTTCTACAGTCTTAATAATTACAAACACCCCATGTATATATCAATTTTAATCATAACATGCCTCGTATTCTTTATGATCTAAGCTCAACGTCGTGTCGGCTCCTCAAATCAACCACTATACAGAATATTGTCATTCAAATCTTTTAATGCGTTCCCTACCTGAACAAGTGTTGGCGAGAGAGACTACCTGTTCTTAGGTATAGATATTAGTAGAAAGAATATTTTATGCTTAATAAAATAACGATCGTATGTCGTGAATTCAAGGTTCTTTATATTCAATCTTCTCTATATTTTTATAATTTGTAATAACAACACAAATAATATTTTTTTCTTCGAAGGTGTATAGAAAAATTTCTATGAAAATACATTGAGGAAAGTCATCCCTATTTAATACAGCGAAACGAAGCTTTATGATATAACGTCGTGATGAAGGAGATTTAAAAAAATAATTCTAGCGTTATAAAATTCGGATTCGTTTCAGTAAATTATTTGTTACATATTAATTTCTCTCTCATGTGTGTATGATAAAACTGTTTATATTATCACTGATTATACAATTATATACAATGAACGACTACGAAGGATTCTGATTCAACTGCATTTGACATGTTCTAACAACTAAAACGATATTACTGTTGTAGGAATCATGGCATACATGTAGCGGTATAGGCTGGGAACGATGAGGTCGTGGGTTCGAAACTCACTCGGGGTAAACTTTTTTTTGATTTTAATACATTTTTTTTTAAATGTGGAACATATTCATGCATTAAAATCGGGCATTGAAGAAAATTACATCGCATCGTGAAATCACGCCTCGTGAGATTTCAAAATACTTATACTGATCACTTTCAAGACTAAAATATATTGGAACCCTCATGGCATACATGTAGCGGTATAGGCTGGGAACGATGAGGTCGTGGGCTCAAATCTCACTCGGGGCAAAATTTTTTTTCGGTTACGTCATGCACAAACTTACCGGATAAAAAATGGACGACACACATCTAAAAAAGAAATCTGCAAAATTGAAGCGCGCCATCTAGCGAAATCTACTGGATAAAAAATGGCCGACTAAAAAATGGTCGTCTGGATAAAAAATGGACGACACCGCCGACAGCGCCAACGACACCAGCGCCACCGTCGCCTAGCGGACCTTTTTCGAAGTAGTGGTGTTGAACCGGCATAGCTACACTACTGCGACCATTATACACATTACCAACTGACTGGGTAGGGGTGACGTCATCAGCATACATGGCACAAGGCACAAGATGGCTGACGGCCGCCTCTGATTGGTGCATGCGCAGACAGAATTGAGCCAAAAATTACCACGATGGACCTTGGCGATTTCCCATGTTATTTTACATAAGGAATGGTCTAGAACCCGCCTAGCTCCTTTACTCCTCCACCACAACACTCACCCAAAATATCTAGGAGTTACTTTGGATAGAACGCTGTCCTACAGAAAACATTTAGAAAACACAGCTGCCAAACTGCGAACGCGAAATAACATCCTCCACAAACTTTGTGGCACAACATGGGGCTCTTCTGCTAACACCTTACGCACCTCAGCAATTGGACTTGTTTATTCGGCTGCAGAACACAGTGCTCCTGTTTGGATAAGCAGTGCACACACACATAAAGTTGATGTCCAATTAAATAATACCATGAGGATTGTATCTGGCACCCTGAAATCTACTCCCATACACTGGCTTCCTGTGCTAAGCCACATACTCCCACCAGACCTCCGACGTAAAACTGCCCTCCTACGTGAGTATGAAAAAATTCAAGAAAATCCTTTACTGCCTATACACGCCGACGTAAGCGACTTGGACAAGAACAGACTGCGTTCCAGAAGACCCCCCATGAGAACCGCCAAAGAGCTGGATACCTTAGAGTTTAATTCTGCACACTTTTGGGAACGAGAATGGAGAGACGCCTGTCCGGCCCACTATAGAGATCTTCCTTGTATAACAGAGAAGCCACCTGCCTATGAGCAACCACGGAAAATATGGACCTCCATTAACCGAATACGCACTGGCCATGGTAGGTGCGGGGATTCACTCTACAAGTGGGGAAAAACACCATCTCCAGCATGTGACTGCGGTGCGGCTAATCACACAGTTCACTACATAGTTACAGAGTGCCAGAAAAGAGTCTACAACGGCAATTTCAACGACTTCCTGATAGCTACCAAAGAAGCGATTGATTATATTTGTAAATTAGATGTTTGTCTGTAATTTGATACGTGTGTCATATACCTATATATTTATGTTTATATTTTATATTTTTATTGAATTAATTTATGTCATGTGTTTCTGTGCCATATGATAAATATATATAATAAATAATAAACATTTAGTACTCACCATAAAATATTTCTAAACACAGTAAAATTAAAAAACTCTCATAAAATCATAACAAGCAATACCTGCATATTCGGATGAAGCTTGTTGACTAAAAGTGCGTGATACTCAACCAGTGTTGCCGACGAAACTCGGTACACGATATTTGGGCGGTAAATTCAAAGTCTCCCTACTCTCCCCTACTGTATATATTTTCAAAAATTTATATAAAAATGAGAGTACAGAAATTTTGATTTTTCATTACTAAATGGAATTATGTACAATATTAATATTGACAAAAAAATGCATATTTTAATCAAGTCCAGTCTTACCTAACCAAAGTCGCTTTGCAATATCCGGTGGAAATATTAAATGTAACAGACTAACGTTCTTTTCTCTCTCTTTATCGACAGCTCTATTAGCTTCTTCAATAGAGCTCTTTAATTTATCCATTCTTCTTCTCAATCCATCCTAAAAATATGATACAACAAATTATATAGAATATTTTTTGTGGAGCACAATTGAAAAATTTATTTGTTGAAGATATTTGGTTAGATAGGAAAGAAGCCGAATATAGATATTACCGAAAGTTGGAAGTGTTTCTTGAAATACAAACCTAAACCATATTTTGTCAATCAGATATTTTTATTTGATTTATTTTACCTGCGCTCTTGCTTGCTCCCCTACTAAAATTACATCTCGAGTAGCATCGTGCAGTGGAATGTCGGAGATGAAAAGTCCACTTCCCGTAAGACCCTCAAGTCCGTCAATGAAGGGAGAACCAATAAATAAAATTGAATTTGATTCGGGACAAAATACCATCTGTCCTTTGAGTTTTAGGCCCTGAAACAATAAAAACGGGGTTTTCTATCAGAAGGGATAACAAGATATTTTCAATACGAGTTGTGTTGGTATGATATAAATGTATGTCGTATGGGCAAAGTGTCGTGGTAAATGATATTTCTCACAATATGAGCAATATATGGTTTTGAAATTGAGTAGGCTATGATAAATATGCTACTTTTCCTAGCAGTTGTAAAAAAAATTATTATTAGGTACCCAAGTAGCACAAATTACTTTTTAAAAACGATAACTATAGTATTACCGCATTCTCATATAACTTGATGCTATATAAATTCGAGTTGACAACATTTCAGCATCAACAAAGTATCTATATGTCCAAAATAGGCACAAATAATACAGCCCCGATAAGATCTGTAACGGGCACATTAATGCTTATATAGTAATATAACAATCTCTCTGCTGTATTTTATCAGTTCTTATAAACCATGTTATGAAGCTTCTGAGGGGCTACTGTATACCGTATGGTAATTAGCTTGTATAAAGTCGATTTGCTTTGTATAAGGGTTAGGAGTTGTAATTATGAAGCAACCGTATTGAAGTGATCGCAACTGATTCAAAGTAGTTACTTTTTAGTTGTTTCAAAACAGAGCTATATATGAGTTTGAATCCCTTTTACACTATTATGGTTTTGTTAAAGATATTTTGGGAAGAGCTTGAGTTATCAAAACATCCAAAATTATACTGTAATGGCGTACATATAAAACCAACTGAAATTTTTTTACTAACTTACATAATATATAAGTACTGCCGTCAATGGAAAACCAAATTTGTCATGCGAAGAAAATGTTTCTGTTGAAACATACCCTTCTAGCTAATATATAAATAATAAATAATTCAACGCACCTCCAAAATATCTACAAATTCACATTTGAAAAATATTAATTTAAAAAAATATAATATTATTTTTTTTATGAAACGGTCTTGAAATAATAGATTACAATGCCTCATGGGTGATATTTCACAGAAATATATCATTTTATATTTAAATTCACTTCAAATACTTGAGCTGGTAACAATGGCCGCGCTGTCACACATCTTTTCATAGCTTTCAACATGGTTTCCTGAATAAATTCGAAGAAGGTGTCCATAAAAGCAGTGATAAAGCTTTCAAAAAGTATTTTGGCTATATGAAAGCGTTACCTACTTTTTAAAACATATTTCTCGAGCAAACTCGGTTATAAAGCAAGCATCAAAGTATCAAGAGTGATATCTTTGAAAAGTGTGAAAATTACTGACGTCTAGCGGATCTTTTTAGTAACTCAAATTGAGTTCTACCTATCACATTTTCACAATTACTTGTAGCATTGTATTATACAATGCTAGTAGTGCGTGCCTATTCTTATAGTAGATAGCTATAGCCCATTGAATTGTCAGACTTGCTAATTTGCATATCCGCCGCCCGAGTCGCCATCCGCTGAACGTTATTCCGACAAAAAGAACCTGTGCTCTTCTTTCGTTGCTGTGTAAGTGCTGAATAAGTAGGTAGCCAAGGTTGCTTTGAAATTACTTACAACATTACCTATAAATATTGTACAAACCTGTATTTTTCACCCACAAAATGCAGAGTACCTATTATTTTTTATTTTGTGAAGAATAAAATCCACCAAACAGGAGGGTACCTATAATATTTTTAAGAATGTTCAAAATAGTACAAACAATTGAAAGGGGAGAACCCCAACTGTGTGTGGTCCCTCACAAATGGGAAAAAACAGAAAGTTATACTGGCCCAAAACGAAGGCAGATAAACTGATTACAGAAGGAGACTCCGCTCCAGAAAAAAACTGGTTAGAAATGGAATGCACTTTAAAAAGACAGAATTTGTCACTACATGATGCAGGGAAAGAATTGGAAATAATGATGAGCTGTACAGATACTGATGAGGTGACAATGATTAATCCAGCAATTTCATCCCAGAAAAAAAAAGCCAGAGTGCTTCTTCCAAAAAGAATAAACAATTATACAACACAAGATTTCAATGAAATTGCTACTGCACTGGTGAGTTACATATTTAGCTATGAAAACATTTTTAGATCTAATAATTATACCTACCTATAGTCATTTGCACATTTATATACTGGGTGTAACAGGATATTGGTACACCTTCTCTTTTTTGGAATAATTTTGATATTTTTCCCTCTCATAAACTGTATGTTTTTTGTCATTAATCAGAACTTAATGAAGAATAATAATATATTCTTTATTTTCAGGTTATTAATGAGTCCCCTCGGTCCACAGGAGTGACAAATATTCCTAAACTCAGGATGACTCCTGTTGAGTCAAAATAAGTGATTCCACTAGAGCCAACTACTTTGACTATTCCATCAGACAATAAAATTTTCACATTAGGAGGCATACCTGAAGCAGATACATTGGAACTAAATATACCTTATCTAGACGTCGAAAAATATGAAATTATTCTTAAAAATCATGAAGAAATTCTAAAAAATCAACGGTTGATTTTGAAACAGCTCGCATTTCAATCCGTTCAATTGGACGAATGTTTAAAGCATCGAAAAAATTCTGTAGTTATATTAAATAACAATATGAACAATGACGAATTCTCGTTCAATATAATAAAAACTGCAGAAGACTTAAGCACATTTGAGACAAATTTGGGGAATGAAGAATATCTTCAAATTTTTATAAAAATTTTTTCTGTGATTTATGGAACTACTGGAAGGGAAAACGGAATTAATGTCTGTTACGCCCTGGTATAGACAAAGTTCATGCCGAAGTGCTCCTGGGCTGGAGGATCCAGAGGCGAAAACAAGAAAGTTACTTTTAAGACACACACCAACGTTATAAACACGTTTTTTAAGCTTGTGCATGCAGCAGACATGACTTTTACAATAGATGAATGTGAGCAGTTTTACAAAAATATCCTGAAAAACTCTACTAAAAGAAGCCATATACTGGGCTTTAGATCTTCAAAAACCAAAAGGAGACCAAAACATTTGGTATATAAATCCCAATCAGAAGTTGAGCAGCACATTACAGCCGACAAGTTAACAGCAGAAAACAAAACTAATGCCAATGCATAAGTAGAAAGTCACAAACATTCAGATGAAGAAAGTGATTCACAAACATTGGAAGAATGTGAGGATGATAGTGAAGGTATTGGAATAAATATGCCAAAGGAAATCGTTTAATATTTTTTAATAATGAGATGTGAATTATATTAGGTTTTTTTATGAAACCAAAGAGAATACCCTTAAATTCTTGTTGTTTGTTCAATAATACAAATTTAAACATGCTGAAATACCATACTTAGCATTTTCATTCATTTTTTAAAGAGTGTAACAATGGTATAAACACAATTTACTTATTCGAATGCACAATAATCATTTTACACTTAACACATTTCACAGCATAACTCTGTGGTGGATTATTATGGAGTACGTTACCTGATGAAGAAGAAATATACAAAAATGATGACCGAATCGGAGTTTCGAAAAATGAGCTGATATTGTTTAGGCTTGATCCAAAAATATAAACTGCTTCGTTCTCTTTAAAACAGTTTATCATTTTTACAATCTCTCCAGAATTCGTTAAAAACCAATTGTCCATTGTTGTCTCTGAATTTAATATCCATGAGTCCATTTCTAATATCATAAAGGCATCATCTACAGCTTTTTGCAAAATTGGAAATTTCTTTGGTAAATATACCACTTCACTTTCCACGTCCATTTTTTCTGCAATACGTCTTGCGACCTGACTCAATGGATAGTCTCCATGGCGAATTAAATTCTTAATTTCATAAAGTATTGACTCAAATGGATATGCATTAAATGATGATAGTTCGCCAAACTTTCTTACCTCGTCGACTAAATGCGAAATATTATGGACATTACTTGTCATATAATCTTCACCATAAAAGTCAGGGTAATATTCCAAAAAATGATTAATGAGAATTTCAGCTGAATCCAGGAATTTCAAATATTCTATGGAGGAACATATAGTTATACCACAGAAAAAAAGGAGAAAGTGGTCATATACGTCAGCAGGTAAAACTTCCCTTAAAACTACTAAACTGATATAATATAAAAAAGTACGAAACTCCAATCCTTTCCAGTGAGCTAAACAGTCTAAGCCCCTCACAGCTCGGTGTATATCCTTGGGCATTTTACAATTCAATACAAAATTTGAAACTTTTGTTGTGTCACAGACCATTTTGTTTTATATGTTCCGATGAATCCATCTCTCCATCCTGTAAGATAATATATCTGTCATGTAATTCTTAGTCGTTACTCTAGTTATCACCTACCTACTAATTATTTTTTCATGATTCCCAAGTCGATTAAGTGTAAACTATCAGCAACAGGAAAGTCTTCTACCATGTCAATTGGTAACTGTGTTAGGGGTGTGTCGACTTTGCAATAGCTTGGATACTGCTTATTCCTGAATTCTTCATTTGTTCGCTTTTCACAGCGTCGTCTAGGAAAATAGGTGCAATGCGAGATATATGAGTATTCTCCAGTTATTGTGCATTTGTGACACCCTTGTTTAGAATTAAAATTGACAACTCATAAAAATAAATAAGTCCATATCACAACCAGAAAATATATTAGATTTTATAGTTTTTTATTTTGAGAAAGTCGTGCATATCTAAATATTGATTATTTCCGCAGCCAACGAAATATTGAACATGAAATCTGTAGTGGTATATTGCAAATCATAACTCTGTAATGGATAATACACTTTATATATTGATGAAAACTCACCTTTAATAAATGCCCTTGCCGGGGAATCGCATATAAAACTTCTTATTTTGATGAATATATATTCTCTTTCTCTAATATTCAGTGATACACCATTTTGTAAAAGACACATGGTTTCTATTACAAAAGGTTGTAAAAATTTATTGATATCACTGGGTTTTTCATATCCATAGTAAATTACAACAACCATAGGTTTAATACGACGTAGTTCATGAATATTAAATAAAATAGGCAAACATTCTTTTCTAGAGCTCTTATAAATTGGCAATACATCAATATTGATATTGATAGATATAGTTTGTGGGATATTTTTGACATTACCCAAACATTTTTTCAAACATAATTCCAGGCCCTGATGCCAATAATTACCATTTATACCAACGTTCTCAAGCACAATATTTCTGGGAGTTTTCAGTAACGTCCTAGGATCAGTTGGCAAAAGAGGGTTAGGGAGATGATGATTCCAAATCTGCAGTAAGTCTTTCAGAGCCATATGACATATGCCATACCTAATTGCCCACTCTCTCAATTCATTGCAGCAGTTAATTCTCTGGTCAAGCACTTCTGTTGCTAACTGTGGGCCTGCTTCAACTTCTGGAAAGCTCTCTGCGTCCTCCAGTTAAATGTCCCCGTCATGGAGTACTTCCTGAGAATCCCCGTTGGAGACTGCTTCCTCAGATATCGCATCGGTTATTTTCACTGAAAATGCTTCCTTAGAATTGATCTTCTCTTCAATTATTGATTTATTATTGTTTTGCGGGTTCGTTTCTTTTAGAATCTTTTGAAGTCTCAAATTAACTTTCCTTCTGAAATTCCCACTTCGCCTCACTTTTTTCCAATACGTATCCATATTTTAGAATAACACGACTTACATATACTAAATAATAATATGAACAGATATAAGACCGTTAATAGTACGATTTTAGAGGTTAGGAGACTGTGACGTTTCGTCGTTTAAAGAGTTCTATTGAGGCAGTAGGCTCCAACTATATATAGCTCCAAAACAGAATTTCTGTTATATGAATGCTTTATAAAACACGCCTGTTCTACAAGGATAGATCATTCATGAATATACTGTATAAAGTCTGGCATAAATGGCATTTGGCTTAAAGTTCTGAAAGGCTGTGAAATTAAGCTTAGAAATTATTTAAAACTCAATATTATATAGCCTCTATGCAGAATTAGCGAAGCTGTGAAACAGTTGCGAGATTGCTATATACAGGCTTAAACAACACTTATGAATGTGCATAATTTGCTTCTGTAAGAAAGATGTAGCCAAACCTTTTACAAAGAAATGAAACAATGAAACGATATATTAGATGCATCAATAAAGCAGACGCGTATTTAAGCGCTGAGAACATTTTATCAGCAATTTTTTCCCACCAAATCTCCTTATAAGCAAATTAGTGCCGAAAAAAGCTTTAACGTAGCCTATTAGCATAAGAGGTCTTCATGTGTTACTTGGGTACATTCATACAATTTTACATTAAATTGACCATAAAATGGGGCAGGTGATGAGAATATTTTATTTTACTTGATGGGGTTTAGGCACGAGTGAAATTTTCTATAAGGAATTTTTTTTCGATAAAACTAAAAATAGAAATCTCTCTCCTCATGGGCGTAACTATACATTTACCTACTTACATAAATGATCCTTCCAGTAGATTAGGAAATTGATTTTAATGAATTATAAAAAATCTGTAAATTTATTTGCTAAAAATATTATTTTCGTTGTTTTATCCACGTATATTTATGCAAGCATAATAGCGAATAAATAAAACTCACATTAGCCAACTACATTGTGGCATTATACGTACAGATAATGAATAAACAGAACAGGCAAATAAGAGGTAAACACAATTTCCATGCTTATGTACGTAATACATCGCTTATCTCTTGTTTTCATAGCTATAAAATTAGATAGACTACAATTCATGTAATTGCCACTAATGCATATAGTCTGGTTCTTGAAAATTGTATTTTGAAACGTTTACAATATAGGGGAGAGTGGAGGATTATCGACTACTTAAGCGCTATTAAAAATTTCAAGTAGTAATATTTGTAATAAGACGACCAAAACGAGAAAATTGCTGGGTTACTTTATCCATTATCAATTTTTGCTACTAATTTTTTCAAACAAATAAATGTTTTTTAAAGGTACGTTTTTAGAAATAGGAAAAAATCGGGTAATTTCGACCGGTAGGATAATATCGACCATGGCGAAGGACAAAATCGACCAAGCAGTAATATTCTAAAAAAGATTTAGTATTAACATTTTAACATAATCTATGTTAAGCATAGGTCACAAATATACACTGACGCTTTCTCAGCGCTAGTACAGTCAGAATGAGCTCAAGTTGCACAAGAACGGCACCGCCACCAAACATCATTATCATATCCAAATTGTTGACAAATAGTGTAGATTTCATCACCTTCATTTTCCTTTTTTTCAACTGGATTTTTTCCTTGGTCTGTAATTTTTCTTGTAACATTCTTTAATTTTTCATTTTTCTCTTTTTTGTGTTTTTCCTATGTCTTATGTAATAAAATACGAATACCTAGAAGATAATTTTATGGTAGGAAATTTCAGATCACACGGTAAAACATATTTTATTTTGCATTTAATAATAACTGGAACGCGACACACATAATGTTTAATAAAACAACTACGAAGCCAAAACAGAATAGAGAAATAAAAAACATCTTACTGGGTCAAAGCGAAATAATTGTTTTGAATACAATTATTTCGATAACAATAAACTAGCACGATTCAAAAAACAAAAGCTGTTTTTTGCAACTCGACGAAAATCCCAAAACCGAAGTCGGGGGAAAACAAAAAAAGGAGTGTACACAGACCAGCAGCGGCAGTGAGTGTGTACCGGGGGTCGATCGCGCGAAGGGAAAAGGTTTTTCCCCTGCCACGGTGAACGGTACTAGTGTTTTTTAGTGTTAGCGGTACGAGTGGTAAAAACTTACCCTCTACGCTAATTGCCTTTCGACATAACACGATTCCGTTTATTGGCACGACTCGCGGTGAACAAGCAGATAGTAAGAAAAGTCAAGAAAATTCCCGGCGAGACGGAGGACGTTTATGAAGCAGTAAGTTTTTGAATTAAATTCAGATTGGGATAATTTTTACTGGTGATATATTTACTCGTTATTGGTCGAGCTGGATCCTGAACTTGGGTGTATAGGTCAATTGCTATATACAAGGTGTAGCGATAGCAAATATATTTATTAGATTTTTTTTTGTTCGATTGTTGATTTTTTTCAAAGAGACGGGACATAGCTGTTCACTTTTCAGATTGAGTTTATCGTCCTGACAAATATATCATTTACCGTATGTACTGGAATAATTTAGATTTTGCCGAGAGGCCCGAGCGTATGTTTTCTATATTTTCACGGGTTTCAGCGGAATTGCGCTGATAAGTCAATCTATTGTAGAGAAATATTGTTATCAGTCTTTTGTTCAGCCGTAAATTATAAATTAAAACTCTTTCTTATTTTGCCAGCATAAATTTATCGTAGGTAATTATATTACTGGGGACTTTCGCAACTTGTAACGCCAGTGTCGATAAATAATTTAAATTGTTTTACTTAGCTCATCAGAATTTTTCTTTATAGAACAAAAATTTCACTTTCGTTCCCTGAAGGTCAATGACGACCGGAACGACGTAAAATGAATCATTGTTGCATATAAAGGTATTTACACGTAATAGTTATTTATTTTTTTCTCGACACCGGAGAATAGAAGGATTGAGAAACGAATATATAAAACATACGCCTTTCACGCATTTTTTTTTGAATAACAAGACCAAGCCGATAAAAGGGCTAGTTTTGCCGCACCACCGAACAAACGAGAATTCTGTTCATAAATTTGATTTTGTTTTTATAATTGCAGTATATACAGGAGTAGGTTGATAATAAACTAATTTTAGATAAATATGTATAGGTAGTTACACAGGGAATTGGGATTAATTTAATCATACGGAATTGTAGTTTAATTTCAAATATATATGTATAGCTGTATAGGAGGATTTGGAGAGATTATTTTATTATATATATATTTTTTGTATAACGTGGAGGTTCTACATTATTTTTCCTATCACCCCTACTCCAAAAATTTCCCCCTCTGGAAGTGTAACAATCGTGGACGTGTGACGGAGACGAGGAGGACAAATCCTGTCCTGGCAAGGGAAGTTTCATCCGTTTTAAGACCAGGCGAACCTAGCAAAAACCAATCGGACTGGATTGCCTTACACGCTCAGCCGCGCACAGGAAGCAGAATTTGGTGATAGATTTTATCAGAGTGGTGACAGCAGATTTAATTAGGGGTATACAAGTTATAACACTTTGATTTAGATTTAAAATACAACGAAGTATAGAGTTACTATTTCGTTACACTGATGACAGTTATTTAACTTACACTTTAATTTAGACATCATTACACTGGTGACAGCGGTTTTTTTTGTTGAGAAACAACTCGGTAACAAAGGGTAGAGTTGTACATCTGGTGACAGCGGTTTGCGAACCATTCTCAAATTTAAACAAAACCACCCAGGATTAGGGTGATATTACATCTACATCTACTTTATTACATCTGGTGACAGCGGTTCGCGTACCATCCCCTATTGGAACAACCTCACCCAGGGAAGGTGACAGCGGTTGTCCAAAACCATTTCTCTCCGAGAGGTATATTCGGTTGTCTGGAACCACACCCCACGAGCGGTGACAAGCGGTTCAGCTACCCTACCTAGGAGGGAGAAAAATCGGTGGTCGCAACCAGGATCTAGTATAGCGCAACATAGAGCCTACGGGACCATAGCTTCCGCTAGATCAAGACCAGTGTGCGTGGTGAAGAGCCACAACCTACACGAGGTGTCACTGCGGGCGCAGAACACACTGGATCTAGACCAGAGAAGGTCGAGAAAAATCCATACATCAGATAAAAGGCGTAATACCGATCTGAGGTGAACATGCCAAACGGCGTAAGGTGGAATACTTCGGTCAACTAAGTATTGACAACGGAGTTTTTCTAACCAGGGTCTAGTAATTGCGCAAAACATAGCTTCCACTAGACCAAGATCAGTGTGCGTGATGAAAAATCACACCCTGCCAAACGGGTAGCACAGCTCCTGCAAATCACACTGGATCTAGATCAGTCAAGGTCGAAAAATAATCCTACTCAGCAATCATCGACTGAGTTGATTCCTGCTTCACCATAAGATTGTGCAAATATGGTCTAGAGTTATTACATTTACATGTTAAAAAAATAACATCTAGCGATTATTAAGTTTAGAGTTGTACATCTGGTGACAGCGGTTTTCCGATACAGGGTTGTTCATTCAAGTCGTCACAGCGGTTCCCGATACAGGATTGGTCGTTCTAGTCGTCAAATCGCGAATCTGCAATACAGGGTTGTAAGTCAGCAGGGACGCCGGATCTTCACACAAGATACTCCTGTCAGGCCAAGATTATATGCCAATCTTGCTACAGCACAAGAGAATACAGGGAACGGTGAAGCTGTACGGTCTGTAACCAGAGGCTGTAATAGGCAGTAAACGGGGCATACAGGAGGGGAGAAGGCTGGAACACACCGAGAGCTAGCCGACACACTTCCACCGTCATCGCAGTTACCCACAGGTACAAAAGTCATCAATTAACGGGACAAATAACAGATTAGTTTTGGTTTACTACTCCGTCATAAAAGTGATTTCTTTTCTTTTCGTCTTAAGTTCCATTTGTTAGAATACATCATACTCCCAAAACTACGTGAGCTCCACTTTTACAAAGGGGGAAGTTAACCCATCCCTAAAAATATCCTATCCATGCACCAAAAGCTATCCATTTCAGGCGTCGTAGAAGCCAGAAAGGTAGGAGTAATATAAGGTTATAAGTTAAAAATTTTTTTTTCAATTAATAAATATAAAAAAGTAACCAAGTTCAGACAGCGATATGCCACTAGATTTACAAAATAGGTTAGGTACAGGCAGTCAAGGAGGCCAAGAAACCACGGGAGACACAAGCAGCATGCCGCCCACATGGAGGGTAGCACAGGCACAACCATTAGGGGTCATAGCGGCGACGTTAGCCGATTTCACAGGTAGGGATGCGGCTAGATACATAGAGAAACTCGAATTAAGGGCAAAATTAGACGGGTGGACGGAATCAGAAACACTAACATTATTGAAATTTAAGCTTGCGGGCGTAGCACACGATTTTTTCAAGGCGGATCCTAGGTTAGACACAGTGTCATATTCGGAATTTACAGAAAAACTACTACGGAAATTTGTACCAAAAACATTGATAGCGGATTGGTGGATGCAACTGGTGCAATGCTACCAAAGACACGATGAGGACGTAGCGTCGTTCTGCACCAGACTAAAATTAATCGGAAACAAGATACTAGAAGAGGATATAAAGGGCGCAAGTAGGGAACAAATACCAAACATACAAAAAAAACATAGTTCGGTATTAATAAACCAATTCAAAGTAGGGTTGAGAAAAGACTTATTAAGGGAGGTAGGTTTTTACATTTTACACAAACACGACATGACACTAGAAGAAGCAGAAGAAATAGTTAGTTGTCAAGAAACAGCGGTAACTATGACAAGCGGCAGAAACAGTGGCCAGAAAGTCGCATTTATGAGTGAACAACTGAGGTGCACAACGTGCGGAAGGTCGAATCACACTTCGGAAGAATGTAGGCAGAACGCGAAATGTTTGTTCTGTGGCAGACAGGGTCATTGGATGGCTAATTGTAAGACTTTCAGAACACACGGTAAAATATATTTTATTTCAAATATAATAAAAATTGAAATCGACATACTTTTTGTTTAGCAAAAATGAGACAGCACCATAACAATTTGCAACAATAAAACATTTTACTAGGTCAAATTTAAATGATTGTTTTGTATACAAACTAGTTGTTAACGAAAATTGAGGCCATTTCAAAACAAAAAACAAAACATTTGCTATTCAACAAAAAAAAACCCGAACAGAATTTGGGGGAATAATAAAAACTAAGTTGAAAGCAGACAGAACAGAGAGTCGGGCGAAAAACGCGAAGGGAAAAAGTCCTTCCCTGTCACGGTGACGGGTATCAGTTCTCTTTTGTTTTGAGTGTTTGCGGCTTCGTAGGAAGAAGTTTCTCTCCGCTGTGCCAGGGCGTAAAAGGGACTAGCGTCTAGTGAGTTGTAGGGTCACGGATGATCCTAACTAATGGAAATTAACAAGAATAACCTTGTCGACTATTGAAGCAGCGTTGCCAAATCGAAATCATTATCTGATGGAAGATTATTTTAAGAGGACAGAAAATAATTCTTACAATAATTAAAAAGTTATGGACAATTTTAAAACTTTTCTAACTATACTCGATTCTCTAATTTATTCATTTACTACTTTTTCAAATATCTCCGAATATTTTTGATTTGTAAAAATTTTGCTATTCTGAGGTATTTTGAGTTATAGTATACTGGTATTGGCAACAATGGTATCGGACTTTTAAACAATTTTGTAAGGTTGAAATGTTTATCATTGTGCAAGATTATATGTAAATTTTATTTACGTTCCTTGATCATTGTGTACTATTTTATTTAGTTTTTGTTGCAAAACTATTTTCTCTATTGATTATGAATTCTGAATGCGAGAGGAGTGCAAGAAATCGCTACCTCTCCAATTATAAATCTTTAGATAATTCAAAATTGTGACATTTTTCCATGCAGAGATGGAAGTTTAACTTAAAAAATTATGTGTGTGTGCGTGGGGGTGTTAAATGGCATCGGAACGAATCCATTTGCCACAGAGACTGTATTTACCTAAATCTAATTTTACTGATCAAAATTTTATTTGGGAGATTCTAATAAAATTCACTATTTCATCTAAAACCTTTTTATCATTTAAATGGAGTAGCATAGTAATGTTAACTGGCATATGAATGCCCATGCTTTTTATATTTTGTAGGAATATGTTTCTGTAACGGTGAAAATTGTCGCATTGAAAAATTAAATGATTGAGATCTCCTACCGAGCTGTTGTCACATGAGCAGAGGGGGGAATGTAGGACACCGATTTTATGTAGGTGAGACGGAAAGCCACCATGATTTAATTTCATTCTGGTAACGTATATTCAATATTGTCTGGAGACATTGTAGTCCTGTATATGGGGAATTTTATTTAGAAGGCTAGGGTGAATAAGAAAGTAATGGTTATTGGATTTATGTTTATATTCGAGCCAATTTTTTTCCCAATTTTTCCTTATTTCTTTTTTGAAGATGCTAGTAATGTCAGAAATTGTATATATTCTATCTATATTTTCCAAACTTGTGGCTTCTTTTGCGGCGATGTCGACAATGTCATTGCCGATTATCCCCGCGTGTCCTTTTACCCATGATAAAATTATATTTATATTTTGTTTTGTAAAGTTATATAGTTTCAGTCTAATCAAATTAATCCTATAATTGGAAAATGTACTTAAATTTGGTTTTTCTAAAGCTGTTAACACTGACTGGGAATCTGAAAAAATTATTGAATTATTTGCATTTTCTTTCTCTACCCACTCCAGTGCCTGTAAAATGGCGTATGCCTCTGCAGTAAAAATGGAACACATATCTGTTATCCGAAACTTATAACACAAATTTATGTTTACGATGAAAATTGCACAACCAGTTCCGTTTGAGACTTTGGAACCATCACAGAAAATAATATTATAATTTCCCAAGTTGGATATGATACTTTTCGCAAGTGCATTGTTATGAATTGGTATATTATTGAAATCAGGCCTTAGGATAGTTGGTCTAAACATAATGAGGTTGTATGGAAGTTTGCTGTCAAAAGTAGAACTTAAATTTTGTATTTTTTTCACCAAATTATTGGTATAAATGTAAGCATCTGCTAAGGGTGGACTATTTTTGAATTGCCAATATTTGTTTGTTAGGTTTTCTATAGCCAATTTGGGAATAGATTTAACGATACAATTGCAGGATGTTGTTCTTAATGATATTATTTTTTTTTGAGCTAAAAATTGTCTTCGAATAATGAGTGGGGGTTCTTGGGCCTCTGCTAATACTGCTGGTGATGGAGAAGATTTGTAAGCACCAAGACAAATTTTTAATGCTTTTAATTGTATTCTATCTACTATTAGTAAATTCGAGTCTGCTGCTGATCCATAAAATATGCAACCGTAGTCTATTATTGATCTTATATACGCTCTGTAAAATAATATAGAGGTTGTGGGGTCGGCGCCTCAATTCCTCGCCGTCACACATTTAAGCACATTTATTCCTTTTTCGGTTTTATTTTTGATATGCTCTAAATGTTTTTTCCAAGTTAGCTTTTTATCTATTACCATCCCTAAATATTTGTAACTATCAAGGATAGGAATATCTATTTTACCTAGTTTTATAATATCCCCCAATACCAGACGGTGACGGGTGAAGACCATCACCCCTGATTTATTGGGGGATAACTGAAAGGAGTGCTCGTTTAGCCAAGCTTGGAGGCAGTACATTACGTATCGAACGTCTCTCACACATTGGTTGTATGTTTTATGAATTATATAGATACATATATCATCAGCATACTGTATTATTCTGATGTTTTTATCAAATAAAATGTGAAGATCTAAAGTGTAGACATTAAATAGCAGAGGGCTAAGAACCGCTCCTTGAGGTAAACCCCGATTAACAATTCTCGGTCCGTAAGAGTATTGATATGATCTCTAATGTATATTTTACGATTTCTAAAAATTTGTACAATGTTAGAAGATACTTTTTTACTTATACCGATAAGGTTTAATTTTGATTCTAATATGTCTAAATCAACTGAATCGTAAGCGCCCTTAAGATCGACAAAAAAACACGCAAGATAATAATTATCTGAAAACGTGCATTGTATGCCCGATACTAGTTGCGATACTGCTTCTATGGTTCCTTTGCCTCTCCTGAAACCGTATTATGTAGTCGGGAAAATTGATTTGGATTCCAGGTACCACTCCATTCTTACTTTAATCATACGTTCAAAAGTTTTTGCCAGGCATGACATGAGGGATATTGGTCTGTAAGGCATGGGATCATTGTGATCCATTTTGGATTTTAAAATAAAAATTAAAATGATCTCTTTAAAATCTCTTATAAAATTATTATTTATCCACCAGTCATTATAAATGTTTAAAATTGCTATTTTTGCTTTGTTTGGAAGACTTTTAATCATACTATAAGTATAACCATCTTTTCCGAGAGAGGTACAGCGGGATATTTTGATTGCAGATTCCAATTCTTCTAAGGTAAAAGGTACCGATAACATATTGTAGTTGACGCTCTCTGAGATTATTTTGGGTTGGTTGATTACATGTGGCGGAGCTATTACTTCAAATAATTTTTCGATTAATTCCTCAGAGAGTATTGTCTTATTATCTGAGAAGTTTTTATTAGAGAGTTTTTTTACTTGTTTCCATATTTCCCCTATAGGTGTACTTTTGCTTAGGCTACTAATGAATTTTTTCCAGCTATTATGTTTTTTGTTTTTAATAATTAGTTTAACTTGAGCTTCTATTTTTTTGTATTCAATGAAATTTTCTAAAGTAGAATTTTGTTTGTATTTTTTAAGGGTTTCTTTCCTTAAATTAATTATTTGTGAACATTCCTCGTCCCACCAAGCAGGTAGAGATTTGGGACTACTAAAAGGTTTTTTTAGAGGCATTGAGGAGTTTGCCGCATCAGTCAAGATTCTGGCAAATTTTTGGAAATCATAAGGTTCTGGTGTTTCGTCTAGAGCATGGTTTATATGGTATGTAAATTTGGGCCCATCAGCTTTATTTTCATTCCAAATTGTTGCTGGATGTATTTTGGGAATTTTGCTTGTGGCTGAGATACTTATTGAAATGGGGAAATGATCAGAACCCATGGTGTCTGGAAGGGTCTTCCACTCTGTTATACCTACTAAATTGGGAGAAATAATGGTCAAATCTACTGCCGAAAGAGGCGAGCCGGGGCGTGAAATTCTTGTAGATCCATCGTTCAGTAAAATTAAATTTAGGTTATTTAATGCGTCAACGAGGGCATTCCCACTACTTTCGTTTGCAATACTTCCAAAAAGGGTGTAATGACTATTAAAATCTCCACATATAAGAACCGGTGTTTGGAATTGTGACATTAAGTTTTCCCAGTCATTGGACGTAATTCTATTGTTTTTTGATGGATTATATATGCTAACAATCGTTAATTTGGGTTTTTCGAGTATTACCGCGCATGCTTCGATTTTTTTATTATAATTACTGTTTATGTATTGTTCTTTGAAGGTTATATTTTTAGAGATGAGTATTGCTACTCCACCGTGTTCGTCTTCTCTATTTTTGCAAATTAAATTATAGCCTTTTACATAGAAATTACTTCTTTTTTTAATCCAGGTTTCCGACAAGATGATAACATCAGTTTCGTCATTTGCTAGGTATTGTATTAATGACGGGTATTGCTTAATTATAGAATGGGAATTCCATTGTAGAATTGACAAGGATTCAGTATTCAGATTCATTATCACTAAGTTCCACATTGGTGTCTGAACTTGTATCTGGGCTTAGAATATATAGTATACTGTCGCGAATATTATTATCAAAGTGCGTCGGGAGCCCATTAAAACTGGGTTCTTTATTTAACCATGTATGTAAACATTTAATGATATTATCAACAATCATGTCTTTGGTTTCTTTAAATTTTTGTAATTCTTCCCGGTATGGGTTGGGGATGATAGGTTGGGGGGAGGGGGTGTAATGTTTTGTAATGTTCTTTTTCTATTGAAGGACTTTGGAGAGGGGAAGTTGAATGTTTGCGTCTTTTTGAACTATGTTTGGTTGTTTCATTCGTTATGTTTACGGTTTGTTTTTTTGGTATAGGTTTTCTGATAAAATTATTTGTATGGGTTTGATTTTTTAGGTTAGGAACTGGCAGACTTGGAAAATTTTCGTGATTTGCTAATATTGAGAATCTGTTGTTTGTAACAATTTTCGAATACGAGGGATTATTAGATATTTCTTCCGCCTCTTTGAATGAGATGTTTTCATTGGCCATAATTATCTTAATATTTTTTTGTTTAATGTAAACCGAACAAGTTCTTCTTATTGAGCTATGTTCCGAGCTATTGCAATGTAAACAGATTAGATGATTTTCATAATCATCGAATGTACAATTTTCTTGTCCGCAGCGTTGGCACTTTCGTGCACTTTTGCACATTTTGTTTGTATGCCCGTAGCGTAAACAATTGAAACATTGAACCACTGGATACATGTAAGGCTCAACGATAAAATTTACCATATTAATTTTGACGGTATGTGGAATATTGTTACCTAAGAATGTAAGAATTACCATTTGTCTGTCAACAAATATATTTTGTTTTGAGGTTTCATCGAATACTTTTCTTTTAAGACGTTTTACTGATACGACTTTAATATTTGATTCTATATTTTCCTTAATATACTCCTCTTTAAAATAAGTATCAACCATTTTTATGATCCCCTTTTTTTGGGTAAAAAACGTTGGAATGTATGCTACCAAATTGTTTGTTATAATTAGTTCATGATCAATTAATGTATTAGCAGTCTCATAATTTTTACAAAATATTTTTACTCTATTTTTCCCTATTGATTTCATGTCAACAATATTATTTTTAAATCGTATGTCTTTCCGCAAAAAATGCCCGATACGAATAGGAAATAATCTACCTATGTTTTTTTCTTTATGTTCAATATAAACAATGAAAAGTCCCTTATCATTAAATCTATATCTGTTGTTTAAATCGTATTGTATTATTTCATTCTTTTCGGTTTTATTCTGAGATGCACCCAGTGGTTTATTAGTATTATCATGGGGCGGCGATTCGCCGCCCGTTGTTTCGCCCATTTTTAAATATATAAGTAAACGAAAAGATTTAACCAGCTATTCAATATGAAAATCTACTAACTAAATATTATAAATAACAAAAATTACTTATCTTAAGATAGTAAGACCACTTTTTGTACACAACCGCTCACTTCTAATGATCAGACAAAATTGTTAAAAAATTATATATAGTGATAAATTGACTAAAAATGGTAGTTTTTTAGCCCTGTTAAATATTCATATTTCCTTATGACAACAGATATAGGTCAAAATAAAACTGTATTTTTCTCGTTTCAACTTTAATCAAAGTAAGAATTAGAATTTTTTTAACCATTCCATTTTTTTAAATCTCAGTTAATCTGCACAATTCACTAAGTCATAACAACATATGCTATTAAACGATTTTTTGTTGATACTATATCAACAATTATTATTAATATTGCTATAGCAAATTGATCGATACAATGAGAAAATAGAAAAGTTAAATTATTTTAGCTGTCCTACTAAACGATTTATATTTTAATTAGAAAAATGAAATACCTATATTAGTTTATGATAACATAAACATAAATGAGTAAATTAACATTCCAAAAAAGTTCGTTTAACTGTTTAACAGTTTTTTTATTCAAATTTAACAGATTTTCTTATGTTGAAATAACTGGAAAACAGTTCTCTCACTTTTTCTTTTATCTCAGTGTAGCAATGTCGTTATGATTTAGGAAATGCGGCCGAATATCAAATAATATCAGTTAATTGCCTAGGAACAACCAATTACGATGCGTTTTAATTGAAACAGTTAAATATTCTAGTTAAAAGAAAGCAGCTATTATTTTTAAACTTTCGTGCCAACGGATCCTAACCTCGGTAGTTTTTAATTGGTCAGGATCATCTGTGGCTAGTGTAAAAGGGATAATCAAATATCGTTGACAGTGAACACTGTTCCCCTACGGTGGCACAAAACGGGAAAAACTCTACCTCTGCCCGAAATCCAACATAGCTCGACACCGGTTACTATAAATTTAGCGTGATCCGCAGTTTCTGGATAGATAGTGAAAACAGGCGGTAAGCGGAGACAGGAGAAGGGAAGTTTCCACGTAGTAAGTTTTTGAACAAGTCTGAGATTTTTTTATTGGGAAAAATTTATTTATTTATTTTTTTGTGCGCAGATTCTAAACTTGGTATTTATAACATATATATACATAGGTAGATGATAACAGTTTTTTATTTTCTTTCACGGAGTTATTGGACAAGTTCGCAGATTCAGTTAAAACTGCAGGACCAGCCTCATAATTTGGGCACCGCTCTTATATAGAATATGATTTTATCGTGTGAGATAATATAGTAAGGTTTTTCACAAGATTGTAGGAACGTTGTGTATTATTTAGGGTATATGGAAACTTGACAGGATTTAGGTATTATTTAATTTTTTTTTGTGTCACATAATTCGCACTCACCTCGTAGATGGACATAAGATAGAGTTAAAACGAAATTAAGTGTAATTAGTATCAAGAGCCCGGAGCGTATGATTTGTCTCCGTAAAGTCACGTTATCAGTGAAGTTTCACTACGATTTAATAATTTTGGTTTTTTCAGACATGGTTAGGTAATCTCCTTATAGCAAGTTAAATAAATAAATATTATAGGCTATTCAAAGAAACGCAAACTGCAACTCGGAAATTTTTGTAATACACACTGCCCTGGTTGCCGATAAGAATTATTACTCATAAATCAGCAGGATTTTAAATTCCTCTACTTTCACTTCCTGTTTACATAAAGTATAATGACTTGCAACAACAGTCGATTTGTACAGTATTTATTTCAATATAAATAAGTATTTCTCGCAGCGAGGCAGGTCAGTTTACGGAATAAGGGCTAAATCATACGGCCCTCGCACACATTGAACATATTTATAAATAAGTGGGTGGTAATTTTATTGTAAGGGATTTAATTTCATATTGGGATTATTTTATACAGAGAAAGATTTATTATATTTTTTTTATAGAACTTTGTGGTTTCCGATACTTTATTCAGATCCCTACCCCGATTTTCCCTCTAGAGTGTGCAGCGCTTTTGGATGCGAGGCCCAACAAAGAGATCAATCCTGGCCTGGCAAAGGTAATTAGGCTGTTTTAAGTCCAGGAGTTCCCAACCTAAATCGGACTGGTTTTATTTTTTTCCCGCTCGGCTGCTTTATTAAAATTTGGTGACAGCAGTTATTAGACTGGTGACAGCGTTATTTCATTGTAAACTAGACATTTGTCACACTGGTTATAAAAAGGGTCGAGGTTTATTACACTGGTGACAGTGAGTTGAACACGGCTTCACCATAAGATTGTACAATAAGGTAATGAAAGTATTACAGAGCCTACAGTCATTACAAAGTCTTCCTCACAAAACACAATCACGATTGATGGGGGGTATTCCAGTTCTTTTAAATCTTAAAGCTTTCCCTATAGTGGTAACCCCATTGGAAGCATTTCCAAAAAGTTCGGCTATATCAGGGTCTTTAATTTTTTCATAATTTCTACTTTTCATGTACTTATCACATTCTTGCTGATAAGCAGTTTTTAAAGGTTTGAAGAAAACTACATCCAGAGGTTGCGATCTACGAGATATGTGTGGTGAAAGTGATAGTAAATGAATGCAAGAATTTCGACAAAAATTGTAAGATGCTAACGAAGCTAAGAAGAATAGACTGCTAGGGAGCAGCATTAGCAAATTTTGCAAAGTGTTGCAACCATTCCGTAAACAGCTTCTCTGTAATCCATCCAGATTTCGAACATTTGTATATCGCGCCAGCGGATCCATTTTTTTCTAAACCATTTTTAATTCCCATTCTTTTAAAAATAAATACGGGCGGAATATATTGTCCTGATGCACTATAGCAGCATACTATCGTAGTATTTTGTCCCCTTTCTCCGCTTGTTATCGCGCCAACTTTGTTTCTCCTTTTTTGCCAATATGCGACCCGGATTGTGAACATTAGCAATACCTATTTCGTCAACGTTGTATATGCGATGAACTTCAAAAAGGTGTTTTTAAAATAGTGACTCTAGATTATTAAAAAAAACATCCATTTCTTCTTTGTTGAATGCGGTAATCCTGCTCAGGCTAGTGGCTTCCGGTTTGTGAAAACTAAGCTGCGGATAACTTCGCATGAACGAATAGAGCCGATCTTTGCCGTACATTCCTTTCTACATATTAGAAGTATGTGGAATTTTATTTTTCTCTGCATATTTAAACATCAACGAGCGTATGCTTTGAGCTGTCAATCCATAAAATAATTTTGACAGTTTTAATATGGTACTAACAGTTTATTTTTCCTGATCTTCGGAAAAATCAGGTTTTCTTCCCAATGTAAGTTTTTTTGGTTGAAGAACTCAGTACTCCGAAAGGTTTGGGCTGGAATATTAGGTGAATATTGGATTGAAACATTTTTTGTTGACGGAAATTTAACGTGACGAAAATATTTGAATATGATGCAAATCATATTAGTCCTGTCCTCATACAGTTATGTGTCAACTTAAATGATATTTGCTGCAAACATTACGGTTGGCCATCGTATAATTATCTCTTACCAATTATTTATTAAAATACATTATTTCCCAATCGGATAATCTCCACGAATGGTAACTTTCAATGGCCTGCTTGATCTCCAGATTTGACACCGAATGATCTCTATTTTTAGGGTAAAATCGAAAATACATGGATTTCAGGGGAATAAGGCTAATTCCCTGAATAAACTTAGGGAACAAATTCTAAAAGCCCGTATGGAGATAACTCCTAACATACTCACTCATGTTCGTCAAGCATTTTATAACCGATAGGGCTATTGTTTCAAGCATAATTAAGAAGTTTTTTAATTAGAATTCGATTTACTTTAATTAGAAAGTATTTTTTAATTTGTACTTTGTTGGTTTACGCAAAGAACTCGTCTCTCATTTGAAAACCAACATAAAAAGTAATCCAAACATTCGTTAGTAAAAAAAAAACAAACACCTAACGTTTCAACGATCTTTTTCCCCGTTGTATTGAACCACTTTCAATCTGAAAGACTAAAACAATTACCAGCATTACAATAATTCTTCCAACAACTACATCGGATTAAATATTTCACTTTTTTCGCATGCTTATAATATTTAGAGACAATACACTGAATTCATACTTGTTTCATTCCAGCATATTGTGGCTTATGGTCCATGTTAAACTTTCATGTGACCGAAAAATCTTCCTCGCACAGTACACAGCAATACATTATGATGTAGTAGTGAGAAGTAATGGTAGAGAAGTGTGTAACAGTAGTAGTACAGTAGTGTTAGTAGTGGTAGGACGTTAATTATTGTCAGTTTAACGACGTATTTTTGTTGAAAAGTAATTAGAAACATTTATTTGTTATTCGGTGTAAGATTCGTAAGCATAATTTTATCTAATTGATTTTCAACCTTCTTATTAAGACTATCTATAACTTTGATGACTTACCTCTGCTGTGAAATCCCCTATGGTGGATAATTTCTTAATACTTAATAGGAACGGAGTATTTGCCCTTTTAACAATCTCGTTAAAGGATAGAGTAATATTACGGGGTCGTTGAAATTCGAAGTATGTAGACACTGAAGCACCACAAGTGTTCAAAAACTGGCCGAAAAGTCGCATAAATCCGCTACCCAACTGTACAAATTCTAGATGATGGTCTGCAACAATGGAAACACTTAGTGTTATAAATATGAATGTAATTTTTCATTTGATTATGAAACTGTTCTAAATAATTCCACTATATAATAAGAGAATCATAGAAATTTGAAAAAAAATAACAATTGTTCCGATATGTTAAAATATCATCGTCAGAATGACAGAAGTTAAATTTAATGTTGTGCATTCTTTAGGAGGAATTTTAGAGAACATATTGGTATTGGTAACATGAAATGAAATGAGTTTCGAGTTAACTTGTAAGTTGTACCTATGCTTTTAATTGTTTGGCTGGTTCTACTGAATTTTTAATTGATCTAATGAAATGAGTTTCGAGTTATCTTGTAAGTTGTATGTTTTTAATTGTTTGACTGGTTCCATTGAATTTTTAATTTTCTTAATTAAAAAGAGAAAACCGGCATTCCAACAAATATTCACTACATAAACTAAAGAAATACAAAACTATCATAAATATTTGTAATGTTTCTAATATTTCAAAGATCTTTAGAAAAAAGTAAGTAAAACAATTTCTTTTAAAACAAAAAATATTGTAAGAACAAAATTGTTAAATGTAAAAAAATATCTCCATTAAAAACGTCTGGTATATATAAGATCAAACAATTCGGAATTTTGAAACCAGACACAATGAGCACTTACGAGCGTACAGATTAAAACAACCATAGAAATCCCATTACGCAAAACATCTACTTGACAACATACATTATCACCTAACACAGAACTAGAAGTACTACATATTTGTGATAAGAAACAAGAACAAGATTTCCTTGAAGAATTAGAAATTAGTGAATACTTAAGAGAGCCACAATATGAAGTCGTTAATGAACATATAAATCTACGTAGTTCTCCACTATTAAACTGTCTTCTTAAGTAATAATTGTAAAGATCAGCAGATAATAGTTTTTCTTGGTTTCCCATACCATTGTACAGTTATACTAATCATAAATGTGAAAAAATATATCCAGGATATTTCCAAAGAGCTAATAATATCAAAGCTTTAATTTTTGTATTATGATATCTTCTTTTTCTATTCATATTATATTAAATCAATTACAGAATACGTCACTTCTTGATCTAGCCTAAGATAACATTCTTCTAAATTTTGAAACTTTTTGCCGCTCTCCCAATTTATTTTTGGTCTTTTTGCGTCTACTGTGATGTACTAAATTCTAATATGCACTCTGTTTCTCTCTATTAGCCACAAGTTTTTACAGAAGGGAGAATATAACATTTGAAACTCCCAATTTATAAGCAATCTCGTGGTGAATTTTTGAAAATTAAAAAAAAAACAAAGCCACTTTTTTACTAAATATACTTTTTATTGTATATAAAAAAGATAAATACAAACAATAAATTTATTTATTTATTTTTTCGCTAGTATTCGCCAGGAGCGGTTTCATGTTTAAGAGTCCAACAGTAGTCCGCTAGCATATTTGGGGTCCATTTTGCACAGTAGCGCTTCTCCATCTGAGCAATTTACTGGTAAAATTTCTCGCCGTGCTCGTCTGAAATTGCACCCAAATTGACTTAGAAGGATTCTAAATGGGAGTGAAGAAAATTCATCATAAGAGACATATTGTAACCCAAGGCTTTGTAATACTGGATAAGTTCTTTTACTAGATCTTTTTAGTTATCCGACTTTTTGTTACCTAGGAAGCTGCTACATACATTTGTGAAGGCATCACATGTCCCTTTCCCCTTCTCAAAAGTGTAGTAGAATTTTGATCTTTAAAATGTTTCCGTACTTGAGGTACAACGAAGATTCTTTGTTTAAGCTTTGTTTCACTTATACGCAGGAATTTCCGTCTCAAATGAAACAACTTATTTCCTTTTCTATCTAAGAGTTTAACAAAAATTTTTATAAGCCCCAATTTTATGTGTAGAGAAGGTGAATAATCTTTTTGATGATCTACTAAAGGTTAATTAAGGACATTTTTGCAGCCGGACACAATGTTTTCACGTAACGGCCAATCTTTAACTGGATAATGTTGGTTTCTGGCTCTGCTGCCCCATTTACATAAAAAAACAACAATATTTTGTGAAGCCACTCTGTAGTCCTGCGAGTAGTGCTACAATTTTGAGATCGGTACAGATTTTCCACTTATGATCTTCGTATTTTATGCATTTGAGTAATATGAACATGTTTTGGTATGTTTTCTACTGAACAACAAAACTACTTTAGAATTGTGTTCTAGGAGTCAAGAATTAGTCGCCACTCGATAGGTACATAGTGAATGCCAAGTTCATTCATTAAACCAGAAATGTCATGACAGTAAATCATCAGTCATTTTCTTTGAGAAAAATATGGTCCGCATAGACTGCCTTTTCCGAAACGTGGAAATTCTCAAACCTTTTTGTAAAAGATACCACTACTGCAAGCGAGATCCAAGCAGTTGTGCCTTTGTTTTGGCAACATCTAAATCTCGAACTAGATCATTGAGCTCTTCTTGAGATATAGAATGTGGCTGTTTGCTGCTACTACATTCGAAAACGACTTTCTCTTCAAAACTTGGTGCGACTTCTGGATCCTCTGTGTCATCTTAATGATCTGGTTCATCATATTTCTCTGGAGGCCTAGAAACAGGTATGCTAGAAGCGTCATGAGATACACGTTTAACGACTGAGGGGATATTAGGACACACTAGTTTATGCTTGCTTTTACTAGAAAATTCCAAAATTTTTGTTAAGTAAAAGTAAAAATCATTAACACGATTCTTAGGCTCCCGCCAAATCATTGGTTCTCCAAACTTCATAGATGTGTATGTAGCCATTAGCCAGCCAGCTAAAGTTCTTGAGCAAGTGCGGCAGCAGTTTTTGGGAGCCCAAGCTTTGTTTTGATTACCAATATTGAACGCGAAATATAACTCGTAGGCTTTTCTTACATATCGGCTCAAGGTCTTTCGTTGAGCTTTCAGTGTCACCTCACCACATACAGTGAGCACGTAAAGGATGAAACACATTCGTTAAAAGCTTGATTTGACCATGGGGGGTAGAAAGCTTAGAGACGTCAATTTTATTTTGCAATTGCGCATTTTTTTGCGCACTCATATTTTTGATGACGTCATCATCATTTTTTTTAAACGGGAATACCCTATTTTCATAGCACCACCAATGAGAACGTATTTTTCTGTGTATGGTTGTCATATTTTTTTTATGTTACATAACCGTATGTTAGAGAAATAAAAGATATTTCATTCATAATAATGTAATAATGTAATTAATGATCACTGGACTATATGACGATATGCAAGATGATGTTGAAACTCTTGCATACATTATTCAGGGAATCAGCGTTGATTGCACTAATGTCGGTCCTAGCTCTCTCTTTTAGTTAATAAATATTAGGTCTGTTAACGTAAACTTTTCACTTAAGGTATCCCCACAAAAAATCTAATGGGGATAGATCGGGAGATCTAACAGGCCACTCTAAAAATCCTCATCTACCAATCGATCTATGCTACCGGACAATTCACAACGGTACCAGTAAGATGGAGCGCCACGGCATTACGCGATTTGTACGTGAATACCTAAATAATAAATTTTCTCAATAGATGGATTGGCAGACAAACATTTATAGAGTCGCCAACTAGATCTCCTGATCTATCCTCATTAGATTTTGTTGTGGAAAAACCTTAATTGAGTGAAAAATTAACAGTTCTAATCATATTGATGATCTAAAAGAGAGAATTAGGATCGAAATTAATTTAATTAAGGCTGATACCCTTAATAATGTTTTGCAAGAGTTTCAACATCGTTTTGTTGCCAAATGGTTTGCAATTTGAGCAATTAATTTATTGGTTTTTATGTTTATTCAGTCATGTTTCCATTTTTATAAATTACATTATTATGAATGAAATATGACATTCGTCCACAGAAATAGCTATTTTTGTATTAAGAGCGGAAAGTGATATTTTGCCGCTTGAGGCAGAGCGGAGCGCTGGCAATATGCCGAAAGCGGCATTCTACGATCACATTATTTTTAGACAAATAATTAAAAAGAAACATGAAAGAAACACTTTATTAGAATGTGATGTTGAAAACATGTAACAATTACTGATTATTACTTTGCCGCCCAACCTATCTAATATGCGAGAAAAGTATTGGTATACCCCAAAAAAAGTTGGATTTTTTAAGAAAAACTTTCAGTTATTTTCACGTTTCCCATCAACAACGACACGAAAAAACGGTTTTTAGAAAAAAAATCCTGTGTGTATGTTGTCGTCGTCGTCGTCGGCCACTTTTTCTTACATGTGTTGTTAGCACGATACAGCCTCCGGAGTGCAATGGGCCAGCAATTTTATGATTGAACATTGTTAAGGACATGTCACATATGAACCTTATTGATTTTCAGTTCACCAGAGCCAGTACAACGGGTGCTATGGTACTGGAAGTACGACATTTTGTCATTTTTTGAGAAATTTCAGTTTGTTAGCACGATTCAGCCTCCGGAGTATATACAAGTGACTAATTTTATAATTGGATATTATTCAGGGTGTCTCAAAGATAAACCCTATTGATAATCAGCTCACTAAAGCCAGTACAACGGGTGCTATGGTACTTGAAGTACCAAATTTTTGTCATTTTAGGAGAATTTTCAGTTGGTTAGCAGGATACAGCCTCCAGAGAATATATGATTGATCGATTTTATAATTCAATATTGTTCAAGGTGTCTTACATATGTACCCTATTGATTTTCAGTTGACTAGAGCGAGTACAGCGGGTCATATAAATGAAGATATACTACAGTTTTGGGTATTTTTGGAGAATTTTCGGTTTGTTAGCACGATACATCCCCCGACGTGTATAAAAGTAACACTTTTATGATAGAATATTGTTCAGGGCCACAGATGCGGAAAAGTTAGTTTTAATCTTTAAAACCGTTATTTTATTTATTTATTGCCTACAATATTAAAGTTGAATGTACAGAGTTTTGGAAATTTTTAATATTTATCCCAAGACCTGAAGAAGTCGGTGGTAGCGTAATATCTTCCAAATCTTTTTCTGCAATATCAGATATAGAAGGAATCGAAAGTTCTTCGCTAGTTGGTACTGCTGCGTTCCCAGAAATTTTTTGAAAGGTATCTATTTTATTGCGAATGGATTCGGCGATATATCCTTCAGCCACATTACTGCTCTTCCACCCACCATGAAGCATTTACCTTTGGAGTATCGTAAAAATAAGCGCTGAATAATGTTATTACTGTTAATTTGACATTGCTGTCTTAAATTAAAATATTTTCTATAATAGAATATATAGTCGATCGCATTTTCTTCGGCACTATTAATTATTGCGAATGTACGACTTTGATTCGTTTTCGAATCGGGGATTCGGACCACTAGAAAAGATTCTCTATCATCTATATCCTTTAATTCAATTTTGATTAATTCATCCCTACGGCATGCACCAGCGATACCCATGATTAAGATCACCTAAAAACAATATTCTAAGAAATTCTGTATTAGAATAAAATAAATAGTAAAACGTTTGTACATTTCTCAGCAAATGTTCATCGTCGGGTGCAAATCTAATAAAGCTCTCCACTTGTTCCTTTGAGAATGTGACTTCTTTGCTTTGTAACCCACTGCTTCTAACTTCAAAATTGCAATCAGTTTAGTGTATTTACTGATGTTAATATCATTTTTTACTTGCAAAGTGCTTCGAAGCATCGAATATGGTGACTACAATGTTGAAGATTTTATTTATTCACTGTCACTATCCATTTTTAAAATAGCTATTTATAAACAGACAACTTTTTTATCATTCACGAGTCAAAACTCATTAGAATCGGATCGTTATTAAGTCAAGTCGTCAATATCATAACAAATTAAAAACGTGTTTTTTGTCATCATTAAAATGTGATAATAAAACTTGTAAAGTGCTGTTTCTCCATAAAATTGGTAAATATTCCTTAAATTTAATTATTTGTGTTGGAAATAAATAGGCCAGTCACTGAGTTACAGACTGTTTATCTGAGCTGAGATTCACTTATATATTTTTATTTCTATTTATAGCTATTGATTGTGATTTTGGTATCCAGGATCACATCAATATGTCAAACCTCCCCTCAAAACCACTGCTCTCAAATACCACCACTTCTTCAACCCCCACTAAACAATCTATCTCAATAAACACAAATACCCCTTCAACACCCTTAACTTATGCCGCGGCTACTTCCGCAAGACTACCTCCTCCCCCGGTACCATCTCGAAACCAAGCCATCATTATGCCTTCTATCCCCAATACTGTACTATTCGATTATGTCAAAGCAATAGGTAACATTGTCTCTCCCAAAAACGTACATTTCGCTCCCAGAATCTCTCATGGCCGCATATGTATTTATTTATCATCTACCACTCAAGTCGATGACCTTCTAAAATCGAATGAAAACATCTTAATTAATTCCAATGTTCTTCCTATTCATCGGCTTATTTCCCCCACCAAAAGAATCCTTATTTCCAATGTCAGTCCTCCCATTCCACATTCCGTTATTGAAAAAGCCCTGTATGACCAAGGATTAACACTTACCTTCCCTATTTCATACGTCAAATGTGGCTCGCCTGATGACGAATACGTACATGTCCTAAGCTTCTAACTTACGTTCTGCCCACCAGTAACGATTTTTCACTGCAAACTTCGATTCTTATTACGCATGAAAATACTTCACACATAATATTCATTTCTACTGATAAACTTGAATGCTATCTTTGCAAGCAGGCTGGACATACCGCTGAATCATGTGCCAACACTTCCCACGACCTTCCCCCACTATTAAATACTTCCGTCAATCTTGAACCCTCCACTTCAGCTAACCCAGCTACTACTGATACCTTTTCAGACAATCCCGAATTACCCTCTTAAGTGCTATTCGCTCCCTCCTCCTCTGTACCTGGCGAAAAACGACCACGATCTAATAATAGCACTCTTGACTCCCCGCAACCTTCCAATGCTCCTCTCGATAATCCCAATCCAATGCCTCTCCCAGAATTCCCAAATTCTAATTCAAAAAAATCTGCCAGAAAAAGAACTAAAAAATCAAAACTGGCTGAAGATGATTGTCATAATATAAGCCCCGAATCACGTTCTATCATACATAAACTTTTTGAAGAGTCTCCTAAATCCTTCTCAGTTCTCAGCATCCAACTTATTGCGTTCCTCGAAAATACTTTCCGCGTCAACGAACCTCTACCTGAAGCCAATAAATTTATCTCCGACACTGCTTCCCTACTGAAAGATCTATCCTTAATTTATTCTAATATAAACGAAAGATCTTTGAAAAATCGCATTACACGTCTGACCAATAAAATTAAATTTAAACTTCACCCCGACCAAAACAATCTTACTGACGATACTTTTTCTGATGACGGTACCACCACTGACTCCTCTACACTATCTCAGTAATTAACCTCTTTCCCCCTTTAATTAGTACCATTCTCTCTAATTCAATGGAACTGCGATGGATTTTATCCTCGCTTAGAAAGAATTCAGAAAATCGTATCTTCCAGGAAACCAACTTCAAAATTGACCAACAATGCAAGCTAAAAAACTTTGAAGGTTATCATTACATCCGTACCAACTGTATGAGAGCCAGTGGTGGTACTTCAATATTTGTATCTAGCGATGTACACTCATCTCATCTCCCACTAACCTCAAATCTAGAGGCAATTGCTGTAACTGATTGGTGCCCCAATAAGCTTACCATTTGCAGTATCTACATTCCATCTGATCACCCCCTCAATGAAGAAGACTCAACCGACCTAATATTTCAGCTCTCCCACCCATACATCCCTTGTTGGTGACTTTAATGCACGTCACACCATGTGGGGCTCAACTCGTGGTTGCACTAGGGGCAAAGTTATTGAAAACGTCATAAACTCCTCCGGAACCTGCTTGTTGAATACTGGACTCAACACTCACTTCAACATTTCCTCCGGCTCCTTTTCTGCCCTTGACCTCAGCTTATGTGACCCTAAAACTACACTTTCCCTTTCCTGGCAAGTTTCAGATGACCTTCATGATAGCAACCATTTTCCTATCATCATATCCAATCATTATAATAAAGAAACTATAACTAGAAGCTACTGGCACTTAAAAAATGCAAATTGGTCTGAGTTTACCTATCTCTACCACACTCATTTATCATCTTTAGCTATTTCTGCAAACATAAATGACACTCTAAAAATGTTTACTGACAACATACTTGCCGCTGCAGAGACTCACATCGGTAAATCAGTCACTTCCTCTGCACAAAAAACTGTGCCTTGGTGGAATTCAGCTTGCGAAAATGCCAACCGAGAGTCCAAACATGCTCTTAACAGGTTTAGACGAAATAGAACACAAGAAAACCTTCTCCTACACAAACAGCTCAAAGCTAAAGCTAAATTCGTAGTCAAACAAAGCAAAAAATCCTCATGGCAAAGTTATACCACCTCGCTGAATCATAATACAAATCCCAGTCAAGTCTGGAAAAAAATTTCACAAATTCAAGGCAAGAAAACCAATACTAAAATTCCCTCCTTAATATTTAATGGCACTGTTATCTCCGACAACCAAACAATTGCCGAGTCACTCGCACAAAATTTTGATGACAAATTCATTAATCGTAACCCCAATTCTGTTTATCGCAATTCTCATATTCAGCCTTCCTCCACTTTTCAGTCAAACCCTCATGACGTTGCTTCCGTCAACGCCCCTTTCAGCCTAAATGAACTCAAATCTGCCTTGTTTACTTGTAGAAATTCTGCCGCCGGCCCTGATAATGTTCCTTACAACTTTCTCAAAAAACTATCCAATCCATCTCTCTCTAAGCTTCTCGAAATCTGGAATACTAATCAGTTCCCTGACGCATGGCGCAAATCCATAATTATTCCAATAAAAAAAGCAGAGCAATCCACCTTATCGCCCAATTCCTTCCGACCGATTTCACTCACTTGCACTACCTGCAAACTCCTGGAGAAACTGATCAATAGAAGACTACTTTGGTTTCTTGAAAAGTACAAAATCATTCCTGATGCCCAATCCGGCTTCCGGCGTCATCGATCCACTCGCGACAACCTTGTTCTTCTCCAAATACATATCTCTTTAGCAATAAACAATCACCAGGACGTCGTTGCAACCATCTTTGATATTGAAGGTGCCTTTGACTCGATATCTAGAACGGCAATACTAAATAAACTTTCCCAATAAAATCTTCATGGCAACATTCTATCGTTCATTCATAATTTCATAACTTGTAGAACCTTCAGGGTTTCCGCTAATGGCAAACTGTCCTTGCCTCACTCACAAAATGCTGGTGTCCCTCAAGGATAAGTATTAAGTTCTACTCTATTCATCCTCACAATAAACGAGCTCTGTTGCAAGTTTCCTGCTCCCATAAAATATATCCAATATGCTGATGACCTAATTGTTTATTGTCATGGTAAATCGATCTCATCCCCTTGCAAACTTCTTCAAACCGCAGTAAACCTTCTACAGGATAAATCTTCTTACCTGGGATTATCCTTATCTCCAAGTAAATCCAAACGAATCAAGTTTTCAAGAAGAAGATCTTCTCCTCTACCTCACATTTTATTTAATAATTCACCCTTACCCACTGTAAATCAATGTAAAATTCTCGGAATAACCTTCGATTGTCGACTTATCTGGAAACACCATATCCATGAACTCAAAGGCATCTGTCTAAAGAGATTAAATATAATAAAAACGCTGTCACTTTCACTGGGGTTCCGACGAAATCGTATTATTAAGAGTTTACAGAGCTATCATCCGTTCGAAGCTTGACTATGGTTGCTTAATTTACATGTCAGCCCCCAAATCTGTCACAAATTTGCTGAACTCCCCTTAAGACAACAATCCCTACTTCTTTCTTATGCTGCCTCATTATCTTCCAATCCATTCAATCCTGTTCACTCACTTTTCACTTCAACGACTAATCTCCCTACTAACCCTTGAACAATTATCAAATATCTTCCCCAATTGCTCACTCCTTTAGTCAAAGACACTGACCTCTCTCTGACATACCCGCTCCCACTACCTTCTTCTCCTCCTTGGACCAAAATTATTCCTATAATCGATACCTCATTCACCATTTTGAATAAACATGAGTCACCCACTGCACTTGCAAAGAAAGCATTCCTTGAATTATTACAAAAAAAATCTTACGATTTAACACTTTACACTGATGCTTCCAAAACTGACTCCGGAGTTGGTTGTGCTATTACCTCGAAACATGAACTCATAGGCTCCTTTACTTTACCTTCAGTGTGTAGCGTCCATACAGGTGAGCTTCATAGCATTCTTCAGGCTTTTAAATATATCTCCCTAACCCACAAAAATATTGCTATATGCACTGATTCCCTTCCCTCCATTTTATCAATTAAAGCAATCTTCACTGACCACCCAATTGTCCAGAACATACATGATATATATCAAACTCTCGTTGCTCATGATATAACAAACTCTCCCCTCTGGCTGCCATCACACACTGGAATTGCTGGTAACGAAACTGCCGATCGCCACGCGAAAGAAGCTGCCTCTAGCAACAATCCAAAACACATAGTCCAACTCGCCAGCGACCTCAAGTTCCATTTCAAAAACGTCACGCAAGAATCTTGGCGACATCTGTGGCGCAACAGTACGACAGCACTTCACGATATTCATTCATCTACTTCTCCTCTCTCCCTTAGCTTTTTAACAAGGAGAGAGGCCGCTATAATCAGAAGAATTCGAATCAGCCACACCAAACTCACACACGGTCATCTGATGTCTTCAGGAAATCGTCCTGTTTGCCATAGCTGTAATACTATACTGACCGTTAAGCACTTACTTACTGACTGCAAACAATTTTCCGCTACATATAAACGATTCGACCTAAGGCCTAACTTCAAGGAAATGCTCCACTGTCCCACCGAGATCAATAAAGTCTTACAGTTTCTGAAAGCTAGGCATCTCTACCATAAAATCTACGGTTACAGCTGCGGCTGCATTTGTTCCCATGTCGATTGATTGATTGATACGTCGGTCCATTTGGCTAGTGAATAAATTCATCCTGTTGAATAAATTCACCATGTTACAGGGAAACCGCAGAAAACCTGTAACGCCGACGGGTGGGTGGGGGTGGTTGGAATGGGTTTGTCAGAACTGTTGACTAATTGAGATTTGTGAGATGTGTGAGAGTATTCAAAGATAGGGAATTGTGTGGATATCTAGATAGAAAGGAAGAAAATATGTGTGACAAAGATATAGAAGATTATATGTGTGAAAATTGCAATGTCTGATTATCGGATTGAAATTGGGGATTTGTCTAGGTAGTCGATGTATATGTCTGGGAGATCGTCGTAGGCCGTGGCTAGTAACCGTACTAGAGAGAATGGGAGCTTCATCTTGGGTTTTCTGCCAAGAGGCCGTCTGTTAGCGATCCACGGTGTGAGGAGGATGTTTTTCCAGATTTCGTTGCCCGATTCGATAGTAAGACTAACGTATCGGGCTTGTAGGTTGTTCAGACGGGACGGAATGAGCTTGATGTCGATATTGACATAGACGGTGTTACTGGGTGAGTAGGGTGCCTTGTATTGGCAGTATCTATGGATTGACTGCTCAGAAGTTCGGAATTTTTTAACGAGATGGTCAGCAAGGGTGCAGTAGACGTTTGATCTTGTTAGGGAACATTCAACAAATTTAAAATTTCATTAAAGCTAAAGGAAGGCGCTGTGGAGAAATTTTGCAAGCCTAGACCAGTACCGTTCGCTTTAAAACCCAAAGTGGAACAGGAAATCGAAAGGTTAGTAAAAATGAATGTTTTAGTACCAACAGAGTTTACAAAATGGGCTACTCCTATCGTTCCAGTTTTAAAAAACAATGAAGGTATAAGAATATGCGGAGATTTTAAAGTTACGTTAAACCCAAATTTGTTAATTCAACATTTTCCTTTGCCGAGAATAGAGTATCTTTTTTCGCAACTGCAAGGTGGTGATAAGTTTCCAAAAATCGACCTCTCGGAAGCTTATCAACAGGTGGAGTTGACAGAAGCTTCTAGAGAACTTGTTACTATAACTACACATAAGGGACTTTACTCTTATAAACGTTTACCTTACGGGATAACGAGTGCCCCCGCTATATTTCAAAATATAATGTTTGTTTTTCCGGGTGTTGTCTGTTTCCTTGACTATTTCACTCACCTACGAAATGAACCAATTAGAAGCTCTAGTCAAGTTCGGCTTACCGATAATACCAAACTTGACCCTTGACTCTGATTGGCCTATCAAGTTCGGTGTTTTCAGATTTGTTTACAGTGCATGTGACAGTTAAACGTCAAATATAAGTGATTACGCTGTGCACGCATTCAAAAATGAGTAGATTTGGGATTAATTCTATCGAATCAATCAACGAAAGAATCGATGAAAATGTACCGAAAAATACGAGGAAATCGAAGGAGTACATTTGGAAGCAATTTACCAGATTTTGCGATGAACGAAAATACCTATTAGATGAAGCAACGCCTGTCGAGAGACTAGCTGGGGCTTCAACATGAGGAAAATCGATGGTTCTGATTACAAGGAATGTGTTGTGAAGACGATTTGGAATGTGAGTGCTAGATTATTGCAAGAAAAATTCTATAATGAATATGGACGAAGTTTCGACCCATTCAAAGATATTATTTTTCAATCGGCCAGAAATGCGCGAGATACAAAACGCAAGTTGCTTCAAGGTAACGTACAGAAACGAAAGATCAGTTCGGCACCGTTGACCCATGAAGAACATCAAGCAATATGTACACAATGGGATGAAGATACACCCACAGGACTCCAAAAGAAATTTTTCCATATCGCAGCAGTAGAACTTGCTTGAAGAGGAGGTGAAGCTGCATATTGTTTGTTAGATTATTTTAAAGAAGAATTAGATAATAAGGGGGCGCCTACCGGCAGAATCGAATATAACACAGTTTTTTCAAAAACTTGCCAAGGAGGCGGTCAGCGATGTGCGAACAGCAAATGGTTGATTGAAAATGTGCAAAATGCAACAATGTGCCCCGTGTGACTTTATAAAAAGATGATTTCAAAACGAGGTAATAATGTAAGATCTAATAGGTTGTTTCTCACCGTGAATGGACATTGGAAGCCTGGTGATCATTGCACTCCTTGGTACAAAAATATGCCTCTAGGGATCAATACGATCAGTAAATGGACCAAAACATCAGCTCAGAATATAGGGCTTGATGTGAAAAAGCAAAAAATTACCAACCATTCAAATCGAGCAACTGTAGTCAGTGAACTTTTATGTAGAGGAGTAGGAGAACAGGAGACCATAAAAATTACTGGACATTCGAGCTCTAATTCGCTGAAACCCTACATCCAACTTAGTAAACAACATCACAAAAAACTTATAGCAAATGTCAGAAATTATAGCAATCAAGATGTAACAAATATTGCAAGTACAAGCGCGTGTTCAAATAATCAAGCTCAAAACATTGTATATAATAACTGTACCATTTATAATAATCATAATTGAAAAATATTTCAGTATGTTATGGTTATTGTTGGTAGTGTAGTATTTCTTTCGATGTCAATGTTTTCTGTTCATTGAAATTTATTGATTTCTCAGGTCATTTTTTTGCCAATTTCCTCTAATCCTGCCGAATTTCAGATTTTTTATCTTTCACTCTGTTTGTGAAATAGTCTAATAAAATTCCACTCGTGATTGAATTTATCTCATAAGTCTGTCTTTCATTTATGATCTCAACTGAATTGATTCGAGAAAACACCACTCGTCCTGCGGACTCGTGGTGTTTTCTCGAAACAATTCAGTTTCGTTCCAAAATGAATCGACATACTTATCGCGAAAATTCAATCACTTGTGGTATTACTACTGACTATATTTTAGTAACAGGTAAAGATGACCGTGAGCATCTGGAGCGTTTAGAAAACGTGGTTAAATGTCTTCATGAATGTGGACTTAAAGTAAAAAAAGACAAATGTACATTTTTTCAAAATTTGGAAAAATATTTAGGTCATGTAATTGACAAATTTGGATTACATACGCTAGACGAGCGAGTTACTGCTATTAAAAAAGCCAAGGTTCCGAAAACAGTTACGGAACTCAAATCCTTCTTAGTAAATTTTTATTGTAAATTTATTAAGAATGCATCACAAATTTTGAAACTTCTTTATTGTTTGTTAAAAAAAGACTCAGCTTGGAATTGGACGCCTGAGTGTACGAAAAGTTTCGAAGAAGCTAAGGCTATGTTGACATCTTCTTCGATGTTAGCACATTTTAATCCCGAAGAAAAAATAAAACTAACGGTTGATGCTTCTCAGTTTGCTCTGGGAGCCACTCTCTCTCATGTCTACAAGGGTAAAACGGAAAGGCCAATTGCTTTTGCGTCAACTTTGTTAAAATCCAGCGAATTAAAATATTCTCAAATTGAAAAAGAGGCTCTAGCCATTATTTTTGACGTAAAGAATTTTTTTAAATATCTCTATGGTCAAAGATTTATTTTATGCACTGACCTTAAACCTTTATTATCCATTTTTGGCAATAAAAAAGGTTTACCAATTTTTGCAGCCAATCGGATACAAAGATGGGCTCATATTTTATGAGCGTTTTCGTGTGACATAGTTTACGTCAAAAGTAAAGATACTGTTGCAGATTGTTTGTCCAGACTTCCGTTAATCCCGAAAAAGAAGAATGTACTTCATTTTTAAGCTCAGAATTTTATTATTCATATTTAAATTATATTGAAGATTCCGATTTTCCTTTGAATGTTCACTCTATAAAAAAAGAGACGGCGAAGGATCCTATTCTTAGTAAAATTATATATTTTGTTAAAAGGGGATGGCCTTCTACATGTCCTTCAAGTGAAATTCAACCATATATTATAAAAAAAATGAAATTTCTATGGAACAAGACTGTTTAATGTAGGGTTACAGGTTGATTATTCCAAAGAAATTTCATACTTCAATTTTAAAAGAATTGCATAGTACTCATATGGGTATCGTGAAAATGAAGGCACTTGCACTATCATATGTTTGGTGGCCTTCAATTGAACAGATTGAAGAACAATCTCAAAATTGCAATGCTTGTGCACTTCACTCGAGCAAACCACCCAAATCATTATTGTCAACCTGGAAATGGCCTGGGCAACCATGGACTAGGTTACATGCTGATTTTTTTAATAAAAACTTCTTGGTAATTGAGGACGCAACCTCAAAATGGATAGAATGTTTTCAAATGCACGATATAACGGCTACGAGTACTATTAAAATGTTTCGTGATTTATTTAGTAGATTTGGTTTACCTTTCCAAATTTGTACCGATAATGCGACCACTTTCAATTCGGATGAATTCCAAACATTTTTAAAATTGAGCGGAATACGACATCTAACAGGTGCACCTTACCACCCTTCTACAAATGGATTAGGTGAAAGTGCAGTTAAGATTCTAAAAAAGTTATTTATAAAGCCAAAAGTGAAAATAAAAATTTAGATTTTAATTTAATTATCAATCGTTTTCTATTTCATTATAGAAACACTCCTCATACAACTACAGGGGAAGCTCCTTCTAAAATTTTGTTGGGCAGAACAATGCGCACCAGATTTGATTTGTTATTGCCATCGACAAAATCGGTTGTCGAAAATAAACAATTCATACAAAAACAATATTTTAAAGGGAAAAGACAAACATATTTTAAAATTGTTTAATTGTGAGTTTCCTAGTCTATTAATGGAGAATCTATAATGTTTAATTTAACCATAGTATATTTATATATATATATAACGTATAAATTAATTTTAAGTATTAATTAATTAAATCTTAATTTTATTTTTAATTAATTTAATTTTTATTGATGAATTGAAACAAAAAAAAAACCCTATTTTTCAATAATAAATTAAACCTTTTTAGGAGTTAAAATTAATTTTAATTAAAAATTGTTTGATTTTTATTGTTAAATAAAAAAAATTAAATATAAAAATTTAGAAATTTTAAGATATATGTAGTTTTTATGTTTATAAAAATTAAATTTTATTAAAAGTTTTAACTTTAGTTGGAGAAAGCTTTTTTTTAAAAATAAAAAAAATAATACACTGAAAATTTAAAACAATTTTAAGTTAGTACGCGATTTTAGGGCTAATACTCCAAATTGGTGCCAAGGTGTGGTCAAAGAAGTTCTTGGAGAAAGAACCTATATTATAAAAACAGATCATGGATTGATTTGGAAACGTCACATTGACCAGTTAAAAGTAAATGATTGTAATGAAACTGAAACTGTTAACTCAAAATATTCAAAAGAGGAAGAATCGGTCACGATCATTCCAAGATCTGATTTTAATGTAAATAGTGTACATAATGATAGTTTAGTATGTAATGATTCTGTAGCAAGTGATAGGGATAATTTAGTTGAGAACAATTCGAATCAGGAATTGTCGGTTTCACTTAGCGTTGATAGTTCGCGTCAGTTAAGACAGCGGAGCTTAATAAATAAGCCAAACCGACTAGTTTATTAATTTAACTGAAAGTGTTATTTATTTTTTATTAGTTTAACTTGTATATATTTTTTGAAGGGGGAGAAAGTGTAAGATACTCCCTGTATATATATTTCTGTATATTTACTTTTATTTAATTACATGTTTTTATATGATACATACCTTATCGATATATGGACGAGTTTTGCAAAAGCAGTATACGAATAAATACGTTTCACATTAAACGTTCTTTTATTTGTAATTAGTGATTATATTCAAATTAATATTTTCATATATATAACAGATCTATAGTCGATAATGGGACGGATATATGTCTTATACGTATGCAGTAAGGTGGTTGGATGAGTTCGTCGGCCGAGCGCCTTGAGAAGATTAACTCGACGTCGGACTTTATTTAGCGTGTCTGTTAGGTTTGCCATCAAGTTGAGAGTGTGAGTAAATCTCACTTCCAAATAAACGGCTTCCCTACGGATTTCGAGTTGTTCTCCCCAGAGTACGAAGCGAAAGTTCGTAGGTAGAAGTCGCTCACTCTGAGTGGAAGGGTGTTTAAACATGATGGCTTGGGTTTTTTGGGTGCTGAGAGTCACCCGCCATCTCCTGCACAAATTTGAAAATTGAGTCAGTAGATTTTGGGATCGAATATTGAGAGAGCGGATCCTCCGACAAGCGGTTGGCTGCTTATATACCCGTTTTGGATATCTGGAATTTTCTAGAAATATTGGGAAACAAGAGTATTTAAAACAATTTTAGTATACAGAAGCCCGACGACTATGGAGTACGATGAAATCTGGAATTACATGGGATTTAATGGGTATCTCCTTTATTTGAAGCCGTAGGGGGCTGAGACTTAGGAGATGGGGAACATCCCCAGACATCCCCCATTGAGGTGTTGCCAGATTGTGTACAATTTGTCTAGACTAAGAGAAAACGTAGACTTGGCAACGTTGCACCGCATAATGCTATAGAAAGATAAATATCGCACAGGTACATTCTTACACCTGCTTAAAGCATGTTGTTGGCACTCTTTGTAATCTGTTTCGTGCAACAATTTGAAGGTGGGTGTCAAAGTTAAATAGGTAGGGCTTATCGATATAACGTACTTGTTTGGCGGAGAGGATTTTCATGCAGAACAGTGAATTATTAAACATTAGGTAGGCACCACATCAAATGAAAATTCTGTCATTCCGACCATTATATGTTAACATCGAAACAATTGTGATTTTTTTAGAATTTCTATGATTTTCTTATTATATAGTGGAATCATTTAGAAACAGTGAATTTCATTTATAACAATAACATGAATAGATTAGGGTTGAAACAGTAAATCTTATATTTTGGCTTCCGGAGTCCGTTTTAAGCTTCGTACAAGGAACGGTGAATGCTAGAGCTTAGATATATTCAGATTCGGAATGAGCATAGTATGAAACCTCCCCAATGAAGAAAAATCTCCAGTTTATTCTAGGTACAGGGTCATTCATTAAACTGGAATTACTGTATAAAAGTCTATGTAAACACTACACGGTTGCGTTTTTTGCTTGTTTTTCCATGCGTTCTTTCTCTTATTTTACTATATTTTTCACTTGTTTCCTCTTTCTAGTTCGAATATATTGTCCAAGCTAGTCTCCATCTTTTCTTGCACAAACTTTTTTATTTCACCATTTCATTTTGTCCTACTACGTTTTTTTCCACTGCTAATGCTACTGTTTTGAATATCATCTATCTTCTAAATTCCAATACAATTTCCAAATCATCAAATCTCTTATCCATATTCTCATATATTTATTTGCATAGTCAGAAAATCAAATGACTAAATTGAGTATGTCTCTGACTATAACTCGCCGGCTAAATAATTATTCTGGAATTTTGAACCTTAATGATCCATTGAAACTTTATTTCTTATCATTTTTATTTGTGTTAAGATCTCGTATCAACGTTTACTGATGTACATAAATATAACAAACATTTTTTATTAATAATTCCATTTGATTGATAGCAGAATTATTAAATGTCGATTAATTGATTGATTCTATTTGTTTTATCATGTGAGTTTAGTTGTTCTCTATATATTAACTTTTGTTGTACCTAAATAAAAACTAGAGTAACGAATTTGAATACAAACAATTTATAAGCGCTTTCAATGCAATCACATTTTAGGAAGAAGTCTAGATTTTCTTTTCAAGTCGTTTAATAAATAAGGACTAATTATAGCATCAACACATTAGAAGAAGGTATTTTGTTCAATTTTGAATTATCCAGTCACTCGTGATATCAGGAGTAGCATATTATGTGTTCGTCATTTAAGAGCTTGTCCAGAGGAGGCGTTTTAGCCGGGAGTGAATTTGTAATTTCGTCCAGATGACGCGAGTCACCTGGACGAAATGACATATGTTTTCGCGCGTAAAATGCCTCACCTGAACAAGATTTAAAAAAAAATAGTCTTCACGTGTACCAACTATAAAAGCACTTTAAGACTACATTTAATCTAAATTCCGTAATTCAAACGTACCTAAAACGAAGTGCCATGGGAATGCTTTGCAAAACGTACTCACACCCATCTGCAATTTGTTGCTCGAATTATCTGGAGCAGGTTTACCGGAAACTGATGGTCTCGACGATGATGATTTTAAGTTGATTTTAAACCTGAAAAATTCACACTAATCAATGAAGAAGTTTTTTATTTCAATTGTTCTCCATGGAAATTGTATTCTTGAGTAATAAAATATACAGGGCGATCGATATTGAAGTATAAAACTGGACTGGCTCAATAGAGATAATAATTTTTATAAAAATTTGAAGAAATATCACAGAATTCTTCGTTCAAAGCCAGTTTAAAAATATATAGAAAAACCGCTGATATGTTTAAAAGAAACTGACCAATGGCGAATCAATTTAATTTTTAAATCAGATATATTTTCCAAAAATTTGTATTTATCAAGCAGAGCTTTGTTGATATTTTACGCTGAAAGAAGTAAGGCATCTGATACAAAGCCGTTTTCATTCCCAGCGTGCAAAATTATTACTCGTTTTCCTCTCGAGCACGGCGACACAATTTTGTTAATTGTTTACCCAACCGTGTTGAACGACATCGTGAGTGTCGAACCACATTTCATCTAAATAAACTATATTTCTATCACTTTCTCTATAACTTAAAATCTGTTTTAAATAATTATGACGAAGTACCACAATACGGGGCGATTTATGCATTTCTCGATTTATAAATTCCCAAATTTTTGTGTCAGTTTCATTGTTATTAATTAGAATTGCCTTATTAAGATGTATGTCATCATTAATTTTGACATTATCATAATTTTCATTACATTATTAGCAGGAATTTCCTTATTAATGTCATTAATAAGCAATTCGTTAGGTTCAGCATTTACCTCAAAAGGTCTCCAGAAAGCCATTTCACAAATATAACAAAACAAATGTATATATAATAATTAAACCGCATTCAATAAATGTTTCATGAATATTAAGAAATTATTCAGAAACCGGCGTGAGCTAATGTCCTTGAAAAAAAATGTTTTATTAAGTTTTTGTAAAGTTTGTACGGCTGATATTTCAACACTTGTTTCGAAGAACACGTGCCGTCTAGATAGTCGACCAACAATCTGAATAATTCTTGTTAGCGACGTTGATATTCAAAAGTAAGATGTGCTACCCGTAGCTAGTAAAACGGGGTCACCGATATGAATTGGTAAATTTATCGGTATTACTTTATATACACTTAAAACGCTTATTAACGAAATATCGAAGTGCCCTGGTAAAATCATCTTTTTTAAACTGACTTTGGAAGTAGAGTAAATACGTATACTTTTTCCAAAGTCAGTTTAAAAAGATTATTTGATTAGGGCCCTGTGATATATCGTTAACAAGTGATAAGCTAAGGTATACAGAATAATACCGATAAGTTTCCCAATACATATTGGTACTGTAGTGAGTAAATGACGTGAAAATAATGCTGTGACATAATAAAAATGTTTTCATAGCTCTCTTTAGTTGATTAACCTACAACTTATCAAATAAAAATAGACTATAATAAATGTTCGAAGTGGGCACTTTGCACTTCTACACACTTCCGGAGTCTACGGAGGATATTTCTTTGTACTTGGTAGTATTCCAAGATTCTGCCTTATAGCGTCATAATGGAAGTTTCTTCTGTCGATCACTTCGTTCCTTGTGTTTACCGGTGTTGCATATACCAAGCTGTTAAGATATTACCAAAAAAATTGTACTTAATTCAGGGGAACGTGGTGGCCATGCAAATGGACCTTACCGACCAATCCACCTATTAGGAAAAATGTTATTAAGACGATTTCTCACATCATTTAGGAAGTTGGGAGGAGCTTAAAAGCTTGGTATACACCGGTAAACACAAGGAACGAAATGATCGATAGAATAAACTTCCATTGTGACGCTATAAGGCAGAATCTTGGAACGCCCTTCCTAGTTCAAAGAAATATCCTCCGTGTAGACTCCGGAAGTGTGTAGAAGTGCAATTCGAAAATTTATTATAGTTTCTTTTTGTTTTTGTTTGATAAGTTGTAGGCTAACCAACTAAATTTTTCTACATTTCAATGTTTTCCTTATGTAAGTAACGCGATGTTCGACAATATGCACTTCAATTAGAAATGTTTGATTGTTATTTAATACCTCATGTAAGAATTTTCAATAAACAATTACAATTAATGATCATTTTCTTCAGAATATCTCTTTATGGAGAACGGTTTCGTTGGTATGTACAACGATCTAAAAATCTATCCCAGCAAACATGTTACACGTGGGCCTCTAGAGGCACTTTAAAAACAACCGACGGACAACATAAGTGGGCCACAATCATGATACATCGTCGGCCCGGCTAGCCCGTGTCGCGACGGCCACCAGTAGGCCTCCAGACTACCACCCGCTTCGTTACATAGCGGGACTTTAGCGGATTGACTAAGTTAGGGTGAACTGATATTGCATTGTACAAATTATGGCGCGATTGCGGGTATCCTACTAATCAACCGCCGGCATCCAACTGTTGGGGCTTCATCAATGATTTATGCAAATCTACAGGCTATATATATACTTATAGGTTTAACAATGAAACATGATGACTAAAACAAAGAAATATAATGAAAAATCAAAAAAATATTCCATATAAAAAATATATATAAATATAAAAAAATATGTTCGCCAATAGCTTTACTGGGTCCGGGCTCACTATCAACACAAAGATTATTACTTCTACGAGATATATTGTCTATTATAACCTCAGCCTCTACAGTGGAGACTATATCCTTAACAGCATTTTTCGCAAGACGCTGTTTTTGACGAGTGCTCTTGGAGATATTATGCAGGGGTTTTCTAGAGGAAACATATATTATGATGGTATATGATGCAACATAAATGATGTATGTACTTACGTTTCTGTGTTTCCGGGCATATCTGCTCGTGCCTTTGCTCCGAATAGATTGGATACAACGCCCAAATCTAATAAAATTGTCGCTACAGTGATTAATTATTAATTACCACACCACAACACAACTAGATTAGGTTGATTTTCAACACGTGTTCAACACAACGTCTAACAAATAAGCAGTAGTGCCAACTGCCAAGGTGATATTCAGTAATGCCAATGTTTTATTTTCATTACAGGTCGCATGCCGCCATGCATACTATGTCAAAACGACATCGGCGCGACTATCTCAAATTTTCAACGGGTAATTTGTGGCTAAATTACAAACATCCACCATAGATATGCGTATGTTCAGCCAAGGCGGCAAAACTGATATCATTCCAATTATTTACCTACATCGCTGTGCCGCTGCCGACATCTAACCGCAGTTAACAGCTATGGCCCGTCTATCTACCGCTCATGCATGTTTGCTGGGACATATCTCCTAAACAATAGTACTAGTCCTAAGAGTACCTTTTTGTTAAGAAATCGATTGAAAAATTCATTTTTGCTATATTTAGATTGCACAGGCTGTCCCTGTAAAAGTTACAGATTGTTAACGATTGGGCATGAGCCGCCCCTGGCCTTCATATAGTAGGGTAGAATTATTTATTCCGTCAAACACACTACATGGACGTACCTAATCATCCATTAAAAATTAATAATGTTCCAATTTATAATTTAGAAAATATACTTAAATATGTCACAGCATTATTTTCACGTCATCTACTCACTCCCGAATTTGTTGCATCAAGTCCAGGAACACCCTGTATATCTATAGTATAGTTAATATGCAATGTAGAGATGTTGGAATATCTCATGAACAGTGACCCCACCATGCGCAGACGACGATTATACGACTCCGAGATACCTACACTCTTTACTGAAAATATCGTCATTTATTTTCCTTCATCGCATTGAAACGATCGTTTCTTCGAGGTGTTAGTGAACTTATTATTTTCTGTGTTTATTTTAAGGGTAACGCGTTTTAATACTTAGTGTTTGATATAGACAGTATAGTTAATAGTTAAAAGGAGTTTACGATTGTTATAGACTTATAAATTTAGTTATGTACGTATATATTATTATTTATTATTATTATTTTGGTTGCATATTTACGATATGAAATATTATTTTATTTTCCCCCCAACCCAATCTATGATGCGAGAAAAGTATTGGTTTACTCACAAAAAAGTTGGATTTTTGAATTTTGTTTTGAGTTTTTCAGCGATTAATACACGCCTATCCTAACAGTCAATGAGATTTCTTCAATTTCTTAAAATCAACCAATTAACTATCATTTTAAATGATGGAAAAGCTACCTAAATTTCTCAATAAATGATAAATATGCGCCTTGCTGTTAATCAACTATGCCGTGAATGTCACTGTCAGATTATTTTTGAGTTTTCCTAATACAACGTATTTTCAAAATGGCAATATTTGGCCAAGAATCTCTAGAAAATAATGAAAAAACTGTACAGAGTGTTACTCCGAGAAGTACAGTTAATTAATTGTCTGCATTCATGTACTTGTGTATTTATCTCCCTAAAATACATTCGAGATAATTTTCGTAATCGAGAAATACATTACAAATTATATTCAAATTTTAATGTCACGGCAAAAATTATAGAATCAAGAGAATTAAAAAAATCACTCGAGCAAGCTCTCGTGATTTTTTCACTCTCTTGATTCTCGATTTATTGCCATGACTATAAAACTTTCATACAATCGATAAAAAAATGATCTCTCTGGGCCCTATAAAATTATAATTTTTTTACAGACAAATCTTCAATCATGAGCAATTCTAAACGAGTGGTTCACAGCCAGAGTCGTGAAATAATTTATAACGTATATAAATTCATGAAAGAGGAAAAGGAACAAGGTAAACTTAAACTTCCCCTAAATCGGTTACAAGAAAGAGTAGCGTTAGCCACTGGTGTTGGGCTGAGCACCGCAAGAAGAATAATTAAAGAAGCTGATTTAAGAAAAAGTGGTGAAAAGTTTAAGTCACCAAGAAAAAATATTATCAAACCATGCACCTCAAGAGGATCAGTAGATGAGTTTGAAGAGGAAATTATTAGGAGAATATTTTATTCATATGCAGCTATTCACAGACGAAGACCAACGATGAAAGTTGTGTTTGAAGAAGTTAAAAAGGAAGAAGGGATTAATTTTACAGGGAAAATCGATTCATTTCGAAAATTGGTGCGAAAAATGGGATTCCGTTGGAAAAAAACCAAAGACAACCGAAAGGTCTTAGTCGAAAAATTTGATATCAAATCCAAACGAGTCGAATATTTAAGAAAATTGAAAAAATACAAAAAAGAAGGGCGGGAGATTTTATACTGCGATGAAACATATATTCATGGTTCACATACTGTACCAATGGCATGGGACGATGGAACAAATAATTGTCTAAAGTCACCTGTGTCCAACGGACAACGACTAATAATTTTACACGCCGGGGGCGTATCAGGCTTTGTACCCGGAGCTCTAACCATATTTCAATCGGGTCTTAAAACAGGCGACTATCATGATGAAATGAATCATAATAATTTCAACAAGTGGCTTAAAGAAAAATTCATGGTGAACGTCACAAAGAAATCTGTCCTTGTGATAGATAATGCCTCTTACCATAATGTTTTGGTCGAACCAATTCCTAATTTTTCATGGAAGAAAGCATCTATGCAAAACTGGTTAAGGGAAAAAAGCATTTTTTTCGAGGAAAAGGAAACGAAGGCTGAACTGTATGCAAAAATTCAATTAAACAAGCCAATTCACAAACAATATGCCGTCGATAAAATTTTAGCAGAACGGGACATTCCAGTTCTACGTTTACCACCATATCATCCTGAGCTTAATCCTATCGAAAAAATATGGGCACTGGTGAAAAATCACGTCGCTGCATGTAATACGACGTTTAAACTTGATGACGTGTTGAAAATGACCGAAGAAAAATTTAACCAAGTTGGGAAAGAACAATGGGAAAGAATTTGTGCTCACGTTGAAAAAGTCGAAAAAGAATATATGCGGAAAGAATATATAATGGATGAAGTGGAAGATTTCGTAATTTCACTAGAAGACGACAGTGAATCTGATTCCTTCTTATTTTCGGATGAAGACGACCCTGAGAATGAGGAGTAACTGGACGATTTAGGTTGCCAACCATTAATGTAAACTTTCATATTTGGCTATTTTCACAATATTCTCGAATTATCCTGTGTATGTATTTTCTTTTTGTTTTTTCACATTAAAATTTTGTGCTAATTAAATTTGTCACGAAAACTCTATGGCCTCTTAGTATGTTTTTTATCAAACCCCATATAAACAGATTTTGAAACCTTTGTTTCTTTTCTTTCTCTAAGTAACTATTTATCTTTTATTAAAATTATAACGTGTAATATGACAACATTGTTATGATTTTTTATTCATCAGGTATATAATTCTTTTTTGTAATACATTTCAAAGACAACAAAGCTTGTTTGTTTTTTACGTCCGTAACAATTATACTGTAAATGCAGTTAAATGAATGAGCTGAAACGCGCTACCCGTTTTATACTTTCAATTACAATACTGAAGTACCTAGACCCAAGCCAATATTTTTGGGTTTCACTTACAGAGTGTTAGCCGACTTCTCACTATCGCTTCGCGCAGGAATGGTCAAGGTCACTGTTCACGAGATAATCCAATACCTTTTTTTGTTTATAGTCTGTAGACTTCAACATAGAAAATGTAGATCACGTAGGTATAGGTAGATCGTGAAGTCGCAGATTTCAATTTCTTGACTAATTCTGCGCCAGTAAAACGTTTTGTGAAAATGATCCGATCTTCTTGTTATTGCGATAATCTATAAATTTTCTACAACATATTTCATACAATTTTATGGATTTTGTAGGCAATAACATTTTTTCATCACTTTCCATTATTTTAGAAAATATCTCTATACACAGATTAATCTCTTCTCCAAACAACTTATTCTTAAAATAAACGGATAAAAAATGGCGATTTTCAAGTAAACAATTCAAAGAAGGTACATAGCAGCCCAAACTTTACTTAGCAACGGCAACAGATAATGTGATTTAGCATGCCCATGGAATCAAACAATCACTTCCGCACGTCCTACATACATAGGCTAACCTCATTGTAAACACTATATATTATTGTCAATATTTTTTAACATTATATTTTTATTATCATTAGGTGGATATTATTATGTATATAATTTAAGGTCTAATCTAAATTAATCTAATAAAAAAAATACGGTTTAATTATTGCCTATAACATACGATTATTTTTTTCGTATAATTTGCAACCAATCAGAACGATCAATTTAGTTAGTTACCTTGTATAATTTCGATTATACATACTTAGAGTAGTCTACCAATCGAAAATTTTACAATAGTAACACATCGACATCACAATATACAACAAAACAACAAAACACAAACTAACAGGACCATAAAATTTTGACGTTTATCAATAACTTCAAAAATGAGTCGATTCAGAGATTTTCAATAGACGAAATACTGAGCCTCATAATACAGTGAAAACAAAAAAACGTAGTATATAATAATTGTAATTTTCATTGTACCAATTTGTGTTTAAATAAATAAATTGTTTATATTTACTTAATTTACTCAATAAATAATCGTATCAAATACAATACGTACTACAAAATAAATACGGTTATACATCTTAAACTTCCTGCATAATTACGAATCGAGTCAGTTTGACAGAATACTCCTCCCGCTTCGCGGTCGGATTATTTAACTGACATTCATTGTAATTATGCAACAAGTTATCGATGCATAACCTGATTATTTTGAAGTACTTATAGTATTACTACGGATTATAACAAAAATAAGAAATTGTGAGTTATATCCGTTATAAAAAAGTTTTCATTTTAATTAGACTTTTCTAAACACACTACCAACAATCGGAGAAAAAATTACGTTTCACACGGCAGAGATTCAGATTTTCTGCCTTGGCTACTTTCATTGCCGAGGCTAGCCGCGGCAGTAAGTTTGTTACTTCTCTGCCTAGTTAAACAATTGACAAAATTATATCTCTTATATGCGCCGTGCTAGAGGGGATAGGAGTAATAATTTTGCACGCTTGCAATTAAAACGGCTTTGCATCCTCACTTATTTCAGCAAAGCTCTTCTGGATAAATAAATAATTTTTGAAAATATATTTAATTTAAAAATAAAATTTATACACGCCACTGGTCGGTTTCCTTTAAGGATATCCTTTTTTTTATATTTTTAAACTGACTTTGGCAGAAGTATAAGTAAGGTTCACATATTGATAAAATATCAAATTCTACTAATAATAGGTAGGTACATTATGCCAATGGACTTCAGATTTAATTACTTGAATTAAACAAACTGTTATGTGTACTTATCTATATAACGTTTAAAAATAACAAGTAATTATTTAGAATAAACTGAATAGCCATCCATCTATTAAAACGATTTTTATACTTAATCCTTTCAGAAGGACGAATTATCTGTCAATTTTTTGTTAACTTGGGCTCTTGGGCTTAAATTTTATTTCTTGTCCGAGAACTTGTGTAAATTAGATCGACATCAATAATAACATGACTTTAAAATGTTATAAAAAATACGGTGAATAGATTTATATATGGCTACATTTTAATTCCTAAATCTTTAAAAGTATAACTAATAACAAGAAATTGTCTGATCAATGAACTTATAACATCAGTATTGGTCGAATATGATGTATGATCTTATCACAGTAAAATTCAATTTTCAAAGGCGGAGGAAACTCGTTATTGATAAACAAGTACAAAATACACATGGGGATATAGCTCAGTGGTAGAGCATTCGACTGCAGATCGAGAGGTCCCCGGTTCAAACCCGGGTGTCCCCTAACTTTTTTAAGTTTGTATTTTTCTAATTTTTTTAATGCAATTGGATTCACATTAGCCAACTACTCTATGCTTTCAGGTTAGACATACGAGACTTCTTCACTGAAGGAAACACACCCTGAAAATGTGTATGGGAACAAATATATAAACATCGTTTTCATCTACTGTTTATTTTTAAGTTATTTTTTGTTAAATTATTAAACCAAGTTTTTATTTCTTGGTATCTAGTATTTAGTACATATTTGGTATTTATCAGCTTAGACTTGTGAGGCTTCTTCACTAAAGAGAATGCAAGCGCTGAAAATGTGTATACAGTGTGTTCCAGGAATGAGTGGCCAAAACTTGCGAATGATTAGGTGGTGTAAAAATAATGTCAGTACTTCATATAATTGTGTTTTCTACGGACCTCCTTAGTTTAGTTATAGGGCTTTAAAGTTAGAAATTAAAAATACATTTTTATTTATTACTCCAAAACAATAATTTCGAACTTGATGAAAATTTGGTGGATTGTAAAGTACGAGTACATCAATTCATTTATTTTGTCCATACCAGTAAGTATACTAATGTTGCCGAATGTCAGGATCGGACTTGGCTCACCGGATAAAAGGTCAGAACTTTTAAAGTGACACGTCAACAAACTTTAAAATACTGTCAGTTTATTCTCCAACTATTTTTATGAAAAAAAGGTACCCTTTGTCCAAATCGATAACATCAGTGGTTTCCGAGAAATATGGAATTTCGTAAGACACCTCATGGGTTATAACCATGTAGGCTGTCTTCAATTATTTGTAATATGCATTAGGTAACTATCCTTTAGTTTAAAAAATGTAGTTTTATCAAGTAGGAAGCTGTCAATTTATTTGTCATACTCGAAGTTAAATAAGAATATTTTTGTTTGAAATGGCAGAATATATGTTCAAAGAATTTAATGTATGGAAAGGCATCTAGAAATTCTTGCGAAGCAAGGAGACTTTATTCTGAACGTTTTCCTAATAGAATTTTACCAGACAGAAAAACATTTGATGGTGTTGACAGAAATTAACGAGAAACAGGTATGATTTTATGAAATATTGCAATTATGCATTTTAAAAGGTAATACGTTTTATTGTTAGGTACATTTATACGGAAAGCAGGTGGTATATGGGTCCCGTAAGAAATATCCGTACTATTATTTTAGAACAGGATATCCTAGATGAAGTAGATAACAACCCTACATCAAGCGTTTGAAAACTTGGGATCCAACATAATGTTTCAAAAACCACCGCGCACAGAATACTTCATGAAAATCTTTTACGTCCATATCATCTTAAGAAAGTACAAGGTTTGGATCCAGGAAACCATCCAGTTCGCTTCAATATACACGCTGGTTTTTAGAAAAACAAAGACATAATCAAGATTTCATTGAATCAGTATTCTTTAGTGATGAAGAGGGATTTACGAGAAATGGTGTTGTCAATTCTCATAATTTACATTTGTGGGCCGATGAGAATCTACACGGCATAATTCAGACACGGCATCAACAAAGGTTTAAGGTAAATGTTTGGACTGGGATAATTGGAAACCACTTAATTGGCCCATTTATAATTGATGGTCGTTTAGATGGACAGTTGTATTTAGACTTTTTGGAGAATCATTTAAATTACTTATTGGAAGATGTACATATACAAACCAGAATTAATATGTGGTACATGCACGATGGTGTTCCACCTTATTTTAGCATTGTGGTACGTGATCACTTAAACGTTGCATACCCCCAAAAATCGATTGGAAGAGGAGGTCCAATTCATTGGCCCCCGCATAGTCCGGGTCTATATCCAATGGATTCATTCCTCTGGGGCTACCTGAAAAGTTTGGTATATGCAACACCCATACCAACCAGGAATGCATACAATCCAGGAATGTTGTTTCAAGTACAACGATACATTATTCGTAGGCTCAATAAATGTGTAGAGGTAGGAGGTGCACATTTTGAACATTTATAAGATTAAAATTCTTGTTTGTATTTTTTTATAACGTTACTTTGGATAATTCTTACTTTCAATATACGTTTTTATGAAGTATATGAGTTAATTTGTTTTGCTGAACATTACTTAAAGAATGGTTGAGGCATATGATACATACATTGACAGCTTCCTACTTGATAATAGTATATTAAGTACCAAGTGTCAAAAAGGTTACTTTAGTCACGAGTTTTATAAGGCACGAGTGGAGCGAAGCGAAACGAGTTCCTTGTGAAACGAGAGACTAAAGACGTTTTTAATACGAGGTGCTTACTATACTTTTTCTTCGCCCGCGGAAAGGAAAAAATTATATGATATTTGAATTATATCATTACATGACGGACGATGACTGACAGCTGACTGTTAAATCAAATGACGCAGAATAACAAAATTATCAAGGAGCATGAAATTTAACATACAAAAGATACACTTGATTTGACGTTTAAAAAACAAAAGATAAACGAGATGTGACTTTTCGCATTTTAAACACTAGTGTTTAAAGAGTCGTTTTGTGCATGTCAAACCCGTGTTCAATGTGCGGTTTTAGTAATGGAAGTATAAAAAATAACATTTTTTGAAGGCTGATTAATCTATATGACAAATAATTGACGGCAGCCTACTTGGTTATAACTAATTTCCTAAATAATGATAGAATCTGAATGTGCTCTGCGGTGTCTGACGAAATTCCATATTTCTCGGAAACCAATGATGTTATCGATTTGGACGAAGGGTCCTTTTTTTTCAGAAAAATAGTTGGAGAATAAATTGACAGTATTTTAAAGTTTGTTGCCTTGTCACTTTGAAGGTTCTGACCTTTTACCCGGTGAGCTAAGTCCGATCCTGACTTTCTGCAACATCAGTATACTTACTGGTATGGACAAAATAAATGAATTGATGTACTTGAAAATCCACCAAATTTTCATCGTTCGAAATTATTGCTTTGGAGTAATGAATAAAAATATATTTTCAATTTCTAACTTTAAAGTCCTATGACTCAACAAATGAGGCCCGTAGAAAAAGATTTATATGAAATACTGACATTATTTTAACACCACCTACTCATTCCCAAGTTTTGGCCTCTCACTCCTGGGACACCCTGTATACATAACAATGTTATATTTACCGTTTGTCATTTTATCAATATGTCCATTGATAAATTGTTAAATACATGTTTTGGTTTTTGTTTTATTATTAAACTGCCTTGCGGATGCATTCCTTAACAATCTTACCTACTAGACCAATCAGCAATTTTATTTCACCCCAAAATGTACTAAGCTTGGATTGATCTAACCAAGGAAATTCAGTAATGTTCCTCGGATTAAGTTTGATAATATCACTGAAATGAGCGCACTATAAACTATCAGATCGGTATTACAGAAAAACAAAGGAATGGAGTAGTCAAAAGATTTTCTTACGTCAAAAAATAAAGCTGGTGGTGGAGGACAATCTGGGCACAGATATATCAAGTGTCCACGACCCAGTTAAAGACCTAAGAAGCCAGATTAACAAAGCATCAGCACTATCAGGATGCCTACGAGATATAGTCTGGTCCTACCCGTACATGCGCAAGGATAGCAAAATTAGAATCTACAAGACTTGTATCAGACCCATCATGACGAACGGCACGGAAGTCCGCGAGGACACCAACAAGACGAAACAAATGCTAAGGGTGGCTGAGATGAAAACACTGAGAACAATAGTGGGGAAACAAGAAGAGACAGAGTAAGAAACACAGATGTCAGAGAGCAGTGCGGGATACAGGATATTGTGAGATGGGGAAGACAACGTAAGAGGCAGTGGTACAACCATGTAAGACGGATGGACGAGAACAGACTTCCGAGAATAGTCCTAGAAAACAACCCGCCCGGCTCAAGACCTCCCGGGAGACCACATAAAAGGTGGAAAGATAGTTGGCAATCCACCTCCCAGGAAAAGATGCAGAGGCAGCTTCAGAAGTAATAAATCGACAGATCTCCAAGAAGTAGAAGAAGAAGAAGAAAATAAAATTCCATCAGTATAGACATGTAAGACTCCTTCCCCGTAGAGAAGGCACTAGTTAAAATATTTGTATGGGCAATTATTTTTATACACCTCTACTATTTTATTTATATCTCGTTATTTTCAGTTTTGAATAAGGAAACCGATGAACACGCTCAATAAATTGACAGTAACTGAAAGGATACTAATGATGGAGAAGAAGGATGTGATAATGAAGGTAAAAGCGAAGAAACCAGTGACAAAAACGTTGATAATAAACAGGGGAAAAACGGAGAGCAGTGTAAAACACAAAATGAGAACCAATCAGATAGATAAAAAAAATGAAATAAGAAACAGAAGGAGCTCCAACAAAATTAAAAATGGAAAAGGAACAGAAGGAGATAACAGTGGCGATATGGAATATAAAGACATTACCATGAATAGAATAGAAATAAGAGAAGAAATGGAAAATCGTAAATTACAGATCTTGGGAATTAGCGAAACCAAGAAAAAAGGAAAAGGACATAAGAAGCTAACAACACCAACACATATTGTATTACTCGGGAGTACTACAAGAACAAAGGGCAAAAGAGAGTGTCGGAATAATTGGTACAAAAGAAATGAACAAAAACGTAGTACAATCTAAACCAGTCGATTCAAAAATCATAACTTTATCGATAAAAATAAACGACATAGGGGACATAATGAATATAATACAAATATATGGTCCAGTGGAAGTAGCACCTGAAGAAGAGATACTGGTATTTTACAGAAAACTACAAAGTGAACTAGACGAGGCAAAAGAAGAAAGCGAATCAACTATAATTAAGGGAGATTGTAACAGCAGAGTAGGTAATGATAAAACAGGGGAATGGGATGCATGCGAAGTTCCAGAGAACCAACAACGGAAACAGGATAAAGATGATCGATTTCGACAGAAGAAACGATTTAATAATCGGAAATATGATGTGGCACCAACAAATGCATGAAAAAAACACTTTTGTAGCAGAAGAAAGAAACGCCGGAACTCTGATTGACTATATTGTATATACCCAAATTTTAATAAAAGCTATACAAAAAGTACAAATAAGAAAATAAGCAGAAGCGGGAACCAATCGTAAATTAGTAACAGCATCATTAAAAGTATATCTTGAGACCGTTGAATAGAAAATAGAATATAGTAGAGTAAAAAACAGAGATACATAAAAAAATAATGAAGAATTTCAAAAACGGGGAAATGAAAGGGAAAACTGGACTTTCGAAGAAAAATGGAAAATATATAAAGAAACAGTGACATCCTCAGCAGAAACAATATGTGGAAGAAGAAAATTTAATAAGAATATGAAAAGAACGAAATGCTGCAATAAATAAATAAGGAAGCTTGTGAAAGAAAATGAAACGACATGGAAAAAATACTTAAACAAAGACAATGGAAGATAAAGAAGACTACAAAAGGAAGAGAAACCCTGTAAAAATTAAAATAAATGAAGATAAAATACAAAGTTGGAGAAAATTTGGAGAGGAGATAACAGAATAATAGAAAATTTTGAACAGATAAAAATATTTAGGGGAAGCAGAAAGAAGGAAATAAAAGCAATAAAAGTCAAAAATAGTTTAACTACAAACAGGGGTACAACAAATACTAGACACATGTAGAGACTACTATATATATATATATATATATATATATATATATATATATATATATATATATATATATATATATATAGATAACTAACAGGGCAAATAAATCAACAAAATCGACTTCGCACTAAATAAGACAATATGCGGGCACAAAAATATTGATATTGATGTGAAAATGAAAATATATTACGCAATAGCAATACCAATTATAAAATATGCAGCAGAAAATTTGACAATTAGGAGGAAAAATAAGCGCAATGGAAATGGAACACCTAAGAAGAATAACGGGAAAAACTAAGTGGGACAGGATGAAGAACGAAGACATTAGAAAAGTAGTAAAACAGGAACCAATAATAGAAAAAATTAACAAGAAACTACTGAACTGGTCTGGACTCATCGTAAGAATGAAGGTAGATAGATTAACAAGAAAAATAATGGAGGCTATTAAGAAACTAAGGAAGAAATTGATAGACCAAATAAAGGAACTGGGGACAAAAAGAGAAAAAACTTGGGTGGAAATGATAAAGATGGCAAAAGACAGAAGGCAGTGGAAGAAATGAGTACAAGAGAGACCGGAACGCCTGTCCTATACCTGAATGGGTAACAATAAGAAGAATGAGGAAATTCATAAATACAGTTTTGGTATTTGGTATATTTTACCATTTTTAACTAGGATATAGCATTAGCCATCCTATATTCTCTTTTCTTTATTATTCATTATTCTTCATGCGCCTTGTAAGTCTCATATGACGATGGCGATCACGGTAGTTAATGTGTCACGGTCTTATGTCATATATAAGAGTTGTCCAGTGTTCCGCATCCTGGCCCAATCTCTAACATTTTTAAGCTAAGAAACTCGTTTTCTTCCTACTCTTCTCGACCCTCAATTTTTCCACTAATAATCAACTTCAAGATCCTATAACGATGTTCATTCAACACTTTGCTCCGATAGACATTTTTAAATGTTTAACAATCCTTAGTAATTCCCTTTCCACTTTTCCACTATTAGCACTTTGTTCCTTTGTTATTTTCGCCGTCCAAGATATTCTAAGCATTCCTCTATGTATCCACATTCCTATAATGATTCAATGCGATTGGTTTTTGACAATTTCAGGGTCCATGTCTCCACTCTAAACAACAGAACTGACCAAACATAACACCTAACTTTCTTTGTCTAAATTTTTAATTACTCCACATAGCATTATTTGTAATGAATCCTCCAAAGCTAATAACTGACTAAAAAGTCCCATAAGTCTAAAACCAAGTTAGTTCTATGGAAACTTTTAGAATATTGCAAAATATTTCTGCAATAGTTGTGAAATATAAAATAATCGCTCAACCCAATCTCCCCACGGCAATGCACTACTTACATATCATTTGTATACAGTGAATTTTTGTCTGCCCACATTCTCTCTTCCATGTAACAGCTGACTTTTTCCAAGAACAACAAAATTGGCAGTAACGTTATTATTTTGTTTATACTAAAATTATTCACCGTATTTTTTATACCTAATATTTTTAAATTGTTACCTAAAATGTCGTTTATCTACTATGTCTTGTTTGAGTACAATCTCTACTTGAGTATTATACAATATCCTTCCAATTGCTTTCAAACATCCTACAAAAAGGTGAGCTACAGCCGGTTTTTCTGTTGTAAAATCCAACTGTAAATTTTCTGTATCTATAACTGTACAAACGAATGCCTCGGCTTCATGTTCGTTTTCGCGACCGTTCTCTTGATACTTCAAAACATCATAGACGCCATCCAAAGTTGTGAGAAATTCTTTGAGATTGCCACCAAGACACATGAAAGCACGCTCAGTACGGCCGGTGAGTGAAGACATAATTAGTTCTTGGCCGAGAGAATCGAAAAATGAGCTTAGATCTATATCTGAAAGAGGAAATCATTAATATAGGCCAAACACAAAGAAAAATTATAATCAACTAAATAAATTAAGCATGAAACATTAAGAGTAGTCTCACTGCGATATGCACTGTTTGGATTAAATTCTCGGCGATCATATTTTATGTGGCTATAAAAAATGTGATGATATAACATTATTACATGCAAGGAAGATTAAAAGATATACTTTGATGATATTTGCTCTACTATAATGAATGAACAAATTGATATTTGTTTTCCTATATTGGGTATAATTGAAACTGACTAACACAAATATTTATAAAAGTCAGATTGACTGAGAATGATAGATTCACTGAAAAAGAATGTAAACATCTTTTATCTTGGAATATTCGAAAAGATATATATAAAAACACCTTATTAAAATATAACTAAAATCAAGAAAATGTATTCAATAAAATATCAATAAGAATTAAAAAACTGGAAAATTTATAAATATTTGTTTTATACATAAAATCAAGGTTATCAGAAAAATGAACAAATATGCAAGATATTTCTTCTTTTTTTTAGATACTAGTTCTAGGAGTTCTCTGATTTTATCTTTTAGCTGGAACAACTGTATCGGAGCTAGATCCAATATGTAAAGAGAGTGGTTAAACCGTTTAGTGAAACACATTAACCATTAAGTACTATCGTTGAAATTGGTTACGCTTGTACTATCGTGGGGTAAGTAGATACCCCAATATATTTGATATGAAATATGTGAATATTGACGTTTTTATTTATTTCAATGGTATAAGTAAGTTCTATACTAAAACAATCGATTCTACTACATGTTCACGGTTTGTTCTGAAATAAAACAAGTATCTACATATAGGGTGTCCCAGGAGTTCATGCCAAAAACTTGAGAGATGATGGAAAGACTAAAAATAATGGTGGTATTTCATATACACAAATATTTCTTTACGCCCTTTGCTAACGAACTATAGGGCTCTAAATTTGGGAATTAAAATGTTTTTTTTATTTATAATTATTAAATGTCTGATTTGAAATTAGTAAAATTTTAACCGTTTATACACAATAATTGCACACTTTTTGGCGGGATAAACAAGTCTACACTATATTTGTGGACGCAGTCCCGGACTAAGACGTGAAGGGGCCCGGGGTTAATCAAGATTTGGGGGCCTGCTATTTCCCAAATAATGAATACCCATTGTCTTTTTCAGTTTTTTGTACATAAACATTTTGGATTGGTATTTATAAAGCTCATTTATTATCTAAAGTAAAGAAATCACTGACGTTAGTAAATAAATCACTGACGTTAGTGCGTCTTAGAGATATTCGTAAAACTATATATACATTAAGAAAAACGTCTATTAGGTCCCTTTTAACCAATATACCTAAAAGGCAATGAGCACTGGTAATTGTTCCTCTTTCCAGACTTTTTACATAACCCACGAATTGTTTTAGTTCATCGACTTACGTTCTCTTCCCAATCTCCCGGATAGGCAGATATTAAATTTTTTGCCAATATGTCAGTTGATTCAGAGGAACAATTAATTATATTGATAAGAAAACAAAATATGTCTCTAATTTCTTTGTACGATGAGCTTATTCGCATCAGTTCGGAAACAATTTTATACACCATTGGGAGAAACGGTTCGATGCGAAATCTATCTTGTCATTGTCCATGTCTCGACACTTTTGTAAAATCATCCGTTAATTTCTTTGTATTTCGACGCTGACTTTCATCCTTGTATGTGGTTAAAACTTGCAAAGAAAGCCCTTTGGCTTTTTTTCCAAAGAGTTAAACTTGTTCCGTAAAATACCGACGAACTCTACAAGCGAGGTGAGCATGCTATATCCATTCGTGATAACAAGTCCAGGTTTCTGGAGATATTTATTTGTAATATCGAAAGGTTCTAGAATAAGTTCCCAAAATATGTCCATGAAAGCTGTTTCGAAACATTTTTTTGTTTAACGATGAAGCTTCGTTCCGTGGATCTTTCTTTTCCCCCTTATCTTCGGCTATTTGCTTCAAACTTATACAAATTGCCTCATAGTTGGAAACAACTGATGTAACTGCTTGTTCCCGATAAGGCTATCTTGTTGAGGACAGTTGTTTCACAACTAAAAGGCGTTTATTTGAAATATTATCCTGTACATCTCTTCTCATATTATTAAGTAAAATTTCCCAACGGCGAGTAGATGCTACAAAAATGTAGATATTTTTTGAAGAAAACCAAAAAAGTTTGTTGCTTCTACACATTCATCTACACTATTTTCTCCTACTACATTCAGAGAATGACCTGTACATGGGACGTAACGGGCTAATGGATTCTGTTACTTTATTTCTGCTTGCACTTGCCAGACGTATTACTGGCGTTGTCCTATGTTTGCCCTCTACAGTTCTGAATGCTCAGTGAGTTTTTCTGTAAAAAATATTTCTCCCGACAGAGAGCTTCCCGTGTGGCTGTGATTGGGAATAAAGCAACGAAAGCTCATACACTTTTCCGTTTAAACAATATCTAAAAACGACTGATAGCTTTTCAACATGTGACAAGTCAGTAGTGGAATCAAATATTATTGAGTAATATTTAGCTTCTCTAATTGTGCACTTTTTCTCCCATTAATTTAATTATTCCTTCGCAAACTGTTTTAGATATATAGGACACTTTACCAGTATCTTTTTCTGCAAACTTCATCAAGTATTGATGAAGAAAGGGTTCACGTTTTGATACTAGTTCCAGAATTCCTAGGTAATTTCCATTATGCGGCGAGCCTAGCTTTTCGTCATCTCCTCGAAAAGCCTCGTTCAGAAATAAGTTTTATTACCTCTACCACACGTTTAGGGACGTTTTGCTAACAAATAATTTCGTCGTCAATTGCTTTGGTGATGTCTTCATCTATTCGCCGTGAAGTGTATCTTGTTCTTAAAAATAAAAGGTGCTTCAGGTGTTCTAAATTATTTTCATGAGATTTTACTTTTTCCTCTGCTTTTTTCCACTTAGAAAATGCAGTAACAAATTCATTTGTATTTTCTCTGTTGAAAAGCTTACAGAAAAAACAAAAAACGGATCCTGTTGAACCCGAATATAATAACCACTTTCTGACTCTAGATTTTCCGTTGCTTAGTGTACATTGATATAATTTGGAAGGTAATGGCGATTGGGCCAGGGCGTCCATGGGAGTTCTGAACCAAAAATTATAATCATTGATGACTCACCTGCTGAAAGACAGGTTCTAAAAACTTATTTTCCAAATTCAATATTATTATTTTGTAAATTTCATATTTTAGAGAGCATAATGAGATATTTACGGGATGGATAACATGGAATTCACTTTTTTGAGAAAAATCCACAATTTGAGAGTGATAGTACTGATAAAAAATATGAACCATTTTTCGAATTACATAGAGAACTATTAGACGGAGATATCAAGAATGTGTTACCGTAAAACTTTACTTACTAGGGGAATGAGACAAACAATTATTGTGAAGCAACTTTTAAAGTTTTAATAGAAAAGATTTTGCACAGGTTGAAGGCTTTCAGTATAGTGCAAATGTTCGATTACCTTACAAAAGTGTCGCGGCGCTTTCAACTATATTACACATATAAGATTTAGGATGGAAAATAATATTTTCATTGATATATATACAGTATCTTTAATGCTGAAAAGAAAAACTTACCGTTTTCACATTTGACAACATCATAAAGATCATCTAAATAAGCGTAGTGAGAGCAAGTTTTCACATTTTGCGGTAACCTATCTCTGAAATGAAAAAATCCATTAAAATACTCATTGTGCACCGTAAGGGTACTATGATATAGTCGACGTAAGAGATAAAGTGCGAACTTTAAGGTTTCGGCTTATCGTTTGACTTAAATACAGTCATAGTCCAGTCAATATTATAATTTAAAATGCTTATTTGAAAATATATTCATTTAGTATTATAATTTCAACTAATACTTGTTAAAATGTATTTGATAATTTTATAATTATTAAATACATTTATCGACTATCTAACGATTATTTTTAACCCACAAATATGGAGCACCATCCTACTTTTTAAGATACTTAGCGTTAATGTATAGAACAATATGCATTCCTTTAAACAATATTAACCTATTTATATTTAAAAACATCTTAAACATAACACCAAACAATTAACACTGCCTTATACATCGTTTAATTAAGAAAAATTAGGAATATAAATTTCAAATAACTTATTATTTTACCCATCTTTTACTGAACTATAAGTATATTTTGAGTTGACAATTTTTTTTAACACAAGACGTGTTCACCACAGATAACAGATACTCACTCTTTAGTTGGTAGGCTGACATCAAGAAAGAAAGTAGTGTTTTTCTGAGAAATTTGGGTAAGATACATATTCATTATATAGCAATAATATTTTTAGTTAAAAATTAAATATTTACAATGTGGCATACTTGGGAAATATCGAGTTCGATCCAAAATATTGTGTGTAACAACAACAAAATGGCTGTCGAAGTTTCTTCCTTGATCGCTGTGGACTTCCAAGGGAACTCCATATCGGCTAATACATTTTTTCACCAGTACATCCGCGATAGATGTGGCCTCTAGATTCGGGATCGCCTAAATTTCCACCCACTTTGTGAAATAATCCCTTACTACCATGATGTATTTACCACCATTTTCTGTCGTCAGAAATGATCCAGCGATGTCTAAAGCAATCCTTTCGAAAGGGCTTTCAACATTATATTATTTCATACGTGCCTTTCTTTTGCGATGTGGTCCATATTACTGGTAGCACGTCGTACATTTCTTACACCAGCCCTTCACATCGCCGGAGCTGTTCATCCAATAAAACCTTTCGCGGACTCGCTGAGTGATTTTCTTCACCCCAGATGACTTCCCGATGGACTGTCGTGTAACTTTCTCAATACCTCGGCTACTCTCGTTCTTGGGATAACTATCTGTCTTCTCATCTCGGAACTATCATCGTTTTCAAGGACTCTTTTCAACAGCCCTTCTTCCAGGACAAGGGAGTCCCACTAAGCCCAATATGCTTTAAGTGTGGGTGAAAATCTTGACACTTCTTGCCAGGTAGGTCGCCGATTCTCTTCCTTCCATTGCCGAATTTGCTGATCCTGGTGGGTGACCATTTTTCATTGACTACCGTAATTCTTGAAATTGCAACTTCCTTAGATTCCGACTTGTTGCAGTGAGAATAGTCTACAGGGTATGACCGTCTAGGCAGATTGCCGGCGTTTCGGTGATTCCCATCAGTCTAGTCTAGTCTAGCCTAGTTTCCCCGCGACTGGAGTTCTTGGGTTGCAGAAGTCCTGGGTCGCTTAGACGGGCTGTGTACGTGCTCTAGCTAGCCACACTTCCGGCATTTGATATTCTTCGGCTTCTTGTCTACTATACTCTTTATCAAGTTAACGATCTGGTCAAGTCTGTCATCGTGGCTGCTTCATATTCAAGAACAGCAGTTAATGCATCGACCAATGTTTTGGGATGCACGTAAGCCATCAATAGAGGCCTGAATGCCCAGATATTCCATGATGTTCTCTGGTGCTGATGGATAAGCGAATCGAACTAGTCGGGCTATTCCACTTCATACCCTTGAAAGGCTTCGTCGTGTTTCTGCCTTTGGTTCTTCAGCTGGGATTGGTACAAATAATGTTCTAGATGTTCATAACCATACAGCATGTCCAACCTCTAACCGTTGATTGAAGGGTAAAATGATTTTAGTGGGTATATACATTCATTCATTAAATAATACTACAAATTATTCATCGATTTTTAGTGCGATTTTTGCCCATAATATCATAATAATGAAGTTTTAAAGCTGCTGCTAAGCCTGCTTGCGCGTCGTAAAATAAAATGAGCATTTTCTCGTTGGGTCACCAGAGGCTTACAAATTACGTGACTAGAGCCATGAGGCAAGCGACGTAAGGGGAATAGTAAGCGTCGATGGCTATAGTTAAATGTATAGGGTTTGCGTATCATTCAAAACTTATCAATGAACGATTGTATTTTTCGTCTGTTCTAAATTTGGTAAGATCCGAAAAAAGATAAAAGAACTTCCACCAAGATCTCTAGAAATGTGAACCAGCCAATTGATGAATCCCATTACATCGCCATTTTTACCAAGCAAACGAAAATCGAAACGATGTTCAAGAGCCGCTTTCACCTCATTGAAGAGAGAATTTTTTATATCAGTTCCACACCAAAAATTTTTAGTTTCACTATTACGAATCAGGTCATCCCAGTTTCTAGCAGATTATGAACAGCTTTAGAAGCTCAGTGACAGTTTCATCGGTCAAATACGCTTTTTTGCCCACCTACATAGTTTTTCATTGTATCTGTCCCTGCCCTTATATAGATTGCCCATGTTCTGTACCATTATAATTATTATATTTCTAGAAAAAAATTCAGTGTACTTACAGACATCGATACCTATAACGATTTGCAGGAGACTGCTTCACAATTAAAGAAGCAAGACCTTGTTGGACAGCTTCGTTCTGAAAAAAAGAACAACTTGTTGATACCATTACCTAAGTATCGACCCTACTTTTCAAATTGGTCGTATGCACAACGATATTCGAATTAAACAATAAAAAATTTGTTTAATAGTTGGACGAGTAAGTATAACCAACAGCTATAACTGGCTATCAACAAATGGTAAATCTGCTAACATCCAACAGCCTGCTGCGTTTCTTCTCAAATCAGTTTATTTACTCTATATTCTCTCTTGTATCATTTTTTTTATCAATCCCGTGCTCGTCGCTTCTCCATTTCAATAATATACTGTAAAAATTGCTCCACTGCTCAACTGCAGTTTCAATGCGGCAAATGCAATTTACAAACTTTTCGCTGGCTATTGCTAATGTAGATACAGCTCAACTTGTTTTCTTCATCCGAGGTACTTATATTAACAATAACTTCGAAATAATTGTAGAACTATTAAAGTGCTTTCCACTACAGCAAATGATATTTGATATATGCATTTTCTTAGGATTTGTAATGAACTAGATTAGTGGAGTGGACTGTTGAGTTTGTCGTTCACTACTGTACCTAAGTAGATGTGTTGTTTGTTTTTCTTCGATAAGGTTGTGGAAAGAAGGACCAGTCGTTATTTAAAGTAACGTTTAATAAAATACTTAAATCCAACACGTCAATCACTTTACAACAAAATATTTACAATATAGAGCAGCAGGAATGTTCGCTAATTCTCGAACGAAGTCACAGAAATTGGCACGTTTTTATATTGCGTCGTAACGCGAGAGATATTTTAACACTTCAGGCTGAACAAAATATAGTTAATTAAAACCAACAATAAACTTTGTAAGGAGCAGAGAACTGAATCACAGACAGTTCAAGCAATTTTTACAAGATTTGGAAAAATATTCCGATTATTATGGAAGTTCGTTTGCTCAGTCGAGGGGCGGTTTTTGGAAATATTACTTGCGTTACGTGAGCCTACTCAAGCTTTCATGGTAGAAAAGGACAAGCCAATGAATCATGAAATGGCTGCTGGGTTGATTGTGCCTATTTGGTATACATGATTAAATAAATGAATGACTTGGATACAAAGTTACAGAGCAAAGATTTGATCATCACTTAAATGTATCCGCATATTCAGGCAGTCGAAAGAACGCTGAAATTATGGCAAAATCAGATAAAAAACTAAAAAACCAAACACTTCATCATTTGCCTCATTTAAGATCATCTAGCACAGTGAATTAGAATAAATTGGATGATGATTCTCTACTTTTACTGAATGTATCCACAGAATTTAACCGTCATTTTCAAGATTTTCGCAAGATGACCGAAACGGAATTCCCCCTTTTTAACAATCCATTCTCTTTTGAAGCTACACAGACACGAATTCATTTGCATATGGAATTAATAGATATCCAATGTGACAGTAGGTATTATAAAGGATACATTTAAGGAAGTAAATATTACTACATTTTATACGCAGTATTTCAAGAGTTTGAATGACTATCCAAATATAAAAAATAAATAAGAACAAGCATCGCTCAAAGCTTACTGTTGAACATCTACAATCTATACTGAAAATAACTAACTCAAATATGACCCCTGACATTAAATGATCTTATCAGAAACAAGAGACTTCAGGTGTGAGGATCCTCAAGCACAGCTTAATTTAGCCTTTCTAATACCTTTATATGAAAATTGATTGAGGGTAAATAAATAAAGATTTTTTGAAACCCTTTACAAAAAGACGTTATTTTGTAATAGAATACCTTTTCTTAACAAGTTAGACAAATTCTCAAAACGCTAACTTTCGTATCTAGTGAAGAAAGTTGAATTTATATTTTCAATCATATCCCGTCCCCGTATATAACTGTTTTGATGACTTTAAATTATTAATGAACAAAGACAAAAATCATTTCTACCCTTAGAATACATTTCTTCACGTGTGTTTAATTAAAAAGCAAAATAGAATTGTAAAATTCACTTGAGATTTAAAACCAATTTTTATCTAGTTGCCTGGTTTCATTAGTTTGACGTTAATTGTTTAGACTTATTAGTTTGCACTGAAATACAGAAACATAAAAATCTTGATTGTAATACTTCCAGGAGGAATCGGCGCATGAGTACCGAAAACTATTCGACCTCAATTTTTTTATGTGATCCTCTTTAAATTGCCCTACTGATGATATAAATGCATGTTGCCATGGAAGAAATTGTTATTTTTCAACCGGACAAAATTTTTTTATAATCTTTACTGGAATACAAATAAAAAAGGTCCTATGACTTTCCACGATAAAGTTAATATTTTTAGAGATATGAATTTTTAAAAGTTCGAAAAATCTCAAATTTGAGTACTTTTGACCCATGAAAAATATATTAAAAAAATAAAATTAAATATAAATAATAATTTTTTTAAATTCTTTATACAATAGTTGATAATATTCTTAATAGAGATTTAAGAAAATTTCATTGTTTATACCTGTTTTTTAATTGTTAATTTCGCGCGCTCACAAGTATGCGTCGCTACCTTTAAGTCTCGCCGTCTCTCTCTGACTCATGCGCTGCATCGACCTCTCTGTGTCCTGAATCATTATTTATCATTTATCTAAGAAACCATTAACTTCAAGATTGGTAAAGAGAGCAATATTTATAATAATTAAATTGTCTACAATTTGTTTTTAACAAAAGTAATTTAAGTATGAATCGGAACATGTAATTAAAATTACTTTTTTGTTATTATCATAGTAATTTCTCCATTTTTATCAACAATAATAAGATATAATGAAAAATTTTTGGAATCACAATTATATATAAATAATAAGCTTTTGCTCAAAACATACATTTGGATAAATGCATTGAATCCGGACTATAAAACATTAGATTTTACGAATTTCGTATACAAAGTAGAGAATGATACTTTGCTAATACCTTTATTTATAAACAAAAGCCCATTTCCAACTGATCAAAATCTAATGTTTTATATTCCGGATTCAATGCATTTTTCCAAATGTATGTTTGCGCAAAAGCTTATTATTTGTATATAATTGTGATTCCAAAAATTTTTCAAATACTATTATATCTTATTATTGTTGATAAAAATGCATAAATCACTATGATAATAGCAAAAAGTAATTTTAATTACATGTTCCGATTCATACTTAAATTACTTTTGTTAAAAACAAATTGTAGACAATTTAATTATTAATAACATTGCTCTCTTTACGAATCTTGATAAAGTTAATGGTTTTTTAGTTAAATGATTAATAATGATTCGGGACACAGAGAGACCGTATGCAGCGCATGAGTCAGAGTGAGACTGCGATACTTAAAGGTAGCGACGCATACTTGTGAGCGCGCGAAATTAACAATTAAAAAACAGGTATAAACAATGAAATTTTCTTGAATCTCTATCAAGAAAATTATTAACTATTGTATAAAGAATTTAAAAAAATTATTATTCATATTTTATTATATTTTTTTAATATATTTTTCATGGGTCATAAGTACCCAAATTTGAGATATTTCGAACCTTTAAAAATTCATATCTCTAAAAATATTAACTTTATCGTTTCAATAAAGAATATAAAAATATCCGTTTGAAAAATAACAATTCCTTCCAATTGTTTAAACAATTTCGGTTTAAACAATATGGCACTAGGTTGCCCCATGGCAACATAAAAAAATTGAGATGGAATAGTTTTCGGTACTCATGCGCCGATTCCTCCTGGACTATTCTATAATTTTGAATAATTGTTCGAATGTAACAATTAACCAATATTTATGTCATAAGTAATGTTTAAAGAAATTCTGTTATTTTTAGTTTAGAATAAAATATTTGCCCATTGTTATTTTTAAGATATTTCACTCGTCGAAATAATTTTTTGAATCTCGTGAAGATTGATCTCTCGCTTCACAAAATAATACTTTCGTCACTTGTAAAACGATATGCTATCAATTCATTATGTGTTTTAGTTTTTAATTCTTAGTCTGGCCCACTAACAAACTGTAAAATGTATAATTGGCCATTTAGAAAAATGAGTTTGACACCCCTGCTCTAGAATATGAATCCAAAATATCCTGGATATAATTTTTTTCTTTAGAGGACAAACATGAAAGGGGTGCATTTACTTGTAAACCGCGCTCGAAAATTAAAACGTAAAATCATAATACCCAGCATAATTCCCTTGAATAGTGAACGGAACATTTTTAATAAATAACATCTACTCTGATACTGAATATAATAACGTTAATTGTTGGGACCGTAAAATAGTTGGATTGCTATTACTTACCGTTGGAGAAGTAAGTATTAATATTGCTTCGTTCAAATGCTTTAAGTTCAGAGTATTCCTATCTTCTTCGAATTGGTCATCATTTATTTGAATTGAGTTTTGTCTGGTAGTGAAGCTTCGTTTAAGAGCAGCACCACCATTTTTGATATTTGATGGTCCGGAAGAACGTTGAAAAGGACAGGACATGTTGATCCTATTGTAAGGCTAGGTGGTAAGGGGAGACGTCGGAATTATAGTTGTAGCGTTTACATCTGAAACAATAAATATGAAATTTTTATCACAATCAAAGAAAAGGTACAAGAAAATGAGGTAAATAGATAAAATATTTTTTAATGGCATGGGTCCAAAAATATGGACCAACATTTGTAGGTATTTCTCAAAGTACCATCCAGTGCAGATGTTTATCAGACCAATAACGGATATTTTGCTGATTAATCCATCAAAGCCTAGTGTGACCATCTGGTCACACAGAAACGCCTCTTTTCAAAAACTGCTGGAATGAAGGTCGCTAGGAAAAATATTTTTTAGTCCAACATTTGGGTACTAGATGGCACCTGTAGTACTATATTAGCAGTTCATGATTATCCCATGTAAATATTACTAGTTTTCAATACCTTGAAATTGAAATACGTGTTTGTTTGTTGAAAATATGGATCCTAAATTCGAGTAAGTATTTTTTCTCATCATGTGGAGGGTATATATGGTGTTATATATTAAAATTATTTCACTAAATAACCAATTTACAACCTAAAATATGTATTGAATGATCTAACCTAAAAATTTGTTGTTGTTACCATGTGGTCACACTAGGTCAATGTGAGTGATATTTTTTTTCAGGAATAGTTTTTCACTACAAGAAGCTTTATATATCGCTTATCTTGACGAAGATGATGTAACCGACATATATATATATATATATATATATATATATATATATATATATATATATATTAATGCTTATTTTATTTTATTAATTATTGTCATACGTTTTGGTGACAATTAAATGCTTCATTTGATTTATTTATAATATTTACCACGTTTGGGCGCCGATTAATATGTTTATTTCAATTTTTTATTTATTTATTTTGTTGTGTTATATTTGTTTTCTAATTGATATTATTGTTGATTAATTTTTAATTCTAAGAATAACTTTCTATATAAGATACAATCAATTAAATTTTAATTAGTTATCAAAACCTTAATCAAATAGTATCACTTAAATGTTAGGATGCCAATTCAGTTCATTTATAGTTAAAATTTCGAATTTTACTTTTATCTAAATGTTTTGCTCAATGAAATTTTTCTTACCTTAATTTTCTTAATTCTCTTCTTCTAATATGCATGAAACCTAAACTTTTCTCAGGGGATTAGTCTCAAAAACGGAAATTAGATATGTTGGAAATTAAACAAAATTTTAACTAATACCATTTATATAAATTCATATTCTAAATGTTACAAATATAGATGTGACGCCTATGAAACCATTTGCATAATTTTAATATCGTTTCTCAAAAGCTTTTAGAGAAGCACCTGCATGGTACAAAAAACCTTTTGTTTGTATCATAACACAAATTTATGTGGAAAAGAATTATATTTAAGCATTCAAGAACAGTTCGTTTTAAAACGTTTCTCGTGGTGCATCGGTTTAAATTGTTAAAATATTTAGCAAGTGAAATTTGTTACTGGTAAAATATAAGTGTGTGAAAGATAAATTTTGTGACTTATGAAACTATAAATTCTTATAAACTATTACATGCCATCTACATCTGTTAACCAAATATCAGGTAAGTTATATAATCTTTTAACATTATCATATAGTATTACATATATTTCTTTATTCTTAATATTACGTTCAAATTCTTATTTAATTTTGGCCTTTTAGAAATTTTTATTAAGTTTGCAATGATCATTCTTTTAATTCAGTACTGTATATTATTTTGATCAAAATAAATTTAAAATCACCAACCTGTTTGTATTTTCGTTTCACAAAATGTCCGCACTTTCTTGATACTGCAATTTCTTCCTGATGCTAATCTATTTTATTGGAAACTGGATATAACTATTCATATTCTAGGAATACGATTCATACTTTGATTTAATTGTGCACAAAATGATTTTTAAGATAGATATGTTACGATGATATTTCACTTCTTTTTATAAAATTCATTAACTGATTCAAAAAACATCTAATGACCTCGGCCTCTCTCACAACAACCTCCTTCTTCTTCAACCCTTTGTTGATAACCGGAAGTTTTACACACTCTAGAATGTTCCATTCATTCTATTGTCTGATTGGTCAGCGCTAATTTCGATATATTGTAATTTATACAATAGAAATATTCAAAAACATATGTATACAATCTATATCTTTTCGGTTTTTCATTCACCGCATATCTAAACATAATATTTCAATAGATTTCCTTTTTTATAAAATTCCAATCTCATCATTTGTCAATAATCATAGTAATTATCAGTTGGTATTTCTTTCACATGTTTTAACTCCCTTTTTTATCGACATAGCATACAATTTATAGATTTCCTTAAATTTATGTCGCTAACAAATGAATCTTTTTAGTGTCTAATGTCTCGCTTTCGTTAAATTAATTAGTTGTGCTTGGTTTCTTTCAAGATTCTGTCTTATGTTACTTATAACGTCAAATTATTTTGTTGATAGTTTGTAATGATATTTGGATCTAGCTTATTTATTTATCTTTGATTATTACTATATTGAAATTTAATTTGATATCTTGATAAATATTTATGATTGATAAAGTTTAGAGAAAATTATTGACAAATGATTATTTATTTTGTATTAAGTAATCAATAGGAATTTTTACATACTTGTTTATTCTACATACGCTATAATATAGGTTTTATAATTTTTTTCCATATATAATATTTTCCATGGTTTCTAAATTTTAAATTGAGTAATCTTATCAAATTTTTGTTTAAATTTTTCTTTCAAACTAAAACTATTTTATGAAAATATTTAGATGTCACGTTTCAAATTGCACAAGGTTTTGTTAAATTAAATATCTTTATCTGAAACATTTTTAATTGACGTTCTTAAACAACAATTTTAGATCTTTCTTAATTATTAAGTTAATTATCTAATTTCCAGACAAATCTATCGACATGACTTATGAGTCCTGTAGGTTTGATGAATTTGACAAATTTTATTATCAAACTTCCATTTTCTTAAATTCATGATCTATTTAATAACTTAAATCAACTTATTATTTCTAAGAAATTTTGCTACTAGACATTATACCTTTATATAATGCTAATCAAATTGAATTTTTATCATATTTGATATTATATTTTGACCTACTACTTGAAATTCTTATTTTTATTGACTGAATGTTCTAAGAAACTGAATTTGTTGTCATATTTTATTGCTATGATTGTTTTATCTTATGATATTTTAATCTTTAACATCTATGATCTTAATATATTATTTCTTATTGAATATATCATCTCAATATATATATATATATATATATATATATATGTATATATATGTATATATATATATATATAACAACAATAAAGAGATTCATGGGTAATTCACGCAAAAAAGGGCTACTGAAACAGAGTGGTAACCGCGGAATGCATGTTTCTGGCTCATTTGCTGTCATCAGCACGGTATAACCAAATAAGGATGTGAAATTTGGGAGCAAAGATGTTAATCGAAACATGGGAAAACACAAAACAACGGATTTCAGCAGGGAAACCAAACGCTCATTTGTGCCTTCAATTGGAAGATTCCGAGTTTTCAGGACAACAACCGTGATCGACACGGAGACGTATATAGCCCCCCCGCCATGAACCTTCCGACCCATAGTAAATAACAAAGAAGATGTAGGAATATCGCGTGATATATTAACAACAACAATAAAGAGATTCATGGGTAATTCACGCAAAAAAAGGGCTACTGAAACAGACTGGTAACCACGGACATGCATGTTTTTGGCTCATTTGCTGTCATCAGCACGGTAGAACCAAATAAGGATGTGAAATTTGGGAGCAAAGATGTTAATCGAAACATGGGAAAACACAAAACAACGGATTTCAGCAGGGAAACCAAACGCTCATTTGTCCAATATTTTAACAGATGAGGATTCAGCTGAGGAGGATGAGGGTGGTTTAGTGGATAACTTTTCTGGTCGTCAATTATTAGCTGATCCGGAAATTCGTTTTGCAAATGACAGAAAATCATCCTCACATACCAATCTCTCAGAAGAAGATAATGTAATAGCAGGATGAAGAGATTCTTTTGGCTGATAACTTTTGGGAAAGTCGAAGTCATTGAAGGGAAAGAATTACACTGGCCGAACATGGATAGACGGCGACCTTATTCACCTATCGACTTTTCCAAGACCCTACTACTCGCAGTTTAGATATTTGTCACCAACCGAATTATTTGAGCTCTTTTTTGATAATGAAATGCTGATGCATATTTCGGAAGAAACTAAAAAATATGCTCTTTTTTTTAATTGTCCAGATCCGATGGTTACTACGGATGAACTAAAATGTTTTTGGGGGTCTTGATAATATCCGGTTACAGTATTCTTCCCGGAAAAAGATTCGATTGGGACTCTGGAAATGATATGGCCAATGAAATGATAGAAGAAACAATGCGTCGCGATATATTTTTTCAAATAATGCGATTTGTACACTGCGCAGACAACACCAAAATGGACCCTAAGGATAAAATGTAGAAGCTGAGACCAATTATAAGCAAGCTACAAAGTTCATTTTTGAAATACTATGTTCCTACAAAAAATATGAATTATGATGAATCAATGGTAAAATATGACGGACGTCATCATTGCAAACAGTTCATCTGAGGTAAACCGATTCGTTTCGGATACAAAGTTTGGTGTCTAAATGCGGAAAACAGCTATTTGGTTAGCTTTGACATATATCAGGGTGAAAATCCGAACTCGAACGACGATTACGAATCTGCATTTGGTAAAGCTGCTTCTCCGCTTGTTGGGATGTTGGACAGTTTATCTGAAAAGGATTTTTCATACCAAATATACATAGATAACCTTTTTACCGGCTTCAATTTATTATGATATTTGAAAGAAAGAGGGCATGGAGTTACAGGAACTATTAGGGAAAATCGAATTCCCAAAGATTTTCCTGTCACAGATAAAAAACTATGTCGAAAGAGACCCGAGGGCATCTTGTATCAAAAATTGATAAGGGAGATGGCATAATGTTGACTAGATGGATGGATAATGCTGTTGTATTAATGGCATCAACTTTTTTTGGCGTAAATTCTATTCAGCAAGTAAAGCGCTATTCGCAGGCTCATAAAAAGATTATACAAGTACCACATCCATATGTAGTGGGGATGTATAATAAATTTATGGGTGGCACCGATCCAATGGACGAAGACTTAGCAAGATATCGAATAAGCATTCGCAGCAAAAAGTGGTATTGGCCATTACTTACCTGGCTAATTGATGCTGCGCTGCAAAATGCGTGGATTATTTTCAAGTGTTCTGGAAGGCCGATCACAAATTAAAATTTTCGCCGTAAAGTTACAACTTGTTACCTACATAAATATAAAAATCCTTCCATAAGACCTGGTTGACCTTCATCCAGCAAAAATAGTGTAACTCTAAATCGAATTTCCGACGATGTTAGATATGACTAGATCTTATTGTACCTGTACCCAACAGCAAACGTAGAAGGTGCGCAGGAGAAGGATGTTCTTCAGTTGGCCGAACACAATGCAGAAAATGCGATTTGGGATTGTGTATCGAATGCTTTGAAATTTTCCATAGAAAATAACATTGTATCATTGAAACAGTGATATTGACCTACTGTAACCAAATGGTCATATGTTCAAAGTACGTTATTTCAAATAAATTTAAAAAAAAATTTAGTATACTACAAAAAGGTTTGTACTATTTTTTACTCTACACTCCACAAAACTCCTTATTTTTTGGAGTTTAAATTAAAAAATTAAATTCCGGTTTTAATGGGTTAATACTCAAATTCCCAGATACTGCTTAGGGTATCAGGTTTTTGTACTGCCAACAAAATAACCACTAGTTGAATAATTTCAATAGGTTTTGCTTGCTTTGGTACATCCCCAACGTGCGAGGCCGAGTGATGTCCCGCCTACTCTAGGTGGATTTTAAGAAGACCCATATACAAAGGCGTCTTAAAGCGTTTAAAGTCATTAAATGATTCACTTTATGATGTTCTTAGAAAACATTTATTTTCTAATAGTTACGATTTTCAAAAAAAAGTTCCGGTTATCAAAAGATTCCCATGAAAAATTTATTTTCTATTAACATCGAATGGGTACTTCGCTATCCAATGGAAAACCACGTTGCCGATAGAATTTACCCCCTATCCACCTATATGACCATAGAATGCATTAAAAAAGTTCGTTTGTGATGTAGTTTGTATTGATACTTGAATATTATTTATCTTTACCCCAGAAGAACTACAAACATAAGCGACAACTTGCTTCGAAAAGCATTGGGTAAATGGGTTTCGAAATTGTGACGTCATTTCACGAAAAGTACAACATAATACACTGAGAGAACAAGCTTAAATCGCTACACTGAAAAAAATAAATATTCCCAAAAAGTATGAGAGTGAACTTTTTCGACAATCTGTCAATCATTTAAATAAAATAAAACAGTATTTAAAAAAATTATTTTTAGAACTTCAATAGTGCTGTAAGAAAGTTTGGAGAGAACCCTTCGAATCCCTATTTATTAATATCATTACATTTATAATACTAATTAAACATAGTGTTCAGAAGGACTCCCACTACTCGTGTATTTGACAATTACCCCCTTAAATCAACGGGAGAGGATGGAATCATTCCCGCTCCTCTCTAATAAGGCGTGGATTTCCTGGTGCCGGTTTTGGTAAGAATATACAGCGCAAGCCTAGCCTGGAACTATATTCTACTAGGGTGGACAATGGGGAAGGTTATCTTTATTCAGAAGACAGGTAGAGTGGACACCTCTGTACGTAAATTCTAACGTCTCATACGCCTATCATCATTCCTCCTAAAAAATTAAAAGTTTAGAGAACATCCTAGACATTAGAAAGGGACCCCTACGGAACCCTCCGTTAATCAACCTTGTGGGCAAAATCGACCATTCTCTTAAAAACAAAGATATTGCGCTGGGTGTCTTCTTAGACATTAAAGGTGCGTCCTCCCACAGTATCTCTTCACGACTGTTCAAAGGAGAGGGATAGAAAATCTAATCTGCAATTGGATCAACAGCATGTTATATTGCTCGTCACAGAAAACTGACCCTTATTTTGTGTTGCTGGTCGAGTCATTTTCGTTTATCCTGTGTGCTGGTACGCAGTGGGAATAAATCATCCATTTTCACGACGAGGAAACAATAGAGAATATGTCCCCTTCATTTTCAATATCAGTGTTTCTGAAAATTTGAAAAAGATGAAGGCAGGTTATTAACCTTTCGTGGGTAACGTGGTTAAATTGGTACATAATTGGTAACGTCGGTCTATGAGACCAATTTTAGATCCGATTTTTTTTACGTCTCTTTTTTTTTCATTAAAAAAATATATCTTAGTTGTTGGCCCTGTAACAGTTCCGATGCTTTAACATATGCTATGATGTATTTCCCGTTATTTTTATAATAAAAATCTTAATAACAAATGATCAATTGTATTCTTGGTAACCTTATATTTAAAAATTGAAAAAAAAATAAAATATACTTCTTAATACAAAAACGAATGCTAAAATTCTTAACTGATGAACAAAATAACATAATTACTTCAATATTTTCCCTCAGGTGTCCATAGATAAATGAGCATTTAAACCAAACTAACACAAACTTATACACCTATCAACACAAGAACAGAAATAGGAAGTTTATGGACTTATTTCATTACAAAAAATTAATCTTCGCTATTTTGCTCAAAACAGTCACTACATAGTCCAGTAAAATGTTCAAGGCACATACATTTGTGGCACTTATTGCACGAAAACCTAGTTTTCCTATTTTTCTTACTATTGCAAAATACGCATCTTCCATGAACTGGATTATCGTCATTCTGTTGGTTTATGTTAAGCCCCAAAATGTTGGCCAATCTCAGTCTTGTAATTTTTGGAATATTTTCCTGCAGTGCTCGTCCGCGAATATGAGTATCTAGCAACTCAAATCCTAAATCTTCTGAGAATTTTCTTCTAGGAATAGACTTATTGTTGTTAGCTTTATAAATAATATACGAATTTATTCCAGCAACATTTAGGCAACTATAAAAAATCACCATAGGCCAGCGACAAGTTGCACGTGCACAGTGGTATGAGGCACACAACTTGTCAACAACATCGACTCCTCCTTTGGTTTTGTTGTAATCTATTATGATGTCTGGCTTACCAGTTGCCGAATTAAGACTGTCGTCTTCAAGATGCATTGTTGATAGTGCTAAGACGTTCTTGTTCTTATTGCTTTGAGGAATATAGGATACTACCGTACATTTCTCCTGAAATGCAAACATTGATGTACCTTCTCGTCGTTTTATATTTGTGAAAGCCAATGGTATTTGTGGTTTGTTTTTACGTATCGTGCCAATAACAGTTAGACGATAATCTTTTAGGAGCAAATTTGCCAAAGGTGTGCTGATAAAAAAATTGTCCATTGTTATATTTCTTCCGGATCCCCATATAGGTTGTGAAAGTCAGGAAACCAACGCGATATTTGAATTATCCACTCTAAAAGGCCCTTCAGGCTGCTTGCCAACATAAACTTCCATTTTGGTTGTGTAAAACATTTTAGCGTCACATAATGCATAAATCTTTATACCATAACGATTTGGTTTCTGAGACATATATACTCTAAACGAGCATTTCTCACGAAACGCCTCCAATTTTTCATCTATCGTTGTGTAAGCTGAAAGATTGTAATGTGCTGATAAATTGGCATTGAATTCCTCGAACACATCGCGAATTGCAGCCATCTTGTCAAATTGTTGTCTTTGTATTCGAGTTTCCTTGTCGTCAAATCGAATATGTCTCAACAGAAATAGAAACCTATTTTGTGACATAGTCAACCTATAAATTTCCATAGATCTACCATCTGTTCTGAAAATATCTTCAGTGTTTTTGTGATTGCTTTTATTGGCCGCAGTAATATATAGCAAACCAAACAATACTCTTACTTCAATGACATCGGTGAGTCTGGCTGTGCGGTATTTAGCTATATCATATGATTTCATTGAAATACCTTTATTGGTATATTGTACAATGTTTTCAAGCATAGTATCTGTAAAGAAACATTCCCAAATTTCTCTTTTCTCCAACTTCCTTCTGATATCACCTTTTGGCACTGGCAAAAAAGGAACTATATTTTCTACCCGAGTTCTGATATTTAATTTTTCTACACAATGCTTTCTCCATCTTGTACCATCTTTTCCAATGAGATTTGGAATTCGACACGCAGTGGCTTCGGTAGGAAGAGAGTCATCATCAGATCTGAGAACTCTTGCTCTGAATTCGTATCATAATCCAACACTTCTACATGGTCTTCCAAACTTACATTATTATCTTCTGGTTCGCCGGCCTTGGAATCAGTTGGAACCTCATCAAATAATTTTTGCAATGCCTCTTGCTCTTTTTCGTAAGACATAGTTGATTAGTAGAAACTAAAATGTAATTTTATAAGAATAAATAAAATAAGAAAGCATTTGATGCTTACCCCAAAAAAAAATACGAGTTTGGTAACGTCGGTGTCTCACACCCCCACTTTGCAAAGCAGAAAAACAATACGCACTACACAGAAAACGATTCTACACTAAGTGGCCAAGGATAAGGGTAAAAGGTACCTGGCGGCGCACAGCGAGAAAGAGATGCGTTGCGTTTTAAAACGAGAAACAAATTTTCCTCGGTCTCAGGGACCGCGCGTTACCAGTGAAAGGTTAAGAAAGTTTGCATTGCCGTCCCTTTTTTGATGGTGAGTAATTTTTTTATATAAATTTATTAAATGTTATTAAATATGTATATATTTTAGATTATTCAATGAAGGGGGATATAACAGACAAGTCAAAGTTGAAGAGCTTATACAGGAGACGATCCCTAAAATAATTAAAGGTATTTATTATCTGCAATTGAAATAAAAGAATTTTATAACATACCTACATTTTTTTCTAGCTATGCAATCCAGCCATACATATTGTTCTCAAGTTGGAAAAGTTGAAATGCCCACCAGATAATATGAGAGGAAATTAACAGAAATTGAAGGTAAGTTTTATTATATTCAATATAGCAGTTTTAAATGAAACTTACTGTTTCTAGATAATTCCACAATATATTAAAAAAATGTTAAAAATTGTTAGATATTGACAATTGTTTTCATATTAAAAAATATTATAGTCAGAATGTCCCAAGCTACATATCATTCATGCTTACCTGATGTTTAACAATTAATTTTGGCTAGGCCAAGAAGTGACCTACTTTGTCATTGACTTAATATATGTTAATATAATATTATACTTCTTATAGTCAATCACAAGGTAGGTCACTTCGTGGTTTAGCCAAAAATAATTATTAAACATCAGGTAGGCATCAAATGAAATGTATGGCATTATTCTGACGATAATATTTAATATCGAAACAATTGCCAATTTCTTAGAATTTTTAACATTTTTTCAATATACTGTGGAGTTAACTAGAAACAGTAAGTTTCATTTAAAACAGTAATATGAGTAGATTCCACGAAGTAAGGGTCGAGACAATTAATATCATTCAATATGCATGCTATAATTTTGCACATTTTAAAATTTACCCATTGAAAAAATAATAATCTGGATTTTATTTTATGTTATAGCTAGTCTCTCCACCAGTAAAGGTGTTAAGCCATTTCCACCTTCACCACACGTAGAAGCTATTCCCTCCATCAGCTATGGGATGGAAGCTTCACTAAATGTATTGCGAAGCGAAAATACCATTAATCAGCATAAAGTCCTTTCATTTTTCAAACGTAGGTAGATAGGTTTAAGAAATAAATTAGTAAATATGTAAATGTTCATAATCGTATATATGTAAAATTCACAATCTTGTTTATTATATTTTTACTTTTCCGCCCAACCTTTCTATATGCGAGAAAAGTATTGGTTTACCGCAAAAAAAGTTGGAATTTTGAAAAAAATGTTTGAGTTATTTTTACGTTTTCCATCAACAACAACAAGAAAAAACGGTTTTTAGAAAAAAAATCCTGTGTGTATGTCGTCGTCATCGTCGTCGTCGTCGTCGTCGTCGTCGTCGTCGTTGTCGTCGGCCACTTTTCCGTACATGTCTTGTTAGCACGATACAGCCTCCGGAGTGCAATAAGCCAGCAATTTTATGATTGAATATTGTTAAGGACATGTCACAGATGATCCCTATTGATTTTCAGTTCACCAGAGCCAATACCACGAGTGCTATGGTACTTGAAGTACGACATTTTGTATTTTTTTGAGAAACTTCAGTTTGTTAGCACGATACAGCCTCCGGAGTTCAACAAGTCACCAATTTTATGATTGAATATTATTCAGGGCATCTCACTGATGAACCCTATTGATTTTCATCTCACCGGAGCCAATACAACAGGTGCTACAGTACTTTAAGTACGATATTTTGTCATTTTTGGAGAAGTTTCAGTTTGTTAGCACGATAAAGCCTCCGGAGTACATACAAGTGACCAATTTTATGATTGAATATTATTCAGAGCGTCTCAAAGATGAACCCTATTGATATTCAACTCAGTAAAGCCAGTACAACGGGTGCTATGGTACTTGAAGTACCAAATTTTCGTCATTTTTGGAGAATTCTCAGTTTGTTACCACGATACAGCCTCCAGAGAGTATACGATTGATCAATTTTATGATGGAATATTGTTCAAGGTGTCTCACAGATGTACTCTATTGATTTTCAGTTGACTAGTGCGAGCACAGGGGGTCCTATAAATCCAGATATACTGAATTTTTGGATAAATTTCGGTTTGTTAGCACGATACATCCCCCGAAGTGTATACAAGTAACAATTTTATGATAGAATATTGTTCAGGGCCACACATGCGGAAAAGTTAGTTTTGATCCTTAAAACCGTTTATTTCCATTTATTTTAATTGATCAGTAAGTAGTAAATATTGATAATTTTATTTAATGCCAAAGTTTATTCCAATACATTCAATTAAAGGCATTTACAAAGTGAAAATGAATGCTTTACAATTAACAAAAGCACTATTTTTCCACTTAGTACTTATATTTTGAGTTTACTCCTTAAGAAACGATTTTCATATATAGCCCATGGTATGCTAATTTATGGGAAAGTCAGTATTAACTTTTCCTGAACTATAATGCCTAAGTATTTGTTCTGGCGGTAACCAAAAATCCTAAATATCCAATAAAAAGTCAAGAAATGATTCAGAAATCAAAAAAAAAATCATTAATTAAAAAAATGAAAAACTCCAAAATTTAAACATTCAAATATTTTTTGATTATTATTTCAATAGTAAGCACATTTTGTTTTCTTTTGTTGATATACATTTTCAAGCACATTTGTGTGTTTACTCATTTACTGTTGTTATTTTGTGCGTTTACTTATATAACTGTTGTTAATTGTAGAAGCTCATCCAGAAACGAATAAGGATTTCCACAAGACGATGAGATTTTTAAGAGCCATGAAGACATACTTAATACTTCCAGTGAAGAAATAAAGATGGGTTTTAAGTGGAAATTAAATATTAGATATATTATTTTATATTTTGTACAGTCATAAGTGCTGTTTAGCAACTCTTATATGTTAGTACTTGGTACCTTGTAATTACAGATCTGGGCAGTAGTTAACTACGTTTCTTTTAAAAATATTTCAATTACTTTTGCTCTAACAGTCACATTAATCATACTCAAATATTTTCTTCCACAGAAAGTTGCCAAAAATAGTAGTTAACTACTCATTGCTAACAATTTTTTTGATTAAGAAGTTAGCAGTTATACTCCACTAGTTTGTCCAGTTCTGTGTGTTTATAGGAGTATAATAATAAATATATAAACTTATAATAGTATATTACGTAACGTGTGTCGTAACAAGCATTTTACGCGCGAACGGAAAAGTTACGCACGAAGCCGCGTAGCGGCGAGTGCGCAATTCCGTGAGTGCGTAAAATGCGTTACAACACGAGTTACGTACTATACTTTACCTACGACCTACTTGTACTTGTATTTATAATCTTATTAAGGTATTTGAGGTACAAGGAAAAACGTACATCCTCGATGCTCGGTCAATTTTTATAAAAGTCGCTCCTCGATGCCCAGCCAAGTTTCGTAAAAGTCCGTCCTAAGTAGTATTTCTTTTTATTAAAAATGTATGTAGAATTACCGGAATTGCATAAAATAGCGTATACACCTCCCGACTAAAGTGGCATTAATTTCTTAGGTGGATTACTTCCCCCAGGAATCAAACACCACCCGCGGGTTTAAATGGGCCACTTTAGTCTCTTGGTGTATAATATACTAATTGTTTACTGATATGAGATACGTTCAGACAGCTAAAAGATGCGGATTGAATGAAACGGAACCAATTATCATATAATTCCAAATAACTCTTAGTATTAAATGCAATCTCATATCTAATAAATGTTATCTACCATTTATATATAGAATAAAATTCAACGTCAAATATCTAAGTAATAAATTTTGAATAAAATGGCTACGTCTATTGACAGTTGCTAAGTGGTTGCTATGGAAGCCGTGCGATTTACTTTACAGCCGTGCGTTTTGTTTTACCGTGCGTAACAGACGTCTTACATTGATTGCCGACTGTGTGTTTTCGACTACTTACAGGGGTGGTCGTAGGTAAATATAATATCCTACTTTTATCTTGATTTAACATCATTTAAACATCTAATGATACTCCAATCTAGAATGTATGTTACTCAAATTATTGCATTGTTTTTACATTATATATTCTGTTTGTTAAGAAAAGTACTTTGTGAAATAAATTATTTGTTGTGTATTTTTATATCAAAATAAATAAACTGTTTATATGATTATTGTTTTATTTTTTCCATTTTAAGCATTTATGGTCCATCATTTGATATTTCATTTAATGTAACTCAACATCTAATCATTATTGAGTTAATGGAGTTAAATTGAATGAAATGTCAAATGATGGACTATAAATTGCTAATTGGAATTAAAATAATTAAAATACAGTATGTTTGAATATACCGCCAAAACTTAAAACTACAGAAATCTTTTCAACATCACTCAATTGTTTAGTCGACAGGCTCTTTAGATGGCGCCACAATCAGTGTCTCATTTATCTGTGGGTTATCTGTGGTAAACACAACCTACCGTCCTGACAACCGATGCTGTAAATAAACAAAAAAGATCGATCACGCTAAAACAATGTTCTAGTGACTCCGCAGGAAATAGTCTAAAGGATTCATGTCGAGTGATCGCGATTCGCGGGGATCATTCGATAAATCCACGCCTTCCAATCCATCAACTGAGAAACACAGTATTTAGGCATTGCCTCCCATCACGCTCTTAGTGAGGTGGAGCTACATCTTGTTGCAGCCAAATATTGTTGTTTGGGATATTATTATTGTCTGAAAGTTTCAAATAATGAAGTTTCTATATTGAAAGGCAATTGAAAATACTTACTTGAAATAACCGATCCCATTTAAGTTTCCTTCAATTAAAAAGGGACCAATTATTTTGTCGTCATAGCATGTAGGTATCATTTTAACATTTGCAAGTGTAGCAATAACTCCGAAATTATGCCAATTAGGTATAGGGAATATCACATTAAAATGTTTAGCTTTTCTCAAGGATTTCAAAAACAAAAAAATACAGGGTTATACATTTGAAATAACAAAGTTTATTATATTTTCAGTAAAAACGAAAGATCTGACAACAATGTAAATACCACCATATTAAAAAACCCTAACAGGCCAAACTATAGGAATCATGAAGCCGTTTCCGTGATAACTGGGGCACTCAGAGTGTATGTGTGACCAATCGATTTTATTCGTCTTAAAGTGTTAAAACTAGTGGAAATATGATGAAAGGATATTTTTGTGCTTTTCGTTGTTGCTCTAAATCCAGGCCAAGGGCTGTCATTGTTCTCTTTCCCTAATGAGCCTGAGCGGTTAGTACAACTTTTTCATATACATTGAACCTGACATTTTCAATAAACGCAATAAGATGAAAAAAATATATGACGAAAATCAAAATATTATCAAACATTTAAACTCTATAGATGTGTTTTATGTATCTATTATTTTTTATTAGTTATATAAAAATTTGGGTTTAATAAATATTTAGCATGTAAAGGCGGATACCAACTATTCCTATATTTGACAAACATTTGTCACTATTTGCGTATATTTGCTACGTTGCGGGAACGGTTCAATCGACTATTAATTGCACAATTATTTGGCGCTGGCGAGATCCCGCCGGTTGTCGGTAAAAATACGGCGAGTCAAAGGGATTTCAATTATTTGCATATTTAAGTGCATACTTGTCGATGCGCCCCCACACTACTTGCTGGCTTGGCCCCAATTAATTTTTCTGCAGTGATTCTGTTTCCGGATTCCGTCGCTTGTGCGTGGTACGTGTTCCTCTATAGAGTGAGATGGGCAAATACCGGTCAGACCTTTAAAATGATTATTACTAGGTTTGGCAAAAATGCAATGTGGCCTCAAATATGCCAGCTGACCTACGATTTTCGACAGCCGATTGATATTCAGTTTGTGTTAAAACTTTGGTTAGTGCAGATCACCACGTGTTTTCGGTAATTCTGATGTAAGATTTACGGTAAGTGAAATAAGGTTTGGAGATAAAATCCTTCTCTATTTTCATAAAAACTTAGTTGGTACATAAAGGTTGACTTTTTTTCTTTAGTGTTCTATAAAAATATAGAATAAAAAACATTTTTTTCTCATAAAAAAATGACCCATAAGAAAAATTGTTACAGACGGGTAATGCCGGTCAACACAGGAGGGTAATACCGGTCAAGTTACCGGCATTACCCACTGTTTATGTTAATGGTTATTTCATTTTTAATTGTCTTTACAGATGTCTCGAAATCGAAAAAGTTTAACTGGTAAAGCAAAATGGACCAGAGATAATTTGAAGCAAGCGATAGAAGACATTCAAAATGCAACGAGTATAAGCCAAGATTCAAAAAAATACGCAATTCCATTTTCAACGCTACAAGAAAGGGTAAAAAATAAAAAAGACTCTGCACCTATAATGGGAAGAAAACCTGTGTTTTCAACTGAACAGGAACTGGAAATTGCTAATCAAATTAAACACTTGGCTTCCATTTTTTACGGTGTTACCACAGAAGAACTAAGAAGGTTTGTTTTTGAGTTTGCTGAGAGAAACCATATTATACATAATTTTAACGCCACGCAAAGGCTGGCTCGAAAAGACTGGCTGAGAAGTTTTATCAGGCGCAATCCCACCATATCAGTGCGAAAACTGACTGGTTTCAACAAGGATGAAATAGCTAGATTTTATAAACTGGCGGAAGTGATGTCAAAATATAACTTTTCCCCTAGCAAAATATATAACGCAGATGAAACGGGAATCACAACTGTCCAGGATCCAGGAAAGATACTTGCAACCAAAAGACAAAAAAGAGTTGGTGTTGTAACTAGCGGTGGAAGAGGCCGAAATATTACCGTCATGTGTGCTATTAATGCTGCACGGTGATTTATTCCGCCCATGTTTATCTTCCCCAGAAAGAGACTAAGCCCTCTCCTGGAAAAAGATGTACCTGCAGAAGCTCTTTATAAATGTTCACTGAATGGCTGAATCGATGAAAGTATTTTTTGTGACCGGTTAACGCATTTTAGAAATCACGCTAAACCCACGAAAGACGAGCCAGTTTTATTAATTATAGACAACCACTCCAGCCATATTTCTTTGAAGTCGTACGAGTTTTGCAAAGAAAATCATATTGTTATGGTATCAATTACATCACACAGTTCACATAAAATATAGCCATTAGATGTGGTCTTCTACGGGCCCCTGAAAGCCGAATCCAGAAATCAGTGCAATTTATTTATGAAGACGCAGTTGATGAAAAGTATCACTCCTTATGATGTAGCGTCTTTATTCAATAAAGCTTATTCAACTGTGGCTACAATTAGCAAAGGAGAAGCTGGTTTCAGAAGCGTTGGTATATTTCCTCTTAACTGCAACGTTTTTAATGAACAAGACTTTTTGCCTTCCGAGTTATTGAATCAGGACGTCATTACAGATGTACCCTATGCGGAAGATGGGTACATTCTGAATGCAGTGGATGGGACACACCTGTAGGATACACATGTGATGAATGTCAGCCTTTTACTTAGATAGTTAGATTGTATTTGTTTTTATTTTCTTTTTATTTCAATAAACAATATTTTGGTAAAAAATGCTTATTGAAGTTTACTTAATTTTTAAAGCATTTTTCTGCTTGACCGGTATTGCCCGCATAAGTGACCGGAATTCCCTATCTGTATTACAATGCACATTTTTGTTTTTTTTGTTGTCATAAAAGTATAGAAAATATTTTGAAAGATTTTCAGATAAAAAAAGTTTTTAAGTGCACTAGTGATTGATATCTTAAAATTATTTGAAATTACGACTTATTTTTTTACTTAGAAAAAAAATGTTTCTTAAGTGACCGCCATTCGCCCACTTTACCCTAGTATTTTCGTTATGGAGTGGTCTCAAGAAGTCGTTTTTGAATGTCTCGATCTGTATGAAAATGAGCCAGTTTTATGGCAATCTACGCATCCAGAACATAAAAACAGAAACTTTTTCTTTTTGCTTTCTCAGCTTGATGAGCTTTAATTCTTCTCATATGGCAGCCACGCAAAGCCACAAATGCTGCTGCAGCGACAACACGATTATCAAAATTAACAATAGTTGAGAAAAAGTCGAGAGGCGACGAAACTTGCTGTATTTGGCAAGTACACAAAAATTGGTGTACTTGTCAAATACAGAAGTAGTGGGAGTGCCATACTTATCAAATTGAGTTCTAAATTTGGTGTAGTTGCCAAGTACGCAAATCTTTCAGGTTTAAGGTTATAGGTGAGTGGGTTTGTGAGTAACGCCTTCCACTGCGATTAGAGATTCATTAAGTCAAGTAGCGTGACATTTTAACAAACTCCTTGAGTTGACTTGAAATCAAGCTACTTGATATTACTTGATCTTGATACGCACGTGGCGCACGGCGTATATTTCTGCGAGCTCGCTTAGACTAGCTTAGACAAAATAAAGGGGTTCCTCGAGTTCCGAAGAGTACCAAAAATACTGATAAGCAAGGTAAATGCACACTTTGCACAACTTACTAAAACCGTACTAAAAATGAATAATTGTGGAACATCTGCATTAAAAAGGCATTTGCAATCCAAACATACTAAAATCTATGAACAAACTTTGGGTAATTAGAACATTCGACTTCCCGTGCAAGTTCCTCTGCAAGCACCAATATCAATAAGGAAAGTACGATTTTAAGTTGGCTAAGTGGTAGTGGCAGTACTAGAACTGAAAGGGTAAGTTATTTTCTATTATCTTCAGAAGCAGGTATAGAAAATATTGAATATATTAAGGTTCCATAGACTGCGCTGCTGCTTATATGCCACTGCTTCCAACCAAACAATGCAAATCCCTCAAAAATCAGCCTTTAGCCAGGCTATCGTTGAACTCTGAAACAGGGTTTCACAGAATAGTATATTACACAACTAGTGTAGAAGGTGATACATTTCACACAAGTGAGAATGTTGTTGAACTTGGCGATAGCCGCGTGAGAAAATCTCACGAGTGTAGGAAAGTCAATTTCTTACTAGTTATGTACACTATTTTTCTTACGAACACAATAAATTTTCTACGAGATTTGTATTAAATTATGTAATTATTACTCTTTATTTTCTGCACGTCTGTGGAAAATATTTACCACACATGTGTGGTAAATATTTTCATTATCATCCCATAATCTGTTTTGTTCATCGCATTATATTGAAAAATCAGAACTTTTATTACAAGATCAGGCAACTTACATAAAACTAAATAAAGAAACTATAATGAATTAATCGAAAAATTAAAAACAAAAAAGAATTCTCCGATGATATTGCTAATGAATTATTCATTTACAATTCCAGTTTTCCAAAGCTATATTGTTTGCCCCAAATACATAAACCGGATATACCGTTACGTCCAATAGTTATTTCAGTTATTTGTAAAAATTTCATTTGAAGATCGTACTAACTATAATACAAAAGAGACCTTTTCGTTTGTTGTTGCTATTAGGGGTTGTAAATTACCAGAAAACTATGTTTTTGTTTCATTGGATGAGGTCTCTTTGTTTACTATGCACTTCTTGATTGTTCTTGATTGTTCTTAATTAAAATTACTGATAGTGGCATACACGCATTTCTTCCATTTTCACTTTGCACTTCTTCCTGTAATCTAACAATTTAATCGAAAATCGTAATTATGAAAATATTTGATTGCTCCTTATTAATCACTCAAACATTTAATAAACATTTCATGTAATTAATTTTAAGCCTCTTAAATAGTATCTTATAAAGGCAGTGAAAGCAGAGAAACAAGACTGTTTGAGGCCTTATTAATTTATTGCCCTGGATTTCATTGCAAACACTAAAAGCAAATCGATACTGATGAACTGATGATGCTTGGATGTCCTATGTTAATACGAATTTTCCGGGGCTCATTGTACAACACATTAGAAATCGAATGGAAATATGGATGAGGAAATAGAAAACAAATGATTAGGGAAAATATAGGGTTTGCCAAATGCCCCGAGACGGAGCCATAAGTATCAAACGAGTGAATAAAAACATCTGGAAATTAGGGAATCATTAAAGGACCATAAAAACTACTTTCTCAGATTGTTCAAAACTTTCATACACTGGGGAGTATACGTTATTTTAAAGGTAATTAAAAAAGGAGACACTTTCCCAATACAATGCCAAGTGGAACTCGGTATAGACCTATTATGCGGCTTCAGGATCAAACCATTGGTTTAAATTTTTCCGAAAAATGTGAAAATTTCCATTAAAAAAACGTATGGCTCACTCTGAGACTAGAGTATAGGCCAGGGCCAAAAAATGGAATCTAGGTATTTTCAGAAGCTTTCCAAATATATTGCACAATACTATAACTTAATGTTTCACATCAAGCAAAACCCAAACCCGATATCTAAGTACATAAACTGCCATGTGTCTCAAAACAGACATTCTGCACACGGAGCTTATCGTCATACTCGCGTATTAGATGTGACGTAAAGAAACGTATACGCTTTGTGCTGATCACTTATGTTTATATAGAAATCAGTACAGGCTGGTAAATTAATTTTGGCAGTTGACGAGTCGCGAGAGAGTCATACAACTTGACAACGTTGTAAACTCAGTTACCGGGAAGAGCAGGCGACGTACATTCCGCATGCAAAGTTTTAAAGATTGTGAGACTGCTAATACGTACGAGAGTAACACAATATTTTGAATTTGGATTTAAAAATAATAAATTGTGGCACATATAATGCTGTATAAAATGGAGTTTACAAAATAAAATAACAATAATGTGCTCTTTATTATTAATTAAATGAATAAGGAAATAAAAACCATTGGATTTTTATACGAAAATTGTTTTTTTTGTACAGACATAATTACTTATTTCTTCAAAAACCATACGGGGATTTCTATAATTACACTTTATTATTTTATGTGATGTAGATAATAAATAATAAATAGATTCCAAGAGACATAAACTTTCACCTTTACTTCAAATTGATGTCTTTGAACTGGTCCCTTCATAATATTCGTCATTGAGGTTTATTTGTATATAAATTGGAAGTCAGGTAGATTTAGTAGATAAAGCGTACAATATGATAAGGATTGTTAAACGACTTTCTAAATTTAACAATGGCGAACAATTTTCCTATCTGTTCGTAGTTATAGGTAATGATATACCTACCTGTTAAGCTTCCTAAATTGTTATTCTTAATAATATGTAGTAGATAATAATGTAAAAATTCGAGTTTATACATAAAATTTGAATAACAGATTGGGGAAATCGCCTTTAGAGATGGTCTAATAAGTATACTAGTAATATAAATGAAATATTAAAGCGTTTTTATGTAAATTTTTGGGTTTTTTTCAAATATTCACTATGAAATTAGAACATCCTTCCACACTTTTTACAGAGTTAGGACATGCAAAACAAAAAAATCTTGGTTCGGGGTGCCATCAATTATTGTTTATTTAGAACTATGTACAGATGTGCTTCAAATATTATATTACTCTAGTGGTATTCGTCTCTAATATCTTCAATTTGATAACACCTATTTAAATTTTTACATTTGTTGCGTTTAATGTATTCAGTCATACCATCTACAAGCAAACACTATAATGAAAAATATGTTCTAGATGTACAGGAATCATCAACAGTAATATAATGATGTGCATCTAAAAATGATTCTTCAAAATCACTTTCTATATCAACTTCATTATCCTCGCTATCTCCGTCTTCGGCCAAATTAATAATAATATTATCTACAACAGTATCTAAAAGTGGTTCATTGTTCATAAATTCATCTTCAATCTTTTTTACAATGGTCACATCTAACTTTCTAATCATTTGCAGAAAATGTGTCAAAAAATTCATTACAGGATTCATTAACCTTTGTAATATTGAAGGTAACATTTCGTTAGGCCACATACGAAATGTTACCTTTCCCGTCCCGATAGAGCCACGAAAATTGGGCTTTCGAGTAGTGTAGGATAAAAATAGATATTTCTCAACAAATATACATATTTAACTGAAATAATCAATCTACGAACAGTTGATATTACTCGAAAAGTTTTATACTGGATGAGATTCTCCTTTGTTCTATTCATTCAGCTTCCTACAATTCATGTTTTTCAACTAGTATTCTCTTGAGTAAATTCTAATTATTTTCCACATGTAACAAAAACAAAACGACCCACGTTACACAACAGTGATGGCGACGATAAAGGGAAACATCAAAGGAACTTTAATTGCATTTCATTCAATTCATGTGAAATAAAGTTCATCAAATAGCGGGCAATAAAATGGCAATGACAGTCCCAAAACTCATATTTTTTTTGTTATTTGCAAGATATGCATTTCAAGATAGATTGATAGGGTCGAAGTAGATTTTGTTCAGATCTTAAAACTAAGTTTTTTATGCTTTCCTACAATATAGGTATCAAATTTATTTATTTATTTTATTGTTCATCCTAACAGGTCTATTGACCTAATTACAAGGATAATAATGTTAATAAAGACAAGTAAATCTTATTTACCTTATGTTATAATAAAAATGAAAAGAAACAAGAGAGAGGGCCAATCACAACTAACTAATGTTATATATCTACACAGATATTGTTAATATAATTTATTAATATTACATACCATACATACATTATTTAGCAAGACTTGAATGTAAACAAGCATACTGTGTGTTCTCTGAAATAATTAGTTGTTAAAGTGGTAAAAAGTGTAATAAAAAGAAATTTTGACTGATTAAAGTGTTCAAGATTCTGCATCTAGTGATGTATTTCAATTGTGAGTAGCACATTTAATTTTGAAGAATTTCGCATAACAATTTAATTTGTTTGTTTTATCAACTAAATACTTGTCGAAATATCATTAGTAAAATAGTAAAAACTAGATTTACCTGTATGGATAGAAAGGAACTATTTATGATACAGTAGAGTTTAATCATATCATCGAATAATAATAACGAAAATAATAAAATTGAATTGAAAAATCTTTAAAGTTTTGAAAGAATTATTAGAATGAATGAAACGGCAATAAAAAATTACTGGGTGAAGCAACTAAAAAAATTCTAGATGAATTAAATAACACAAAGAACGAATTAAAAAGAGTAATTGATTCAACAGAAACAAACTTATTACTGAAAATCGAAGAACAGACCCAAAGACTAAAAAAACTAGAATTAGAAAACGCACTACTTAAGGAGAGAATTGAAGAACTAGATATAAAAAGTAGAGCTAATAACGTAGTTATATTTGGCATAAATAAGTCAAGTCGCGAACTAGATGCCCAACAACTTTGCAGAGAAGTAAACAAAGTTCCGGACGTAGATATTGAAGAACGTGATATCAACAACTTCTTTTCTATAGGAAGATCTGACTCCACTCCCATAAAAATCGAATTCGTATCGAACTTAAAAAAGAAAGCTATTTTGAAAAACGTTAAAACACTAAAAGGATCTGGGATCTCTATTGCAAATGATTTAACCATACACCAAAGGGACACTTACAAAAATCTTAAACCCTACCTGATCTACTTTCGGAAACAGGGAGAATATTCGAAAGTTTACATTAAAAACAACAAACTAGTGTTAGACAACAATTCTTACGCACTAGAAGATTTAGTAGAAGTATCCCTTATAGAAGCAGCTAAACCAAATAGCGCGCCGCCCACTCCCAATTCAAAAGAGCAAGTCAACGGGATGAAGTCGTGACAGAAAATAAAATTGTAAACAAACCTAAGACGCGCGCTGACTCAGTATCCAATAAATAAATTAAATTTTAGTTTTAATATCCTAAACAAGTTCAGTTTAGTCAAATGCATTTTAATTCAAAATAGAAATTGGTTGTTTTTAAATTAGATTTTATACCTAGTATTAGTGTGTCTCAGATTTGGTAATTCAATTATACAGAAAGTTAAAAAAAATGGATCCTTATGTACAGGAATATGAAAATGAAACTTTTTATTTTACAAAAATTTATCTGTTTATCAACACTATTTAATTAATTTAAAATTATTCATATGAACATCAGGAGTTTAACTAAAAACTTTGATGAGTTTACTATTTTTATAAATCTGCTTTCGGTTGATTTTGATTTAATTGTCCTATCAGAAACAAGGCAGATTCAAGACATTGATCTATTCCGTTTAGAAGGCTATACTACTTTGTACAATGAGGGCATGCTCAACCAAAATGATGGAACTGTAATTTTTATAAAGGGCAATTTGACATTTGTATCAGACACTTTCAATTTAGGATTATCAAAGGCCTTGAGAATTGTAATTACGTCATTATCAAGCAAAATTGATGTTACAGCAGTATACCATTCTCCCTCTACTTGCCCATTTTCTTTCAATAGAGATCTATATAAATACTTAAGTACCAAGGAATCAAATTATATTAATATTATAACTGGCGACATTAATATTAATTTATTAGATGAAAATAACGTAGATGTGGAAGAATATAAAAATATTTTATATTCAGAGGGTTATGTGTCCTACATTAATGAATATACACGACCAGAGAGTCGTACTTGCCTAGACCATTTTTTCGTCAAAAACAATATTCAACCAATACCTTCAATTAAGTAATTTATCTTTAGATATGATCTGACCGATCACTCGCCCATTGCATTATTAGTAAATCACGATTCACTTAAAATTAATATTGATAAAAATAACAAAACAAGTTTTAAAGAATTTATAAATTACCAAAAATTAAAAAATAGTCTGATGCAGGAAACATGGCGTGATGTGTACAATGAAAGAAATATTGATTTGATGCTAGAAAAGTTTATTCATATAATAAAACAGTATATCACAAAAGCTACAACAAGAATAAAACAAAACAATAAAACTATCAACAAAAAGCCATGGATAACTAGAGGTCTCATTAACTCAATACATAAAAAAAATGAATTATATTTAGAAGTAAAAAGTAATCCCAACGATCAAGATTTAAGACACAAATACACAATCTATAAAAATAAATTAATAAAAACAATTAAAAATAGCAAAACAGAATACACCAAGAAAACCATAAAAAACCCAAACAATTCATCGCAAAATATTTTGATTTTGAGTTTAAATTGTTATCACATGTTCTAGTATGTAAGTAAGTGTAGTTATTGTATTAATTTGTTATGTTTACCGTGTACAAACTGATTTTATTCAGTTTCTACGGCATTTTCCTGTTTATTCACCAATGTTTAGATTAGTAATAGATTTGTATTTTATTTGTACTTTGAATAATTGAATGAATAAACATCATTATTATTATACATATTTATCATAGCAGAGGAAGCAGAAGGTGCATAGAGACAAGAGATACTGTCAATAATTGAAAAAATTTGTTTAAACACTTTAAAATCATCCGCGAACATCAAACCTTCTGAATATTCTAGCACCAATGGTAGATCGTTAATAAAAATAAGAAAAAGTAATGGACCCAAATTAGATCCCTTTATTTCATCAGAATACCATGCAGGATATTTTTTACGATATTTATTAAAGTTGAATTTTGGGACACAAACTTCGATAATACCATTTATTACTTCGTATAAGTTACTTAAAGCTTCAATAACATTATTTTTGTTTATAACACAATCCCAGTTTACATCTTTTATCATTTCAATTAATTTTAAATAGTCAGCATTTTTGAAAGTATACTGAAAAGCTAATTTTGATTTATTTTGAGGAAAAGACTTTATTTCCGTTGGTAATAAAGTAACATTTATATCTAAAGCGGGGTGATGTATATCTTCTTAAACAAATGGTAATAAGTCTCTTGTCACCTTGCAAATATCATCTTCACCAAATCCAAATTTTACCCAAGTAATTGGTTACGGTATTAAAAAGAGAGAATGAATTGTAATATAAAAAGTCGAATCAGATGCTTGGTTTCTGATTTGAACTGTTCTTATCGGTATATGTCCTAGTGTAGACATCGTTTATGTGAGCTCCGAATGAATTGAGTTATTTTTGTGGAATTTTCACATTTGTAGCAGTTAGTCTTAGATAACTAATAGTAAAAGTGTCCGTAGAGAGAATAGTGCAATTTGTGTGACCCATTCTCCCAATCAGAGTGAATAATTTGAATAATATCATCACAATCATAATCAAATTGAAAATTCTGCACATTGCTGCCAGATTTTGCCTACATACTTCCTGACAATGAGTCAAAAAACAAGAAGTGGAAGAGTAACTGGAGCGGTGGACGAAAATATGTTAGAATCTATTATATTTAATAAAATTTTGCCAAAGATAAACACCAAAATTGAGGAACAAATACAGAATATTGGTAAGAGCTTTGAGTCTATAGAAAAAAAACTAGATGACTTGTTATCAAGATTTACTAATATGGAAATAGAAGTGAAGACAAATAAAGAAGAAATCCGAAACGTTGCTGACCGTATGAATCAATTGAATCAGTTAAAAAATAGGGAAAATTCTTTAATAGTATCAGGTATACAGGAAGAGGAAAAAGAGAATTTAATATCTAAAGTGCTATGCCTATTTAATGACGCCTTGAAAATTAAATGTGCACACTGGGAAATTTATAATATGTACAGGATTGGTAAACTTAAAGAAGGACAAACATTACCGAGGTCAGTTATTGTTACTTTTGTGTCACTATTGAAAAAGAAAGAAATATTCAATGCCAGAACGAACTTAAAGGGTTAAAATATTTTTATAAATGAAAATTTAGCAGAGGGAGCATACAAGCTCCTGAAAGCCGCAAAAGCAAAATATGAAAATCGCTCAGCATGGTCTATGAATGGCAGAATTTTCGTGAAGTGTGACAACGCTGTCAAGCTGATTCAGAATGTGAAGGATTTGACCAAGTAGAAGACAGGAACTATTATCAACAACAATTCTTTTTTGCAGGAATATTTTTGTTTTGTTTTGTTTTCTCTTTTTCAGTTTATAGAATAAATTGCTTTCGGCTAAAGGCCCCATTACACGATGGGAAAGGCTTATTGTAAATTAAAGTTTTTGAAAATAGCTTTCACATATTTCTTATTTCAGATAGTATTAATACGTTTATTTTTTCATTTATAATTTATTTTCAAGATTTGGAAGTAATGATTGGAATTGGATTTCTTTCAAGTAGGGTGCACTTCTTTATTTAGAAACAAAGTATGTTTTTTTTGCACATGGCTAAAGAACTTACATGAAGAAAAATTACTATTTTAAATTGTTATCTAACATAACTAACTGACTTGTTAATTAAAAATATTTGTTATTGAAGTATTTCGTAATGGATTGTTATTTAGTTTTTGATATGAAATATCTTTATTAAAATTTCGCTTTACGGCAGTAATTCTGATTTTTAAATTAAATTATTTTAGGGTAGAGTGCGAGTTCACATAACACTCAACATGATGAAACTTATTAACATTTATTTCCAAAACTGTAGAGGATTAAACACTAAATGTTCTGAATTTCTTATGAACTCTTTGATTGGTGATTTTGATATAATAATAGCAGTGGAAACATGGTTACAGGATGGAGTGAATGATGGAGATGTAATAGATTTAGGAAGGTACAATTTGGTAAGATGCGATAGAGATTAACAAAAATAAATATTCAGGTAATCTCCTTAACGACCAAATAGATATCAATCAGTCTCCTTTATTGAACCTCTTTACCTAGAAGATAGCTTAGGAATGTTTGTAGTGAATGAATTTCCAGGTAATATCTTTTAATACCATTGTTAACCTTGGTAAATAGATTTAGCACTGTATATATTAAGACATTTTTATATTTTACCTTCATTCGTTTCGACAAAGCTACTGTGTTAGTGAAACGCGTCAACAAGTTTAAATTGAACATTAGTTCAAATATATGAAGATTTAAACAAACTATATTGTTTTATTTCATCGTTCAGTATGGATCTTAATCAAGTAAAAGCCTCATCTATTCAATTTTATTAATTCAGTTTCAAAGTATGTTACGTTATGGTAACTACGGATTAATATACCCTTCTTTATTTCTTGCTTTCACTGAATGTGTTCAATAGTTTCCACTTCCCAGATTTGTTATGTAATATGCCTACACAATTTTATTTTTTTTAGGTTGGATTGCTGGACAAGATATTTTTTTTTCTAATTTTGTGGCTGTTTTTTCAAATTTACTGTACTGTTCATTAATAATGAATAAACGTTTTAAATCCTTTATTATGTTTTTGCTATTTTATTTTAAATGTACAGGATGAACAACTAAGAACGACTGTAGGCCACATCTTAGGAAATAATCATGGTACAACTTTCAAAAAAATTACCTTTAGATAAGGGATCCTGAAAAATTGCTGGAAAATATTTTGCAGTCTCTAAAATATCCGCTAGGGGTGGAATGAACACTCGAAAACGTAATACTCCAAAAAAACATACTAAAGGTGTCCTAAAAATACAATTTTTTAAATCTTGATGAGATTATGAATAAATTTAATTAAGGGGATTTTTTGCTATTATTCTTCAAATAATGGGTGGGGAAGGTTCAAACTTATGAACAAATGTATAGCTTTTTCGTTTTTTAACCGATATTAATGATTTTAGCTGCATTTAAAAGTTTTTCTGTTTAATAAGATTGATAACAAAATTAGATAATTTTGTATCCACTCGGAAATATCAAATGTATATTGAAGCATTTTTTTAATTTTTATATTTGATATTGTAAATCTTATATCTTGGAATACATTCCTATTTTTTAACCCCTTTCCATCAGAATTTAAAAAATGCCTCATTACATTTGAAATTTCTAAGAAAAATGGGAAAATTGTGATCTTTTTCACAAAGCGTTGACAAAATTGTTCAAGTTTGTTATTTTTGTTAAGCATTTCTTATTAAAAAGGAAAAACTCTTTCAAATGAAGCCAAAAACATAGATGTCGATTAAAAAAAGTGTTACATTTGTTGTTTGGGTTGAACCTTCCCCCACCCCTTACTTGAAGAATAAAGACAAAAAGTCCCTAACTACATTTTTTCATAATCTCAACAATACATCAAACATAGTATTTCTAGGATACGTTTAGTATGTCTTTTTTCGAGATAATCACAGTATCATGTTTTAAGTGTTCATTCCACCCCATAGGAGATATTTTAGGAACTCAAAAATATTTTCCAGCGATTTTTCAGGGTCATTTTCCTGAAAGTATTTTTTTAAAGTTGTACTATGACTATTTTTTGAAATATGGCCGACAGCCGGCGTTCTTAGTTGTTCACCCTGTACTTGCTGATTAGGCACAGAAACATCTATAGGATGTCATCCAGAATGTTTGAGGTATATTATTTAGAGGTTTATGTAATGTCCATACAACATCTACGAGAATACACTGTATTGTTTTTGAAATGTCGCATTTAGATCATTGATAAGATGTTATTTTTTAGACATTGCATTAACATCGACAAGATGTTAAAAGGCATTTCAGAATGTAACAGAAATGTTGTTTTTAGTTCGTTATAAAGACTTCCTTTTGAGGAAGTTCTAGTAACATCACAGTAATGTAAAAAGGCAGCGCTTTAACATCGCTGAGAAGTTAAGTTGAAACATCACAAAAGTTAACAGGGCATAAGCGGTTGTATAGATGTGCATGTGATGAAAACAAGAGGAAAAAAAGGAATATCATTATCACAATGTGATGTTGAATTAACATAACTGTTATATTTATTCGCATAGTGGGTGTTGACGTCGGATTATTCGAGTCTGTGGCATCGGTTGATTAACTTTTGCAACCTGTCTAGCAGAAGGGTATCTCTAAAATCAAACCAGGAACTGAGTTTTGTAAGGCACAATAGCGACAATATTTGAATGAAAATATTGTGGGATTAATTGTATAACAATATTATGATATGGAAGAATGTTGATTCTCCATAACATCGGCGCATTATCTCCAATTTACAAATTGTAGGTTTTAATTGTCAACCGATTGTGGGTAAAGATATTTTGAACTGACGCCAAACTAATTACAAGAATAGATTTATCGGTCTGTAACTACAATCCAAATCATCATTTACAATTTTGGAATTCCACTATACACGGCTTAAAATTTACTAGAAATCACTCTGAACATCTATAAGAAATCAAATTTTATTTCATCTTCAATAGTGACAGAAACATTATTTCCATTCAATGAAAGAAGATAACACCCATTAAATCGGCCTATGTACGAGAATACATTTTTTATGTGTCATAAATCATTCTGATTGTAACCATAACATTTTGTATGATTTGATTAACTGGTTTATCATATTATGATGTTCTAGAAAGGTCAATGGGCATGTGTTGTATTTTTTCATAAATATATTCTGAAAAATATGGGCTCGGTCTTCCACTATTTATCAAATATCTAAATAGCAAAAAGCGCTCAACATGATTGAACTAAGAATGTTTTCATTTAGGATAAAAGTGTGAAAACTGGAGTTTCGGATTTGTCTGTAGTTTTTATCAAAATTGTTTCATACTACTCAAGTACAGTTGATTCTTGGGCATCTTATTGTAATAAACTTCTTATTTATTTATATACTTTATCCTGATTATCCTGATGGGTGGAATACATTTATACAAACAGTATATGTACTTACTCTTAATTTATTTACACGCGGTATAATGTCTTATTCTAAAATCTATTTACACGCTTAACTACCTAAATTCAACTAATTTATATTTTAAACACCCTATTCCCTAATTTACTACAAAACTTAACCGAGCCTTTTAATATCAGAATCCTTTCCGAGAAAGCTCAGTTTTTCCTCTGAATTATTCAAATGTCTTCTCCAGCTACTACGATGCTGTCCAAATAGAGCAGGCACGTCTTCCAATATAACTACTATCTCAAGACAAATTCCATGAGTCTTTCACAAGTCGCGGGTGCAAAACAGAGCCCGAATGGTGTGACCTTGAATTGCCATAATTTAAATCCGGTGGTGAAAGCAGTTTTCTCTTTGTCTTGTGGGACCACCATTTCTACTTGCCAATAATCAGCGTATCGTCGATTCGAGGCAGAGTAAAGCTGTATTTCTTCGTCACGTTGTTTCGCTAGAGATAGTTCACGCATAATCTCTATTTTTCTTAACGAGCACTACTGGAGACACACATGGACTAGTAGATGCTTCTATTACTTTATCTTTCTCCATCCCTCGAATTATTCTTTCAGCTTCCTTTCTCTTTCTCGCCTAATGGGCTTGGCATCACCAGTATATATTTTGTGATTAGCGGCGGATGTTCTTCCAGTCTTCCCAACTTTTGATACCAATAGTCCGATTCAAGGATCGAGAAGCATCTGATGACGTCAGTTACAACCCACTAAACAAGAAACATAACAAGTATTTTTTGTGATGTTCTTTTTAGAGACTTTTCGTGATTTTTATTTGAAACATTAATAAGATATCTCCTAGATGTCTTAATTTTATTACCAACTCTATTAACATCCATGTCATGTAAATAAAACATATTTTTGATGTACGCAGTAATACTTGATTTCGCAGTTACATACACATCCTATGAACTTCTTTTTAGTAACTTCCTATAGGAAACATTCATATGATGTTAATTTGTATACTTCTCACTAATGTCACATACAGAACGTTACTGTAATATTACAAATTAACATGTTTCTAAGATGATCACATGTTGCAGTTACTTTTACATCTTTCGAGATAATTTTTATTAACATCATACTTATTACGTCTGTACAACGTTAGTTCATAAAACTCTCAGTAATATCTCATATTAAACACCACAGTAACATAAAAAAAAGAAAACAGAAGAGGAACTGATGAACGAAACATACAGTAATTATCTGTGGAAACAAAAATGACAAGCATGAAATGGCGGATGGTTTTCAGTTATGTGTTATATTTTATTTGCAGGAAGCACATATTTTTCAAGTAGTACTTAGTACTTGAATAATGTGGTCTTCGTTTTTGTTAGTTCCTACTCAGCTACAGTTGCTATACTTAGTTATAATTCGTGTTATAATAGACGAACAACAGTTGTTATCGGTAAGAACCTATTCCAAAATCATAATTATTTAAAACTTAATACTCATTCAATACTTTAATCGGCTTTTGTACATTGAAATTCTAGGTGGCGGAATTGTACACTAACATTATATAATAGAGTTTACAAACTGGGGGTTTTTCCAACTTTTAAAATATTTTAGTTAGTAAGTATATTTTAAAAACGATTCACAATATTTCAAATCCAAGATATGCATTATACCCTACAAAAAACTTAATATTGCAATAGGGTAGATATTATTATTAATAATAAAACATGCTCATATGTTGGCAGATATTTGAATCTAGAAGAAAATATTTTCAATGTTCAAGATATTTCAGAAGCTACTTTAACATAAATAAAATAAAAAACAAATAGTTGGTAATTATGTAAAGAGAGGGGAGTAAATATTTCAGATAGTCTGATTCAGACATTTTATTAAACAGTACAAAAAATATTGAATCAAGTATCTCTAGTTCTAGTTTTTGTAGTAGTAGTTATAGACATCAATATAATTTTGCATGTTTAGAAAATTTTAACATTATTACTTACAATTAGCGTGAACAATTAGATACTGTTTGAGACTCTAAAAACAGAAATTCCTGTTAAAAAGCTCATTTCCATTTGAAAATACACTGAATACAATAAAAGCTGTAGTTGTCCCTTACAATGGTACCTATATTAATCTAGTTGAAGAATATGTAACTTATGATACTGAATGCTCCAGTCAACAAACAGAATTCAATTATTTATTATTGTAGAAACACAGCAATTGGATACTCAATTGGATACGGTTAATTATAAACTCATTTAACTTGATAGTGTGTTCATATATCTTCTTCATAAGTAGTGTTTTTTGTATACAGTGTATTAATTATGCTTAGTTTTCATTAAGTTACAATTCCACGATGTTAATATACAATATGTTCCAGGATGAAAATAACAAGATGAGAATAGTATATTATTTTATACAGAAAAGAAGTATGAATTTCCATGGCACACCTGAACTTACCTGCCAAACGGAGTGAGGCATATAATAGAAGGTAAATCACGAAAAGTCACTTCTCGAAATAAAATATGTTATTATTCCTTTGAAGAACCCCGCCTGTATCTTATGGAAAATGGGTCCCAGTCAATTAGCTGAAAATCAACTTTGATGTAGTTTATGATGATTGATCAAAGGTCTCCATGGGCACAATTTGATCTAAAGTAATCGTTTCATTAGCTGCTGTTCAAAACACCTTTAAATGTTTGATAGATAAGGATTTTGAAGTATACATTATAGAATGGTTGAGGCACTGGAAACAGCGACTCTTGCGCGAGAAAAAGAAACCGTAAGTAAACGATAGAATTTTCTTTAATCAGATTGGATTTCTGTTGATGTAACGTAATGTTTCATTAAATCTTTACGGTGTAAAATTTTTATTAGTTTTAATATAATTAAAAAACGATTCTAATAAATTTTCTGTTAACTAGCTGTAATGTATGTGTATCCGTTAAACTTTATTAATTCAGTTTCAAAGTATGTTACGTTATGGTAACTACGGATTAATATACCCTTCTTTATTTCTTGCTTTCACTGAATGTGTTTAATAGTTTCCACTTTCCAGACTTGTTATGTAATATGCTTACACAATTTTATTTTTTTTTAGGTTGGATTGCTGGACAAGATATTTTTTTTTCTAATTTTGTACCTGTTTTTTTCAAATTTACTGTACTGTTCATTAATAGTGAATAATCGTTTTAAATCCTTTATTGCTTTTTTTGCTATTTTATTTTAAATGTACAGGATGAAACACTAAGAACGACTGTAGGCCATATCTCAGACAAGAATCATGGTACAACTTTCAAAAAAATTACCTTTAGGTAAGGAATCCTGAAAAATTGCTGGAAAATATTTTGCAGTCTCTAAAATATCCGCTAGGGGTGGAATGAACACTCGAAAATATAATACTTCAAAAAAACATACTAAAGGTATCCTAAAAATACAATTTTTGAAATCTTGATGAGATTATGAATAAATTTAATTAAGGATATTTTTTGCCATTATTCTTGAAATAATGGGTGGGGAAGGTTCAAACTTATGAACAAATGTATAATTTTTCGGTTTTTAACCGATATTAATGATTTTAGCTGCATTTAAAAGTTTTTCTATTTAATAAGATTGATAACAAAATTAGATAATTTTGTATCCACTCGGAAATTTCAAATGTAAATTAAAGCATTTTTTTAATTTTTATTCCTGATATTGTAAACCTTATATCTTGGAATAGATTCCTATTTTGTTTACCCCTTTTCATCAGAATTTAAAAAACGGCCTCATTACATTTGAAATTTCCGAGAAAAATGGGAAAATTGTGGACTTTTTCACAAAACGTTGACAAAATTGTCCAATTTTGTTATTTTTGTTAAGCATTTCTTATTAAAAAGGAAAAACTCTTTCAAATGAAGCCAAAAACATGGATGTCGATTAAAAAAAAGTGTTACATTTGTTGGTTGGGTTGGACCTTCCCCCACCCCTTACTTGAAGAATAAAGACAAAAAGTTCCTAACTACATTTTTTCATAATCTTAACAATATATCAAACTGTATTTCTAGGATACGTTTAGTATGTCTTTTTTGGAGATAATCACAGTATTATGTTTTTAAGTGTTCATTCCACCCCATAGCAGTTATTTTAGGAACTCAAAAATATTTTCCAGCGATTTTTCAGGGTCATTTTCCTGAAGGTATTTTTTTAAAGTTGTACTATGACTATTTTTTGAAATATGTCCGACAGCCGGCGTTCTTGGTTGTTCACCCTGTATTTCCTGATTAGGCACAGAAACATCTATAGGATGTCATCCAGAATGTTTGAGGTATATTATTTAGAGGTTTCTGTAATGTCCATACAACATCTACGAGAATACACTGTATTGTTTTTGAATTGTCGCATTTAGATCATTGATAAGATGTTATTTTTTAGACATTGCATTAACATCAACAAGATGTTAAAATGCATTTCAGAATGTTACAGAAATGTTGTTTTTAGTTCGTTATAAAGACTTCCTTCTGAGGAAGTTCTAGTAACATCACAGTAATGTAAAAAGACAGCGCTTTAACATCGCTGAAAAGTTAAGTTGAAACATCACAAAAGTTAACAGCCACAAGCTGGGCATAAGCGGTTTTATAGATGTGCATGTGATGAAAACAAGAGGAAAAAAAGGAAGTACATTATCACAATGTGATGTTGAATTAACATAACTGTAATATTTATTCGCCTAGTGGGAATCGAATGGTCAGTTGTCGTTGTTTGACGACCTGTAAACGTCACTGATCCGCAGGATCCAATCTGAGTTCCCGTCTTGATGGTAATTGGGTAATCTTTCAGTTTCTCGAATTTGGTTTCCAAAAAAACCGACCGTCCTTCCTAGAAGCACTTGCACCTTCGCCAAAATTGGAACATTCTATTTGTTCTGTTAGATGTTAGATTTGGCCATCTGATTATTGTTTTCGCATTTTCAAATATTTAAACAATGACACAGCTAAATTTCATCTGGCGTACTATAACTTTATTTTACATACTTTTTATACAAGTTCAAGTGAGCAGTTGACGCATAGCCCCCCCTCCACGATGTAGCTGACGAATTTTTCCCAGCTCAGTATGATGTGAACGATTCATGAAAAAAGTTTCAGCAGGCGTATTATTATTTATTTATTTTACCACTTTCTCAACTTCCCACAGCTACACCCACCGCTACTTGGGCAGCTGACGGTCAGTTCGCTTATAAGTCATATAAGATCAACTATCGATGTCAACATCAGCCGGCTTACTATGACTTTTAGATTTGCAACGCTATCCCCCGGACTATATATAGTAGTAGTGTTGCACCGCGCCGAGCAGATGGCTAACCACTCACTCTCGTAAGGGCAAAGACAGACACGGCGGTTTTGACCGAAGCGTTTATCGAATCGGTCGCCTTCTAACAAAACACATTAGAACGGTTTCATTTGCGATTTTTGTTCCGGTGAGATCGTAGTGCACGATGGATGACGACGTAGTATACTTGTCATTACTCTATCTGTATTGGAAAGTAAATAAGAAGAAACAACGAAAACGAAGGATGTGGATACATCCAATTATTGAAGAGAGGCAACAAAAAGGACATTGTCATACACTGTTGTCTTCATAGGCAAAAATATTGATGATCTCCTCCTAACAATTTGTTTTTAAATTTCTATCACTGTACCATCTTTCTCTCATATTCCAAAGTGCAGGTCGACTTTCTATTTCACTTATTTGTTTCTCGCCATCTACTTTACCTCTATCCATTTTTGTAGAAAACGAGCAGAAAACCACGTGCGTGTGAACGGACGTACCTAAATACAAAGAACCATCCAACGCTTCGATAAATAAAATTCCACTCGATTGCTCACAAGAATGACCAACCGAAGCGGTTTGAAAATCCAGAGGCGGTACGGACCGCTGTGTGTGTTTTACACTATTATGTTACATTACAAGACGTATCGACTCGAGAATAGACTCGATAAACGCTTCGGTTAAAACCGCCGTGCCTGCCTTGGCCCTAAAAAGGAGTCTGGTTATGAAAACTGCAATTTTGCCTCGGACCCGAGCAGGAACAACACAAAGACGACAAACGCAACGGAAAAGGAATATGAGAATTGGAACCTGGAACGTCCAGAGCTGGTATAGAGCCGGAGCCGCTACAAATGCCATTCAACAACTCGAAAATATAGGAATGGATATAACAGCAGTCCAAGAAATAAGATGGCCTGGGGACGGAAATGTGAAGATGAGTAAATCTTTTATATTTTTTAGCGGCAGTGAACAGGAAAAACATGAATTTGGAACAGGTTTTGTCATTAGAGAAGATATGGTCCAAAACGTTCTAAATTTCAAACCAATAAATGAAAGAAAGTGCTACATTAAACTAAAAGGCAAATGGTACAATACATCGATCATCTCAGCTCATGCTCCAACTGAAGAGAAGAACGAAGGCGCCAAAGATGCCTTCTACGACATCTTAGAGAAAACCATTGACACAATGCCCAAACAAAACATGTGACTACTCTGTGGAGATTTCAATGCCAAAATAGGCAAATATCCCTACTTCAACCCAACGATAGGCACACACAGCCTCCATAATATATCCAGTGATAATGGGCAAAGACTTATAGAAGCGGCCACTTCCAACAATATGCTGATAAAATCGACTATGTTCCCAAATAAAGACATTCACAAACAGACCTGGATTTCAAATGACCACACCACCCGAAACCAAATAGACCATATCATCGTGGATGCGGGTCATGGAAGTGCGTCCTAGACGTAAGAAGCCTCCGAGGAATAGATGGGGATACAAACCATTATCTAGACCGAACAAAAGTTAAAATGAGAATATCGACACATAAATACACTAGAACTAAAACAACCCCTCAATGGAACAGGAATGAACTGCAAAATGAAACAAAACAACGACAATACAGAGAACAACTCGAACAAACTCTAGACTCTGAGAATGTAATATGAACCTGAAAAGTTGTAGGAGAGAACTTAAAAAGTAATAACAGAAATCGCACAAAAAGTATTCGGAAAAAATGAAGTAAAATGGACACAAAATGGTTTGACGACGAGTGTCAGAATCTTCTAAAAGCCAGACAAAAGGCAAGGAAGATAATACTACAACTCCAAACAGAGGAAAGCATAGAAGAATACGCAAGATGCCGAAAAGAAACAAAAAAACTAATAAAAACAAAGAAAAAAGAGTATGAACGAAGGAAATCTGAAGAAATAGAAAGAGACTGCACAAAACCAGGCTCCAGAGAACTCTACAGGGCAATTACTTTTGAGAAGAAAGGCTTCAAGGCCAAATCCATTCCGGCACTTACCCAGACAGCACACAATAACCATTAGACATCCACGAGATATCCTTCATGGATATCCAGTATATCCACTGGATATAGATGGATAGCCTATAGAGATACAATGGATATCCATATGTCCGCCTATATCTAGGATATATGTAATATCTTATGGATGTCTTTGGAGATATCTACTGCATATCTCGTTAATATCCCATGGATATCCTATGTTCATATTTGGTATATCCCATGGATATTAATAGGATATTTTATATTCACAGTTGGTATATCCTTCCTCCTCAAATATGAAAATCTGAGAATCTATGACTAGTATCTACTGATGGAAATACAAGGTGGTCCAACAAAAAAACGCATATCAAAAGTTTTTTATGTCTACAGATATGGAATAAAATTAAGAGAAAATAGTTAATCCAGTCAACCAGTACAAAATATAATAGATACACAGGGTGGATAGTCTAGTATTTAAATGGACAACTGTAGAATATTGTGGACTAATGAAAAATATCCAGATTTGTGGATATATACAACTTTTGGTAAGCATTGTTTTTGTTGGCCATCTTGTATTTCCACCAGCGGGTTCTAGTCAGATATTCATCTGTGAGTAAGAAGGTACAAATGGAATTAAATTCTTCATAATAGTGGTATTATTTGACATATAATGAAATGATATACTATGGAATAGAATGATAGAAAATACTTTATTTTATACAATATACATATTTGCATATACATCAATAATTCTTCTTCTTCATCACCCAGCTCATCAACTCTGCACGGTGATTTCTGTAAGAACGAGAAAAGAAAGATTGACGATTTTCAAGGTCAACTATATACCGTATACGCCCGAATAAAAGATACACCTTTTTCTGTAGAATAACATTTTGAAAATTGGCCTGCGTCTTGTATTCGAGCACATACCTGTAATAAGAACATTTCTCACCACAAAACACTATCATTATTATTGAGCTCAAAAGAATTTTTACTCAAATCAACCGAGTCACCAGCTCAGTTTATCATGAAACAAAGTAAAAGGCGAGGTAAGACTTATTTTACATTTCTACACCATGCTATTTCACATTGTATAGATATACAAAACGCTTTTAATGTAGGTAATCAATCATAAATATCAATAAAATATAGGAGACGTAACAATATTCAGAATTAATATACATACCTAATTTTTTCCCATATCCAAACTACTGATAAAAATAACCAACCACTTTTGTACGTTTATTGATAACCTAACAACCAAAATGACGAGGGGCCGATGCTATATCAAACGGTCAAACGCGGCATCGACCAATGAGAGAACAGTGTATAGTTGGTAGCATAGTTTTGCGGGTATTAATATGGAAATCCACTGATGATGCATTATTTTCTATTATAGCATTAAACGTTAAGTTTTTGTTGTGTTAAGAACATAAAGTATTATGCCGCATTCGTATTGTTGATTAAACTCATTATAGTCTGATACAAATTAGGTGTACCTATCCTTTTTCAATACATTGAACACAGACAAAAAATGCGACAGAAAATAATAATATATATCCATGGATATACAATGGATATAATATCAGGAGATTAAGACATTTATGCATTGAAGGTATTATGTATTAGAACTTCCTTCTCAATCAGTTTTTATGTGATTATTCAATATATTATCAGTAAAATTGAAAATATTTTTTTCCATATCTATGGAATACATTCAGAGGAGATCCATTAGATATCTTACATGGACTGGATATTCAGTGGATATTGGGCTATCCATTGGATATCTAGTGGATATTGTGTGCCGTCTGGGTAGGAACGACCAAGGCCACTTAATACTCAAAGAAGAAGAGCCGAAGAATGTAGAAGATACTTCAAGGACCTCCTAAGCATAAAACCAGAAAAAGTGCACAAAGAAGAGACCTACATAACAGTAGACCTACCAGTGGAAGAACCCTCCCTTCAAGAAACAAAAAGGGCATTGAATAAGCTAAAGAACCCCAAGGTACCTTGCTCGGATGAGATACCAGCAGAACTACTAAAATAAGGTGGAAATGCACTCCATTTACAAATTCACAAATTAATAATTCTGATATAGCGAGAAGAAAAAATACCTACAAAATGGAAAGAAAGTATTATCGCACCCATTCATAAAAAGGGAGATAAATCAAAATGCGCCAACTACAGGGGAATCTCACTAATAAACACCGCATACAAAACACTCTCAAACATCCTGCTATATAGATTAACCCCACATGCAGAAAACATCCTAGGTGAATATCAAGCTGGTTTCAGAAAATACAGGTCAACTATAGACTAACTTTCTAGAAATGGCTTGGGAAATAATAGAACAGTACATAACCCCTTCTTAGATTTCCGACAGGCTTATGGTAGCTTAGCCAAGTATGGAGCGCAATGGCGGAGTTTTCAATTCCAAAATAGCTGACCCAGTTGATCAAAATTTGCATAGAGAGAGGAGTATCAAAGGTACGAGTAAACAATAAACTATCCAGCAGCTTTGGAATAGGTAACTGACTATAAGAAGGCGATGCCCTCTCGCCACTACTGTTCAATCTCGTCCTAGAGAAAGCCATGACAACAGCTGAGATAAAAACTGAATTGCTAACAACGAAAGGTCCCAAATTGCTATTAGCATACGCAGATGACATCGACATCATCGGGGATTCTGTCGTAACAATAAAGGACATTTTCAACAAGATCGAGAAAACAATAAGCGAAGTAGGACTAAGAATTAACGAGGGAAATACGAAATACATGTGCGTAAATAGAACGGCACGAAGAGATAGATTAGGACAAAACGTCACAATAAACAATTTCAACTTCGAAAGAGTAGAACACTTCAAATACCTTGGTGCCACAATTGCAGCAGATAACGACGTCACTGAAGAAATCAAAGGCAGAATCCAATCCGTAATCCGCTGTCTTTTTGCTCTCAATAGCCTTATGAAATCAAACAGTCTAACAAGGGCTTCTAAAATCAAGATATATAAAACCATCATCAGACCCATAATAACATATGGTAGCGAAACGTGGACAATGACCAAATCAAACGAAGATAAACTCATATGCTTCGAACGAAAGATTCTCAGAAATATATTTGGGCCCTACCACGATCCGACGACCAACCGATATAGCATTAGAACTAATGCAAAGGTCTAAGAACTATACAAAGATAGCGATATTATCCAGGAGATTAAATCCTAGCGTTTAATATTGGCAGGACACGTACAGAGGCTACACGACGAAAAGCTTGTAAAACTGATATGGAAAGAGACTCCAACAGGCAAAAGACCACTCGGACGCCCCAGAATGCGTTGGAGAGACAACATAAGATCAGATCTCCAAAAAATGAACATCCCACTCGATTACAGGTTGATGGAAGCGGGGCCTCCTGGAATAAAGTTGTGCAGTCAGCCAAGACCCACCTAGGGTTGTAGCGCTAAGTGATGATGATGTTTCATAATATTTTCATTTGAATATCTCAGCAACAAATAAGAATATCGCAATACCAAGATGAGCGTTTTGTGTACTTTTATAATCATTTTGTAAATTGAAATCGGACATGCCTGCTTTTTGCACATAGAAAGTTTATATTAGAAACTAATACTGGCCGGAGGATCTACGCTACAATTCAAAAAATAACCGAATTATGAATTTTTGAAAAAACTGCACTTTGGCTGGTTTTTCCCGATTGTCTCCTAAACTAACGGTCAGATCAAGTTATTCGACCATTTTCTTCGGGTTTTTATTTTCTACAATTTTTCTACTGACGCCATTACGATTACCTTGTCAGTTTTACTTTGATAAGAAAAAAAACTAAAAGAGCGATTTTTTGCATAAAATTGATAATAGCAAATTTACGAATAATAAATTCGTGTGAAAAACATCTCACTACATCTTATCAAACTATTCAAAATATAATGGCGCAGCTGGGTTTCTTGTAACACTTTTTACATAAAAAAATCTCTGTAGCTAGGCCTAAAGGTACATATCTAATTTGAACTTGGGAAGTTGTAGAAGTGTGAGACCATATTAGGAACAGAATAAAAAGTGAACAAACAGTTTTGTTAGTACCTTGGAATAGAAATAAAGATGGTAGGAGATAAATTAAGGCCTTGTCAATCTCTCACTCATTTATCTGTTACTATTTTTCTAGCAAAAACGATTGCATTTGATCTTTGTGGATATAAATGAAAAGGAGTATCACGCGAACAAATATTATTATTATATTGATGTTTCTCTTGAAACCTCACACCTCTGATAGAAATTAGGAAGAAGCGCAGTATATACATTGTAACAGTAGAATTTTTTAATATAAAACTATAAGAGCAAAAGACAATTAACTAATGCTAAACAGATCATCCTTAAGTGAAGAGGACATTGTAAAATCTATCAAAAGACCAAGATTGTCTAGAAATATAGAGATCAGAATTTAGAGCACGGAATTATAAGTAAAAAGTAAGATTAGAACTCGAAACTAATGAAAATGCGGAAGCACAAAAAATGAAATAGGAAATGTTACTTGAAATTTTATCATTCCACTAAAAATGTGTAGCCATAAATCTCATTTTCTTTTCATCTGAATCCATTAGATCATCGTTAATTAAGTTTTCTTAACACAGTCATCTAGTCGAATTTGTCCTGTAGGGATCCTTCCAAATACAATAAACAAAAAACGGGGTTCACAACATCTGAATTTTTCGACACGATCTTGAATTTTTTTTAAATATAACCATTGAAATGCATTTCAACTAACATATTTTGGAGGCAACAAATCTCTGCCGTCACAATAATGAAATTATGCACATAAAAAAACAACAATAACCAAACAATTTGTATTGTTAAATTGTATAAATACCTTGACAAAGGACAATGTAACATCTAGGCCTCACAGGATCAATCAGTCGTCGTTTTTACATAGATAAAAAATAAATTCAATTTTGAAACTGTAAACTGGAAAAATTATTGCGTTTTGTTATGAAAATTCGTATGATCCCGACAGTTAACATCTAGAGATGAACAGTCAGTTTCACTGGTAAGAAACAACTAATATAGGCGTCGTTAAAACTCGACGTTCGTTCTAACCAGCCGACGCTGGCGCAGTCTTAGGTGCGTCGTAATTTCACAGCACGATAGAAAGGACCTATTTTTCAGTTGATTCGTTTTATAATTTTTGGGGTGATAGAGAAATAATTCACATTATAAATTGATATTTGATGATAAATGCAAAAATTTTGGGAGAAAATAATGAACGTATAAAAGTGAAAAAAATGTTAAGAAATTGCTTAGGATATGTTAATAGCATAAGTAAATAAAATAGAGAAATATATATTATGTGTTACACACATGGATACCAAAGGCGTTATTAACAGAATGACAACTTTAAATGGATCGTTTATAATATTGAACTCATCTTTTCAAGCTCGGAATCAGTGGTTCCGGCGCTTCAACGAACCAAATTCCAACAAATTTTGTTATTTTAGTAATTTGCTATTTACATTTAAGACTAATAGTCTGGTCTAGGCAGGCAGATGAGGTGGTTTTGATAGAAAATTCTGAAAATTGATGAATATATGGATAACATGAAAATTAAAGAAATAATGGAGAGAACCAGAGTAATAATTTTGTATTAAAAGTATCAAAAAGCAAGGTAGCGAAAATGATGCACAATTGAAAGTTGAGGAGACGGTATTGGAAAAGAAACAACACAGAAGTGTCTGGAAATTACAGCGATGGAAAATAGAAAAATAGTATCATAAATAAGGATTAAAGGAAAAGAATAAAAGAAATATACTACTGACTAAACAAAACAATTCCGGTATACAAAGATATATGTTGTGAGGAAGTTACTAATTTTCCGACAGGCGAAAGCACCATCACCGATGGCTACCTTCGAATGCTTATAATAATTAATATTTATTAAAATTGATACACCGATATAGTTTTAACTGTAAGGCCGGCGACACATTCATTGCTGCGGCTGTGGTTGCAACCGCGCGGTCACAACCGCTGTTCTGTAATAGCTATTTGTATTACTAGGGAGGAAAGTGCCACTTTTCCTCCCGCAGTATGTAGTTTACTACCCGACGCGAAGCGGCCGACCTTTTCAAACCACCAAAATTTGAAGTTAATGAAATGTCAATTAAACGTTATAACTGGGTGTTGCGATCTTGAATGGGTCACACTGTATATATATATATATATATATATATATATATATATATATATATATATGATTTCAAAAATAATTTTCTTTATTAAGTTAACCGATTTTTCCTTTCTGGTTTATTATAGCCTTTGAAAATGAAGACAATGCTCTTCGAAAGCTTAGGTAATGTACTATTTGATTCACTTTATCTCTAACCTGTAAAGTTTTTTTGGCTGCTATCCCCACGAGTTTGAGGGTTTTTTAACAAAGACCACTCTTTGAAGTTTTATTTTTTAACTAGTCAGCCGTGACTAACTGCTATATATATATACATAATTTTATTTCCATTTTTCTTGGACATCAGGTTATAAACGTAAATTCTGTATCAATTTATGTTTTTATTGACGTTTCGCTCTCTAATTCGAAGCATTTTCAAAAATTATTTACATCGATGTCAAACAATAAAATGAAAACGATTGAAAGATTAAAATTGAATGTACACACAGAGACGACAAAAACTGGTAACTAATAAAATCATTTCAAAAACAATAAAATCGAAAATACCTGCCTTAGAAACAACTCTTTACAATATACCAGGGACATTCAACATGTTGATGTTATTATTATAATAAATTATAATATATCTGGCTTAGATTTTTGATATCTTGTTTATCGTTTACTGCATTGTTCTCTTTTTTTATATGTATCATTTCTTTTATTGTTAGTTTTTTGTAATTGGTATCTTGGTTTATTATTTTAGTATTATTAAAGTCAAATTAATGTTTTTCATTTTTCTCATGTTTATGAAGCGCAGTGGAGGCGTTTTTTGTATATTTATGGCCATTTAGTCTATTTTCAAGATGTTGGGTTGTCATACCTATATATTTTTTGGGATAAGGCAGGTTTTTCCGATTTTATTGTTTTTGAAATTATTTTATTAGTTACCAGTTTTTGTCGTCTCTGTGTGTACATTCAATTTTAATCTTTCAATCGTTTTCATTTTATTGTTTGACATCGATGTAAAATTTTTTTGAAAATGCTCCGAATTAGAGAGCGAAACGTCAATAAAAACATAAATTGATACAGAATTTACGTTTATTACCTGATGCCCAAGAAAAATGGAAATAAAATTATATATAAGGTTAAAGAAAAACAAATAATTATATATATATATATATATATATATATATATATATATATATATATATATATATATGTATGTATATATATATATATATATATATATATATATATATATATAATGGATATTTTTGTGGGGATGTGGGAATAAGACACCAGAGTAAATTCTTTTAGATATTTATTCCCGAGCTTTCGAATAACTTTTATTCATTATGAAGGGCTAAAATTGATTGGTCAATGTTATCACTATTAACAATTGAATGAAATACTAAATAATAACATAAAATCTATAGCGAATTTTGGAAAAGTTGTAAATTTTTATAATAAATTCTTTTAAACATAAATCAACGAAAAACTCAAAAAACAATATGACAATTAAGAAACTATTTGATCCTGAACTACTATAATTTTGATTTATTTATCATAAAATTAAAGATTGTTATGAATGTTGTGTTGTTTTTTCATAATCTAAAAGATATGCATAGATAACACTAACATTATTTAAGTCTGTTTTTTTATTTATGACATAATTTTGTTCTGCAATATACGTTGTTTCCAAAAAAAGACGTTTTCTATAATTACTTTCTATTGCTAAAACTTTGGCAGATTGATAGTACATAGAATGGCCTTCATATAACACGTGTTCTGCTAAAGCACATCTATCAGGATATAATCTACTGTCACTTTTATGAGAGGCGATTCGATTGGTTAGCGATCTTTTGCTGTGACCAATGTATTTCTTATTACAGATATTGCAAGGAATCTCATAAACTATATTAGTTAATTTGTTAGTAGGAGTCTTGTAACATCAAAAATAATATAAAATATATCTTCAATGTATTGGACAAATGTTGAAACTTAAAAAACATGAACAGTAATAACGAGTATTATATTAAAATGTGCTTTGACTCATGAAAAATTAGAAATATAATCATTTTTTCTTAAATTTATCATTTATTATTAATTATGGCACTAATAACTTTTATTAACCTT